>JAACJT020000086.1:5528912-5553575 GCA_009936485.2 Gymnarchus niloticus | reverse complement strand
CTCCCTTTCCCTGCTCCTACTTCCCCATCAGTACCTCTTCCCCCCTGTCCTTCCCCTGCTCCTGCCCCCCATCAGTAACTCTGCTCCCCTGTCCCTTACCCTGCTCCTACCCCCCATCAGTAACTCTACTCCCCTGTCCCTTACCCTGCTCCTACCCCCCATCAGTAACTCTACTCCCCTGTCCCTTACCCTACTCCCCCATCAGTAACTCTACTCCCCTGTCCCTTACCCTGCTCCCCCATCAGTAACTCTGCTCTCCTGTCCCTTACCCTGCTCCTACCCCCCATCAGTAACTCTGCTCTCCTGTCCCTTACCCTGCTCCTACTCCCCCATCAGTAACTCTGCTCTCCTGTCCCTTACCCTGCTCCTACCCCCCATCAGTAACTCTGCTCCCCTGTCCCTTACCCTGCTTCTACTCCCCCAATCCGTGGCCCTGCCCCATTCCTTACATCACTTCAGTAATGTACATTCATATTATATATAGTACTCTATGGCCACTTCATTATGTACTCCTACCTCATACCGGGTAGAGCTCCCTTGTGTCTTCAGACCCGTGGGTAAATATGTTGTGCATTCAGAGATGCCCTTTCTATAGGTCACTGTAGCACTTAGCTGTTATTTTTGCACCTCTGGCTGCTTGTTAGTTTTTTCCAGTCCATTCTCCTCTGACCCCCCTGATTAACACAGCGTTCTCAGCCACAGAATAGCCAGAATGGATGTTGTTTATTTACAGCACCATTCTCTGTAAACTCTAGACACCGGAGGGTCTGGAAACGGGAGGGCGGCTGTCTCCAAGATGTCGCAACCACCATGCCCGACATCACACCATGATTAAAATCATTACAGTCATGCATTCTGACAATCTAACGATTACCTGTGAACCAATTAGACTTCTCGATCGCGTCTGCTTGCTGTACGTACTGAGTTGATGCCACGTTGTCCATTGTTTGGAGACCCAGGCTGTGTACTGAAATGGTATACGGCCTACCTAATAGCGTGGCCACTGAGTGTTTATGGTTCGTATAACGTTATAGGTGTTATTAAGGTCTCAAATATGCAATTCCTCAGTCTCTTCAGCTCCCTGCACGTAAAATTCTGCATTGTAATTGATGCACATGCTAGAATGCATGTCATTAATTTGAAAGGTGATATGAAAGAGATTACGGCATTGTTTTTTCCTCATGTAATGTTTTCTTTGCCTCTGTGACATGGTAATAAAAAAGAGTCTTTGTGTCTAGCACTAATGCAAAGTAATTTTTCTTTTTTGGTGTGACATATTTTCTTGTGAAGGTACAGTACCCGTAAAATGTCTTTCTGAAGCAGCGAGTACTATGAGCTCTGATCAGTCATCTCCTCATTCAGACAACACTAAGCTCTTTTTTGGGCTCTGAAAGCAGATATTATTACAGAGTCTCTATTGCCCTGAGGGACTGCACATTACACACGCATTGATAAGACACAAAGGTGTGCCTGGCCATTATTTGTCTTTGTCCTGTCATTTGAGGCTCTGGGTGTGTGTTCTACGTCAGCAGACCCTTCGCAGCTTTTCGTCTCGGGCCACGGCTCGAAGTTTCAGTCCTGTCACTAACTTCGCTCACCAGACATGGTTTTAGCAAGGGATGTGAGCAATCACTCCTACTCATGGACAGAATGCATGTCACCATCACGACTCTCGCCAGCGAGGGCGTGGCACGATCTTTCACGGGGACAGACGTTCTGGGGAATCCCATTTCCGAACACACTTTTTGTAGACCGTGTCATGATGCGGGGGAGGGAAAAAAAATGGCTTGGAAAAAATAAAAAAACATTGTGTTCCCACGTGTAGATTTGGGTGTAGTTTCGGAATGCTGTCTGTCTCGTTACACCACTCCAACCGCCTCCTTGGCAGCTCCATCCTCCCTCTGTGGGAACTGAATTTGCTCTGCCAAGGATTTACATGCCGGCTGTACCCTCCAGCCAACCCACTCATGTATCGGATAACTGTCAGGCTGTCGACACAGCTGTGGGCCTGGAGATGCTACAGCTGCACTGGGTAAAGCAGGAATTGCCATGGCGTCACGGCTGTAGCAGAACCTCTGCTTGGGAGCATGGATCCCGTCTAACTAATTTAAATCCCTTTAATCTCAGGGGGGCTTTTTTTAAGATGAGGACCCTCCGTACAGCTCAGCTTTTCATCTGGCAAAGCCGAAGAGTCGGCAAAGGCATGTTGACTGAAAAAAATGTGCCACACCATTCTGGAAACCCCCCCTCCCCATCCCGAAAGAGTGTAATCATAGCATCTGGAGTGGAACTGCTAGACTCTGCTCTCTCACCTTCTCGGCTTCAAGGTCCTGCGATTATAAACTGTTTAAAAGGCCGGCACTGACATCTGGCTAGGATAGGTTCCGATGGTCCTTGGGGCAAAAGCTGCGAGAAAGCGACTCGAGATCCGTTTAACTCTTCTTTATCAGACCCAGCAGATTCCTTCAAGCAGCTGTCAGCTCTTTGTTTGGTTCGCGGATGAGGCAGAATGTTTGGATGTCCCAGCACCACTCCGCCACTAGGGCGGCAGTGGTTCTGTTTCATGCGTGCCGTGCTTGTTAAATTTCTGCAACAAAATATTCATAGAATCAGCACGGAGGTGAAGGGAAAGTGTAATGAGTACAAAGTCATAAGCACGCCGTTCGCTAATGCAGCAACGTCGACCGCTCGCTCGTCTCTTCCCTCAGTTCAGATGAGCCATTTGACGCGCTTCATAATTGTGTTTCTAAGTCATCACCTCGAGTGAGCGATTAGAAAGGGGTGAAATTTAGAGGCTCTGGCATGCAGTGGGTCAGCTGGCATCGTGTAATCCGAGTTATTACTGCCAGTAGGAGACTTAGCCACAAGCTGCAGAGTGCCCCCGGGTACAGACTTGGGGGGGGGGCAGGCTGCCGACAGTAACACCGCCAATTCCCTGGGGTCAGAGGGTAACCTCGATTCCGGAGTAAAAGGGTTAAAGCATGTGGCGAGTTTGAATGCCATATTGACTTCTCTACAGTCTCATGGCAACAGTTTAATAACAAAGTGTTAAACTTTCCAAGTAAGGAGACAAAAATATTTTGCCTACTGCTCTGCACCACCTTTCTTTCAGCTGTTGTTTTCTGGATATGAAAAAGCGGAACGCCTGCAATTTAGGTAAAAAGAAAATGTGGGAGCCCCCCCCCCCACACACACACACACACAAAGCTGTTTATCTGATGGCGGTGTGCTTTAAGACATGGAGGCATGTTTGTGCAGGTCTTCTCTGTACCCACATGGAGCTCCTTGGGGTGGGGGCAGTCCTGAGAGGGTACCCATGTCTACAGCATTGCCCAGGCTGGAGGGGGGGTAGGTCTTCCGGGGAGATGCGAGGGAGGCAAACCTCCTGAGGATCTCGATGAACACGACATCCCACCGCAGCTATTAGTATAAGGCCCGCCCCCTTGTTCTACCTGCCAGATGCCAGCTCTCAATCAAAGCAGCCACAGATTGATTAGCTCACAATAAGGGTACACACACCCAAAGCTCTTATGGCAAGAATATTCATGCTCTTTTGATTCAGGCATAAAAACATTATGTGTATAAAACAAGGACAGTGTTGCCTTTGGAGGCAGACCCACCAGACTTATTCCTTGGGTGTTAAAGTTCCTGTTTTCTTCAGTGCCACTTAACTGGAAAGTCGGAAAGTGCAACAGTGAAATACATAGAATCTATTCTGCTGATAGCTACTGTCATAGTACTGGAACAGAATGGAGCGTTAGCCATGTTCAGGGCCTTCAGACTCGCCGTGTGTCAGGACTCATGGCGTTAATGCGATCGCCTGGCCGGCACGAGGCAGCGCTTTGCCTGCGTGCAGGCTGGCATGGCTCTCATGTCAGCTAACAACTGCTCATTAAGATGCACCTCCAGTGGAGAAAGCTGTAAATGGTGGTGTTTGCCTTGCTCCACCCTCCAGTGCTACTTTTCAGGCATTGTCCCAGAAAGTGGTCTTAAAGCCATGAAGACAGAAGATCAATACTCTTGTTTCTTTCCAATGCTACTTTAATTTTGTCATTGTGTCACCACTTTTAAAGTTAGTTCCGGCCAGTAGGCGTGTTGAGAAGATCAACGGGATCATGGGAGGATGGAGGCGAACGATGCCCCCGGCGATTCAACCACCTCAGAAGGCTCAACCAACCACAGAGCACCTTGCCAGCAGTCGCTATTACCTTCCCTGGTCACGGAAGCACACTTCCACCACAGTGTAACATACGGGATTTCCAGCCGTCCCTGACAGATGATTAAGGAGAGCAACGTTTCCAGACTCCCAGAAAGCAATTTCTGCACCGGTCCTAAATCACGTCTTGTTTTTTGGCCACTGTCCCTTAAATTGCTCACACACACACACACACACACACACACACAAAACACATGTGTTTTCCACATAAAAGAAGAATTGATTCTTATCAGAGATAATTACACGTTGTCATAACGGGAAATGAAAGGAATGTGTCTTTGTAATGGGTTTGTTTTGTTGAGTGGGAAATGTTAAATGTAAACGTCGTGAGGTGTGATTGAGTGGTAAGCTATTGAATATACTGAGCGAGCAAGCATCATAACTCAGCACCCTTAAGGAAGATGCTGGTTTTACAGGCGAATGTCTTTACTACGCAGTGGTAGCATAGTTGTGTCCATGCCAGGTAGGGGGACGGTGGAATACAGGTCCTGACGGGACAATGCAAATGAATGCCTCCTGAAATGCAGGAACCGGTCCGCGCAGTCGATGCATATTTGTTACAGTGAGCCCTTGTGCAGACAGGTGCTGATGCATGCTCAGGAACATAGACAGCTCTCTGTCTGTCTGTGCATGTTTGTTGCAGTGAGATATTGTGCAGGTGTGACTTGTTTGATTACAGACTCAACCCAGGTGAGTTGATCCCCACATAGCTTGGGGAGCGAACCAGGGGAGATCTTGGAGAAGACGCCATCTCTGGGAGCACAATGATGCTGTCACAAACTACAGACACACTATTTAGAGACATAAGTTTAGCCAGTTGCATGTATTTTTGAACCAGCGGACCTTTAGGAAACAAGGAAAAGGTATAAATTCCACAACCACACAGATCCAGAGGTGGGAATCGAACCAACAATCCTCCACGCAGGGGGGGATTGATACGCGCTGAGCAATCATACCTCTTGTTAGTCTGTTTGTCCTTTGGCATTGCTTCTGCGCTGCAGTTGTCTGACCATAGTGTTTTGTAACTCTGGTGCTTGCTCAGCACCAGCCAGCATTGCTGTAGCACAGTGAGTCAGTGCCTTCAACTGTCTGGCAGACACCAAACACTGCTTCAGCTGTAGGTTGATGTGGGAGAGGCTGTGAAGCCCCTTCACTTTTAGGAGAACCCTGATATGACACCAGGATGTACCAAAATACATTTCATCTGAGGGAGACTGTGCTGTATAAGTCAGAGCTCAGGATATGAAGGATACCTCTAGATGTGTCACCTACTGACTTTGGGACTTGGAAGCATTTTATTAAGTGCTGGTCCACTAACCCTTCCACGGGCTTTGGCCCCTCATTGCACGCAACGTTTGAAGAATGAGCTTGCAAAATTAACCCAGTGGTTCTGGGTGCAGTCAGCTGATATTAGAAGGAAGTATTCCAGTAGATACTAGATTTTTGCAATGCATGTTGGGTAGTTTATTGATTCCGATCTTAACTTGTTAGAGGTGGAAACTGAGCTGGAGCCGCCGTCCATCCATCTTCTAACCACTTGTGCGGCACAAGGTCACGGCGACCCATGAGCCCATCCTAGGCAGCATTTGGCGATTGCAGTTGTAGCCCTTGGTCTGTCTGCCCCAGTTCTGTCCGAAACAGCGCAGGACAAATCTCAGGAAATGGTCTCCACCACAACATATTAACTTTGGAAATACATATTCATTGCATACATTAATCATCCTCACGGAACATTATCTCACCTTGTGCAGAGGACTGAAGAAAACAAAAGTGCTGGGGATCAGACTTGTGGATGTTTTAACCTTGTCACCTCGTCCATGCATATTTAAGAAAGACCTACTTCCAATTCTGGAGAACATTACTTACTTTCCCTTCTGCCAAGATAAGAGAGTTCAAGATAAAGACTTCAACCTATAGGTTCCGCCTATGTGTATGGATGTGGCGGTGGGCTTCCTTTTCATTTTCTCTCTCTTTCATTTATCCACCCAGCCGGCCACTTCTGTGACTCGATTTCGTTCCGAACAGCCAGGAATTTGTCTCCTTTCTGCCCGTGTCTGGACTTATTTAGTGACTGAAGGTCAGAGTCTGATGTATGTTTAATGTTTCCCACACGGACGGGAATAATTCAACGTTCAAGGCTTCACTGGAGCAGTGAAAGGCAAGGTGAGATGATTTAGCATCACTGGCTTTTCGCAAGGGGTCTCTTTGTGAGAAAAGAATCTGTTGGTCGTAGCCCAGCTCTGTCGGGACCGAGGCTGATTTTGTACATCTGTAATAACCTCAGTCTTGACAAAAAGTTTTATTTCTAAATGTCATGTTGTCAAAAAACGGGAAGCCTCCACTGAAGTAAGTCCAGCAAACTTTAAATCTTGGTGGGGGGGTGGGGCTATTGGGGGGGTTGGTGACCATGAAGCGAGAGAGACATTTCATGGGCTCACTTGTTATGGGTTGTTGTGAATCGCTCGATCCTAAATAGAAAGTTATTGACTGATACACGTGAGAGGAGCAGTAATTATGTACGTGTGTGATGGATCAGGGGTTACGGTCTCTTTATTACTCTGTGCTCCCAGTAGTGGCGGTCAGGGTCAGCAGGCCGAAGTCTGTTTGATGGCATGGGTCAGCACATGGAACAAGTCCCTTGTGATCCTCATGGGTCACTCCCTTTGTAAGGAAATGACATTGACACTCAGGGCACGGAGAAAGCTGCTGGGGTGGGGGGTGATGTTAGATGGTCTGTCCTGAGGTGACAGGCCGAGAAGGGAAACCCATCAACCTTGGAATTCAGTGAGGAAAAGGAAGACCAAACGTATGCCTGGTGTGTGAACCCCTGTGTCCATGTTTGTGAGGCTCACTTGAAGTCGGTATGATCAATTTTTTCCTCGTTGCCTTTCAGATCTCAACCTTCATCGCCTGTTGACAAAGCAGTGGTGACGTTCTGGCCGTCGATTACGATAAGGTATGATACATGGTACTCTGCTTCCAGTGAGAGCAAAAGCCATTAAGTCCTAAACAAACCAACTGAAACCCTTTTCTATAGCAGATTTTATATCCTTTTGGGCAAATTCCATGTTCTTCAAAGAGCAGCTTCACCTCTATGAGGTAAGGGGTCCTGTTAGCTCTGGGTAGCTGACCCAAGTGAAACAGGAGGGGCGTGGCCTTTGGAGGGAGCTTCAATATGAGCAGCCTGGGCTTCGAAAGGGCAGCTGGCTAAAAACGGGCAGCAGGAGAAAACACTGGATGCAGCGGGTCTTTTCAGTATGGCCCCATGTAGCTAGCATGGCCCCTCATGTGCATATAAATAAGGCCAAGAGATGCAGGGGAAGAGCTAGGGCATTTCCAGTCTGGAACGTGGCCTTTCTTGTGTGTCGCTCTTTTTTAATTGAGAAATGTTTCTTCTCTGTGGCTTGTTGCTCAAAAGGGCTGCATTACTGTTTCCTTGAATGCATTCATCTCGCTGCCTATCCCGGTCCAGGTCACAGAAGGTGACCTGGCACGTATCCGCTCTCAGCACAAGACGTAACGTTGGGGTACTGCCTAGGACATGGTGCCAGTCCCCCACTGGGCACATATGCTGACACACAACAGGAAATTTAGAGATACCAGCTAGCCTGGCTGCAAATCTTTGGATTACTGGAAGAAAGCCGCTTGACACAGTGAGAACATGCAAACTCCACACACACAGAGCAGAGGCAGGATTGAAGCCACGAACCCTGGCAGTGTGGGATAGGAGTGCTACCCACTCAGCCGACTCTGTTTTCTTAAATGCAGCGGTGGTGAAATGGTGTTGTCACATTGAAAGAAAAGGGTGATCTGGTTCAGTGTGTATGCAACCACCATAAACCATGTTGTCTGGGAGTAGAGCATTAGATTGGCAGGAGATGAACAAGCTGGAAAGAATCAATGACAAGATGGACAGTTCATATAAAAGGGATGTAAGGGAGGTGTTCTGAAGGGGAATAGAAATAGGATAGAAATTTTCTTTTATTTTGAAAAAACCATCCATCAGTCCGTCTTCCAGCTGCGTTTTCTAGCCTGGGTTGTGGAGATGGAAGTATTCATTGTGTCAGAATCACGATTTAATATGATTACATAACTTGTATTGTATCAATATAGATGAACGGTTCTGTTGTTATTTCCATGTTTAGCAGTGCCGTGTAGCTATGCAGGTTAGCTGTCTGTGCCAGCGACTGATTTGGGCACCGGCTTGAACCGTGCAGTTGGCAAGATGTGCCCGTTTCACCATCGGAAGCTTTGAGCAAGCCGCCTTAACCCCCATAACTCCTCCCAAAATGCTGACCCAAAACACGTTCCAATGTGCTGTGTACATAAAGATTTAATTCCTAGGTTTTAAAATACATTCACTCTGCACATTTTGGTACCGTGACGGACGGCAATCTCGTGCATCCCCACCACGGTGCCCTGTGCCGTGATTGGCTTTGTGAAGGATAAGCAGTGTGGAGATAATCGATATTTCTATCATTTGCATTATTTTTGTGCATTTAGTGCATTTTAAAGAAAGTAATTTCCATTATAAATATATTTAGTTACATATACAGAATAATAAACAAAAACTGAAACACAGAGCTGTTGTTTGATTTTTAAAAAATATGTTCTATATATCAGCATGCAAGCTGTAAAACAAGGTTCCCTCTTCCTTGATTTGTTTTACTCTGCTGTGCACCACCGGCACACCGATGGCCTGTGTGTGTGTGTGTGTGTGTGTGTGGCGGGGGGGGGGGTCCTCAGTGTGAATCTTCGCTGCAGGGTGTACCTTTCGCATGAAGCCGTGTGTCTGTCCTGCGGTGCTACCAAAACACGGAAGGACATGAGAAACCGACACGGATGGCATTGCCACGGGTGGCATTCGGCAGGTCAGCATGGTCCCCCGGCAGCCTCCTCAGGGGGGTGGTCGGCTGCTCTTTAGTCATCACACATTCCTGAGTCCAATTAAAGCTGCCGGTCTTGTTCGGATACCTGGCGGTATGGGTCAGGAGGCCGGTTTCCCTTCTGTAAACTGGTGGATTAACAAAGCCATCCAGCACACCACCTCACCCCTTCGTACCAGTTATGGCTCCGGCTCTGACCACTTGGGCTGCAGACTCGAGAGTAGCAGACAGACAGACAGAAATGGGGCTGCATCTCCCTCCCCAGCAGAGTGCCTGCACTTCTCGACCCCAGTGAGAGATTAAAGGATAATGTACATTAATCTGGCCACTGCCCTGGGAATGAGAGGGAAGCGTGTGAAACAAGATATATTACATCCCCACCGACTGCCCATCTCTCCTGCTCACGGGGGCTGTCTGCAGACGGAGGGGGGTATTAATGCCCGGCTCGCCAACACGCACACACACGCACACACACACACACACACACACACACAGAAATGCAGGTGCACGCGGACACACAGGTAGACACAGATGGCACAGAGATACTCACCCTCACACACAGACATGGGAATGGCACACAGATGCACACACACTCAAAATACACAAATTAAAAAGCGAAAATATACTGCCCACTGCTTCCAATCCCTGCAGCGCGTCATATAAAAACAGGAACGTTAAAACCTTAGCCTTCGTGGAGTTGTGCTCAGGCCTGACAACAGCTAATGAAAGCCATAAAAATGGACCTTCCCAGTGGTTCTGTTGGGACTGCAGGCCCGGTCCCATCCACATCAACAGTCGCTGTTGTGCAGCTAAGCCAGCGGAGTTCACCAGAATGATAGCATGCTTGTACAGCCATATTAACTCCCAATTACACTCATTTCCAGTACGGCAACGCGGTTACGTTCTCACTGTACCGGAGCTTTTCAGAATTGGTGGGAAAATGGTGGCTCTTTATTTGACGTGGGGTCACAAGGAATGTTTTTAAGTATTTGGGAAAAAAGCTGAGCAGAGCGCATTTTTCAGACATGCTGCAATTACTTTAGAGTTTATTTACTGGTTTTGTTGACAGCAATTTGCTGGAAACGAGTCCTCCAGGATTTGAGAACAGGCATTTTCCTGCACTTTAAACAATTTGCTCATGTGTGTATCAGGCTGGACAGTGTCTGTCGAATGCCTCACTATGCGGCTGTAGATTAACTGAATTGCATCTAATCTGTTGCTTTTATCATTTAACGAGGAATGTGCCCTGTTTTGTGCATTCGGCTTCGACGGCGAGTTCCCCTTTAAGTGCAGGACGTCGGGTGCGTTCCCGTGACACCAATTTACTCCAGCCTGTGGCTTTTTTCCGTGGCTTTTAGGGGGACACTTTTGTTGCAGGGGAACAAGAAATCAAACCACTGCTCTTCAAATCAGAGCTTTTGTTGCTTTCCTTATTAGAAAATAGATCAGAAAAAAACGTTATATTTTAATAGCACAGCAAAGTATTAACTCGTGAAAAAAATAGTTACAATTTACCTCAGATCTTGCGGCATCATGTAAAACTGATAATCCTTTTATGTTTTTTTTGCTTTGTGGATGTATTGTGGTCCTCTTACTGTCTAAAGTGATTTCTAGCCTTTAAGTGTTTTATTTACATATTCATTCATTCATTCATTCATTCACTGAATATTATTTTACATAATAGTTGTCTGTCCAGAATGTGCGTAATACCAATGCGGTTTCCAGTAATCTGCACTCTCACAGAAAACCAGATTTGCGAGCAGCTCTGGGCCAGAGCTCAGGATATACATCTGTCAACAGAATCAGAGGCCTGTCACCAAACTCCCAGTCTTATAATGATATTAACAAATACCATATTTAGCTTCCGGAGCTGTTCCCTTTGCTTTTTTCCAGTCAAATGATTTGCTTTTCAGTAACTGTTGTCAAATATTAAAGAATCGTGAATGCAAACTGTTCCTGTACCCTGACGATTGCGACGGCCAGCCATTCAATGCACTCGTCGTCCCCAGCCCCCACCCCGTGCCACCGTCGCAGGAGAGACGGAGCAGAATGGAGGCCGTCTGGTGCCGGCAAGCCTAATTGATTCCTTCCACGTTGCCGTTTCAGAATGGCCTGACAGTGGGAGATACCAGGCTTTGTCAATATTAGGCTGTGTGGCAGTTTAGGAATCTCCCAGAGTGTCACTGGGCCACCGGCAAGACAGCGGCGCTGCTGGCCGCTGGCCTCACAAGTGAGGCATTGTGGGAAGCCAGAGTGGGACACTCCCTCCCCCTTCAAGAATGGTTCTCTTGACTGGGGGGCTCCATATTTAAATGGCAAATTGCAGCTATGTGGGAGGTGGGGGTTAAATTAGTCTCCCTGTTGATAAGGAAAAAAAAACACATGGAAGGTGTCCATATTCCACCCCTGGCTTCTCAAGCATCTGGCAAATGCTGCAACACAACGTGGACGCCTGGCATTCATGGCACAGTAGGGCAGATGCGGCCTCGCCCGCTGCCTGCCACAGCCGAGCAGAACACGTCGCCGCTGCACTAATTAAACAGTGGCGCGGTTAAGCCCAGCACGGCCGCAGCCAAGTGATTTCACGCCGGAGTTCAGCCGCTTCCATTGAGGGAACATCGTTCTTCTTGACTGTCGGGGGTCTGCACACACGTTCACAGAATAGCAGCGGCATTCTGAACGTCTCCTCTCTGCTGCAATCCCCCCAAGACGATAACAAGTATGGAAAAAAATTCAAAATAAGCCATAAAAGCTTTCGCTGTGCCTCAGATTACGCTGAGGAGAAGTTCAAACTGCTGGTTTCTCATGTTGGGATAATTTAGCATTCAGAAATATCTGCTGATAAGGTAATTGCTCTAATAGGTTTGAGGGGCAATTAGTAGCTATTAAAGGAGTTATAACATGCGAAAGTGAAGTAAGCGCATGTAATTTCTGACCTTAAAATTACAGCTTCTGCTGAACTCTCTCCTAGGTTTGTAATTATGCCTGCAGTCTTCTGTTGTTTGCTCTTGTTTTGATTTTTATTTGGAGGATAAAATAAATGGAGGCTTAAACAACCAGTTTGCTCACTTGTGCGATGCCATTAATTGCATGTGATAGAATTTTTCTCTTTTCATTTGCATCTTTAAGGGAATTGAACACAGCTGCTAATGACACACAGACCTGATACACACCTGGTGCCAAATAAGTATGGAGTACATGCACACGCACACACGGGTACCCTGGCGATGAAGATCATGCACAGTTAATCTGAGGGTTTTCATCCCAAAGTCCTGCTCCTCTGAATGAGGCATTCAATATTTATCGGACCACTGACAGTATAAATATGCAGATGCTGTTTTGCAAAAACTGTGACAAAGAATTTTTTTTTTTAAATCTAATTTTGCTTGAGTTAATCTTTTGAAATAGAGGTGTGAGGGATCAGTATTTCCCACTGAACGGCTGTGCTGCCCATAAATGCACAGTATTCTGTTTCTAATAATTATCCTGCTATTACCACTCTCTGTCGCATAACCTCTTTGCCTTCCGACGCAAAAACTTATGAGGCATTAAATTTAATAATTGAATACTTCTGGTGTGAAAGAAAGTAAGTAACCCAGTCAACACAGAAAAATGGACAGCAAATGAAGCCCCATAGTCACCATCCCTGCATGCGTTTAAATCCGACCTGCTAAATGGACCATTACGGAAAGGAGAGCAGTGTGGAGTGGTTACTATTGGGATCAAAATCAGAGAAGACTCTAACAGGGACATAAGAAATAAGGTCAAAACAGGCTGAAAGAAGTAGGTGGGGGAGCAAAGGCAAAGGTGAGCTCAGGGCGCCTGAAGGAGAATTTGCTAGTAGGATTTACTAGGACATGAAAGGGAGAGTCTGTTAATAGGATCTATTAGGACATGGAAGGGAGAATCTGTTAGTAGGATCTAGTAGGACATGAAAGGGAGAATCGGCTAGTAGGATCTACTAGGACATGAAAGGGTTATATTTGATTTGAGCCATAATTGCACTCATTTTTTAAATTGGTGTTGGGGAGAAAGTCCAGATGGGTTCGCTTCATCTCTGTGATGTACAGCGGCGGCGGGTGTGAATTAAAATTTAGCAGTGTTTTAAAATGCCTGTTTTATAACACACGATGACTCCTTTGAAAATCAAGGCAAATTGCTGGAGGCAATGAAAAGGCTTTTTAAAAATTATTTTGGAAAAAAACACTGTTGATCTGAAGTGTGGCACGGCAGTGTGACTTGTAACAATAATTGTTATAATGTCTCAGTTAGCCGTTCTTAATCTTTAACCCTGTAGCTGCTGTTGGACCAGAAATGATGGCTCCGTCTGACACTAGTGACTGTTTCTGTCACGAGGTTTGATCCTGGTCTGTGTTTTCATGTCTTTTTAGAGAACATGCTACTGTCAACTAACTAGAACCTCAGGTCACAGCATCTACTGCTACATGAAAGCAAAGCAAAGCAAACAGTTCCTCAATCTTGATGTTTCACAGCTCTCAGGGACCATGTTGAGATGGACTGGTATCTCATCAAGGGTGTCCCCTGCCTTATACACTATATTTCCTGAATTTTGCTCCGACGGACGGACGGACAAAGAAACACACACGTACTTTAATCATTCAAACGTATGGGTCCAGTTCCAGCGATGATCAAAAAACAGTATCTGATGTGAAGTAGTTCAGAGATGAAAATGTGTAATGTGAACCTGATAGGGACAAAAATCTGTTTCTGCCCATGTTCTGAGGTAGCCAGTCCATACCATAGAGTGCCAGGCCGTCAAGTTCAGGACCCAGGAAATGTGGGCCAGGTAAAAGCAGAGCGAAGCAGCACAAGCTTAGGTATTTACATACTCTGCAGTTGTCTCTCCTCTGGCTCATATTGAAATGCAAATGCTGTTATTGAAATGGTAGCAGACACATCAATTGTTACCCCCATAGGCCTATGTTTGTTTCTCTGCTTGTCCTCACAAATGGTCTTTTCCCATCATACGCTTTCTGGCTTTCCAAGTTGGCATTGCATTTACACCAGATGGTATTGTCCGACGGACTTAAAGATCAAGCGTCAAGAGCATACAGACACTGCGAACGCCACAGGAATCGAGCTAATTAACGTGCTAACGGCCATCGTACGTATATTACGTGAAGAGCCGATGTGCGCCGCAAAGTACGGCAAGTGCTAACTAGTGTAACTGAGTAAGTGTCATAACATTTTTAAAATGAATATCCTAGCTAAGAGGTAGAGTAATCAAGGGGACGGGGATCTCTGTTTTAGCAAAGGTGACTTTCTTGATATTGTGTTTAGGGGTTCTGATCATTTATTTTTTTTTAGTACTCTTTAACCTTCCTTTTAAACTGATGTAAATAAATACTATCATATATAAAAACCTATTTTTCACGTTAATGCTAAAGGTTCATGTTACTGCCATTCACTAAAGGAATCCTGTCAAATGTGGCGTCTTCCAAACTCCGGCAGTACCTCTTTGTCAACGTTTACATTTCCAGCAAGCGCCCGTCCGCGTCGCTGTCCTTGCGGCATGTATCTTCGAGGGGAGCTGTCTTTTTTTTTATTATTATTATTTTATTATTCCTTGGGCACGCAGCCTCATTTTCTCACTGATCTCATCAATCCAGCTGTCAGGGGATTGTCGGGACTGACGCCAAGGTTCAGATTAATTCTGCGGGGGCCTTCGGAAGCCCCATGCCGCTGGTATTCAGAGCTGCCGCTGCCACCGCCCTTCCACTCACCGTTTCGATCACCTGACTTTTTTTTTTTCCAACTTAATCACAGCGCAGCCAAATGTGAAGTGGAGGCTATTTCTGGGGTAAATCATACAGCGTGTCACTCATTGGGTACGCAAGCCCGCCAGTTGTCTAATTCTTTTCTGTTTGTTACGGGGAATGGAGAATAGAATTGCATTTTTCCTTACGCCGAGGTATTGATTTTAGATTAGGTAATAACTCCTTGTTACATTCTGAGTGGGAGGTACGATTTGTGCCGTGTGCGGTGATTCATGGACGCTGTCCGTTCCGGGCAAGGCGAGTTAACATGCCGGCTGTGTTTGGGTCGTTTCGTAATGGCCGTGGTGAGAGTGGACCTCATTCCCGGGCGTTTGGTTAACATTTAGCGTGAAGTTAGCTATCGCTTTGACACAAAACTAATGGGGTGTGGGAGTCATGCCTGGTTCCCACCCCAGGGTGGGTTGGGAGATGTTGTTTTTGCTTCTCATTGCTTGGTCAGACTCTCTGAAGCATCATCCCGTTCAGCCCCGTCTTTTGTTTCTGTCTCTCTCTTCCTCTCCGTCTTGCCTTCCAGCCGTCGTCTCTCTCGCATCCATCACTACTTCCTGCCATGCTCTCATTTTCTCCCCTCCCCTGCTCCTCCCCATCAGCAGACCATGAGCCAGAATACCACATGATAATTATAAAGGAGTTAGTCCTGCAGCACAGCCTTCTTGCCAGGTGATGCCCTGCCCCCTGCCTGCAGGCAGCAGTGTTTACAGGGAGCAGTAGGCCCCTGTTGTTTTGTAAAGCGACTCCCTCCTACCTACCTGCTGCAACTCGACCGCGACGCCAACCTCTCTTCTTAACCCCCCGTCTGCTGATGTTATCGAGGTTTAAGCTCCTTTAAAGCTACTTTTCAGTGGATACTGCCGACGCCACTGCGGTCCCGTCGCTGTCTGAGTAATGCAGAGCTGCACTAATGGATGAGGCCCATGACGTCCGCCCAGCTAATCCGGCCAAACATCAGCCTGATTGTGATTTATTAGGTTCCGTTCACCCAATTGCAGAGCGGGATGGCAGGTGCCGTCGAAGGCAGGACGGGCTCTGCATGCTCGATCGACCCGTGCCACGTCTCTGGGGCAGGTTGTGGGCGGCTCACTAACACATGTCAGTTTTGTTTAGGTAGGATTGGAAAACCGCTGCTACGTCTCGCACCATCCTTCAGATTGTCTCGAGCTAACACACACAGACGCTCATAGGGTTTCCAAATAAACGCACATTCTGTCTGGGGAAAAAAACACATGGTCGATTTGGTTCAGTTGGAATCTCCAGCCCCGTGTGCGTTGACAATCACCCTACAGTTTATGGTGAGCGGGAGCATCATTTAATGATGACACGGCATAGAGTTGCGACATTTTTTGTTTGCCAAGATCTGTCAGAATATATTCACAACATCAGCTGAAAAGACACATAGATAGAAATCTCTCACTTTGATCAAACCTGGCGTATCACCAGAGTCTGCTTGAGTAGTCTGGCTGCTGCTGAGCATGGAGGCGATGGCGTCCTCTGCAACTGTCTGCTTTCGGCAGCTGTGGAGGCCCTGGGACCATGTAGAACAAGGAGAGACATCATAGGACACCTTGCTGACACACCAGGGGATGTTAGGGGTGCTGGAGAGTAGCTCTGTTCAGTGGGATGAGACGCATCTGTGACCATATGAGCTGAGGACTCCTGGGGCTTTGAAGAATTAAAGTGCTCTTTCCTCTGCTCAGCGGAACTCAGAGAATGAGGTCGAGATGTCTGCAATGATTCTGGGTTCCATGTTTGGTGAGACTGGGTGGGGAAGGTTTACTGTGTTCAGTAATTTAATTCAGAATTGTTCATTACAAATTATGTTATGAGCATAACAATATGAGTGAAATGAATCTTTGGAAAAAAAAGACAAGTTTCAGAATGTCTCCTTCTGCTTTAATGATGACAAACACTCAAACAGGCATGTTCGTGAAAAAAAATAAATAATGGTCACGTTATCCCAGCATGATCTGAGAATGTTCCAAAGAGCATCGAGTGATGTTACTGAATGTTTGGCTGCCTTCGTTTTCACATATTCTCTTAAATGTTCAATGGGTTTGAGTTCAGGTGACCCTGGAGGAAAGTCTAGAACAGTCGGTACTCCTTCCTCTTCTTTGGTCTTCAAGGCATTGAGGAAAGTTTGGAGTCATTTTCCTGGTGCACTATGGGAATCCTTCTCCACAAAGACACAAACGAAAGCTCTCAACAGAATGGAGTGGGACTTTTCCTTCATCAAGGTGTAGTCGATTTAGTGCAGGTGTCCAACTCCAGAGCAGGCAAGACACCGCAGACTTGAATATTCCCACCACCGTGTTTCACTGTTGTTTTGATACACTGTGGTATGAGTCTCTCTTCTCTTCATATCCTCGCATAATCCCGTCTGTTACTGCCAGAAATCTCAAACTTGGATTCATCTTTAAATCGGGCTTTTTTCCAGTGATCCACTGTGACATACTAGTATGTCATAGCCCATGCTCAAAATTGTTTTTTTTTCCGGGATAAACTGAAAAAAATCCCAGATTTTTTATGTTGTCGGAGACTTTTGGACTTTGCTGTATATGAGCTACACATAAAACCCCTGGCCACAGAAGTCACATGACCTCTGCAGAGCCTTCATGTCAAGCAGCTCCTTCCACCATATGGATATTCAACGGCTTAGAGCAGACATTTACCCAGCCTACTATAAGTGCCACGCCCGCGTTTTGGGGGCCAGGTATCATGGCACGCCCCCCCCGCCCACTCTACTCTCCGCTTGCCCGTACATTCAGGCTTGTTTGTTTGCTGATGATCGTGTATGAAATTCAAACTTCTTCTGCCCTCAGCTATTAAACTCAGCCCATTATATCACAGAGAAGCACTGTTAGTGACACACTGTAAAGCCACCCTCTATCTCCTCCTCCTCCCTCCCCATCTCTCTCCCTCTCTCTGAACAAGACGCGTAAATCTGGAATATTTCATTAGCCTGGTAATTGGATAGTGTCTTGGGAAAGGGGTGTGAGGAGGTCACAGCAGTGCGGATTTGTTTGGCCTCGTAAGTGACAGCATGTGGTAACTTGACCTCTATGTTTCTGTGCATAAAGTTTAAAAGAAGCGCACGGGTCAAAGGTCATTCAGCTGCGTATGTGGCGTCACCGGGCTGAAACCCCCCACACCCCACCCTGGGTGATGCAACCCACACCCCTCCATAATTAGCTGGCAGGCAGACTCTCTCCATCTTTTTCCCCACTCTATTTTCCTCGTGCTCATACACGCTCTGTGTTGCCAAAGTGCTGACTCAACACCCAATGCGACCAGATTCCCCGTCTCTCCTGCCATCCCTTCAAAACATTACTGCTAGGATGATACAACTTATGGTTTTAACGTTACTTTTCAGCGGAGCCGAAAAATTGAATCAAGGGCGTTGTTACTAAAACCTGTTTTCGTATGCTCACCATTACCTCGGCAAAGGTCATGGTTTACAGACCTTTTTTTGCTATGCCAATTTGAAGCGTCGCTTGGTGCTATTGTTGGCCAGGTGGGACACCGCTGCAAAGACTAAAGTTCAGAGTTCCGGTAGTAAAGGGAAAAGGAGCCATTTGCCTGGAAAAAAGGGGGGAGCGAGAGTCCGGCTTTAGACAGTGGCCACAGAGCAGGAAAAACTTCTCACCTCCGCTGGCAGCTGTTTCCTGTTGACTCTAATTGCCTGCTCAGGCTGCTCAGCACGCGAACAGATCCTGGACCTTTTCAACACGGTGCAGGGGTTTCCGTGCCTCCCTAAAAGGTTGTCCTGGCAGCTGTACGGCAGATAGGGGGAGAGTGCAAGAGCTCGATTTCAAAACCGCTAAATCGTGGTGCAAGAATTCTGCGCTGGAGTTGAAATCTTCGCCTCTTTCTCTGCCCGGAGCGAACGGCCATTTTTACTCAGATATGTTTGCTGTGTTTTTTTTTTTAATAAGTTGTAAGAAATCAAGTAGAAGAAATTAGAATATTTGACCAGTGGCATAAATGGGCAGTCACTGTGCAGGGGAACTCCGAAGGAGCACACTGTTTTCTCGTCTTCTGTTTTGGGGGAGCGGGGGCCTTTGTTTAACAGCACACCTCATTTATAAACTCACCCATCATGTGCTGAAATGTCAGTGATTTAGCATCTTTTATACCCTCTGAAGCAAAGCCTTGCCGGGTAATGATTCATCCTGATGTTGAAGCTCTGCTTCGTCAGCAAGTATGGAGGGGGTGGGCAGAGAAATGATCCCGTCAACACGCCATACGGCGAGAGGGCCCTTCAACAGAGGCCTGGAGGAACAAGGGCTCGAATTTATGAAGCGGGCACCCAAGTAACGGGGGGCCGTGGTGGAAACACGGAGTGATTTGAGGGTTGGAGTGATGGGTCAAAGGGGTCTTACCACGGGGAACTGCTACTGTTGGGGACAGGCGATGCTGGGGGGGGCAATGGGGTAATGTGCTGAGTCATCAAACTTGCAGCCATGCCTTTGAATGCAGAAGGCAGTCTGACTCTGTACTGGTTTTAGTTCTAACGTCTCTGTAGAATCTCTGACAGGGCTGATAAACCCCAGCTGCCGGGCCTTTTACTGGTGGGGGCAGGTGATCTCCCCTCCATTAATCTCCTCTCCATAACGGGGGCTGTAGACTAATCCACAGTGCACAGCTAGAAGCCAGCATCCAGCCATGACCAGTCATGTGGTGGTCCTGACTGGTTTATTTGTCCATGTCTCTGATTGGTCAGCAGTCTTGCAGTCCTACACTTTCCATGTTGGGGGGTGAGGACCGTCCCCTCGTTGAGCACGTGGGTGATGTGAATTCATCATGTCCAGGTACATTATTCATTAGGGAGGTGTTCTCTGCTTTCTGTCTTCTGGGTCATCATACTTGGCCAAAGCTCAAGCATCTTCAGGGTCCTGGGGTTCTGCCCTGTGAGATGTTCAGCCTGGTGATGTTCAGCCTAGTTGCAAGGCCCCCACCCATCCTTTCCTACCCCCCATCACCTCCAGCCCTCTCACTCTGTTTCTGGGAGGTAGGGATGGTTTCCCTGGCACTCAGGAAACCTAGGCTTAAATAATTTCTCCAGGCATTCACAGCCCCTCCCCCAACAGCTCTCCCTGATATCAGGCAGCCTTAGCTGTGTGAGCCCTTTAGACTTTGCAATAGTGTGACTGTGCATGAAGATCTGTGTGTGTGTTTGCTGCATGAATTTATATATAGATGTCTCTACATTCACTGTGTGTGTGTGTGTGTGTGTGTGTGTGTGTGTGTGTGTGAGAGAGAGAGATTGGCTAATTTAGAACTGCTGGTATAGATTACATATAAAACCTTAGCTCTTCTGGGAGAAACAAATTATGGCAATTAGAATTAGCCAGAGGAGGTCCAGCAATGCATTATTAATTGCCACAGTCATTAAAAGGCTGCTAGCTTTCTGGAACGAGATACGATATCAATACCACAGCGCCAAAGGAAAAAGATCAGGTCTATCAAAGGTGGCATTGGCAGCCCGAGGTCATCACAGCACCGGTAATTAGCCAGGGTCTCGCTGGGCAGGACCAGTTTCATGGGCACAACCCACTGTAATACAACGGCTGAACCGGGGGCCAGGGTCCCGGGGTCTCTGTGCTTACTGTGTCTCCGGCTGTTCTTGCTGGCACTGGCATACACTCATGTATGAATGTGCGTCCGCCAGAGCACAGAGCCCGTTTTTCCTCTTCCTTTCACTTCATGTAAATCTTGGGCAGCATAAACCATCTTGGCCCTAACTAAACGAAGGCCATTTAATCATAGATAAGGTTCCATCAGAGCTAAGCGAGCACTATGTAGCCCTCCCCTCGGGGTCTTGGGGTCTCTGGGGGCTCTTTCTCACTGGCGAGAAAAGGAAGCAGCCTGAGACCCCCTGATCTGGTCACAAATGCTAAGACAGGAGAGGAAGAAATGGGACAGGATTCCATAATGGAGGGAGTGGAATGGAGGAAATGGGACAGGATCCCATAACAGAGGGAGTGGAATGGAAGAAATGGGACAGGATTCCATAATGGAAGGAATGGAATTTCCGAGGACTTAAGGGAGCTCATACTGCAACCACCCTTTTCGAACTGATGAAGCAAGATGGTGCTGAAATCCCTACCACAGACCCCCGGGCACCAAGTACAGCCCCACAGTGGACATCCGAAAAGGCAAAAATGGCTTCTTAGTGTATTTTGCCCCATGAATGGGATTTGAATGCATTTTATTTGGCTAATGATATATGCCACCAACAAAAATGACAGGCTCGTATGCCAATAAATTCCCTTGTGACTGATTCTTTGGTGGTAACCAGCGACGTCACCCATAGACAAATTGTCTGCGGAGGCTCCCACATGTCCACAGCACCTTCTTTTATGTTTTATATTATGTTTCCATAAGGGCAGCCTCCATCTCTGCTCGGTAGTATAGCTGCCTGACATGGGTTCCGGCAAAGGGATATTGTGTGACTAAGAAGGCGGTGAATTATTGCCACAGTTCATTTTCTGTGGTCCAACATGGGCTTAATGAAGCACCGATCCTCTGGGACCCCCTTCCTCACCCTCAATTGGATGCGACAGAGGTCATCTCCTGTCCCTCTCTATCCCCCAGAGGGAGCAGCTCTGCTAAAAAAAAATCAACAGGCAGACGCCGTGCTCTCCGGCGGCGCCCTGTGGCCTAAGGAACAGACGGTTCTTTGCACACTCTCAGTCTTGGGGACTCCCCCGGCCAAGCTGGCGTCGTCTCCCCGGTGACCTTGACCCTCCATTAATCTTAATGCACTGTACCAGCATGTCAACATTTCTGAAGGTTCGATAACCCCGGTTACTTTGTTGTCATCTGGGGAGCTTCACTACCCATGAGTCCCCGCTGGTGGCTTTCCTTGAGGAAAATTATCAGCATTGTTGTAACGTGCCCGGAAAACCCTCCCACCCACCCATTACTATCAGCACCACTGCCACCACCCACCCCGGGAATGAAATGGGCAAAATGAATGATTAAACATGATGAATAACAGTGTAATGCAAGAAGCCAAGTGCTGAAAAGTGCTCCCTTAGACCTCAGCTCTCGGATTTATTGCCCAGTACCATAAATAATGGATTCATCAATCTTTAAAGGAGCAAAAAAAAAAAATAGGCAGGCCCGTCAAAGCAGCCAAACAGGCTCGGAAACAGAGCATCACTACATCTCGGCCGTTACCCTGGGTTGGTGGAGGACATCTTGGCAGCATCCTGGAGCCCGGCTGCTGTTAATCACCAAGGAAGCAGGGCTCTGAGGGTCTGATGACATTTTTACAGTGACCTGGGGAGGTCTGACACCTGTGGATCTAGATGACCTGGTCACCTCCATGTCTTCAGCGTGACAGGCGTGTGGTGTGTTCATGATCAAACGACAGGTATGAACTCCATTCTGTGCGTTCCTTAGTCACTTCTATTGCCTGTAGAAAATCTGCAGGAAATGGAAACTAAGTACTTTGTAACAAAGTATGCTACGATGATCTTTATTTGGAATTTATTTGGAATTAAAAATGTCGACTGAGAACTGTGTTCTCTCACCCCTGCATCCAGATTCCCAACCTGTACCCCAGGGTAACCCTATCCAACCCCAGATTTATCACACCACTCCCGTCCCAAGATAAAAGGCCCATTTCCCCCTCAAATCCCTCTACCACATTTTTCTGTCCTGCTCAGGGCTAGCCTAAAATTTCCAATTCTGAAGGGATAAGAACTGAGTTTATTCTTCCCTTTCCAAGTTTTTTATTTTATTTATGTACTCTGTGATATTCGTTTTATTTATCTATTCTGTGATATGTGGGCCCGGGACTATGTGAAGCGCTTTGTGACCGCGCTCCGTGTTAAAAGCGCTTTATAAATAAAATTGAATTGAAATTTGTGGTTGTTGTGCAGTGTGACACACATTTTTGTTCTCTCTATCTAAAGTTAATTCTGAAAAAGTGTAGAATGACTCTGGTACAAAAAGATAGTGGGGAGGAATCTCTGTGCTCTGTTCAAGTGAATGTTTTACTAGGGCCCGAATAGAGTGAGCAAAACACATCGTGCCTGATTTTGTCTGCAGCCTTTGACATGGAAACGGTGGTTTCAGAGTTTTCCTTTGGGCAGTTCGTTAAAAGCAGCCCGCCTCAACGTTCTCTGGCTGAAGACAGCATAATATCGACGAGGTGCCCCTAGCTGCCAGGAGTCGCGAATGGCCCGTGCATGATCGTGTTTGACAGCCAGAGGATGGAACAAGTCCTCCCCTATCACTCTTAAACTTCTGCTGGACTGGAATGACAAAGACAGAGTGAAGTCTGGAAGGATGGTGCATGACACTGTGGAACCTCTTCACAAGGGAGGTGTGGCTGAGAGAATTCGCATCCATTCTGTTCTATTTTATTTATATGGCACCTTTCACAAGGACCATCGTCAAAAAAGTGCTTTACAGACCTCTGAGCCCGAAGTCCCCAGAGAGTAAGCCTCAGGTGACAGTGGGGAGAAGAGAAACCAGACTCAAGGTGGATGCCCATCTTCCAATGGCCCAGGCCAGGCAGAACAAGATCACATGCTATAGGACGGCGTAACCATACACATAGGCAGGTAGACGGGTTGGCGAGGTACAAATCCACTCAGGCAGATGGCAAATGAGCGGGATGAACAATCCTGGGTGAGAGAAATTTAACCACGTGTGATCCCTCGGAGCAGAAGCTTGGGTCAAAAAGATATGATAGGCTTGGTTACATACCCCTGGGCTTACGAAAAGTGAGAGGACTTAATAGGACTTAATCTTTTAAATAAGATCTTAAATAATAGCTCTGAGCTCTGGGATTAAATAAACAGCACACCCATCAATGACCAGAATGTTCCACCCCTGATATGAGTCATTACTGATTGCTCAGCCATGTTCCAAGAGGAGAAGGGCCAGTACGAAGTTCTCCGACAGATCAGCAGCACGTAGGCAAGCAGAGCTCTGACCAAAAGAGCTCAAGAGGTCACAACATAAATACTGCTCTCCACTTAAGGCCATGCTTTTTTAATATATTCATTTTTTTTGTGCAGGGCCCCAACCATGGATTCTACTTCAATTCAAAGTGGATGGTTACACTAAGGAAACAATAGGTGGCGTATTGCTTAAAGTAAGATTGCAGTCTAAACTTGAACTCACAGCTACTTCCTTTGGGCATAGCGATAAACCCAGACTCCTTTGGTGTAAAACTTTCCGCCAGCTAAGTGAGTCTGTTACGTAACTTGTAAGTTGCTGTGGGCGAAACACATCTGATGAGTAGCCAGCGAGTGCCAACAGGTCAGGCCTTTGTGAGCGTCCCAGCTGGAAACCCAACACATACCTCATAGGCAGTCTCAGGGCAAAGCTCGTAAGAGGAAAGCCAATAAACCCATTATTAGAAGCGTATCTCAGTTTAATGATGTCATTCCAGCCATTAGAGAGTCGTTCTGTGGCCTTCGCCCCAGTGAGCTGTAAAGCTTAGAGCCCCTCACAGCTGCTGAAATCACTGTCCTTTCATCTCGCCATGCATTTTTTTCTACCGAGTCGTAGGGGCCAAGTTGAAACATCTTGCAACCAGTGGGGGGTCTAGTAGCTTTTTCAGCAGGCCGAGGGTCCCGTTGTGGCCCGGGGGGGTAAAGTGGCCTGACTGCTGGGTCACTCTTTCTACCCCCCCCCCCCACCCCCCCCCCCCCCCCCCCCCCCCCCGTGCCCCGCCTGCCCCGCCCCCCCCCCCCCGCGCCCCGCGGTGCTCCCCCGCACGACCGAGAGGAAAAAACAGAAACAA
>JAACJT020000086.1:5500637-5528346 GCA_009936485.2 Gymnarchus niloticus | reverse complement strand
AGCGAAGTCCCGGCACCCAGCGGGGGGGTTCGGGGGTTTTTCCGCCCGCCGGGGCCGCCGGTGTGGCCGGGGGGGGGCCCGTCCCCCTACCGCCGGGTGCGCCTTTCCTCCCCCCCCCCCCCCCCCCCAAAGCTTCCCTTGTGTTTTAAGTCCCATGGCAGTGTACAGCCGGGACTCTAATGGTTGCCAGCGGATACCAGAAGTAAGAAAAAAAAAAAGATTGGCCAAGTTCAGAGCAAAGCAGGCCCATGGCCCGGTTCTGTCAAAGAGGCTGGATCTCCTGCAGGCTGTGACCAGGGGCCTCCACACCTCCTCACTCATGTCCTGAAAACAGCCAGAACTGGCAGATCCCCTACTGTCTTTGTTGTCGTTGTCGGTTTTGTTTTATTTTGTCTGCGCTCATTCGTCTAATTCAGCCGATACAAAACGGAGGCAGATGTCCTTTTTGTGCAGCGCCTCTCGCTTCATCTAACTGTTTTTTTGTGTCTCTGTTTCTGTGTCTGTGCGAGAGGCAAAAGGAAGAAAGAGAGAAAGAGGGGATGGGTTAAGCCACGTTTTGATCATGTATAGCAGAATCAAGAGGCTAATTGTATGCCCTGGTGATGAGCCCATCTGTGGCCCCTGCGGAGGCGTGTTTGTCCCTGCATGGCTGTGTTTACCCTGCCCCCTGCCCCCCCAGCTCCATCCCAAAGGACAATCACAGACCTACACCACTGTTTCTGCTGGCTTGGGTCTTTTTTTTCCGATGGGGAGGGAAAATGAAGCCCCGAGCATCATGCTGGAACACAACGCGGCTAACGGGCAGCAGCAGGTCTGGGGTGGGGGGTGGGGGGGGGGCGTTCCTTACAAATGTCCCAGCCACGGTCTCCAGACCGTTTCGAGATCTGGCAGATTGTCGCTCGTCTCATGTGTCACGAGAAGTCGGGAGAGGACAAGTGGAGGAGGACCTGTGGGAAACGGCTGAACGGAGGGAGGACTTTAACTCAGAACCTTGGAGCTCCAGACGGCTACAGCATCTGCCGTCTCTTATCATATACAATGAACCCCCCCACCCCCCCAAAACCGAAAGTGAAATCGTTCTCATGGTAGATGTGGCCAGATTCTCCTCAGTCTTAAATCAAGGCTGCACCATTTTTAATTTACCTGTTTCATTTTTTCTTCTTTTAATGCGTGTGTGATGTTCTGCTCCCACGGCGACCTGTCTCACTGCTGTGACACCCCACGGGACCCTTCCCTGGAGCATCGGTTCCTGATGCGGAGCAGTGCTGGGGGGGGCGCAAAGCAGGGACGAGGAAGAAAAATGCACAGCACCTGTTGGTGTCAATGGCCTCATTAATGCTCTGACTCAGCCTGGAAGGGAACCGGCCCAGAGCCACAAATGAGAGAGATTAACAAATACAGCGTAGTCTGGCCGCCCCCACCTTCTCCACCCACAAACCCCTGCTCCCCAGGAGACGTTACCTACTGCCAGTAAACCAGCCGATTCTGCTCAGGCACCTGCCCATTAAAGCTGGCCGCACAGGGCATGCCATGATAGCTGGGTGTACTGAGGTTTAACAAAGCCAGCATTTGGAATGATTAAAGCCCAGCGATGGGTGTCATGGCGACGAGAAGGCACGTTTTTCATTCTATTTATTCTTCCATCCATTTGTTCTTAACAGGCTGCTGTGGGTTATTTTCAGGGCTTTGATGACATATTTCCAGCAGTACATAAACTGTCTGGCTTGTGCAAAGATGTGCTGTGGTCTTTATTTTTTCCAGGATTCTTGAAAAAGAAGGCAGGTTTAAAAACTCTTGTAAATTAACCAAAATGCCTTTTTTTTCTTAATCCATCCATGCCCATAGTCATTTACCTTTTCGTGACTTGTGTTTTTTAAGGGTACGCGTCTGGATGCCCTTTGATGAGGAAGATGGGGATGTCGGGGTGTTGTCTGTGGTGCTGGCTTGTGTGTTTGTTTGCAAGCTCAGGAAAATGCAGCGTTTCACAGGAAAGGACCAAGCTGTTAAATGTGTGTGGCTCTGTGGGTTAGGTATCTGTGCCCATGACCAGGTCACCTCTGGGCCCTTGAGCAAGGTCCTTATCCCCAAAACCCCCAGTACTCTGGATAAATAGCTATCCCTGTGTTCTGATCCAGTATTTGTATGCATGTGTGTGTCTCATGGAGAACAAGATTACACGTGAAAAAGACATTCCAGTGTAGTGTGCGAGATTGTACAACTCTCTAAACTTTTAATAAAAATCCAGTCTGTTTACATTACAGAACTATCCAGAACTAACCAATCAATGCTGGCACTAAATAAGGCTTCAAAACCCATGGAGGGTGGGAGTATCCTGAACTAGCCAATCAATGCTGATTCTCAATGAGGCTTCAAAATGATAGCCAGCATTGATTTGTTGTTCGAGGTAATTCCACCCACAATGAGTTTTAAAGCCTTGTTTGTCCTGTCACTGCTCTATACTTCACCATTGCAGCTAATCACCTGTCCGCCACACTGTTACACATAACAGTGAACCATTTGTGTAAAATCTTCGACTCGCAAATTCAACCAGGATCCAAAAGGTCAGGCAGCTCTTTTGCACGGATCCCTTGGTTGCCTTTAACAGGCTCACACAAGCCTGCTGAAACTCATCAGTGGTTGAAGGGGATGGAAATTGAGTCACTATCCTTTGTTGCTCGATCTCCTCCCCAGTAATTGTACAGTAAGACGGCCGTGAGCCAAAAACAGCACGGTGTGGGCCTTTACTCCATTTCCTCCGTTCCGGAGGTCCTGCTACAGCTGAAAATTGAGCTCTGAGAAGTGCCTGTTCGGAGGCAGCTGGCAATGATAACCGGATTTCCAGCGAAGATGAATAAGGTTCCATCAAGCTAAGACAGAGATATGGACCGAATCTGCAACGCAAAATTAGGTGTATTTTTGCGTGTGCGTCATTAGCTAACATCAACAGTTGAGGCCAAACAGACATTTTTAGTTCAATTTGGTCACTTCCAGTTTCCTGTGAGATTCAGCCATCCGTCTCCTTCCATCTATTGTCTTGCCATGTCATAGGTCACGTACCTGTCACTCCTTCCCATCTCTATGTAGCTGTTCATCTAAAGTCTGACCAACTGAACGTTGCCCCCTCAACAATAAGAAAATTTCACCCCGTAGAACTCTTAATATAGGCTGTCTAATGAGAGGAAGCCTCCCTCTAGCATCCTTCAATCCCTCGAAGTCTAGCTTTTCCAGGTGCACCTTCTCTTCCTTGACCAGTACATCCTGACTTCCCGCTGCTGCAGCGCTGCAATGTGAAGGACAGTCTGCTGGGCTCCACTGTTTTGAAATCCCACCGTCTTCCTTTTTGACCTAATGGACAGCGATGAGCTGGCTCCAGGACTCCAGGAGAGAGAGCCGTCAGACTCAGTGAGGGTGATGAGTCTGGCACGTGGCTCTCAGGAGAGCCCTCATCAGCTCTTCCACCTAACGAGGAAATGGTCTGCACCCGCCCTGATGTTCTAGTGCGTGAAATGAGCAGTGCCCTACCTCACGCTTCCCCCAGCCCAGAGTTTTAAAAACCTGGCCTGAGTTCTGCACCTCCCTGGCCGTTTCCCTCCTTCTGTCTGTCTCTTCTCTCCTCCCGTATTCTTCCCTGGCTCTTTCAGTCTCGATTTCTCTGCTCCCGGGAGCCAGTTCTGACCCCAGCCGTCCTCCTTTTCACTCCTTCCTGCCAGCCAGTCTGCCCGCACGCGTCTTTAATTACCAGATCGCTTACGGAGCCGATTCTGCAGGTGCCCCATGTTCATCCTGTCAGTGTGACATTGACTTAATCACATTACATCGAATTATCCTTCCCCCTGCCCCTCCTTGCCCCTCTCCCTGCCCCTCCTTGCCCCTCTCCCTGCCCTGTTCTGTTTCTTGATTGTATCCCCTGTGTCAACACGTCTCTTCACAATGTGTTGACACTTCCCACCTGGGCCAGCATTAGCAGAAATGCCTTGCAGTGGCTCTGAATTGACAGGGGGGGGGCAAAGCAGAAACCTGCTTAAGGCTGCGACAGCGGCTCTCTGAACCCAATCCCTGTCTTGGTTGAAGAGAAGGACAGCACTGATGCCTTGTAATCCCACCCCTTCCCAGTAAGATAAACAACAAAAGCTCCTGGTGGCTGTCCACTGGGTCAGATGCATTGCGTGCTATCTGTCTGACTGTCTGCCTATTTGTTTTGTGTGGTCACTTCCCTCACAGAGGCCCAGCTGCCCTCCCAACCACACTGGATCTGGGGTTAGTCCCCTTGGCCCTGGGATTGTCACAGTACATGTAAATCAGCCCATGTTGTACTGATGATCCTGTCTGTCCAAGGTCGGTCACAAGAGCCAGCCAGACACTGGGCATCACGGTCATCGACTGTTTCTATCGTGCATTTAGCCTTAACTTCGTCCCACAGGATCCCATGAGTCAACATCTCCCAAACCAGCTGGCGAAGATTAGGTAATGCGCTGGACGAAATTACTCTCACTTATGCCAGCTACTGCATTCTTGAACTTTGAGGTACCATCCTCCGTGTCATATTACAAAGCATATCAAAGGACATGCTTAAAGATTCCTGCATGTATTGGTTTGAGAGAAAGCAATACAACTGAAATGACTCCATCTGTTTAGTGTGTAGAGTTGCAATTTGTGGACTAATGTGGATGTACAGTGGCTTGCAAAAGTATCCAACCGCCCCCTTAAAGTTATCAGATTTGCCAGAATTACAAATTATATACAGTACGCACATTCTTCCTGTCAGTATTTTCATAGTAAACTCATAGTCTCTCACAGTAAATATTCAAAGTCAAAATCAAAATGGGAAAAATGCACCACGACGTGAAGTCACAGCGCGATGGTAAGATGCTGTAGGTCAGGATCTCTCTATATGATGCCAGTGCTGCTTCTGACATACACACCTAGACGTTATACTACACACATTTGCTGTCGCACATAGCATTTTGCACTATGCAATTATACATACTGTATGGATTAATGGTTTCCATGGCCACCAGTCCCTGTCCGTGTAGAGTTTCTACGTTCTCCAGGAGGATTATGAGTGTGTTTCCGGAAATGCGCTGGCATTTCAAATCTATCCTGCCCCCTGTCTAATGCTGCCTCATTTAGGCTTCAGACCCACCATGACATCACCTGGGTTAAGCAGTATGGATAATGGATGCATTTAAAATTGTAGGATTTTTTTAAATCCCATGTATGACTCTGACGTATTACTTTCTCCATCTTTTGAAAATACAATTATCAGGTAAAATTAATGTTTCATGCATTTACTGAAGCTTAACTAGCCTGCTCTAATAACCTTTTGTACGGTTGCCTTTTCCTGCGCTAGTTGATTTCGGTTGGTATGAGTTGTACCGCTGTGACATTACTGGTTGGCTGACCTCAGGACTTATACTAGAGATTGCTGGGTAAGTCTGCAGTGGAAAAACTAGTTCTCGGATGCGTCCACAGCAGGCACCGCTTGACTGCACAGTGGATTGGACATTCATTTCCACACTGACTCCTGCTATTGGTTTGGGGGGGGTTAAAAAATGAAAGCATTAGCAAACTGTCACTCGACACAGAATTGGGTATCATACCTTTGGACTGATGGTTGATCAGACCCAAGGTCTCGGAGGACGGCTGACTTTGTCTCCACGTTCCTCAAACCAGGCACTGAAGAAACTTGTCCTGTAGGTAGGAGCGTGTCCTTGAAAACACCTCTCCAGGTAGCTATTAAATTCTGGCTCAAGGCCTGTAACTAATGAGTCAAGAGTACGCGGTAATGTTATGCGTCATCCTTGTGGTATAATTAACTGATTAGTCTAAGGCTGTGTCAGCAGTACTCCTGCTGCGTTAACATTCCACTGCTTCTACGCAATATCTCACTTGGTCTGCAGGCTTGTCCAACGTCGTCCCCGTTCCGCACCTTCGGAAAGGAAACTGCTTGACAGGCTTTCACACGCTCCTTTCCCGTTGGTGAAAGCGTCTTTCCTCCCACTCTGGCTAAACCGTCACAGCCTTTCAGATAGTTCCTTATGAGACATTAGCAGTTTTTACGGCCTTTGTAACCCAGAAACCTATCCAGAAGTATGAATCTAATTAGGTCTTGTTCACTCTGCAGCTCTTTGAGTGGTGTGAACCCCAAGTCTCTCTACCATAGCCTGACTCAGTGTGTAAGCAAGAAAACGTATCTAGCCCCCTGTTCCTGGTGTTTTAACTATTGTTTTCTGAATGGGGGCCTTTAGTTGTTTGGATTTTATTATTCTTGGTTGTTTTAAAAGTCCTGCTCATAATTTTTTTAACTGAAAGATGCTTTGGACAGCAGAATTTTCAGCTTGTAAGTGCAGCTTAATTAATTTAAAAATCAGGTTTATTCACAGTGCAAGTTGACAAGCTTTAATCTTGAGGTATCAAAAAACACGAGTTGTAAAAAATACTTTTCCAGCTTGACACACACACATGATTTATTAAATGAATTTCAAGTATAACTAACACAGCCCTTTGATCAAAGTAGGGTTTTCAGACGCATTCAGTGGTGATTTAAGTAAAAGGGTGCATTAAGGGCTGCTGACTGTTACAGCATCCAAAACCATCAATTTATATCATTCATCTTTCAACAGCCTCATGACCCTGACTAGGATAAACAGTTGGATGGATGGATGGATGGATGGATGGATGGATGGATGGATGTTCCAGCTGTGTAGCCAGTGGTTAGCCAGTGGTTAGCATCACTGGAATAAAAAATGATTGACAGTCATTGTCAGTCTAACAGCTGTATTGAGGCACATCGATCCATTGCTGTAGATGAAGACGGGGGCACTGGTGGTGTTATTTGTCATCACGATCGTTGCAATCCATGCAGTGCATTATTTCCGTTATGCGATTTCATGGGGGCTTTCATTGGCAAACAGTTCATATTTGGCGTCTATATCTGCATAGATAGCCGAGTGTGTGATGAGACAGCTCAGGTGATGTTAAACTGAGGGTCAGTCTGCAGGAACGGTGCTTCTGCCTGGATTTAAGCCCTTTCCATCCCGTAGAAATGATGCGAGTCGCCCTTCAAGCTGACTCCCATTCCTCAGTTGCTGCCTTCAGTCCGTGTCGCCACAGATTGGAATGAGTGCAGGTCCGGCTGTCATAAGTTTGGCACACTCATGGGTGTGATGTATGGTGTAGGTCAAGGAGACAGGTCTCGGGAATTAACCGACGCTAAGACAGTGGTTGACCAGGAGCTGCACTCTCCCACTGTCTCACAGACACACACACAAACACATACATACACACACAAAATTGTTAGACAAAGATGCTCACCTTAGAGGAATTTGAATTCAATTTTTTTTTTGTTGCTGTTGGTGCCCTGAACAAACCCCAAGTCAGTTTACATATCCTCAAGAGAACCGTAAAAATGGTACATCTTCGTAAAACACCCACTACTAACTACCCCCCCAGAGCCGCTAAAGGCTGAGGAAATGAGAAAAATTCACAAATGTTGATCTGGCAGGTTATTTTTTTTTTTTAAAAAAAAAAAAAAAAAAAAAAAGAGGTTCCCAGTCATATGTTGAGTGTGTAGTCATTGTGTGTAGCCTTATTAAATTTGAGTCTTGCTCCTTTCTTCCCAAACTCTGCTCTAGGCTTATGGCTTATTGAGAGTCTTTGGCAAGCTTCAGACCTGGAGACTTGTCAAGAAGGCAGAGTTTCGCTTGTAGGGTCTTGCATATTTTATACACGCTTTGAATTAGAGGTCGGATTAAAAAAAAAATAAGGAATGCATGAAGTGTACTGCACTCCTCAATACATTAAAAGGACTCGTGATTTCTCATAGGCTTCCTCCCCTTTTATTTTTTTCCTAATGATATTCTGTGAATTCAAATTAGCCGATATCCCTGAAGGTTCCTTAAGGGCTCTTCTGAAGCACAATATTAAAGCTGGGGGGGGAGGCTCCCCGTGGCACACGGACAAATGTTTGCACAAGGGTTCGTGGGAGAGTGTGGTTTCCAGCGCTGCAGTCAGACGATGTGAATTTTTTTTTTCTCTTCGGGGTGTAAAAAACAATCGACCATGAAGGGGATGTAGCGATATAATCGTTTGTCCGATCTGACAGCACCATTCAGTGCCCCCCCTCCCCCCATGTGTACCTTCCTCTGGCAGTTGCCAACCAAGTCACCCCGCTAAGACGCCAGGCACAGCGAGAGGTCGGCAGGCAGGGATAGAAGTCTGCTAGGCCAACTACATAACGACGCATCCCAAACAGCCCCGCTGGGTTCTGTGCCTGCTGCAAGCATCTCCACTTTATATTTGTTGGCTTTGCAGGATAAACATGAGGCAACAATATGTTTGTTGGCTTCCTCTCTCTCCACCCCTCTCTGGTTTTGGTCAAGAGCAAATCTTTGAACCTTCAGATCTCTTCCTGACCTCTCCTGTGACATCGTGCACAAAAACTAAGATGAAACACCAAGTTATATTTTGGTTTTTCCGCTTCTAGCATTAAGTTATCGCTTGTTTTACTCCTAATGTCCACCTTGTCTGAGGTGCTGTGCTGCGATTAATGTCTGGTTTAAATGGGGGTCACCATGGTGGCCGGTATCAGGCTGATAATAGTGCAGACGAAGGCCTGTCGATGACCTCCAAACACGCCAGGTAACAACTGACATGCACCTTTCTGAAAAGTACTTTTAAAAAGATTCCTTCTTTGATTTGATTCCGCAAAGGGTTAAAAGGTCGCTGCTTCTTCACAAAAAAATGTAACGAGGAGAGAGGTGAGTTTTAGTTGCATCGGAAAGGCAACAATATGTAAACCGAACTTATCTGGCACCAGAGAACCACAACAATAGAAACAATGAGGACCTGAGAACATTTTTTTTTTTTTAACTGCAGAGAAAATAGTTTTGTTTTACAGATTAAAAAATACACTTCATGAAAATGAAGAAGTCCTCAGTTTGTTTTTTTTCAGTTCAACTTTAACATTGAATGTCGAGGACTGGGCTGTAAGCCAGTCCGTCTTTTGTCACAGACGTATTATTGAAACCAAAGACTGCCACATCCAGTAATTATTCAGGTCAAGATAAAATGTGTGTATTAAGCCAGAAAAATTTTAAGTAAAATTCCGCAGAATAGTGGGTGTGATTCTCACCCCTGGCCCTGTGTGTGTGTGTGTGTGTGTGTGTGTGTGTGTGTGTGTGTGTGTACATATTCTTTCCATGTTTGTGCACCAGTTGTACTGGCCCATAGTGTGTGAGAGTTTACTTCCAGGTGCAGAGTCCAGGATTACGATGACCCTAAAGTGAGTAAGCAGTTACGAAAGACAAGATTCCCCTGTACAAATATGTAACTGTAGGAGATGACTATTAGATAATGTATGCACATGTATCCTAGAGATATGGCAGCTTAGCGATATCTGCTGTTCGAATTCTTTGCAGATGGTAACAGGCTTCATTTATGAGCACTCAAGGGTACAACAGCAGCCCCTTCTCTGGGATTTCTGCCCAGGCCAGAATGCAGTAGCATGGATGCTGCTTAAATCCACCATGAAAGCACGATGAGTAATGATGGTGGGCTTTAGGCACAGTCATTGTTGGCAGTAGATTTATCATTTAATATCAATAACCCGTCCTCACACAGCACATCTACACTTCCTCCACCAATCAGCAGCAGTTAAGAGCCCCTATAGTGAGTGACAGTTCATACAAGGAATAACATATAAAAAAAAAACAATTTTTAAACTCTAAGGCAGTGTAATTAGGTCATCACGCTCAAAACAAAGATGTGGCACAGAAAAGAGTATAACATGACATTCTTTTCATTGCGCGATTTTAGTCAGAAATTCCCATCTGATTAGCATTCGAGCATGTTAGCATCAACGTGCGTTAGCATTAGCACACGTTAGTATTAGAGCGGTGGCATCAGTGCTCATGTAGTGCAGACGTTGCTCCCACCCTAGACCCAGTTTACTGAGCATCGTGCTGTCTCCCTGTACGATAAACCAGATTGGGACAGTGCCTTTCACCCCGCAACGAGGTGCTAGATCTGTCAAAAAAAAAATAAAAACAGCTCAGGGAAACTGTCTTGACTGCCAAGAGAAGATCATTTACAAATGGCACTTTATCAATCAAGCAAATGGATTCTCTGCTCCAGACATCCACCGGACCACCAAAAGGTTCATTAAATGCACATTTCTCAGTATGGATCCTGGGTCGTGCCTGAACCGAGACCCATCCATCATTTAAGCACTCAATTATACATGCATTCATCTCAGCACGCACCACCTTTTCGGCGCGGTAATAAAAATTTACATGTTAATCTATGCACTGCCATCCCCGGCAATTCATCTCAGCTTATTGACTGGCCACGCAAGTTGTGTGGGCGGTCAGCCAGGTGATGCGGGGACGGGGCAGGGCACAGGCCAGCTGGTGTCACGGCAACCCCTTGCCGCAAGTGGCCGAGCACCTCATACAGAGCTTGGCTCTCTCTCTCTCTCTCTTGCTCTCTCTCTCTGCTTCTCTCTCCCTCATTCTTCACTCTTTCCAGCTGACATCTCAAAACGAGCTGCGATAAGCAAAACAAGTGAGCGAAGTTAAGTAGACACAGGGAATTCTGTTAAAAGCAGTCTGATTTTGCATTGTTCCACCAAATAAGGATATTCTGCTCTTTAGCGTTCCGAATTTTGTTTCTGAAAAATATAGTATAGGAAGACATTTTTATGAAATGTTTATTTTTTGTTTCTGACCTTTCAATGTGAAGAACCACTATTGGAGTATACTTGGGATTTTAACATGTAAATTCTTAGCATTCAGAAAAACAGTAAATTCCCCAAACATGCATTCTTATTTATTAAAATAAAAGGGAAGCAAGAAAGCATTAAAATGAAAAGAAACTGAAAGATTTGCAGTTATCTACTCGTTGCATAACCACCTATTACAGTGACAGTGGATATGTAATTATCAGATTTAAACTCATTATAACATTCTTGAACAGTTTATTATTTTTTTTTTACTGCCATTGCTTTGTAAAACAACAATACAATGTTTCTATGAATTGAATATTTAAAAATTCTTCATAGCCAGTTAATTACAGTAACTGTAAATTTACGTCATTTATAAATATATAATCTAATGTACATAGCATATCATATTTATATAGTATCATGATTACAACATGGCCAGAATTGTACTTTTCTGAAAAAATATTAACATATATTCAATATTATTTTTAAATAACTGTCTGAAAAAAACCCAAGCATACAGAAAGTCATTTTCACTAGTTTCTCGTTTTTCCATTTTTAGAATAGCAGTCATTATTAATTTCTGTATTGAATTGCTTTCAAATATTTACTGTCATTTCTTTACGAAGATATTTAAATCATCATATTTGGCTTTTAAAATTAGACTTTTCTTTCTGGTAACATTTTTCTTTGGTTAGAGGCATCTTGTCCAGACTGTACCCCAGCCTGTGATGACTAGGACAGGTCTGCAGATCCCTGCGTGACCTTGACCAGGATAAGAACGACAGGAGATCGATGGATGAAATATATTGTTTGAGAAATAATAGATCTGGAGATATAACTGATTTCATATATTATTATTATGAAAAAAACGCAGTGTACAAAATTAAATTATGTTCACCTGCAAAGATTATCACAGAGTAAAAATGCAATTGACTTTATACTGAATGCTTCAGCTTACGTTGTACCAGATTAAGAAGCATTAATAATATGAATGTTTAATTGATCCTTTGCTTCAGTCTCTGCAGAATGCATGTTAATGTCAGGCTTGAGGACAGCATGGTCTTAGCATACACATCATGTCACTTCTAATCCTTCTTGAAAATGGATTTTACATTTCTTCCCGGTCCAACTGAAGGCTGTGCTCGGTGTGTGTGTGTGTGGGGGATGGGGGGGGGGGGCTAGGGAACGTAGAGCTGGGATGCAATAGGGAGACACTGGGCTGGTAAATTGAAAACAGCAGACCTCAAGGTTAGAGAACATCAATCCTCCAGGACTGAATGCCTGGGAAGGGAAGAGCAGAAAATAAAGCAGAACGAACACAGCTGTGACGGAGTGAGAGAGAGAGGGAGAGGGAGAAGCACACATAGAGAGGGAAAGGGGGCACCGAGAGACGGAGGAAAGGAGAAAGAGAGAGACGGCAAGCTCTACAACCACCGGAGAGAGACCGTTGCAACGGCAACGCCGCGAGGGGACTCGTACCGCAATGCAACGTTAGTGCAGCGTTACTTTGGATGCTTTTCTGCTGCCTGCTCGATCCGAGCGCTGGAAGAGACCCGAGAGCGACGGCGATGAGGTAGGCTCCACCGTGGGCAGCACAGCGGCAGGCTGGACCCCCTGCTCTTCCAGGGACGCGAGATGGGGGCAGAGCGTGGGTGTGCGCAGCACCTGGCCGTGCCTCTGTGGGAGGGTCGGGCACTTTGCTCAGGTCCCCTCCAGGTACACTTCACTACTTTGTCTATTTTTAAACATGGGGGGGAAAGTTCCTTCTCCCTGCCCCCATTCTCTTGCCTTGTGCAGGCTGAAACTTATACTTTCTGTGCTCCCAGAGACCTGGGGATTAATGGCCCCTGGGCTGGCAGCAGCCCCGTGTCGGGAGGTTTTGGGGACGCCTCGCATTGTGCACGGGACAAAAGCCCCCTCTGCGCGTGATGGAGTGGGTTGGGGGGGCACATGGGAGTTTAATGGGGCAAGAGGTAGAGACGGAGCCCGGCCGGTGTCTGTCAGCCCCGCTCCCTGGGTTCAGTGAAACCCTGGTGGCTCGCGCAGTCACGCGGCAGAAACGTCACGGGGGGATTGTTGATTTCCCCCGCCACGCGGATTAATCAGCACGTGAGCTGTAATCTGACATTCCTCGACAATTGTACGTTTTATGTTACCGGACGGGCCAGTGTTTCCACATATTTTCAGTATTTATGTTTCTGTTGCTTCTCTATTTTAACACTTATTACTGATCTAGTATGTTGATATCAGTGCCTTGCTGCCTTCCCTTTTTTCTGTTTCTCTGCTTTTCAGAGTTTTGCCAGTGCTTAACGTTATATTTGGCTTATTCTGCATCTTGTCGTTTTTTTTGCGAATTCTCACATAAGAGGCATGCCAAATTATCCAGCTACTCAGTGTCTGGTACAAGTGCATGTCAGACACAGAGCACAGGACGAATTGCATATAAAATAGCAAAAAAAAAAAAAAAAAAAAATTTGCCACAGTTTGTCTGAATTCATGACTAATTACCAGTCCTGTCTAATTACTAGTTACCATTCCAGACTAATTACCATGAGCCGCATCATAGTAAAAAGAATTAAATAAATAAAATGAGTTGAAATATGAGTTAGAAAATAATTTTATTAATCACTTAACCAGGAATACTGATACTTGTGTGAGCATCACGTCATTCATTTATGCTGGAAAATGTTGCATGAATTTAAATATGACGGTCATAATTACATTTATCAATTATCAGGGACCCACATACTAGTTAGATGTTATATAAACTACTGCAGACTCCAGAACATTAATTTACAAATAAAATGCATTTCACTCAGCGGCCCTTTCTCATTGCCATGCAGTTAAGGTAGTAAAGAGGAGCTTGAAACATTTATAGCGTCAGGCGACACCTCAAGACCGCAGGGGATTCGTGAGGTGGCCGGGGTGGGGGAGAGAGATGAGAAAATGAAATAAAAGAACGAATTAAATGAGGCAAACACGGGTCGTTTCTCTGGCGGGAGAGGGCTGAAGAAGCTCCGGACGCTCGAGACGCTCCTCCGGCGGCGGGTCGCGGCGGCGCGCCGCGCTCTCGTGAAGGCGCTCGGCGGCGCGCCGCTCACGGCTGGCTTTGTGCAGATTATGTCAAAATCAAAGAATAGGAAGGATTTCGCTACTTAACGCTGTCGTACAAAAAATAACGCTTAAGCAAATGACATCCCCCGCTCTTGCAATGTAAAATGGGGATTTAGAATAATAAGTGAGGAAAGCTGTTAACGATAATAAAACTCAGAAAGGGTAAGCCTTTAAACCTTATCATTTTTCCTTAATATTGCTAATAGGTACATGTGTATTTGATGATTTGAATAATTTTTAGAGTTAAATTCTCTGGACACAATAGCTTTTTTTCAACAAAAAGCTGGTTGAGGGCTTGATTTAAATTTAGTGTAATTAATTTAAAATGTAATGCCAGGTTAGTGCGAGGCAATTTGATTAAAAGAAAAATATCAAGGACAACAGAGCACCTATGAAACAGGCTCGTTCTCAGGTGTTGTGTTTGGTGTCTGTAATTGTGTGAGATTTGACATGCTGACTGGCCATCCATTTCTTCTTGGTGAACAGGAGTAGTATTATCATTCTGTCTGCTCTCAGTTTGGTTTCCAGTCTTTTATTTCCTTGTTTCCAGTGCTTTTTACAATTAGGTTCTTTCTTGTGGTTTTTATAAGAATCATGCAGGTCGGACCTGAAGAGCTGGCATGAGCTGTTTGGAGCATTACACTACAGAGTGATCAAACACGGGTGCACTTTCAGCAAACGGCACAGCTGTGAAGATGATCACAACATCGAAAATCTCTTTGCTGTATTAAACTATAGCGCGATCGGTCCAAGGCCCCAGCTGATTTGAAATGAATGCCCGCTGTGTTCTGCCTCAGCATTGGTGTTGCGACATTTTTACATTTTGCTGCTGGGGGCTGCGGTAAAAATCCAAGACCGGACACGAAGAGTATGTTGTCTGTGTCCTCTGCAAATAGAAAGAGCCCCGTACCCCTGTGCATGACTCCCTCAGGAATGGGTGGCGCGGGCAGTGATCTGTGTAGCATGGAGCCAAGGTGAGGAGAAGCTCAACTGGGAGCCTTTCATGTAGAAATATGAAGGCCCGGAGACATCAGCAGACAAATCTATCCCAGCTGTCCGTGTGGATAATGGAAAGCGGGCGTTGCCGTGTATTAACCAATCCGTTGGATGCGTGCTCCATCCAGCTGCGGCTGCACGAGTGTGTGTCGGACAGATGAATCTGCGTGATTTTGCAGGTGTTGCCCTCTGCAATGTATCTCCTACATGCCTTGACTGGAACCCAACCCGGGCTCATTTCTAATGTTCACCTGTTAAAGGAGCCATAGTATATGGGCTTTACGCTGCGACAGTGTTCCTCCGAGCTGTGAGTCAGGAGGCTCATCTGAAAGCAGGTGGTCGTGGGTGAGGGAGCATAATTTAACCAATCTGGGAAACCAGTGTATACCTCAGCAGAGGTGAGGTGTAAAACCGTGGGAGAGCGTCGGCCGTGTGTGCTAAAATTCATTACCGCATATGGGAAATAGATCTCCGTGTTCATCTCTTCCTATGTATCCCAGTGACCCAAGTATTGGCATGTGAGAAATATAAACGTGTCGGATTGATGAGCCCTTGAGCTGTGGCGTAAATATGCACGTGAGGGTGGCAGTTTAAGAGACTGCCATTCGGCCGGAGGAACTGCAGATCCAGGGGAGTGCAGAGTCCATCTTTCATGTCAAGAAACATTTCAGGAAGAGGGACCAGAGCAGATCGTCCCAGAAATCATCTTTCTGGAGGGTTCTATGCGGCTCATTTTCTGCCGACAAATCACAGGAGCAGAATCTCGCCATGAGCAAAACCAAAAGAGACACAGAACAAGACTCGTTCATCTGGATTATCCTGGTTTTTTTAATCCCCCGGGATCTTGATTCTGGATTTTTCCTGCAGCTACTACATACATACCGCTCAGCTCCCATCCACCCTACCAATAACCATTACTTTAAACTTCAGTGGCCACCACCAGGCTCTCCACGCCAAACGACTATTAAAAAAATTCCATCCCATCTGTTCGCTCTTCTGCCGACTGTCATCCCTGCCACCTCTACCTCATTCTCTAGCCATGTTTGACTCATCTAACCGCAGCCTTCAGCTCGCTGATCCTCCGACGCCCTGCTGGTCACCATATGGTTCCCTCCAGCTGATGATTACATGCTCTAATGCATTGTTAATGGTTGATAAATGATTGGAGCGTTTGGAATGGCAGATTTATGTGTGTGCCCGAAAGGGAGAGAGGAAGGGAAATGAAACCTAAGCGATGGCTGGCCTCACCTTCCCAGATTCAGGAGCTATTTGGTTTGAGACGAGGTGGTCGTTTCAGTACATCATGGGTGCTGGGCAGCATGTCAGAACCGAGGATCTGCTGTAAAATGACACAGTGACACCATCGGCGTGACACTATGATCCTGTGAAAGACTCTTCATGCCCAGTTTCGAGTATCAACACGTTGGTAATCTTCGGGGTGTGGTTTGAATGATGGGCCAAGTCCTGTGAACGCTTGTGATTTTGGCGAGTCTGATGGCGGTATCTCAAAGAAGTGCATCAGGTAAATCATACAGGTGCCTCCAAATGACCGGCGATCTGAGGGCTGGTCCGGCACCACCTGTACTTTGTCTCTCTATCAAGAAGCTGACTTTGCTCCTTTGTGCTCTGTCGACAGGAGCAGCGAGAAAGAAATAGCAGAGGCGTGAGCAAGTCCACGGCAGACTTCGGTGTGCGATGGCTGGGCAGGTGCTGTCTGTGGGCCTCCTGGTGCTGGGGGTCCTCACGCTCACCCACAGTTCCATATTCCTGTCCAACCAGCGCCTGAAGGCCCGCTTTCAGAGAGATCGACGCAACATCCGGCCCAACATCATCCTCATATTGACGGATGACCAAGACATTGAGTTGGGTGAGTGTTGGAGTGATCCATCTCTCGCTCCTCAGGACCACTCGGCAAAACCCCCCCTCTACCCAATAGCGCCACCCGCAGTCCACACACACCAAAAACACCTCTCTACTCAAGAGTTTAGAGCCCACACAGATAGTCGTGTTAGGAAAGCTCCCCTCAGGCCACAGAATATGCGAGAACAAAACAAGGCTCTCCCTTCAGAAGCCTCTGCATCATATATTCTAAATGTAGCAAGGAAACTAGGTTCTGGTGAAGGTACATTTCACACCACGTGTTATACAAACCTGAGTGATGAAGCCAGCTCTGAATGTGGAATACAAAAATATATAAAAGGATGAAGGAGCTACACATCTTTGGTGGGGCACATTTTTGATACCATATGGTCAGTGGGGTCATGGCCTTAGAAATGCATGTGTGGTACAGATGTGCTGTGACCAGGCCAAAAAATACATTTCTAGATTTATCAGGAATGTCCGTTTTACAGAGTCTGTGTTCAATAAAAGCTACTTTTATGCCACATGCAAGACATGTTTTATAAAGAAAATCCTGTCATGCTATGACTGACGGGCCACAAAACGAGGTCCTCCATAATTATGGAACCGTGCCATGATGTGGCTGGAAGCTTAAGGAAATTTCTCTCAATCTAGTTGCTTGTAAGAACCAACGTCTCTGCACCACACAGACCATAAAGGGAAGCAAAACAAGATTCAGAGACATGAGACAGATGGAGAAAGTTACAGCTGCAGCTATTGGGTCCGATCTCTGAAGGAGCTGACAGCTAAACCACGATGAATGACATCCATGCAGCACAAATGGCCAAATTCATCATCGTGGATATCAAAGCGCTCAGCTTAGATCGCCGTTAATTAGTCGCAAGTGGAGCTCTAATGCACATTGTCAGGGCAGTGGAGGCCGTGCGCGGTTCCATGCAATGATTCTAAGAGCCAGTAGCCCTCTCTCCTCACGCCGGGGGGCGGCGGTATAGACGCATTCTGCCACTTGCTGCTCACATGCTGTCCCCCAACACTAATTGGCAAGGAAAACATTGGGGTGAGACGTGCCACTCGGTGTGATGCAGGCATGTTAGGCTTTTCAGGTGACCCTCGGTGACAATTTGCGGGAAGTCAGGCTGCGCTTGTTTTACTTTCTTCTCCCGCGTGACAGCTGGTGGCGGTACCGCAGTTCCTCGCGTGTGCATCACATGATGCCTCTGCTTGTTCTCCAAAGCTTTAAAACACACAGCATTGCCGTTTGAAAGGCTGTAATTATCCACCATGCAAGTCAGATGTTTCGGTGAGTCGCTGCGTGCTTTTCCTTTGCATGTTGATAGTTATTTTGCTACGGATTCGTCATGCTTCGTTCTTCCAATTTGAGATTGATTCCATCCCTTTTTTTTTTTTTTTTTTTCCCCTTGTGTTTTCCCCAAAACTATGCAGTTGACATTTTTCTTGCTTGGAAGAGAAGTACTGAAGTAGATAGGAGAAGCACTCAGTTTTTCAGCAGCAGGATAGAGACCATTAAGATCAAACCAATATCCGTTTCAGGGGTTTATACAGAGAACAAAAATGGTTTACCTCAGTCACAAATGAGAATGACTTGGACATTTATGAATAAAACAGAAAAACCTTTTTGCTGATGCAATATCCCTAGCTACTGTGTGGTTTTAGTCGCTATTCCGTTTAGTTTTTGGAGTTTTCCTGCACCATATGATCGACTGAACTGAGCACACACCTGCCTATTCCAAGTGAATCACCATCTGGGTGTGAAACAACAGAGGTGAACGTTGTTTTTTCTCAAACATGCAACATGAGGCAAACCAAAGTGTTCAGCTTTTCACACCTAACAAACAGCCTGTCTGACTGTGTGCCATGACACCCCCGCAAAAACCCCGGCCTGTTATTTCAGGGTATCTCAAATGTCAGCTGATTTCCTGATGAACAGGTGATTTCACAACTGATCTCTCTTGGAGCGAGAGAGAGATCGGTCGGTACAAAGAGAAATGCATTCTTGTGTTGCAATCAGATGAGAGACGTTTTCCGTTGATGCCTTGCCGTTAGCTCTGAATGGGTTCCACGCAATTTTTTTTTTTCTCAGTTTTCATGTGCATAAATTCCGTAGTCAAAGGCAGAGCAATGAGTATACCGAACCTCTCACAGTGGAAAAATACCGTAATTCAAGATAAATGCTTTCTCTTTGTCTCCTCCTGTCAATTCAGTGTCTATTTACTTTAATTCTTAAGAAAGACTCAGAGAAGTTTGTTATATACAGGGAAAGATAAAGGCAATTTAAGTTGAGCTTCCCAGCGAGATTTTAAGTTTGCAATTTGCAATATAAAATTACATACAGAAAATGGGATATTTTTGGCAAGGATTACTGTTGAAAAGAATGGGCATGGAGGTTTGCTCATAAATTGTACATTCTGCATTTCTTTTTCCATATTCGTCAGGGGAATTAATTATAGCTATGTGCCAGACAAAAAGGAATTTGGTCGATCGTTCCACATATAGTTACCTTACAAGTAAGGAGGGTTTGGCTTAAATTTGGGAAACATGGGGCACTGAAATCATTCCGGAAAGTTCTTCCTTGCAAATAAAACCTCTTTTTCCCTGTGCTCTTCAGTACCTTGGGATCAATTCCTGTAAGGCTAAGAAAAAAACAAAAAAAACATCTTAGCTGTCAACATGCCGCATGATCCTGCCTTCGGTAAACAGCCGTCCGGTTTTGACCTTTGTGTCTGGGCACCGGCACGCTCACTGAACGCGTCTGGAAAGGTCAAGCATTGGGGGGCGGCCTTCTAGCTGACCTTCCTGCCAGCGCGTTGGCGGAGTCTGTCCTGTCCGGCTGGCCAAACGGATACCTGCTGGCATTTTGAACGGTGTCGAAGAAACGCACCCTTAAACTGGCACCATCCAGCCGCTAGGGTGTTTGGTAACGGCACTGCAAACATCAAGGGAACGGAGACTCTGGGCTTACGCAACATCTGAATCCGTCAGGATGTTTCCTGGGCTGGTGTTACAGCTGCAGACAGGATGAGAATGGGCCTGTATTGCTCTTCGTTATGTTGGGATTGGAGCAGCCACCCCACGGAGACGTATGGGACCTTGCCACAAAGCTTCTGGACCCATAAAGGCTCTCCATGGCTGAGCCACATTTATCCCAGTCACTGGACAGGCCCACATCCTCAGGAATCTCAGACTTTGTGGGGAAAGACCAAAATTTTAGTCAACTGGAGAAGCAAGATGTCTTCATCGCATGATGTCCTGGTTATTTTTATTTTGACCGTCTTGCATTTTCTGTGTGGAATGGCCATCCTGGCCCCTCCCCCACACCCTCCCGTGTAATTAGCAGGATACGTTACCCCATCCTTGGGGGCAGCTGCGCTCGCTAAACAACGCCGCACGTGTAATGCCCTGCGGCACCTGACGCCCACCTGCTCTCTCCCCCCATCCTCACAGGGTCCATGCAGGCCATGAACAAGACCCGGCGTATAATGGAGCAGGGTGGCACGCACTTCTCCAACGCCTTCGTGACCACGCCCATGTGCTGTCCGTCACGCTCCTCCGTGCTGACGGGGAAGTACGTGCACAACCACAATACGTACACCAACAACGAGAACTGCTCCTCGCCGTCATGGCAGGCCCAGCACGAGCCCCGCACCTTTGGAGTCTACCTCAATAGTACTGGCTACCGCACAGGTGCGTGTGTCCGTTTCTGTCTCGCGCTCGTTTACCTCCCTCACCTTCGCCATCCGGCAACGATGTCACACAATTATCATCATCATCATCATCATTCCCTTCCGGCTGCTCCCGTCGGGGGTCGCCACAGCGGATCAACCGTCGCCGGTCTGTTTTGTTGTCCGCATATTTGATTTGGCAAAAATTTTACACCGGATGCCCTTCCTGACATAACCCTCTCCATTTATCCGGGCTTGGGACCGGCACCGAGAAACGCACGATGCATTCCCCAGCGGCTGGGTTAACGATGTTACACAATACGGTAGGGAAATTCGACAGCCGATAGGAGCAGCCCTAAACACACGTTAGCAATGGGGCTAACGTGTCTTAATGATACGTCTGTGACTGCTTGCTGCTTCCCCTCACGTCAGCCTTATATCAGGGCTATAGCAATTCTCGTGATGCTGGCCGTGCCGGTTACGCCGTGTGGTGAGACTGAAAACCTGAGTTTCCCATGCTGATGGCGACCACCCTCATCGCCACACCCCCTACAGACCTATATCCTTTTGTGGCACTGAATTTCTGCTCCTGGTACTTTGGAGTATTTTTTTTTTTTAGTCCTCATCAGTCGCAGAAAAACATCAAAATATACACAGACACTCAAAAACATGAGACCATTTTGTGCTTTAACCACATTTTGACATTACCATCAGAGGGGGGAAGCCTAAGACCACATTTGCACCTGAAGCCTATTTTGCTGACATTTCACTTGATAGACAATTTATATTCCGCCCCCACCACACCTTCCAAAGAGTTTATTTATTTTTCATAAAAAAAAATGTTTGTGTTTTTTTTCCTTTGGGTAGCTTTTCAAATTCTAGGGAGTTAAGATCTTTGGGGCAGGTCAGCAGGTGCCCCTATCGTGGTATCATCTCAGACCCTCGCTTGATTGGTTTTGAGGCATTCCTAACCGAGTCAGCTGACACGCTGCATTTCCACAACAAGGCTGGGCATCACTGTCACTGCAAATGTTGTTTAGCACCTTCCACATTAAGATAAAATGCCTTACTTTGTAAAGCGTGCGTGCTTTTAGGTCAGGTAAATTTAGCTTCATATTAGTTAAAATTAATTTCCAAGTGCTGATAATCTCAAATCTCACTTGACTGAAATAGTAGTTTTGCTGATTGCCGGTTATCAAGTTGGGAATTCTGAAAGCTGTTGTTGAGTCTATACCCCATTACCAATGGTCTTAGTGAACCTAAACAAAACCTAGAATTTTATTCAAAGGAAAAAACGAGGTTAATTTAAACCTCGCTGTCCTTGATCTAGTATGGACATTCGTCAACAGTATTTGGTTCTGTACAATAATCTCAATTTCATCCATCCTCGAACCACTCATTAGTACAGAATTCCAGGAGCTCATTCCAGGTGACATGGGGGTCACCCTGGATGGGTTGCCAGTCCGTCACAGGGTACATGCACAGATGTTATGTGCTATTTAAAGACACCTAGTTCACATCACCACGTCTTTGGTGAAAACATACCACCGTACCCGAAGGAGCAGGGGAAGAGAATGCTAACTCCACACACACACACGGAGAGGGGATGGGATTCGAACCTCAAACCCTACAGATATGACCCAACAGTGCTACCCCCCCGTCGATCATGCTACCTTATCCTATAGCAGCCTGAGCCAAAGTGTATTGTGCACCGTGTTCAGGTTTGATGAGCCAAACAAGATCTTTTAAGGCTAACGATGGAATTTTCATGTCACCCGACAGCCTTCTTTGGGAAGTACCTGAACGAATACAACGGCTCTTACGTGCCACCTGGATGGAGAGAGTGGGTGGGGCTGGTGAAGAACTCCCGGTTCTACAACTACACCCTGTGCAGGAACGGCGTCCGGGAGAAGCATGGCTTTGAGTACCAGAAGGTCTCCTCTGCTCTGTTTCTACTTGCATCTGAGATCCGTCTGTGTGCCGGTTGCAGTTCTGTGAGCTACAAACGCAACTTGAAAAGCTATGATTAACGGGACAGTTTTTCCATGTCCGTGACTGCGTGGCTTAACCCAGTGGGAACGGGGGACGTAGCCAATGAGTAAGTGATTGACAGCACGCGGTAATTCCGCTCACTGCGAGTTTTGAAGTCTCGTCTCTGGGGCAGCAGAGTCATTTGCGGCATCGGCCACATGTTTGCAAAACATTCAGAACATCCCCAGTATGTCTGTAGGGTCTGTAGCGGGTTAGTGCCGCTGATAGTGAAGCTTGTGGTACATGTCAGTGACTTTCCCAACTGAAGGCAAGATTTTATCAGCTGTGGCTTGGCCAGATCACCATTGGCTGGAAGGGGATTTGGAGAACCTGCAGCTATCTGGTAAAGAAACACCACAGTCTTTATTCCGACCAGATATGAAGGGATCCATCTCTGTACATGCTTTACTTGGGCTGCTCTCGTCCAGGAGTAATGCAGATGTTGTACGTCCAGTCTCTGTCTTTTGAAGGGGTTCAAGGTGGATACCTCGTCTGCAGCTAACTGCAGTGATGTCAGAGGAGGCCAGTTACTGAGATTGATCACGTGCCTCATCTGCGCTCTCATTTAAGACAGAAAAAACGGATGTAAATGAATCCTTCGGTCTCTCTTTAACGTTACATCCCACACTGGGCCCTGATCCATTCCAGAGACCACAGCAGCTCAGATCTTCAGATCAGGCGTCAGGCCACAGCTCACTGGTGACCGCTAGTGCGGTCAAGATCGCGTGGCCCGGTCCGTGGTGTCCTCAACAGCTGACCACTCTGGCCTTTTCTTTACATGTGGTGGCCGGAAACTCTCCGGGAATGTATGCCTGAGGTCCTCCCCCCCAGTTAGTTTTGGTTTTTCGCTCGGCTGCAAAAAAACAGTGACACCTAACACCAGTTGGCTCTGTTTGCTGTTGACCAGCAGATGGAGCGGTTCCTGTAACCAAAAAAAAAAGGGGGTGTCTCCGGTAAGACAAAGGTTTCCAACCTGGCTGTGGAAAATGGGTCGATTCCCATCTCTTACTGGCTACTGGTTCAGGGACAAGGTTTTATGTCATAGACCTGCCTACACATAGACCACTATCACTGGTATGACCACTTAATTTGCAGGTCATTGTCAATTTGTGTCGTGTCACACAGAAAAGTCAGCTAAAATCAAGATTAAACTACGAAACATCTTCAGCAGGTCAGATTCCGGTTGGTGATGATCGAAAGGGTTCACAGAAAGTTACCAATCATAGACTTTATTCCGACAAGCATATTTTCTGGATCCTTTCCCTATTTTTCATACAGGACTATCTTACCGACATCGTAACCAACGACAGCATTAACTATTTCCGCACCTCAAAGAGGATGTACCCCCACCGTCCCGTGATGATGGTGCTGAGCCACGCCGCGCCTCATGGCCCAGAAGACTCGGCGCCACAGTACAGCGAAGCCTTCCCCAACGCCTCTCAGCACATGTGAGTGGTCGCCCGAGAGATGCCTGGAACCCCCGCCACGTTCCGTATGCCTGAGTCAGATGTGCGGTCAGCTGGGGGAAGGTCTTCGGTGATGATCAGTAGAGGCCCAGGGTTCCATGGTAACACCAGTGAGAAAGAGAGGCCCTGTAGCCCAAAAAGCAGGACAGGAAGGTGTCCTCTTACGCCGTTTGTCACTGTATTTCACCTGTAGACATGACTGCAGTGATTACGGTCACTTGCTGTTATACTCCTCTGCATCTCACTCATCGTTTTACCTCCATCTTGCTGTTTCATCCCCTCCTCTACTAGTCGTATGTCATATTTTGCTTCCCTCACATCCACTGTGGCTCTCTTTTGTCTATCCGTAGTCGGCCTACCATAATGCCGCTTCCTTGGTGGAGGCGTCTAGCTGCAGACTGTAGCTAATTTCAGATAATCTAGGCTGACCGCTACCAGCCAAAACCTTTGGCATACATTAAATTTAGGTCTGTAGGGGCCTGGAACCCTCCCATACGCCAACCTCACACACACTGCGTTTGTAATGACTATATATAATGAGTATGTAAATACTCTGGGACGGTCAGTGAGTGTACAGTCAGTGTGTGTCTCTCTGGGATGTTGGACTAGTTTCCCTTGGTGGAATCGGGCCCTCTGCATGGCGTCCTGCTGTCTAATCACGTCAGTTCGGCGGTGCTCAGACGGGAGATCCGTCCTCACTGTTTGGGTGAGCATTAGTAAATTGCTGAATGTGTGAAAACATTTTCACGTATAATTATGCGGTGTTTATGTTAGCTATCAGCAAACCGACGGAAAATGTTTGAGCCCAATTATAAGTGGTGGTGTAACCTTTCATGAATTACTGAGGAGATGCCTTACGGTCTGTGGAGGTGCATCTTCCCCCAGCGTGTGGTGAGGATGTTAATGGGCCCCTAATCCCGGAGAGGCAGCTGTGAGACATCGAGCAGACCCAGATCCTCCACTTTAACTCACAGCAGAGATCCGAGACTAATGGTTAGCTAGGGTTGTAATTTAACGTGAAGTCCTATCGTGGTGTGTTATTGTCCTGGAGTTACATCACCTCGCCAGAACCTCTGCAGTTCTCAAAGTCTGCCCTTCGCCGTTTTACGTTCCCCGTGACCTCCACTCCTCCACCTACCCTCAATCTGTTTGTGCCTCCAGCCCCTGCCCAGTCTGACCCCAGCCTGTCTCTTACCCTCCCTGTTTTCGTGGCACTCCCAGTTCACACTGCATGTGACACGGGCTCGCAAAGAGGCAGGATAGCTGTCAGCCTTGGGGACCAAGGTGGATGTCTTACCCTGTGACGGCCAGAGCTGAGGATGTCCCCTCCATCCGTGTTCACGTAAATGACACTGGTTACATTTCTGTCAGTCTGTATGTACTGTCAGTCTGTATCCCTGCCCTGGAAAACCCAATGTCAAAAGCATTAGCCATTCCCTTTCTCAGAACAGCAGAGCAGGAGTCACAGTGACTAACGGTGACCCTGTGTTTTCCATGACTTCCCGTACAGTAGTATTAAAAACCATTAATTTCACGAAGGCTGCTGAGACCTGCTGATGTAATTCCATGCTTTTATCGCTTCCGTTTTAATTTAATCAGTACTTAGTCCATCTCCCCCCATCCCATTGCTAGAACTGAACTTTCCTTTCCCCTTTTCCTGACTAAGCAGCTCATGTGTGATGTCCCGGTCATCTTGTTTTAAGGAGTGGATGAGAGTGAAGGTTTTTAACCTTCTTTCCCTGTGTTCCTATTTCCCACCTGTCTACCATCTCCTTCAAATCACCATGAAAGCCTTTTTTTTTTTTTCCCCTCATACAATCCAGAGCCTCGTTCACTTGGAGAGCACTAATCCCCGCCTCCCACTTCCTGTTCACCATGAAAGCCGTCTTTCCCACCCAGTCCAATTCTTGGCTTACTCTATTGTCTCAGACATCCAATTTCTGGGAAGGAAAAAAAGAAGAAAGTAAAAAAAAAAAAATTACCTCTAAGACCATTGATTGCCCCCACCATTCGAACAATCAGATTTTTCCTTTTAAGTAAAGATGGCTTATGAGTTCTGGAGCAGCTGGAGTCTCGCAGAGAAACCTGTGTGAACCGAGCGGATTATGCCTTGTGCAATAAAGAGTGGGTTAGCAGGGCTGGACTCTGCGGTGATGCCAAGAAGTGCTTCCAGGGGGCAGAATATCTAGCAGGGACGACGCTTACAGCATGCCAAATCTGTGTTTAATAAGCACAAACCGGAGATAAATAAATTTAACTGACCCTTAATCTCAGCGTGAGACCTTTGAAAGAAGTTTAGCATAGAGGCGCCCTCTAGTGGTGCCAAGTCATACGTCTGGCATCACATTAGACCTGACTTCACTCGTTTCCAAGTCCCACTGTGGAGTGCATTATAAGGTCCTGCTGGACTCTTTATTTTGACTTGCTAGTTCAACAAAAGAATGGATCACCCTTCTCTTCAGTGCTTGCAGAGTTCACAGTTCAACACGGTGGGACTGCAAAGCGACACGCTCTGAGCACGTGCGTTCGTGCTGTACACGCGTCTAGGTTAGCAGGGGGGCACCACAACACGGACCTTTGCTTTCCTCTGGCACACACAGGTCACTCTTAGGGTGAGCTGAAAATGGATAAAAATGCACTCAAAGTGAAAACGTGGGGGCCAGTGCTTAAATAATGTGCCTGGTGAAAATGATTCAACAGTCATGACTGATTGACTGATGATTGATATCATAACCTGGATATGATTATGCCCCTTACACTCATGGGTCCAACCCTGGCAAATCATGCCGCTCAGCCCAGTGTGCTAAGGAAAGAACGTCAGGAATGAGCCAAAAAAGGTCGCAGCCCAGTAACTGCCCAACTGCACGGCCATCCGTCACCCTCTTCACCAGCTCCGTGGCAAAATATCAACGTGGCTTATGGAGGTGTGCGTTCTGTGTTGAGCGATGTTCAGGCACACTTCGGCCGTGAGCTCCCGCGCCAGTATGGGATGTGGGGGAGGACACGAGATTGCTATTGCCCTCACGCCAATCTGCGGCAGGAAGAATGAGGCGGAGCCAGTGCTGGAGGGCATACGTGCCTGCCTAGCAGAGCCAGGACGTGAGGTGTCCTCTCACACCCGCAGGCCTCTCACCTTCTAAGGGACAATATTAATAAATCCCCCCCAACCCCCCACCCCTCACTCCGTCCTCATGGGACCTAGATTCTATCACGGAGTCTCACACTTAGAGCGTTGATCATATCAGCCATTCTTGCCTTCCACATCGAGGCAATTTTTTTGACCTCCAAACCCTCGATAGCACAGTCAGGCAAATGATTACCTGCCCTTACCTCACATGACTGCATCTTTTAGTCTACCAAGCAGCTTTGGAAACCCAGGATATAATATTTAGGCACCCTGGCAACGTTCTTCCCTGCCTCTGCACAACAACCACACTCAAGAGGACCGTCTAAAAATAACCCGTTAATCATATAAGAATGCAAGAGTAAGACGTATTTTACCGTGCCGGCACTATACGTCACCCTGGGGCACGAGGCAGAGCAGTGGAACTGCGGCCTTCATTACCACCGAATGGCTTTTGTCGGGATGAGTGAATGCACATAAAATGTTTATGGTTACGCGGTAGGCAGATACTTCAGTACATAGTGGTTTACACAGGTTACACCTTTCATGGCTAGATACCGTGCTTCAGCATGAGGAGGATCCTGGCATGACTCTGCCACAGGTCGGCTGGTCTGCTTCCCAGGGTTGTGAACCTGCAGCAGGTCGGCTGGTCTGCTTCCCAGGGTTGTGAACCTGCAGCAGGTCGGCTGGTCTGCTTCCCAGGGTTGTGAACCTG
>JAACJT020000086.1:5478329-5500537 GCA_009936485.2 Gymnarchus niloticus | reverse complement strand
CCACAGGTCGGCTGGTCTGCTTCCCAGGGTTGTGAACCTGCAGCAGGTCGGCTGGTCTGCTTCCCAGGGTTGTGAACCTACAGCAGGTCTGTTTCCCTGCAATGTGAACCTGACACAGGTCTGCTTCCTCACTACCCTGGGATGGGAACCTGCTGCCAGTCCACTTCTCGACCATGCCACCCAATCCTGTTTAACCCAGTCCAGTGTTTAACTTACAGCTGGCACTGGACTCAAGTCCCAGCTTCCAAGGCGAGTTCTAAGGCTGTAATTCAGTCCGTCTGCTCTGTTCTCCTCTGCAGAGGTTGCTTTTTGATATGCTCTCTCTCTCCACCCACCCTCTCCACCTCTGCCCCACCAGCACCCCGAGCTACAATTACGCCCCAAATCTCGACAAGCACTGGATCATGCGCTATACAGGCCCCATGAAGCCGATCCACATGGAGTTCACCAACATGTTACAGAGGAAGCGGCTGCAGACACTGCTGTCTGTGGACGACTGCGTGGAGAAGGTGAGGTCTGCACACACACACACACACACACACACACACACCCCTCATTGGCTGCCAACACCACCACCACCACCACCTCTTGCTTTGCCGTTGTCATGGAGATATCAGTGATGCAGTCAACCGTGGGCCTAACTCATCCCGATAAACATTAGGCCGTCAAGAGTCTGGGGGCACCCAGGTGGCCCAGATCCAGACGCGGTGCTGTGCCGCTGTCTCCATGTCCCCTGCATTTCATGTACCGTGAGATGCTCTGTGGCCTTCTTTGTCCGTGACCCGCTGGGGACTGCAAATTGGATTCAGTTCAGCTTTGACTGAGCTAATTGTGCTGCGAGAAGATTTAATGTATGCAGTGAACACTGGAGCATCCCGGAGAGCAGCGGGGGCCTGACAGCAGGCCCCAGGGGCTCAGTCGATGCCTCAGTCTGACCCGCTCTCTCTGCTTACCGGACCGGATGATTCCTGTTTCCTGGGAGGGCGGACGTGCCTGTCCTTTCTTCTGCTGCGTCGTTGGAGAATCATAAATCATAATCACCATAACACCCTGGCTAGCCACATGTTTTATGCGTCGGAGTGACGTCAGATTTCAGTTTGCGCGTGTGACAGTTCCGCCATAATCAGTGGAAGTTGAGCTCTTAACGAAAAACAATCGAACCTCTGTCTGACTGTGTAGTTCCTTCTTAAGGGCCATGCTGGGTTAATTAACATACAGATTGTACTTTAAAACCATGCATTCCACACTGTCTGCATCGCCCAAAACACATACGCCATTAGAGGAGTCCAGGGAACACGCATTAGTGTGCCTGTGTGTTCGCGTGTAGCATTTTAGCACGTTGGCATCTTGCATGCCGGTCATTGGAATATGACACGTCCATCATTGCCACAGGTGTATAACATGCTGGTGGAGACAGGAGAGCTGGAAAATACCTATGTCATCTATACCGCAGACCATGGCTACCACATCGGCCAGTTCGGCCTGGTCAAGGGCAAGTCCATGCCCTACGAGTTTGACATCCGCGTGCCGTTCTACATCCGTGGGCCTAATGTGGAGGCGGGAACCATGTAAGTTGGGTTTTTGTCTTCTTTTTTTTTTTTTATTTTACCATCGTTTCTGCAGCACTTTGGGGAATGTGGTGGGGAGTGGGTGACGGGAAGCCTAAACTGCCATCGTTCAAACACCCGCGGATGAGGCTGAGCTGGTGCTGGGTGGTGTATGTGCCTTCTTTACAGAGTGGGGGGGTGTGATCGTGTCTCCCCACACATGACCAGCTTCAACCAATAGACTGTCATGTCCTGAGGGGTAAATGTAAGCCCTCCCTCCCCCCATATCTCCAGGGACCCCCAAATCTGCCACTGCATCTCACGCCGACAGCCTTGACCATTACGGCACTGCATGTCAAACGTGTTCCCTTCGGAGAAGATGGTTACATCAAACTCTCTCCTCGCCTCATAAAAACAGCCAAGGCTATCTCCCTAGCCTCATTCCTAGGATGGCCTGTAGTCAGAATCACATTCCCCTGAAGACCCAGACTGTTGTCGCAGATGTCATCCCCACCCCAGTGCCGCTAACTCCTCCAGGACACCTTAATTCACGTCTCCTTTGTATCTGGGCTGGCCACGGCAATGGCATCTCGAAGCCCGAGCTCGTATTTCAGCTGCCAAAGGCAAGGCCATCCCACAAGCCCTCTGGATTAGCACTACACTAAGAAAGTACCTCTATTTATAGCCTGGCCCAGCGACATCCACATCTGCTGTACGGTCCAGGGACAGGCCAGCGCCTTCTCTCCCCCGGCGGTCATTCATAAGTCGGGTTTTAGCACTTTTTACATTTCATTTAACAGCACGATTGAGCACATAAATCCTGACCCCTCCAGTAAAATAAATACGTGGTCAGAAAGCCCAATTAAACGGGGTCTCCTGACCCTATTGCCAGGCAGGACACAGAGTCTCATTACAGCCAACCGGGTTCTGCTCTGGGACCGCGTGCGGCTGTGCCGGATGGGCCCTACCAACCCCCACCCGCATTCCCAGCTTTTATTTAATAACAGTAACTTTGTTTACTGCAGTGTTCCTGCCTCCCGTTCCCTCAGAAAAGCCGATTAGATGTGAACTGCCAAAAGGGCGGCCATCAAGGGATTCTCAGCTCGGCATAGAAAAGGGTTTTGGCATCGTGAGAGGAGAGGGGCTTTCTCGAGGCCTCGGTGCGAGCCCGCCATCGGCGGTGGGGGGATAAGTGTGTGAGCCTGCTCCATCTGCAGCAAACATCAGCCTGTTAAAGAAATAAAAGGACCCAGGTTCTGATTTATCCTTCATCCCTGCTTTTGGGCAGAGGTCCAGTGATCTCGGTTCCGTAAATCGCGTAAGCCTGTTACCTTCATTATCCGTTTCGTCAGACTCTCCAACTAGGAGCTGAGGCGGCTCTCCTGTAGATGAGGATTGCCCCGGAACCGGCCTCATCGCCTCACTGCCATTAATCTGGAGCCCACCAACAAAGGAGCTTTAATACCGCCCCCCCCCACACCTCCAAGATGTTTGTTTCCCCGGTAACATTAAAAGCTGCCTCTGCACCAGGAGACCATTAGCATAGAAAAGGAGACAGCAGAATGGCTCTGCTCATTAGCAACGGGATATATGCATGACTTGGGCACTGAGACAGAATAGGATCAGATTAGAACTCTTGCGCTGAAAACCAGGAGCACTTCCCGTGATTGAAGCCAGTCCCGTATCTCGCCGAAGTAGAAGTGGGCATGTTCTCATAGGAAAGGCATCCATTGTTCTGTTCCAGCTGTTTCACTCTCCATCTTTCTCTGCCTACGCAGAAAACCCTTGCCAGTGGCAGGTGGAGATGTCCTTTGAATGGGAATGAACGGGCAGCTCCAGCCCACCGACAGAGCCGCTGATCTAACGTCTGCATTTTAACACGTCTTTCTACCGCCTCGATTCTCTGCAGCAACCCGCACATCGTGCTGAATATCGATCTGGCCCCCACCATCTTGGACATCGCCGGCATGGACATCCCACCCGACATGGACGGCAAGTCCATCCTGAAGCTTCTGGACACAGAGAAGCCGGTCAACAGGTGTCAACTCCAGTCATTTGGCATCCGTCAGAATTAGTCCGTCTGGTAGAAACACCGTAGCAGTGATGCCGTTTACCAGAAGCACGTCATCTCCCACTGAATTGATTTCACCATTCTAAGAAAAAAATGCAACAAAACAAACAGGAATGATGTCTTGCCAACTACATCATGCCTGCCATCTGGCCACATGTCACAGAAGCTTCTAGATAAGCATTCGTCATGAGCCTAGGGCAGTCAGGAGGCTCCACGCTTGTGGAGCGGAAGAAGAGACGGGGCACAGGGAGGTTGGGTGGTAGACTGGCTCTTACTGAGCTCTTGCTGAGATCTGAGACCCAGTGTTCCACCGATCGATACGGCCTATCTGTATGCCGCGCTGGAAAGGTCAGGAGACGCAGTGAGCCGGTGGGGGGGCTGGGGAAAGAGAAAGCACTGACTTTCACCTAATCCTCTTCATGTTTTCTCCATGCTTCACTTGAATCAACTTTAAAGTTGATTGCTTTCAGCTTCAGTGACGTTAACCTGGTTATCTAGTTAGATTGTCATTCTGTGACAGCGGCGCACTTCTCTACGTTAAATGTCTTTGTATAAATGTAGTCAATGCTATAAATTACATGATGGGTTTTTAAGGGTGTAATTGTTGTGCATTACTATATTGCTATAAATTATTTCATTGTGTGGTGACTGTTATCGATTATGATGATCGATGGTAATTATTATTGATCACAACTGTTTTTGGTAGTTGGTGTAGGTCAAGTGTTTCTCAACCAGTAGGCTGCAGCCCACAGGTGGGCTATGACTGCCCTCTAGTGGTCAGCAGATCTGTACACCAGAGAGACTAATAATAAGCCTTGAAGTTGAAAAGGTTGAGAACCCCTGGGGCCCGTTCCAAAGAGGGAAAAATAAGAAATCCTATAGTAAATCCTGAAATCTGATTGGAGAAAACTGAAAGCCTTACCTCAGGATTTGTTGATTCCCCAAATCTCCCCAGATTTCTCCAATCAGAATTCAGATTTCACTATAAGATTTATTATGCCCACTTTTTGGAATGTGCCTGTGGTGTAGATCATGCTGGTGTTTGGGATTTGTTATAGATTCTGAGGGTGTTTGATAATCCATATGGATTATTCCACATTGCATATGTGCTTCATTTCAGATTTCAGTTCAACAAGAAGGGGAAAGTATGGCGAGATTCCTTCCTGGTGGAGAGGGGGTAAGTGATGGCTTTGAGCAGCCTTATTACCAGTTGAATGTTTGCACTTACACATTTGACACCATGAGCTCGAAGCAACTAGAGCGCCTCCTACAGGTGGAAAAGTTTCTCATCTCCTTATTATATCCTTGTAAACATTTGAGTCGGAATAATTTACCCCGGGCCACAAGGCAGGTGAAGATCCTTGACAGGAAGCCAGTCCATCATGGGGTACACAGTCACGCCCACAATCGTAGATTATGGGTAAATTAAAGACTTCAGTTAGCCTAACTAATTTGTGTTTGGTATGAGGGGTAAATCCAATATACCTGGGAGAAATCCACATCACACAGAGAACATGTAAACACCACACACAGAGCAGAGGGGAGATTCAAATTGCCAACCCTGGAGGAAACATTGTTACTGACTGAGCTACGAGCAGAGGGGGGATTCAAACTCACAACCCTGGAGGAAACATTGTTACTGACTGAGCTACGAGCAGAGGGGGGATTCAAACTCACAACCCTGGAGGAAACATTGTTACTGACTGAGCTACGAGCAGAGGGGGCAATCAAACTCTTCACTTGAATACAGCTTAACTTATATATGAGCTAATATATATTAGCTTATAGCATAGCTTATTGCATCTGCACTTAAGTACATTTCTGAAGGACACAAACTGGCCCCTGCTGCCTTGCTGCAGTAAGTAATCCATATTATGTGGTCGTGCTCCAGCAAGCTGCTACACAAACGAGACAGCGGGAAGGAGGTGGCCCAGGAAGAGAACTTCCTGCCGAAGTACCAGCGTGTGAAAGACCTCTGCCAGCGGGCCGAGTACCAGACACCCTGTGAGCAGCTGGGACAGGTGATGGCACCGCCTCGCATGCCGACACGACCGCACTCACGCGTGTGTGTCGTCGACTCGCTTCTCACCGACGTGCAGAAATGTGACATCCGTGCACACACACAAAGAAAACTCTGCAGGACCGTTGCAGCGTTCTCCTTAGATGACAGTTTTAAAATGGTGGGTGACGAGAGGTAGGGTGTGGGTGACAGCCAACAGCAAACGCTGAGCCATCTGGGGGGCATTTGTCGAGAGCAGCCAGGGAGGCAACATTCATGTCTTGTATCGCCTGGTATCTTGCCAGCTGCGCAGCTGTAACGGAGCTGAACCAGTGTTCACTACAGTCCCTGACATATCAGCCTAGCCACTTACCCATAATCCCTGGCTATGCAGATCATTTTAATTTATTCCCAGTGCTCTGACTTTAAGAACATTTGCTGAGCAGCGGAATATAAATATTTATGCAAATTACCAATGCACCGCGAGTTCACTTTGAGTTCCACTCCACGGCGTTGAGAGGAGAAGGACGTCTCCCGTCGGCTGGGGATGATGCCGTGAGAAGTGTGGACAGAGTAGCTCTGAAGAAACGGGGGGAGTGAGAGGCAGGTGTGTGTTCACGCTCCTCTGGGGTTTTTTTTTTTTTTTTTTTTCTGCTGTTTCCTGGCAATACGACCATTAGATTTGGGCAGAGAATCAGGAGATGATTGTGACACGAGAGAGTACGAGGACAGCGAGAGGGCGCGAGTTTAGTGGGATACGGAGAGGAAGGGCTGTGGCCAAGGCATCAGCGGGGATTCAGCCTGCAGTCTGGCGGTACCACGCAGGCTGCCATTATTAGCTTCTTGCTAACTTCACCCTCCCAGTTGGTTGCCACCGTGAACACGGGTACTCCAGGACCCCTTTAAAAGTCTGTAATCCAAACTCCCCTCCTCTGTCAGGCGAATGATCATAGGATACACTGAGCACATTCAGCATTTACATGAATATTTCAGCTGGTACAGCCGCCTCAGGTCCCCCGAGCTGTGTCAGCACTCAGAGAAACTCCTTCCTGTCGTCGCTGTGTCAATGCTCCACATCTTCGCTTCATTCTCACCTTAAACTCACACCAACACCATCTCCTGTCCAGGTCATCAGGTGCATTGGAACTCATGACCCGAGGTTTCCAGCAGTGTCTTGCAATAGCAGGCTATGATATCATTTATTGTGAATTACTTTGGTACAATTTCAGAGTGTATAAATCAAAGCTCATAAATTGTACATAATGTATGAGAACGTCAGATAAACTGCTGTCTATAGACAATTTGAGGAACGTTTTTTTTATAAAACATTTTGAGTTCAGCAGGGGGAGGAATTTTTCGTAATACTCCTGGGTCTATAGTAGGTTCCTGTCATGAGGGTCTGGGTGAAACCAGCAGGAAACACACACAGATAGACAGATGCAGGAAAGCGGCAATTTAGAACCTCCAGTCAGCTCCTCGCTACCAGTAAACTGGAGGCAAACGCCTAGACGCCACCGGGCCTGACCACGCAAGCCCCACTCACCCAGATTACAGAGAGCACTCAGTTAGCAGTCATTTACGTGGTCCACAGTGAAATCCTAGAGTAGAAACTTAAATGCTTAATTAGAGAGATGCTACTAATTACTGTGCTTCTCACAGAGAACATTTGGTAACTAAAATAATGCATGAAAGCATCTTTTTTAACTGAGGTCTTTGAAGGAAAGGGCTGAGCCTCAGGGATGCGTGTAGTCAAGATTGTCAGCTTCTGTTTGTGTGTGGGTGTGTGTGTGTGTGCACACTTGTGTGTGTGACCCCCCCCCCCCGCAGAAGTGGCAGTGCGTGGAGGATGCCAGCGGGAAGCTACGGCTTTACAAGTGCAAGGGCCCGGCCAGTCTGACGGCCTCACACAAGCCGGGTGCCGCCGACTCGGACTACTACGGGCGCGGTGCTGAAGCTGACGGGTGCAGCTGCAGTTTCCCCAGCTTCGGCATGAGCCCCTTCAAGAAGAAGCTGATCTCCAAGAAGAGTAAGAGATGGGGATTCAGCCCTGGGCATTTGGGTCATTCCCAGCACAGGCAGAGAAAGGATGAGGGGAGTGAGATCAAATAGAAATTATTCAAAACCACCTGATAAACATTATCAAATGGTTATACCAGAAAGAGACCAGATGGTGGCAACCTTGAGCAACTAAAAGCTAAAGTCAGAATATACAGTACCAAAGGGAAATCGGATGACATGATATGAAAGTATACTTCATTGGTCATTTGTACAACTATGAGTACAAGTGCATTGGAATTCTTCAGTTTTCACATTTCTCATCTTTCTCTAGATGAGACATACACACACACACAGCTGAGAGAGAAGCTTGGGGTCAGAGTGCAGAGTCAACCATGTATCTGGTGCCCCAGGAGTAGTTTTTATGGTTAAAGGCCTTGCTCAGCGGGCCCAGCGGTGTTGTGATTTGTCTGCTGGCAAAAACCTCAACATAAACATTTTGCCAGATTGTGTGGCTGTCAGTTTTGTCCAAGGTGACTTATGGTAACAAGTATATCGAACAGCATTGGTCTGTTACCCTGCAGTGTCGTACGACATTTGGGTGCAATGTAGCAGAAATAAAACACAATTAGATTAAGGAAGTGTAATACTAATTCTTTCCACAAGCGGAGTTTGCCCAAACTGAAGTATTATAAAGTCACAACTGAATTAAGATGGAATCAACATGGAAGTGAAAAGTCTAAAATTAGGAGAAGGGCAGGACTCTCCAAAAGGATATTATACCTTGTTATGGTTTAGGCTCTACTTAAGAGCCCATCCTAGAAAGAAATCAGCCCGCCGCATTGCACTCTTCTCACCAGCTGAAATGCTTTGTAATGTTTACTCACAAGAAAAATTGTGAGTTTTTACTGGCATCTTGTGGTACTTATGAAAATTACATGCCCTCGGCTGGGTTTTGCTGCCGTCGCGTAGCGATCATACGCCTTGGCCTGAGAGAAGTGACAGCGAGGGCATGAACTTAACAACTGTTCTGGCGCTGCCGCTGAAATGCGTTAATCTTTGTGGAAGTGGAGCAGTAGCGAGGGAAAGATTACTCAAAGCCGCAGTGGTGCAAAAATACCGTTCTTTTCGTTCTTCAGAAACTTAATCTCAAACTCTTTTACTTCCCAGAAATATAATTACAGCGCTGGTTGTCAAGGAAACCAACCTATAACAGGAAGAGTCAGATCTATGGAAAACCTAGGTCACTTTGAATGGTGACCCCATAAGATGGCTTTTCCTCTGTGAGCGAGGCTGACTTTTCCCTCCACTGTTGCTCCTCTTGCAGAGCTGAAGGCCAGTAAGAGCTACTTGAGGAACCGGCTGACACGCTCAGTGTCCTTTGCCGTCGGAGGGGATCTATACACCATGCAGCTGGAGGACGGCTTCCAGCCCGTGCTCCCCAGAAATGCCAGCGGCGGCGCTCGGAGGATGGCCGTTGCCAGGAACGAGGACGATGACTTCAGCGGGATGGGCGTCACTGCCACCCCGAAAACCAGCAACAGCCTTGTGGCCCCCTCCTCCATTAAGGTTACTCACAGGTGGGGGCACCACTGAGTGATTGGCGGTGTACCAGTCAGAGTAACACACACGCTAGATGTTTGTGAAGAATGTTATTTGGATATTTCAGACACGATTCATGGATATTAAGGCCAAACGTTTCTCCTTTGCGTTTCTCAGGTGCTCAATCTTGGCCAACGACACGGTCAAGTGTGACGTGGGCCTGTACAAGTCGCTGCAGGCGTGGAAAGACCATAAACTTCATATCGACCATGAGGTGAGCATCACTCCGTGCTTGGGTTCCCGTCGACGTTTTTCTGATGTGCGTGTCATCGTTCTCATCTGGGGCTCGGTACCTCTACTGTCAGCGTGGAATTACTGTGCCTGTGTCGTATTCAGATCGAAACCCTCCAAACAAAGATAAAGAACCTGCGTGAGGTCAGAGGTCACCTGAAGAAAGCACGCCCCGAGGAGTGCGACTGCAGTCGATACTTGTGAGTTCACCCCGGGGTCGATGAACACCTGTCCACAGGTGGCCCGTGGGAATTGGATTCCGACCCGCCGTCCCGGTCCAGTGTGGCCTCGCCAGTGAACGTGTGCTCTTGTCTTTCAGCTACCAGTCTAAGCCCAAGGGGAAGCTCAGGCACAAAGGAGGCGGCGTCCACCCGTTTAGGTAAAGGAGGGACGGCTCGGCGTGTGGGTGGGCCCCCCTCCGCCCGCCGGACCGGGCCTCTAACCTGGTTGCGTTTCGCAGGAAAATGCATGACAAGGACAAGAAGCAGTGGCTGCTGAAGGAGCAGAAACGCAGGAAGAAACTGCGGAAACTGCTGAAGCGATTGCGTAACAATGACACCTGCAGCATGCCGGGCCTCACCTGCTTCACGCATGACAACCAGCACTGGCAGACTGCCCCCTTCTGGACAAGTAAAGCAGCACACACGCACACACGCCACTGAGCCACTCCGCTGTCCCCTCTGCGAGCCGTTGTCGTAATTGAGCCTCGTGTGTGTGGTCTTCCAGTGGGCCCGTTCTGTGCCTGCACGAGCGCCAACAACAACACCTACTGGTGCCTGCGGACCATCAATGAGACGCACAACTTCCTGTTCTGTGAGTTTGCCACCGGGTTCCTGGAGTACTTTGACCTCAACACTGACCCCTACCAGGTAATCTGCATGCTTCTACCGTAAGCCGCCTAATGAATGACCCTGGCAGCACATCATGGTCACAAAGACAACTTGTCTCCCTTCTATGACGAGTGTAAATTCTGACAGCGTTCTGCTAGTCGCTTTGAAACGGAGCCGGTTACGATACTGACCTGCAGAGACTCCCGCGGTTTACCACCTTCAACTACTTCCTGCCCGAACAGCTGCCGATGTTCCAGCAAATGATTACCTTCAGGACTGTAGCTCGTGGGGTGAAGAGTGGCAATGATTCTAGGGGCCCACTTCTAAAGGGGCCCCTAGACTATATTCCCCACAGTGTACTGCACTCGGCTGTACCCGTTTGGAGGTCCAGCGTGATATTCTTTCAGAGGGCCCAGAATTCCTAGCAGTGACCCGATTCTGTTTGCTGGCATAACGCCAAGGCCTCCAAATCGCACGCTTACCGCGGACGGCACGCTACGTAAAGTTCAGGCAGCCGCGAAGGGCACCCTCAAGCGTGCGTCTCCCGTCTGTCCGCAGCTCATGAACGCCGTCGACACGCTGGACCGGCAGTTGCTGAATCAACTGCATGTTCAGCTGATGGAATTGAGAAGCTGCAAGGGTTACAAGCAGTGCGACCCGCGCATTCGCAACCTGGAGATCGGTAAGCATCTCGCACGACCAATCCACGCCTAAAAAAAAAAAAAACAGAGCACTTATCGAAACACTTAAGGCGTCAGAGGTGGTAAGTGTACAATCTCTCTCCTACACACATGCCAATGCTCACCGACGTTTTGCGTGGTTTCACACACGGAGTGACGTCTGTTCGGCATCCCATCATGATCATTATCACCCGACTGAGGTCCTGTCTTGCATCCTCTTGGCATCACTTTAAACAGTAATTCTTGCGGTTCAAAAGTAACTTTGGTGCGTGTATTTACGTATTAAAATGTTTCTCTCTGGTGAAACACTTTGCAATACGATAGATTAATTAGAAATTAAGTTGTAAGGCTCTGAAGAACATGAAGAAGAATATACAAATTCCTCTGGTTTTTATATCATATAAATTATAAAACATTTCTATATCAAGGCTAGTGCATTAGAGTTTGCAGTTATGTGCAATTCAAACATGCAGCGTGAATTCCACATAAATTATGTGATAAACTCAGGATATTATTGTGCGATCTATAAGATTAGCTATGGAAATGTGCCTTAATATTTGCAAAACTGCATTATCCTGTGTTTCTGTTTTCATGCTAATAATATTGTCTCTTCTTCAGGAGGTAAAGAGCGAAGCAGCTTTGATGAATACAGGTATATTTGCTCATTGCAATTAGTATCTCTGCATCGGTCAAAACTAATACTCGGATTGGATCTAATATAAGATTTTTTTTTCTCTTATTTTGATATCAAAGGCACAGAGTCAGTGCTATTAGACTACCTCCTTTAGAACAGTGATTCTGGGGGGAGGGTGCTGTTTCTGTTCAGAGGCAGTGCTTTGCTTTCTCTCTGCACCTCGCATGCCTGCTTGCTGGTGGAAGCACGTGTTGTACGCAGACCCTTTAACGGAGGGTCAGAGTCCCCATGACGATGCTGCTCCCATCCTGCCCCGAGGGTCAGCGTAACAGTGTGTCTTGTTGTCGCTTGTGCATCAGGCAGCTCCACCGTCGAAAGTGGCCAAAAACGAGGAAGCCCAGCTCCAAATCTCTGTGAGTTTGGAACCCCACGCACAGTCCCCGTGACGCCATCGGCTCTCGCTGCTCTAACTGTGTCCTCTTTTCTCCCGTCGGCTCGGTGTGAATGCATGCGGTGTTTCGGCCTGTGCTCCGTAACCTTTCTTTGTCACCTCCCCTCCTCTGCATGAATTCCGGCATCACAGATCCGGTGCAGCCTTCGGCCACAGGAAGGCACTTTTCACAGGGTTTACCATCTTTCCTTTCTGTTTCTCTTCTCTTTTCACGTGCCTTCTGTTTTATTCTCTAAGCGCAACCGTTCAGCCTTAAATATCCAGCCATCAAATCCATAGTCATATAAAAATTTACTGATATACTGTTAGAGAATCTAATTACCCCTATAACTACGAACACTGCCAAAACTGCCGAAAAGAAAGGGTCTTTTGGGCATATTGTGTTGGCCATTTTTCATGCACACGTACCAGAGACAGGATAAAGGCAGAATACGGAGATTAACACATTGTTTTGCGGTTTGTGGTTTTTTCTTAACAGAGGCCAGATCTGGGAAGGCTGGGAGGGATAGGACCTGGGAGCCTCTCGGCCCGAATGTTCCTGGGGAGGCCGACTGGTTGGAACTTGAAACCTTGTACAGACTTGACGAGCACACCTACGATCTCAAAAGCGACTTCAACGTGAGCCTCGAGGACTGGACCCACTTCGAAGGGGCTGTAAACAGAATGTTTGAGTTACTAGGAAACTTCAACCACCCCGACAGACGGCAGCACGTCCCCCGGGGAGGGGAAGGAGAAGACGAGGCCGCGGTGTCCTCCACCAGCCAATCCGCGTCGGCCGTTTACTTGACCACGCTTGCCACGCCCGCTTTCCTGCTGCACAAGGCCGGCGTGGAGGCCCTGCAGGACACCCTCGGCCTGAGCGGGGAGATGGCCGACTCCACCCCCGGCTCGTCCTCCAGCCCAGCCCTGGCCTCACCCACTCAGCGGGCCAGCTCCCCCTTTCTTTTCCATGAGCTGCAGCCGGATGACCGGGTCGACCCAGAGGAGGAAGATGAAGAGGAGGAAGACTTTCGAAGGAGCTGTTTGATGAACCACACCCCCTGCACCTGCAGCACCTTTGTCAGAGAGGATGCCATCTGATTTGTCAGGGCCCTAAGTCTGGTCCAAATCCTAACGCTGAATGCTGGATAAACACTTCATCAAAGAACTCCTCTGTAAGACAAGCAGGACCTTGCAAAATCTCCTCTAATATTTCCCACACTCAGTGTACCCACTGGATGAAGTCTGCTGACCATGAACACAAATAACAGTTTTAACAGACCTGACCGAGATTCAGGCTTTGACGGAGCAGAGGTGGGATTTGAACCTGACCGAGATTCAGTTATTGCTAAAGAACAGACAACGGCAAGGGAGTGGTTTATAGAAAAAAAAGACACATTGTTTTTGATATTCACTGAATTACGTGGAAGTTTCTATTCTGTCCATATCTGCTTGAGTTTGTTTGTTCTGTTGTCGTCGTGGAAAACGTTTGCACCTCCCAAATGCCCGTAGGCGCTTGGCTCGTTAGTTTGTGCAGGTGTGAAATTACCATCTTCTGGCTGATGTTGGTGGTGGTGAGTCATGTGACCAGGACAGCACATGCACACGCCCCCTCTGATGCGACCCGGTGACAAAGGCCACCTCTCTGATCACCCATTGGCTCTTACCGCTGAAGTGCTCAAAGCCTGAGTTCTTGGTCGTGTCTGGTCCTGTCCGGTCCAGCCGCTCGATATAGTAATCGGTGCATATCTCACAGGGACGAGAGCTCATCCTTCCCAAAGTCTACCTGGTGACATACAGCACAACAAGGCTCAGCTTTTGGGGAAAGATCGACACCATTCCGTACTTTATTTTCTTACATAAACTCACTGCGTGTTCTTGTTTTCAAATGGTCTGGTCTGTAAAAACGCGTGATCAGTGTCCCCACGGATAACATGCTGTAATTGCATTAGTTTCATATTATGTTTTTTCTGTAGAAAAAAAGAATGAAAACTGTATTTAACAAAATGTCACTTCTCCTTAATGTTAGATTCCTGTTTCTGGTTATTTTGGCTCTACATGGTGCTATGACAGTCCGAACAAATATATTAAATTGCTGTATGTATTTGAATGTATGTTTTACGATTAATGTAAATGTTGAAATATATTTTATAATACATAAAAGAGGCTAAATTACTTATTCAACAATGGTTCTGTATTTTGGACGTATGAATATTTTACATCTGTAGCATTGCCTTATGTGAATTTTTTAACTTTTAATTATGAGGCACTTACCAAATTAACTGTTTCGTGTCATTCCACACCCCCAACGCCCCACATAAGTGAGTTTTGTACAACATTGTGACATGAACCTCTAAGTTCCAACCTTTCCTTAACCAAGAAAACATGGGTTAACAAGAGCTGCTGTACAGTGCGTAGATTTATCATACATATATATTTTTTTTCATTTTGGTTTACCAGTGAACCTCTGATAGCAGTTAATAGTCTGTGAATAAAGTCTTGAATGCCTGAGTATCCCTTTCTACAACTGGTGTTTGAGGTGTTTATTGAGGGCCTGCCACTTTTAACAGAAGTGGTCGTGTAATTTGCGTGCTTTGATTTCAGTGAATCAAAACGTGCGTGTGTTTGTGTGTGTGGTGCGTAAGAGAGAAAATGGTGATTCATTTCAGCTCGGTTGGTGGGTACGTTTTTGTAAGACTTCTTAGATTCCTGCAGTTGTACCTGCTGTTATTGTGAGTTCAGAAGCGCAGTTTATCCATCCTTGAAACACATATCCAGTACAGAGGCATGATGATCTCAGGAAGCTTCGGACAGGGGACCACCAGGGTATCACACAGCACACATTTACGCACTAATGGCATTTTAGAGACACCAGTTCACCAGCACCAAATGTTCTTGGACTGTGGGAGGAAACCACTCCACAGGAATGGGGAGAGCATACACGTTGATTCCTCACGCAGTGAATTAGCAGCTGGAATAAAACCCACAGGTAAAATTTTAGGCATTGCTAAATCAGGTGAAGCATGCATTTCTAACAAACATCATTTGTATTAAAGTCCCAGGTTACCTGGGATGGCTATTTCTAATGCTGGCAGGCAGAGCTTCATTTTCACGTCATTGTTGTTCAGTCCGTTAATGAGACCTTCCACTGATCATCTACAATGAATCAGCTTATCCTGGTCAGGGGGGCAGGGTAATAAAGAACTTCATCATATTTAATGCACGATTAAAGACAACAATATCACATATTGCAAGTGTACAGAGAGCAAACAGCACCTCATAATAGATCGTGCTGTTTTGTTTTGCGTAACAATCACGGTATCCTAATGAAAACACAGGTTCTATTCATGAGCATTACGGTAACGTACACTCCATAGAAATTTGATAGCACCTGTGATTCATTCACATCAAGTGATGCTTTCCTCCCAACTCCCTCCAAAAAACCAAATTACTAAAAACCAGACTAACAACTAACCCGGTTTTTCCAGTAATCCGTGATTTAAATGCACAGACACCATTGATTCCTAACACAAACAAAATAAAACTGAGCAGAAAGTAAGCTACTATTTAGGTAACTAATCAAGAAAACGATGTTTACATGTGCCTTTATGAAATCACAGTGTCAGGTATATTGTACCTGATTGTCAATCTGAAATTCCAATAGAGTTTTTCAGAACTGTAGAATTTTCAGCTGGTTTCATGCTCTGATCTGACTGACCAAGGCATACAAATGAGATGGTCAGATGATCCAGTGTCGTCTTTTGCATGGGCTTCCTGTGGGTACTCCCGGATCCTCCTGTAGTTGTGGTGGCATCACAAAATGATCTGTATTGTGTGGGTGCTGACATTCATTTGCCCTGTGTGGTACAGGCTCCAGGCCGCTCTGTGACCCTGATTGGGATACAGGGTTAGAAGATGGATCGATGTTCTTCACTCGCTGTGTTCTCCTTTCACTCATGCACTTTGTATTCTAAACCCATCTGCTGCCGTGGTACTAAAGTTTCCTTATTGAAATCAATGAAGTGGCTGTCAATGCCAAAACTTCAGCTTACCTGTCCTCATCTGCCAAACCCAGCCAGTAATGTCTGATATATTTAAATCTTTTGCCTGTACACGTGCCATATTTCACCTCTCAGATACCTAGACCAGTGCTAGTCAGGAGGCACAGTGGCTCAGTGGTTACTACTGTTACCTGGTATCTCTAGGGTTAGGGGTTCAGATCCCACCCCTGCTCTGTGTGTGGAGTTTGTATGTTCATAGGTTTCCCCTGGCAGTCTGAAAACGCGTATAGCTAAGTAGTGTCTTAGTTGCCCCTAGAGGGTAATTGGTAGGTTGTGTGTCGCTGTATTCGGGTCCCTTGTCTTGAAATCTGTTCCAGGCCATCTGAAAAGGTGGGTATTTACTCCGACTCGCCACCAGGGGGACCCGGTGACTCACTGGGGGGAGAAAGTGCGACGGTATCAGGTTACGGAGGGGGGCAGGGGCAGATTGACTCACACGGGGTAGGGCAGGAGGTTCGGTGGTACTGTGTCGTTCACACGCTGCGAGGGGGAAACACTAACGCCGTAGTTTCGGCGTACAATGTGAGGAAAATGGCTGAAGCGAGGTAAGAAACGAAGCCCCCGTGGTAACTTTCTGTTGGGGGGGTTAAATTTATCTTCTAGGGGTAACTGAGGAATGGGGGTATAGAATGGGGTAATAACATGTCCACAACCGCCTCCTGAGTGTACGTTTTGGGTTAACGCGGAGGGGTGGACTCGCTGGCTGAATTGATGGGTTTTTATGTTGGAAAAGAAAAGAACTCAAACTTATAAATGACTGCATTTTCATGAACAAGACGGAAGGACACCAAACAGGAGCTCGACGTGCTCCGTGTTTGCCTTGCGAGCACGACGAAACCCCAACGTGTGTGTGTGTGTGTGTGTGTGTGTGTGTGTGTGTGTGTGTGTGCGCTTGTTTGTTTCTGTGTGTTTGTTTCTGTGTGTTTGTTTCTCTGTGTGTTTGTTTCTCTGTGTGTTTGTTTCTCTGTGTGTGTTTCTGTGTGTGTGTGTGTGTGTGTAGAGTATAGGTAATATAGTTTCATCGGGGAGAATGTATCCTACAAAAACGTATCTGCACCGTGTCTCCGATTCAGATGTTGCATCTGCCCCCCCCCATGTATGGGTTTTTCAGGCATGATCGTCCCAATGGGTCAGGCTTTCATGTCCAGCTTTGTTGATCTGAGTTTAGGGATAGGTTTTGATGGGACGTGTCTGGACGTGATTCGTGTGAGCTAAACATCCATATAAATCATAATTGGACGAATAACGATTATAAAAAAGATCAGTAATCATATTCAAGCCTATATGGCTTGAATTTAGCACCTTATTTCAGTTTTGTACAATGTTAAATTACTACAGGCAGAAGATTTCGTTGAGGCTTGGAAAAGTAATTTGTTTCTGTTGACTGTGGTTGGACTTTAATTACTACCTTTCTTTAGAGTGTCCTAGATTACACTTCAGCTTGGCTATGTTCAACCATACGTATAAAATGAAATTCCAGCATCCCTTAGTTACGTCCCAGTCAGAAATATATATATATTTTTCTGTTTTGAGTTATGTGGCATTTTCCAATGTTGGCTTTACAATGTCCCATACATTTACGAGTCGCATGCACATTCTCTAACTTTATCATGCTGAACAGTCAGAATACTGCATTTTTAAGGTGATACTTTATTTAAACAATCATAACTGATGAGGTATCTGTCAGATTTTGGCGGCTGCTCTGTTTTTAACTTGGGCAAAAGTCATTGCTGAATATCGAAGCAGTGAACTGCAGTGTTGTGGGTTCCTCACTCAGCTGCACTAAAGGTGGTGCTGGGGCCTCCGACCTGCTGTATCAGGCTGTTCAGCAGCTAGGATGGCCAGCAGGGCGGTGGTAGTGGTGCTGCTCACGTTGGGTGGCAGGGAATCCAGAGGAAGTAGCAACGCTTTAGGGGGACGGGTGTGCGCCGTGCCTTGTCATGTTTGGTCATCCCACTGCAGGTGGGAGTGCTGTCCTGAAGTTATGGGTTCAGCTTGCATGCTGCAGTCAGTATTTCTTCTCTTTGCATTTTTGTGCTTTTCCAGGTGTGAGCAGATGTCAGTGATTGATTAGTTCTGACTGGGGTCTTGTGTAAAAGCGCTCATATCGAAGTGGGGCCTGTGGCTATGCTGCGGCTGAAAGCTACCTTTGTTGGTGCCATGTGACACAAGGTCTGTCACGGCTCTGTATGTCACGTGCTGAGAGCATCACGGCTGATCACAATAGACCTGCCAGCAGTGCATTCTGTGTGTGTGTGTGTGTGTGTGTGTGTGTGTGTGTGTGTCTGCGTGTGTCTGCGCATTGCTGACTTCACAAGTGAGCGATTAGTCATGTCCAACTTCTGAAAACCCAACCTCTGAGAAGAACCTTTTTTGAGAAACTTCTCCCTTTTTGTGAAACTAGAAGCATCAAACATTTTGCAAATTTTTACAAGCAAGTTTCCACAAAGCTCATTGTAGTGCTTTATGGCAATTTTTCTGGAGGGAATTTAAGCCAAAGGGAAAAAAAAAAAAAAAAACAAGGAACTGATATTTGGGGAAAAGCGAAAATTATTACTTGAGTCCAGCTCTAAGATGGCAGCTGATTCAAGCTTCAGAGCAAAAGCTAATAATTCACACTTTTCAGATCGTCCAGATGTGCCATTTTGATCTGTTTCTGAACATTGCACATACGTCTCCACAAGCAGACGTATCGACAAGTGAGTGTGCACAATAATGAAACAAGTCAGTGACACTTGTACCAGATCCAAGTTTCGGGTCAGGCAAGGGTCCTGCGTGGAGGCCGCCAACTTGTGGCATCCTGAATAATTCACACCAACAGAGTAAGGAATCCATCCCCCCCAGAATCAGCATGAGTGTTTGCGCGTGCATTTTGGAATTGTTGGGGCGGTGAATTGATGATTGTTTCTGCCGAAAGGCGGCTTGGAGCAGTTTGTGGATGTGAGAGGCCTTTAATCACATTGCATCTGAATGCTGCGTGTTGTTCAGATGAAGGAAAGACACTGGCGACCTTTACACCTGTTTCAATCTAGAAAATAACAATAAAAATTCCTCACTGTGTGCACGTGTACTTTGGTTTCTCTAAGGCTTTGTCAGACGTGCCACACTCTTCCCGTGTGTCCGAGCTTGGTCTTCACTCCATTCTCATTTCACTATGATGTTGGTCACCCTAAAAGCCACTTTTCACCATGGATTAAAGACAGCAGCTGTTTCTAACTGACCCCCCTCCCCAAGAGTAATAGTTCAATTACAGTCTGCTCGGACTTAAACGGCACGTTCTGGAACGACGGGAGCTAAATAAAGTCAGGGGGTGTGTGCAGAGTAAGGTTCACTTAATAGGGAAAAATTGAGCAGGGGTTTATGTTATCCAGCTAAGTGCAGTATATTTTAAGTGTCCTGTTAGTCTCCATTTCAGGACTCGTGCCTCGGTATGTGTCTGTCGTATCGTTCGGCGAGGTTGACTGCGCACTGTAGACATTCCGTCCGGCTTGTTAAGCCCGATTAGCCTTGTTTGTTAAAGTGAGCATATCTCCCCAGCTGAAGCTTGTCCTTCAAGGGCAGTGAGCAGTTCAGTAGGTCACGGATCTCTGTACACATCCGGATGGTTGTGGGTTCAGATCCTGTAGCCAACAGAGTGATCGTTTTCCTGTTGGGCCCTTAAGCAAGGCCCTTAACCCCAACTGGTTCAGGAAAACCAGTCGACCCTGCTCTCTGTCCTTGACCATTCCGAACTTGTACGTCACTAGGGACGAAAGCATCTTCTAAATAAGTAAATGTAAGCCAATCCCCAGCCAAAGCTCAGACGAGCTGCTGTACTGCTCTGTGTGCGTAGCATGGGCTGGTTAACGAGTGGCATTGAGGCAGAGCCGCATAAGCCAATTCTGACACCTCTTTGTCGACCCCAGCTCTCATCAGGCCGCGCGGCACCCCCAAAATGCAGCAGGGGTGTCCTTTAAATTTGGATTGCCCAATATCAACATGATACCCATGCTCTTGTCTCCTCAGCTCATCTTTGCTCTGAATCCGTCTGCCCTGCATTTTACTCCTTGGGGGGTTTAAATCTGCTAGGAGTTACACCCTGACAGACCCCAAGGGTAAGTGGGCCGGTGGAGCCCATAAACCGAGGAGCTGCCCCAGTGCCAGCCCCACCCCGCCTCTAATCTTGTTAGGCCCCTCCTCATCCCATGCTGTCAGCTCTTTAAAGTATCCTCTAATTAAAACACTCTTCTAATGAATAGCACTTGGGTTCCAATGAAAGTCATCAGACCCACCCCCCTCACACTGTACCGAATCCATTCAGAATCTGTTCAGTCTTTAAGCTCGTAGGAGTACGACCGTTCACGCCTTGTCAGAAATCTCTCTTCTTTAGAACGTTTACCATAAAGCCTTGTGAAATGGTGCGGGGGTGTCCTCCATATCATGTAGGCCTAACTTAACACCTCTCCTTAAATGCTTTAGCACCGGGGGCCAAATCATCGCATATGTGGAGGAATTGATTGATGCCTGGGGCTTCTTTTATCTATTTTCATTTTTATTTTTTATTTTCCCCTCTCTTCCCTCTTTCCATCCTGCTGACCTCTGTATTTAACATGGCGATTGTGGTGGGGATTCACTGGAAATGTGAACCCCCTCCAGCTTTTCTCTATAAGAGATGCTGTGCTTGAAGGATGTTTTCCAAGTTTACTTCATGGCCCAAGCAAAGGTTCCTGTGCCAGGCCCCCTGCTGAGCGCTCACCTCAGGTGACCAGGTTTGAGCTGGGACTAGAGTGATTGAAGTCTACGTGGCAACAGACAGCAGCCCCTTGATGGATTAGAGGCGGAGCCGGCTACGGATTGCGATGCATCGTATCCTGCTGTTCACACTTTCAATGCGCCTTATTGTCTTGCAAACAGAAGGCCTTTATTGCGACCTGCCCTTCAGCGCTGGGATAGCACAGCCACCCGCCTGTGATTGGAACGTGGAGCCATGCAAACGCCTCCCGGGGAGAGACATGCTGAGTCAGATTGGACAGTGCTCTTGTTCTTGTTGGCCCGTGCTTGAGAGGCGGTGGGGCTGGCCTGCTCGTCAGTCTGATGTCAGCAGCTATGCAGGCCTGGGGGCGGAGCCAGCTTCGCATCAAGCTGTTCTTTTTCCTGCTTCACTCCAGGGGTGGCAGCTTTTTAAAAATATGTTGTTTTTTCTTTTTTTTTTTTTTTTTCTGCCGTATTTAGGACTACGCCCCCAAAGGGGCAGACCCTCAGTTAGCCAGGTATTGTCCCCTGGGGGGTGTTTTCTGTTTTTCAAAATGGAATGTTGCTCTTGGCAGCATATCTTTCATGAATAATCCATTGGATTAGTGTAATTTGAGTAAATGAATTAGATGTGATGGTCAGACATTTATTAGGTGTTCGCGCTCATTAACACAAACGGCAAATTATGTCTACAACTTAACACGTAAAGCTGGCAGACATGATTAAGAGGTTCACCACTTGTTCGAATAAGCATCCGATCGACGATTGGGCGTGATCCCCACCCATGTGGTGTGTTTGTCTGATGGTGTAGCCGGCATCTCAGAATCAGCCACCCTTCTAGGGTTTGCAGGCACTGCAGTCTTTCTAGTTCGTGAGGAGAGGTCGGAGGAGAGTGGTCTTACTGTTTGCTCCAAGTCTGGCAACGAGTACAAAAGTAACACCTCGGTGTCCAGAAAGGCATCTCTGAAGACGCATGTCGTTGGATCTCGAAGCGGTTCTAGAGGCAAAGGACAGTCCAACCAATTTCTAGATAGGAGCCACTTCAGCAAGCACACCTAAGTATTGTCTTCAGCACTCTTTTGTAAGGGCTATCCTGCTGTCAGATTGCAGTCATGTGGTGCATATCATTGCTTCCTAATGATGTAGGTGACGTGATTCGCTAAAATGGCATCACTCAGTTCTGGGGAGGGGCGGGGGGGGAGGTGTTGGTGGACTGCCACCCATGCAGCCTATCACAAGTTGCTAGCCCATGCAGAGCCCTTCCTGGGTGGCCCACCTGAGGGCACTTAGTCATGGGTGGAGGTGTGTGGGGGGGGGGGGGGGCTAAGCACTATGGAACGTGGAAACCCATCAAGAGTGAGACAAACAGAACGGCGGGGACAGCATAGCAGCCCCGC
>JAACJT020000086.1:5420407-5474476 GCA_009936485.2 Gymnarchus niloticus | reverse complement strand
TAACGCGCGCGATGAATCTTGGGCTGCCTTCAGTATCCATAGCAACCCGGTATACAAATGCGAACCTTCCGAAAGCGGATCTTCATACCTTCACGCCAAATGTGAATGTTCCGCGTGCACGTCCCCATTCCGAATGAGACGTTAATGCGCGTGCTCCGCGTGCACGTTCCCATTCCGAATGAGACGTTAATGCGTCAATCATTTTTCTGATGTTACAAAAGGTGTATTGGCAAAGCACTTGTACTGCTCGTTTTATGTGATACTGTTTTAATATGAAATAATAAAATCTTTTACCTTTATGTGTGTAACTTGTGTTTTTTTTTTTTTTTCCTGAAACTGATCAGTTCGTTCCCGTTGACGCAGATTTGATATACAGAGAATTTGAAAACGCGTTATTCATATTTTGCGTCGTTATGATTAGTGGTCCTCGCAGCTTGCCGTACTGGGTCCTTCACCATGTTTCTGTCTCAGGTATTAAGTACAGTACACAAAAAAATAATAAATTGCTGATTAATGTACGAATATGGGAAAAATGTCATGCAGCTGCTCAATGATGTGTGTACGTAACAATAAATCGTAAAAATATATAATGTAGTATTCTTAGTGGGTGGTATTATAATGTACCGTGCTATGGTTTTGCTTTCGAACCCAGGAATTAAAAAAAAATAATGTCGTATTGAAAAAGCGCGCTAATAACATCGTGTTTTTTTATTGTGCAGTCCCTAAATTTAGCTGTGACAAACGAAGCACGTTGTATAATTCAGGTCGCTCATTAAAGATACTGTTTTTATCCATTCTGCATTCTTCTTCCCCCCTGCCCTTTCAAACTTCTAGTGTTCAAAGTTAGTACCACTATCTCTTGGACCAAGATGGTACTTAAAGGAAGTGTCCAGAATGTTCGGGGGTTTGCCCCCTGCGACAGGACCCTGCGTTCGTCACACTGTCTGTGGCTGCTCCAGAGGACGACCAGATGTTGCTCCATGTTCCTCTGCTAGACGTGCACTGAGCACCAAGACTCGGGGCAGCAATAGAAAGAAAGAGCTTTCAGAGAAAAAGCTGGTAAATGCAGTTTCCTGTAGCACTCTGCCTTTACCCCTGCAGGTTTCGGCTGTGTGTGTGTGTGTCTGTGTCTGTCTGTCTGTCTGTCTGTATATGAGTCTATTGTCTCTGTGTTGGTTATTCTCCTCTGAGACCTCAAGCTTCCTCCTGCAGTCCAAATCTGTGTGAATTGGTTTTGATGTCTCTGTGTACCCGGACATTTATATGTACCATCTGGACTGGCGTCCACTGTGTCTGCTGTCCGTTGCCTTTTTCACCCTGAGATAGGCTCTAACCTCAGTGCATCCCTGCACTGGATAAGTGGCTATGGACATTAGTAAAGCAATGTGAGAAACCACCTGTACACACCCCATAGACGATGTAGCATGAAGCTAATCTGTGCGGGTGACTGGGAGTAATGGGAGATGCCCCTCTTCTTTCCCAAATGATACACCAGACACGTTACTTTGTCGATCAGCGCAGAGTGAGGCTGGTTGCAGGGTCAGGTGGCAAAGGATCCTGCTCTTTCCTCAGTGAGCCTAGGAAAGAGTGGGGAGGCCCAGACGGAGGAGATGGAGGCAACGGAGCGAGCATCATCATTAAAGGTATTGACTGAGGACCACTTGTCCTAGTGGAGTCGTGCTTGTATACGGCAGACATGTGGAGTCCAGCATCTGAGTGAATTCATCACTACGTGGGGCCTCTGTGCGTCACATGCCTTGCATCGTCAGGACTGGGGGATTTACCCCATCTCTGACTCCGTTCGTGGAGGTTGCATGTTCTCTTTGTGTTTGTGTGGCTTTCGACTGAGTACTGCAGTTTCCCAGCTAGGTAAATTGGCATCATTAAATTGCCCATATAGTACGATTGTGATGCGTTCTCATGTCTTGTATGTCTTATGCTATCTGGTATTGGCTGATACCCCACTCACCCATATTTTGAATAAGCAATATGGAAAATGTGAGGGTGGTGTCACTATTGCTTTGTAATTTGAGTTACGGGTCTGACCCCTATTTAGAGCATGGAACAGCCAACAGCAAGGATGAGGTGGGTTGGAATTTTGCGAGTGGTGAATGTTGAGCTTGCTTATTCAAGCGTCTTTTCCTCTGTTTTGCACGGTTAAGTTGATCAGCAGGTGAAATCGCTGTCATCGATCGCCTCCGTTTACCGCGGCGAAGACGGACAACCAGGGGGCCGCAAGAACTGCTTCGGCCGCAATGCCAGCACGATCTATATTCACGTAAGCGTCCGTCACCCGCGTCGACACCTCGGCGTCAAAGCGATCGCCGGCACGCCGATCGCAGCCTGCCCGTCTGTCGTTTGGTGCAGGTGCCCGTTGGTACCGTCGTAAAGGAGGGCGGTAAAGCTGTGGTGGACCTCTCCCACGATGGCCAGGAGTACTTCGCCGTGCACGGAGGACTCGGGGGGAAGGGGAACCGCTTCTTCCTGTCAAATGAGAACCGCGCCCCGCTAAGCGCCACACCGGGAGAAAAGGGCCAGGAGCGTGTGCTGGAACTGGAGCTGCTCACCATGGCACACGCCGGACTGGTGAGGGGAAGGGCATGCTGGGATGGGGCCCTCATACAGCACGTATGCTGCAAGGTGACTGTCTGCTACTCCTCAGGTCGGGTTTCCCAATGCGGGAAAGTCGTCCCTTTTGAGAGCCATCTCTAACGCCAAGCCAGCTGTAGCGGCCTACCCCTTCACCACATTGAAGCCCCACGTGGGCATCGTGCAGTACCAGGACCACGAGCAAGTGGCAGGTACATATGTATGAGCTGGAAATTTTCTTAGCCCAAAGATGGTGTTGTTTTTTTGTTAATTTGGTGTGTTAATGTGGTCATGTACGGTCTCAGTCAGTGGCAGGCGTCTTAGTTATTTTTTTGTTGCTAGCTATGAGATCAGTTAACACGATCATGTACTGTTTTGGTCAGTGGCCGATATCCCCGGCATCATCCGGGGGGCTCACCTGAACCGCGGCCTGGGTGTATCCTTCCTACGGCACATCGAGCGGTGTCGATTCCTGCTCTTCGTCCTGGACCTGTCGGCGGCAGATCCTTGGGTCCAGCTCCAGGACCTGCGCTTCGAGCTGGACCAGTACGAGCCCGGGCTGTCCCAGCGTCCTCAGGCCATCGTGGCCAATAAAATGGACCTGCCGCAGGCCCGGGAGAACCTTGCCGAGCTCCGGAGACACGAGGAGAGGAGGATCATCCCCGTGTCAGCGCTAACGGGCCAGAATGTGGAGGAGCTGATCCTTCACCTGCGAGAATTGTACGACGGGTACCTGCAGGAGCTGGAGAGCCTGGGGGCAAAGCCTCTGAGGTGGTAGCTGAAATGGACTCCCATCCTGAAGAGTCGTCACATCGAAGTATTCATTGAGTACTCTGTACTTATGTTATTCCATAAATAAATAAATAAATGTTCTCTACTCCCTCTGTTTATAAGCGTCTACGTGATTATTTTTAGAATCAGTGCCAAATAATAGCTGAAAACCTGAACATCAGAAGATCTTTAATCTGGTAAGAGTGGTTTTGGAGGGATGGTGATGGGTGTTCCATGGCTGTTTACAGGACATGTTCCTGATGCAGGGTTGGCCTGTTTCTCTCAGAGCAGGCTTAGCGGTCATCTCTGCTTGATGCCTTTTGTCTGTCAGTGTATCTGACCTTAACATACATGATATATTAACATTATAAAGAGGGCAATCCCACCGGCATCTCGTTCTGACTGTTCTCCATGGATGGATGGATGGATAGATATAGTCCCCTGTCTTCTTCTGGGTGCTGTGACTTATTTTCATCCCTATAGCTAATACTAAAATTGCACACACTCGTAACGGGGAGATGTCAGCGTTTCCAGATCCCAGCCATCGTGGCAGCAGCTACACCAATGCCACTTAATATTTCAGCCAGCTGAAAAAAAGAGCAAAGTTCAGCCTTTGTTGGCGTTAAGACTGAAATATCATTTGCATCTTCGTACTTTTCAATGCGTACAGCTGTGTTTACTCATTGTCATAGTACATTCATGGCAGTACATTGGTATGGATAACTGGTAATGCATTGGTGTATTTCATAGTAATTGGTATGTATTTTTAAATATTCTAAATATGAGAAAATATCTATGTAATATTACAGAATATTAGTCATCAACTTTCAGCTGAGATAATCCTGTTTTTAACTGTTTTTGTTGATTAGTTTATGTGAGCTTTGACATGAAGTATTTGTCTTTGCTATTTGAGAGCAATGGTAATTTGTCTGAATATTTATTAATACATCAGTTTGTGCAACAGTAGCACTATAACAATCAAAAGGTTGTTTCTTAGTCTTAGTCTGCCTGCGGTGTCCTGTCTCCGCTAGCTGGACCCGCAGACCTTCCTCGCTGTCGAGTCAGACGGGCTGTGAGGTGGAGCTTGCCTCCTTTGTCACACTCTGCCAAGTCAGGTGACACGGCAGCGATGCTAAACAAAAAGGGTAGTGGAGGGCTCGAGCCGAGAACACGAGTGTAGCCCCTGGTCACATGAGCCCCCCTCCCGCAGGCACCTCCCCGCCCATACGTCCTGCCTGGAGCATCCCTGCGCTGCCGATTCAGGACAGATCTGTGGTTCTCAGCATCCAGTCTAGGCAACGATAGTAAGTGGTAAGTAGGCAGCGGGATCCCTAATGCTAACAGTGCCGTTGCTAAGTCATCACTCTTGAGAGATTGCACTGTAGCATTCCATGCCAAACAAATGGGCTGCAGCGATTTTTCCTGCGAAGCAATAAAGGTCTCTACTACTACAGATAATGGCACCAGAATACGTAGGGATTTATTCCTCTGTGCTTTTCTGTGGTGTGCTGCTGTGAAGGAGCACAATTAAAGGTGTTCGTGGGGACTTCTTGCACAGACTATCTGTTTGCATCCGGCGGTGAGCACACTGTGAAAAGTCTGATGGTTTCTTAGGCTTATTTCTTTTAAATGCTTCTTTGTGCCACTCTTGTGTTTATGTTTATGCTTTTCAATGTGATTTCCACTGGTTAGAAGTGTTTACAATAGTCCTACAGATAACAAGTGGGGGTCCGCAGGGGGATGTCTCATTCACAGAGGTCTCTTCCATCTTCCTGGTGGGTTTTGTACTCTGCAGGCAGCCATGTAAAGGGAATGGATAATGAGTGTGAGAGATGTGTGCAAGTTCTCTGGAACTACTTGTGTCTTCAGCAGCCTCTTGAGAAGGTAGGCCATGCACCCCGTTTATGCTGAACATGCATTACACTGCACTGTTCCAAAGTGAGACCTGTGTGATGCCTGTGGAAGTCACTTTGTTACAGAGCGATGTAATAATCGGCCTGGGTTGTCATGACCTTCGTGTCGCTGAGAGGGCAGCCGTACTTTTCCAAGAGGGGTGGGCTCCATGGCTGCTCTTCACGGGTAACCTAGGCCGCCAGACTGCAGGTGAGGCTTGGGGTTTTTGTGCGAACTCACACGCCCAATCAGCATGCGTCGCGTTGTGTAGTCCCACCTCCAATGACATTAAAGTGCAAGCCCAATATTGCCCAGGTGTTTGGCAGTGCCCAGAAGCGGAGGTCTTCATGGAAGTGGCGCTGAAAATGGGCATCCCCCGCGAGAGGATCCTGCTGGAAACAGAAGCCACTAACACTGGAGAGAACATTCGATTGTCCTACCATGTCCTGAAGAAGAACAATGTGCCAGGTGGGAAGTGGGAAGGGCTTCTCCAGGTTTAATAAAAGAACAAGTACTATGGAGTGGTTCACTGACAGGAGGGTCAAAAAAAAAAAAGTGTCAGCAACTGAGCGAGATACGCCGTGCTTTGTTTCCACTTCATGTCATGTGCAAAATTTCTGCTCGATTCGGCAATATTTACAGGTCCCCCAGAATGTCAGCTCGTATCATGTCTGCGCTGAGTGGCTCTGTCGAACGTGCGATTGCCCTTGTCGCAGAATTTAACACATCTCTTCTGCGGTGTGAGTCACAAAAACAGTGTCTTTTTTAGGTGGTTGCAAAGTGCCTTAAGGACATGCCGTCAGTTGCAAAATCTGTTTTCCTTCGGTCTTAAACCTAATAAGGGGAATGTCCTCAGTCCAGCCACCTCTACTCTGTGTGAGTAGAGTTTGCATGTTCTCCTGGTGCTTTGCACATTTCCTCTAGGCGCTCTGGTGTTCTCCTGCATATCAGAAACATGTAATTTATAGTAATCGGCATCTCTAGATTGCCTGCAGGCCACATGTGTCCTGAGATCGCTTGGCACTCTGTGCAGGGTGTACCCTAGCATTTTGTCCTATGTTGTCTGGTATTGATGGCCCCCTTGGAACCCTGACCGGTATAAGCAATTAGTAGATGGATGCATGAATGGATGTAAAGATAGTGGCGCCATAACACTGTTTCATCACTAGAGGGAGTAGCTGATCATGCTTTGTGATATTGTGTACACTTGTCACCTTATTCGATGCACTTTTGAGTACTGGTTAGCTTTAATGAGTCTTTCTTGGCCATTCTCTGACCTCTCTCAATTACACAGTGTATTAAGACACAAATTGACCAGATTCTTTATGTTCATTACAGCTTTTTCTACAAACTCTAGACACTGAAGTGTATGGAAATCTCAGTAGGGTGGCTGTTTCTGAAATGCTGGCACCAACAATCACAGCACAGCCATAATCACTGGGATCAGATACCTCAGTTCTTCTCATCCTTAGCTAAATAGTCAGTGAACCTCTTGACCCTGTCTGCATGCTGTAAACATTGGGCTGTTGCCACAAGCCTCTGTTTCAAGGAGTGGGCTCTTTGCACTTTCAAGCAGATGCAGATAATAAGCTAGACACTATCTTTAAACTCTCAATCAATAATTTATCGAAGGATAGTTTAAGTTTCTCAAATGCTTTATTTATAGGTGCAGCAGGAGAATTCTTCTATTTTTATAAAGACTAAGCCACGTCTTTCACTTCCTGTTTCCTTTTCAGCTACCAGGGTTATCCTGGTCCAGCAGCCCTTCATGGAGCGTCGAGTTCTGGCCACTTTCCTGCGCCAGTGGCCTGGGGAGAAGGAGACCACCTGTGCTTTTGTCACCTCCCCCTCCACAGACCTCAACCAATACCCTGACCCCTCTGTGGGCACAACCCGCGACCTTATTGGATACATGCTAGGTATTACACTGTCCGTCAAATGGAAGGACTGGGTTTGACCAACGGGAGGCATTGGTCTTCTCGAGCGTTGCTAGCCTGGTTTATGTTGTTCTACTTTGTTTGTTTAATTAGCAGTTAAGCAATTATAGACTAATATCTGTATATATACAGTATATAGATATACATATGTACAGTATTGTGAAAGTTTTAGGCAGGCAAAGAAAATGATGTTTAAATTATCTTTGTGTTGGTATAAAACTGACTGTGTCTGTCAAAGTGTTAGATTACATAATCCAAAACGCCTCCTCAAGGTAGTTACCATCCGATGTACGCATGTATATTTTTTAACTCAATTACAAGTACACCTTGTTTTGCTAATCAGTATGTCATAAGGTTGACGAACTGATTAAGGAAACTAATTAAGTGAGCTGGTGGTAAAATTGAACTAAAACATAGAATCGCTAGGGTCCTATCGAGGGGAGGTTTGAGAACCAAAGTTATGTTATTCAAGCCTTCAAACCAGATATAAGTACCATTTTGGAGATCATAAGAAAATTATTTTTACTTCTTATTGTAATGCTTTTCATTTGTATATTTTCTAATATTAAAATGCTTCTTTTTTTTTCCTGTGCCAAGGTACACTTCCGGCCCAGACAAATGGCCTTAGACATTTTCTTTTCCTGCCTAAGACTCCACCAGACTGTGTATAGTAATATACTAGACACATACATGCAATGCTGGATCATCCATATAAATTTGTGCATATCATACGTGTGATGGAAGATTAGAACACGGTAGTATTGTGGATTAGTTTTTAATCTCCTTTATTGATAACACATGTGACAAGTGCCACAGAGGTTGGCCTGGCCACAAGCCCCCCTATATTCTGTGCTATTCCTTTCAGGTGCCATCGAGCGAATCCGCGATTATCCACAGAAGGGCTTCCAGGTTGAGCAGGAGATCTCACCAGATGTGCTCACTGCTTACCGGTGGCTCTTGAATGCGGGTTACAGACCTCAATAAAACCTCATTTGCTCAAAACAAACATTGCCTAGAAAGCCATGAATCAGAGACATGTCTGGTGTGTTTGCATCCTCTGACATCATAAATGAAGCTTTAATTATAGCCTTCTTATTACCAATTACTAGGCTGATTGTTCTTCAAAGATTTTTGCCAAAATCTCTCTATGCAGGCGGCAGTGAAAGTAGTGAGGTCATGATTTGTATTAAATCTCAGTTGCTGTAACTGGAATTGACTTTGCAAAAGGTGGCCGAGTCGTCTTCCATGCATCGATCTCCTAACCACTTATCCCTCACAGGCTCAGAGGGGGCCTGGAGTCCATCCCAGGCTACACACAGGGGTATACCCTGAATGGGATGCCAGTCCATCGCAGGCCACATACACGCACATTCTGTGATTAATTTAGAGACACCATTTAACATAACTGCGGGAGGGAACTGGAGTATGCAACGAGGGGAGAGCAGAGGTGGGCTTCAAACCTCCAACTCCGTGGACAACAGTGCTACCCAGTAGGGATGTACACATTGATAGAAAACAGTTATGTTTGCTTGCTGCTAGTGTCTATCAAGAAAATGGTGAAATTTGCAGAACGCAGTAATGTTACTCTCCACAAACTAACGATTCAAATCAGGTTTACGGTGTCTTCTGGTCATATTACAGGGTGACAACTGTGGGAAAACCTACTTCAAGATTGACCATTGCACCTACATGTGCTTGTTAAACATCCCATTGCAAAACCATGGGCATTGGCATGAAGTTGGTCCCCACTTTGCAGCTATAACAGCCTTCACTCTTCTGGGAAGGCCGTCCACTCGATTTTGGAACGTGGTTATGGAAATATGTGCCCATTCAGCCATGAGAGCATTACTCAGGTTGGGTGCAGATGTGGGGTTGAGGTCAGGGCTCTGTACAGGACACTCAAATTCTTTGACACCAACCTCAGGAAACCATGTTTTTATGGACCTTCCATTGTGCACAGGGGCACAGTCATGCTAGAATGCTGTGCATGTTGATCTTAGGCTTGTGTGCAGAGGTCCGACGATGGAAACCCATTTTATGAAGCTCCTGACGTAGTCCTCAAACTGACATTGCCTTCGGTAGTGAGTGATGCAATTGAGGACGGACTATTTTTATGCACTGGACCACTCTGTGAGCTTGAATGGTCTACAGTCTACCTCTTCATGGCTGAGCCGTTGTTTCACCTAGCTGCTTCCACTTCACCTTCAATAATAGCTCTTACAGTTGACCGGGCAGCTCTAGCTGGTCAGGAATTTGACAAAATGATGACTTGCAAAGGTCGCATCATTTGACTGCCCTGTTGAAAGTCACTTAGCCCTACAGTATGACCTGTTCTACTGCCAGTGAATATCTGTAGAGATTGCATGGCTGTATCCTTGCTTTAATGTGCCTGTTAGCTATGGATGTGGCTGAATTTAATACTTTGAAGGTTTGTCCACATACTTTTGGCCATAAATACCTACTGTATATTGAGATAGAAATAGTTATTAATTGGTTTTGTAATATCATGCTTAGTTTAGACGGCCTGATATAATGAACAGCTCCAAAGCCTTTTCAACTATATTTTTCTAAATATAGTGAAAAAAACTACATACCGTATGTTTATTCATGTGTACTGTATACTCACAGGAAAACATATGCAGAAAAGAGAAAATGAAATACTCATCACAACCCTAGGAACACTCAATTCCAGATGACCGTATTTATACATGAAGACAAAATAGTGAAAGTATACACCTTAAAAGTCCATTAATGAGACAAAACCGACAAACAATCCATAATCCAGCTGGTGTTTGTTAAACCTATATTACACAGCATTGCTAACAATACTGAATTACATTCCTCACCGATCACCAGTACCATTAAACCACTGCAGTTAAAAATAACACCATTAAACCCTCGTTTTTTTATTAATACAATTCTGCTTTGTGTGTCTCTTCTTGTCTCACGTCTACGCTGGTCTCTGACATCCTTCAGAGTGAACCAGTGCTTCCCAGAACAGAAGCCTATCTAGCTGCACCCCCAGATGGCAGGAGAGGCTCGTCTGACTAAAGTCTGTTATTACGCCGATTTAAGACAGGTCCCTGTGAGAGACATATACCATCTGATGAACATTAGTCAAGCATCTGTCTGTGAAGCAGCCACCGGCACTCTGGACAAAACTAAAGGTAGACTGGGCAAGCTGATAGTCTGGCAGAGCAACGTTCTGAAAGCCTTCATGAAAGATCTTATAGGCTGCCAAATGGATGGCTACTTGGTTTTCAGGTGCCTGGTACAGTGTGTCGATTCCGTTCTGATGTTCAGTATGTAGTTGGCACCAAGGTTTTCTTGTTTTCCTTCCCTCATGCCTCAGCAATCTCCACCTTCTATGTGCCGAGACAGTAAATTGTTTCTCCTATACCCATTTTGTTTTTCATTTTCATGCCCTTTTCCCCTTTGATGACCCCTGTCCTGAGTTCACCACACTCCCGTCTTGTCTTCGTCGCCATGAAGAAGGAAACGGTAAAACACTCGTATTGTTCTGTGGTCTGAATTCTGGCTCAAATTGTTGGGATACTCACACCCAGTTTATGTCCAGCTGTTGCCTTGATATGCATTAATGTACCACCACAAGCTTCCAACAAAGATACATATTTGGTGTTGCTGGGTTGAGCTCTTTCGCTCACTGAAAACCTGGCTTGAAATCTAGATCTGGCCTGCACACAGCAGCTAGATCATAGAACCTGGGACCCAGGTCCTGAAGCCTGTCTAGATTGAATTCACTCTCAGTGATGGAGATGTTGTCCAGCTGGGGATCGGTCACTGAGTCCCCCTCATACGAGTATATCTTTGGATGGTAATCCAGCAGCTCCTCGCCAGCTTTAATGAAATATATCCTCTGCAAATATAGGAGTGAAATGATTCACCACATATATTTTAAAAAAGAAAGAGTTACTGGGCAATCAAGCAATAACTCACACCTTGCACATGTGGGGTTTCAGACAATGAGACGTACGTAACTTTTTATGCTGATTCTAAAAACTGACCCACCTCATTGAGAAAGGATCGCAGGTTCTTGTCTCTGATTGTCAAAGAACTTCTTCTACACGTAGAGTACGATCTTCTCAGCATTAAAGCCTATTATTCCATGGTAGAAACACAAGAACAAAAAATAATACAAACCGGTCTGACAAACACACGTCAACATATAGCTGACTTATGATGGTGCGGAGCAGAACATTTGTTTGTGGTTTAGTAGTGTGACTTACTTGATGGTATCCTCTTCTCATGTGTGACTTATTGCTCGGGCTCTGCAAGAGAAAGAATGAACTTGTGTTACGCTGTGCAGATCTCGATATTTTCCAGAAGCAAATCACGTAGAATATTCTTGTATACTCTGTGCAAGGAGGTTCCCCATCGGTGCTGATACATAGTCCTTCCTTCATCGAAGGTATCTGAGCATGCTTTCGAGCTGGGCTGTACTGTACTCTGTAAAAAAAGACACATTTCAAATAAACGCACGGTTTGGGGCAAGCCCTGAAGCAATTAATTAAGTGATTGCTAACGACACCGCTGTTGGTCTGCATGCATTTGCGAGTTTCTGTAACGTTTCAAAGTTGCCGGCAGGTTGATTTGCGTACCTCCGGGAGAGCCACATATTTGGAATTCACAATTTCATCCACCTCATCTTTTTGCATTTCAGTGAATCCGCTTGGAATCTATATGAATTAATTAAAAAATGATATACATAAACATGCTTTAAAATACAGTACATCTCACACAACCCTGGAGATGCAAGTGATACTTACTGAACCGCCAATAACGGCCCGGGTTTAATACTTTATGAAGAAAAAAAAAAACATAAAAATTACCTGACAATCTGTTCCTCGTGTCTCAATATTGGATGCAAGTAAGTATTCCCCAGTGCCTTGGTCTAGTGGGATACCCAATACTTCTTTTTTACAGGAGACAAAGACGGCCAAAAGCAGGAGACCTTAGGTGAAACATGGAAGTGATTAAATATCATCTGTCAAACACAGCTGAAAATAGAATGAAAGCCAAACAGGAAACAATTCTGATGGTAACATACAAAAAAAAAAAAAAAAAAAAAAAAATGATGGATTCGACAACTGGCAGTAGGTGGCGATACCAGCCTTACTGAAGTAGACACGCTGTCTTCTCTAACACAGACACAGTATAGAGGCATACAACTGAAATCTGTTAAAGCTTTGCAAAATTTGTGAGCTGGGTAATAAAAAGATAAAACCAAGAGAGGTTTATTAAAGCTGTCTTAGAAGACTCGTGATTGTATTTATCATGAGCCAACATTAACATAAATTATGAAAATCAAATGATGACATTAATAAAGTTTTTTTTCGATAATCTCTCATGTTTTGGTTTATTATTTACCTTCCCTACATACATGTTACACTCAAGCTGCAGCAATTTAAGGCATGCAAACACCAATTTACTGTACACAAAGATATACCGTTTTTTCTGCATTGATGTCAGCTAACATTTTCTGTAAATCTTCCTAGGATAATCTCTCGACTCGCTCAGACCATATTGTAGACAAGCAGTTATGAAAAAATTGTGGCTGCTAGTTCACAAATGTAAAAGGTCATGGAAAGTGAATCTAAATAGCAGGTTAATCTTTAAGAATGCTTTACAGTTTCACACCCTATTCCTACCTCTACCCAGCAGGGTGTTAGAGTGAATACGTTTTAAGATGGATGTAATCATGCTGTCATGCCTTTGGCCAAACTGCATGTATGTTAAAATGTCAAATACCTCAAAAACCTTGCAAAGCTTAAGAGAATTATGAGTTATGTTATTATAGGTAATAATTCTGCATTTAGGTACCAGCTTGTGATTGCACAACATAAACGAGCCGCTGGCACCGAATTTAACATACCGTATTATGCCATGACACAGAACTGTATGTATGGCTTTATGAGTGAATAAATAGTAATATTAATAAACACTTACAGTTGTTCTGATGGATCTTATTTTAATGAGTCTAATTAAGTTACTCCGATAAATAGAAAATCAAAGAATTTAATATTAAGGATTATAAGAAAGCAGGGTCATTGCAAACAAAATCTGAATCAATCAGTCTCACATCCATCCATCGATTCATCCATCCATGCAAACTGCTTAGCCTGATTCCTATCACAGTTCCAAAAGCAGTGGATATCATGGACGAGATGCCAGTGAATACGTTTCTCATTGTCGACAAAAATTCAGGTCTATGGTTTGATTTGTGATTTAGTTCCAGGGTGATGTGGAACATCATTTTACCCAGTAACGCAAGCAGCGCGATGAACATGATCCCGGCAGCACTGGTCGTCACTCGTGATCCGGTGGACCTCTGCGTCCGGCAGTTTGGGGAAACGGAGCAGTCACACACAGTGACTGACAGGTACTGCAGGGATGCGTGGCCTTGTGCGTCAAAGATCCTCAGCTGCAGGTCGTGCGGCCCGGCATACACCGTCTTCTCCTTCACTAGCTTAGCTGTCATCCCTTCAGGTAGTAATTAACGACAACACAATATTCATTCCCATGGGGTAATTCAGTGGCTTTGGCTTATCCCAGGTAACACTCTCTAAGCAGACATGTATATACAGGTCAGAGAAAAAATGAGTTTATTTTTTTCACTTAATGTTCTATAACACTATGTGACAAAATTTTTACTCTTTCTTGTTCCTGGGCAGAAAGTCTTAATTCCCAATTGCTTTTGTGACCTGGATAACGAGATTTAGAAATTGACCTATTTTCTATGTAAAAATGGGCAGATTTTGCACATTTTCATTTACATAAGGTCTGAATAAAACAACAAACTAATCAAGATTTACATGAAAATATACTAAAGTAAAAAAAAATTCAGAAAAATGTTTAGGAGCGAGATTTGCAACTGTAATCACTGTAAATCACTCTCACGTATCAGCCCCCAAATATAGTCTCCCATCAGGTTTCCGTTATACGCTCCTGGGTAGCGGCGTTCAAAGTCCAGTATATCTGATACATGAGTGTTTATTCAGATCTGATGTAAATGAAAACGTGCCCGTTTTTAGATAGAAAATAGGTTCATTTTTAAACTTCATTATCCAGGTCACAAAAGCCAAGTTTGAAGGGAATAACGGCCGTTTTCCATGCTTTTACTATATAAGCAAATAACAACTAACACATACTATCAGGAACAAAATCAGTGTTACATAGTGTAATACGAAGTATGTGGAGATATTAAAATATTTTGCTTACTTCCCAAAATTAGTTATGAACATGGATAGCAGATCTTTTTATATACATTTTTAAACAGTGACTTGAAAAGAATCCACTTTAGGCATAAGTAAACTAAATCAATCTCATCAATCATAAAAAAAAAAAATCTGCTTTGACAGGAAATGTTCTCGCTTTGTTCCGCTCTCAGGGTCACCGTGTAACCACATGTATTTGTTGACTCAGGATGTGGCAGACTGAGCTTTCAGGTTACCATGGTAAGGGTCAAGGTGCCACCTGCCCTTTACGTCACCGAGAAGCTCAAAGAGGTAGGGACCGGCAAAGGGCTCCTCATCGCGGTCGTGAGCCGCGATCTGGACCGCCGTGGGGCCGTCCGACAGACACATGTCCAGTGCGTTCTCCAGCAGCTCCGGCACATTGTCATTTTGGTCTTTCAGGTGGATGATGAACATTCCAGTGCCAGTCATGGGTGGCTGGCCTGCGGCAGCAAACAGACCGCGGGGAAGCAAGTTACTAGGAAGAGCACGGGTGGATGAAGAGGAGATTGTTACGCTTCCATGATTGGCTCAGTGGCATTACGGGCTATTGCTTTCTGATTAAATTCAGCTTAAAACCCCCCAAGCAGTGCAGCTGTACTCTCCTTACAACCTCATTAAAAGACATCTCAAAAGCTCTACGTAAAAATAAACATTTCCCAGGAAGGGTGATGACATATCTTACAGTGCCAGACTTGTAAGAACAGGTTTTTACCTTTATCTATTGCGTATAAGGTTATATTGTAGGTATTATCCACAACGTAAGGCGATTCTCTGTCCAATATCTTCAAGGTTCGAATTTGACCAGTTTTTGCATCCACAGTTACCCAGTGATCTATATCATTGGCTATCTTGTACCTGAAAGAAAGCGACAGGTTAGAATTAATTGAACTGAATCTGTAATTTAATCGATTGACGGAGATTTGAGTTATAAGCGGAAACATTCATAATACATAACTCAAATAAATCAGTTCAAATGATCGTTTTGGAAGATTTAAGATTTTAAATCACATATACTTTTTGTTTAAATTATATTTGCATTTTTTAATTTAATAAGCAGATTATATGGAATGGAAGAGAGCATTTCAACTTTCGAATGTGACTTAAAAGCATGTATGTATATAAATTTAGGTTATGCAACCAAGGATAGACTGACGTTGGTATTTTTGGTTTATGCGTAGTACCTCATAATAGTACTATGTTTTCCCTGTGGTCTAGAAGATTTCCACATGAATGAACTTTATCGCGTTCCATATATACGACACATTGCAGTTTTATTATAGTATTATTGATAAGTATCACTCCTAATAGATACACATTTGTCATTTACATTCGCACTCTTACACAAATTCATTATTATGTGTGCGGTCCAGATCTATTGCTGTAAGAGTTTCCAGGAGTCGTCCAGCTTCCAAGTTCTCCTCGACCCAAATGTTTTTCACGGCTGTCTTGAAAGTCGGCGGGTCATTGACGTCATCCACCAGCACCGTTACGTGCTCCGTGCTGGGTCTCAGTATATCGCCCTGTCCTGTAGCGCTCCCTGTGGTGAGCACCTGCCAAAGTCCTGTATCGGACTTCTTCACCTCGCAGGAAAAGAAGGGTTCCTCGTTCTCCACGCTTATTGTGAGGTTTCTGCTGGTGACCAGCTCATAGTCAAGGGGCTGTGGAAAATTAAAAAGAATGTCTACCCAATATCCATTTCACATCCACGTGTGGGATGAACACATGAAAATACCTTCTTTTTTTTTTTCCTGACAAAGAGCACAGGACAAATATTACAACCCACCTTTTCAACAGTCAGTATGCCGTCGTTGGTGTCTGGGTCTGTGTGGATGCTGAAGGTGCCGTCATGGTCTCCCTCTATGGTGTATTTGGCCCTCCATGCTGGTGTGTTTTTTGAGTCTCTGTCTGTAACATGCACTCGCATAACAGATATTCCTGACTCCCTCTCGTTGACTCTCCCAGGTCCCTGGAAAATGGAACCAGAACCAACTGGAAGAATGCCGAGGGAATTGAAATAAAGACACTATCGCAGACTTTCTTAAATTACCGTTTTGCTTTAGCTGATTTGTATGGGGCTTTAAAAAAAATATACAATATTATCACAGGCAGATTTCAAGGAATAGTCTACATCAAAATGCCTTTTACCCAAAAAAGGCTTAAAAATAGCAATTTGTCATTATTTTGTGAAATATTTTTGCAGTGAAACATAATGAAAGCATATAGCCTATGAACTTCTGCTTCAGAAGCGAACATTTATTAGAGTTGCTAGAAAAATGACATGATTATTTGTATGCTTTTATCGGTCAATTATCATTTTTAATTGCATAATTTAATAGGCACCTGGTAAACAGATGTATATCTTGGTCATCGTTGGGCATAATATGGATATGGTCTTAAGCCTAGTCTGGAAATATGCGGGAACTATGTACACACCACACGAGAGTGATATCAACTCTCGACATGTGACGACATGCTCTCATAGTTGGGCTTATTTGATAGCCGGCTCCAATTTTCAGTTAAAGTTTAATTAAAGGAAATCATATCTAGCTGGTCCTATCTTCTCTCTTTGTACAGAACTGTATTAATGTCTTTGACACATAATACAATGCGGCCTAGGATTCTGAAACTGACAGGAAAAAATGCAGAAATAGGTATAAAGGTCCCTTTTGACCGGCTTTCTCAGTTATGGACAGGAACTATTTAGGAGACACGAAAGAGGAGAATGACATCTTTTCAATAAAAATGTTCAGTATTGTTTATCAAATTAACTGTGTTCTTGCTGGAAATAAGATGAATAAGATTTTCCTTTAAAATGGGATCAAAAGCAATTCAGATGTCTAATTTGGTACATTACATATTTATTTGAGGATCCATTATAAAACAAAATGAAATACACCAGAAGCTCACTTTCCATGTGTGGACAGTAATGCCATTAGGAACTTACTGTGTGGCCAGTAAAGGTGGGAAGGTGGTTGTTTTTGTCCAGTACGTTGATGATTACTGTACAACTGCTGGAGAGACGCACAACCTCACCCTTATCTTTGGCTTCCACCAGTATGGTGTACTTCTTGGCTTTCTGTAGGAGAACAAACCTTTAATGACCTCTGCTCCTCATTGATGAAGACATTTGAACATATTTTGCAATATGACGGATGGACCGCAGTTTTTAAAGAGCGACGTGAACTAACAAAGTAACATGATACAATATTGTCTCTCACCTCATAGTCCAAACATCCTTTAAATGATATCGTGCCACTTTGCTCAATATAAAACTCAATGCTGGGGAGGTTAGGGTTAACAGAGATGATTTTGTATTCAACAGTTGAGTTTGGGGTTCCTGGTTTATCATAATCTGTCGCCAAGATAGTAACGGCATTTGATCCTTGATGAGTAAAAAAGAGGAAAATTACAAATAGACAGCTTTACAATACGTAAAACAGACACAGCAATTCTGCAGTGGAGGATGGTATACCCTGTGTCAATGATTCTTCGATCGTCGTTTCATAAACGTTCTTTTGAAACTTTGGGGGGTGATCATTTATGTCCAAAATATTTATTTCCACAAAAAGGTTTGTGTCCAAATCCATTGAAGCTTTTCTTGCTTCAAATGTAAGCTGCAAACATGTTCCAAAAACATGGTTTTATTTTCCAAATAAATAAATGTTTTAGGATGACAAATATTTGCATAATGACATCGTAATTATTTTAATAGTACATCTTTGTCTGCCTGTTTTGACATGAGATTTCAATCAAATTCCATTTTTGAACATCTACGTAAATAAGGAAAACCGTTTGCTTGTTTGCGAAAAAATACAGTGTTATTATGTAGATGCATATTTTCAAGAAGAAAGTTTGACTGCAGTATACCCTCAGCACATTGTACTCCTCGTAGTCCACTTTGCCATGAACGGTAATTAACCCCGTGGTTGGGTCGATTTTCAGGATATTCTTGGGGTCTTCATCTACCCCCTTTCCATGGAGGACGAACTTCACAAAGTAGTCCCGGTAGATATGGATCTGAGAGAAGGATGGAACTGAAGGTCAGCTACCAGTTCACGCGTGAAATGAGGCGGAGTGCAAGAAGTCCCAGACGAATGAGGTACACACGTGAAGAACTTGGGGTTTTAATCATGCACACAGAAAACTGTGATGCCACACAAGCACTCTTACATTCCCCAGCGGGTAAGGGAAAGGGCCAGGATGTTCCTCCTCAATGGTGAACGAATCAACAATCCAGGCTCGTTTCTGGCGGACAGGACTGTTTAGCGATGAGGCATCCAGCATGGCCAGCTGCTGATATACATGAAAAATAATACATTGATCTGATTGTTTAAACAGTACAGCAAATGCAAACAATACAGCAAGCCGTCAATAGCTCTTACATACTGTCATTCGCTTCTGTGTTTCATCCAATGCTGAACAAAATCTACAGTATAGATAGACAGACAATATGTGTGAAATTATGCCCAGAGATTAATATTGTTCCTCATTAATATTCATCCTCTTTGTCATCAATATATTGTTGTTGTGATTATGGTATCGTTTTTTTCTATGTAATATTTCAGTTCAGATTTTTTGGATACAGCAATGCTCATTATCCTGAAATGTGTAGCAATACATATTTTCACATATTGCTAAATTTGAAGAATTGGACATTTGTCAGAATATGCAAACATGCCATTTGCGGTGAATTCTGTCCATATGGCCAAGGTTTTAATGGTCATGGTCTTAATGTTTAACCAAAAATATGGAGTTGGTCAAAATGTCTTCACATGTTCAGGTGTGAGGTAAAAAAGCCTCAGTTTGTTAAAGGCACATTAAACAATCAAATGCTGTACTATAAGCATTTTTTTTTTATTGTTGTGTAAACCACACAATAGCCAACATATTAACCATGGTGAGGATAAACACCATGGTGGTCAGAATGTTTTTATCTGATTTATACCGTGTTCGGTCAATGTTCCAAACTAGGTCCATGTGACCATGAATGCTGGTGTCTGCTCCACATAAGTAGATATTTAATTAGGCTGGACTGCAATATCATTTATATTGTTTGATTTTTTTAGTTCAACAAAATGTAGCTTATTTATTAAATTAGCTTCATCACATATTCAGACAATGATCTGAATGATTTTTCTGTTGATAGAAAATTAATAATTACTTTTATTGATTTTATCTTGCAAGGTATTTATAGAGTCATTTGTTCAGAAAAGGCATGTACTGTAAAGTTCTTTCAGTTAAAATCCTTTTTCCATGTATTTTAAAAACAACTTAATCGAGCTGTCTTAACATCTCGGCTCAGCCCCCGTACGGTGTTCATCAAACAACCAGAGTTAGGAAAGGTTGACTTAAGTCACATTTATAGAACATTGGCCATTTTTGGATTATCCCGATCTTGAAATTAATGTAGCAACCATAAAAAAATGTATGTTTCCTGGGGACTGTTAATATTTTATGGGTTCCTTTCTGAGGTAAAGTTTTCTGTGGTTTTATAGAATGCACATCTGTAAGTCATCATTGCATTCACAATTTTTTGAAATTTTTGTTTCTTTGCTTTATAAGCTCAATTCAACAGGATGCAGCTCAGATGAACTGTTTAAATTCCACTTCATGTGAAAGATGTACGCTGCCTTACATTCAGCAGCTCCTGGAATAAGCTCTATGACAAATTTGGAAAAAGGAAGTCTTTCACATTAGATATTAATGCCAAAAACATAAGAGTATCCAATCAGTGTAATAATGAGAACAGTTTTCAAATCCTCAACATCAATCGAGCAAGAATAGTCTCAGTATATGAAATCATGTTTCTGTATTAAACTGCACGATATGTTTAACAGCAAGAAAGAATTTTTTTTTTTTTTTTTTTTTAATCTCAAACGTGATTTAAATGGAAAAATTGGGGATTTGGAAGGAAAAGCACCGCTGAAAGGGTCGGAGTTAGGGTTAGGCCATTCTGGTAATGATTCAAAACAATCATGTAAGATCACGTCGCTCTTCGTCATGCAGCATCTTCACTGATCTTGTAATTCCTAACAATGTCTCAAACCACTCAGCACATCCAGAACTAAGTCCTCATGATACATTCAGTATTCCACTGAAATATTGCATGTTATATAGTAAATATGAAATATTGAAGGCTAAGAAATATTTTACTATTGATACTCTATTATTACTATAATTATTGTGCAAAATTGCAAAATTCAGACGGATTTCAAACATTTGCTGCTTTCTTCTTTGCATGCAAGAAACTTTTCACGTGGTAGAATTTGCTCTTACCGGTAACAATGCAAACAGCACAGCGGATATCCTAGCGAAGCCCGGCATGGTAATCCGACTCAGCAAACGGAGTCGCTTTGTTTGTCTGTGCAGAGTGCTGTACACCTCACACGGGAGCCTGAAGGTGTTTCACAGCTGAGTCGTTGAAAGGCGTCTCAGAAGTCCCCGTGGTGTGGTCTGTCAGAAGCCTGTTCCGCTGGTACATACATATTAATGGAATGCGTTTGTGCGCTCGGCGGGGGGGACAGAAAAAATGAACAAGAAAGCTATGCAAGTGTGTAAAATTCTCAGTAGCTAAAGACGTGGCTGTAAACAAGGAAACAGAGGAGTTAGTCTAATTGGTGGCACAGGTCAACAACGTAGCTGGGAGGACTGTGCACCCGAACCTCCATTGCCTTTTGCTAACACCATTTTTTTTACATTTCGTAATGGTGCTTGTTGGCCAGCTCAGTGTGTAGCACCATTGCCGCAGGGTTGAGGGTTCAAATCTCACTTCAGCTCTGTGTGTGGAGTTTGCATGTTCTCTCTGTGTTGCACTGGGCTCAAACTGGTCCTCCAATATCCTCCAGCTGGCCAAAGTTTCATGTTCAGGCTAACCTGTGTCTCCTGTCATGGGCTGGATTCTCATCCAAGCTGTTTCCCAGCCTTGTGCCCTATGCTGTTTATATACGACAGATAAACATCAACAACTGGATAATAAAATCTATATGTCTGTCTGTTTATCTTACTCCCAATTTGGAAATCATTGATTTGATGGTTTTCTTATTAAGACAGAAAAAAATGACATTTATTTCATACATCTTCCAAGTTACATTTTCCTATGGCTTATTTAACCACTAATCTAGCAGATTGTTATATCGTGTTAGCCTGTTCGCTACGTTTTTATTTATGTTTCATAAATAAAATAAAGAGCGACACTGAGTCACTAGGTTGCCATGACATACTATAATAATGTCACATTATTGATCGGTCAACAAAACTTTATTCAGTTTAATGTTGAAAATGAACTCTGTGAAATTTGAGTTGTGAGGATAAAAAGAAAGTCTTCTTTGAAATTTGTGGTTAACCTTTTAAAAATAATAAAGTACTCAGTTGTGCCAGAGAAAGATCATTTATCTTGTGTAGACTTCTTCACAGCTTTTGCAAAAACTATGCTTGCATTGTCTAGTAATGCTTAGTTGGTATAGCTGTCGATGCTTAAATATTTGTTGGAGAATGGGAGAGAAAAACAACACCGGAGAACAAATAGACTGTTTTATTATGAAATGTGTAAGATGACTGTACATTTTACACATTACACAAATTCAGGTGTGACTGACACAAACCAGCCAAATAGAACGTACAGCTCTTTGTCGATGCACATTAAAAGCATCTTAGTATATAGGCACCCAAAGATTTATGACGGCTATCCATAACTGTTAAAATTGGTTATGTGCTGTAACTTTGTACCTTGGCATTGAGTAACCGACTCTTAGTTTCTGTGATTCATGCTTTTAATGCATCTTCCAACTATGTATCCAGTACAGGGTCACTATATAGCTGGAAGCACAAGGCAAGAGAATGTGAAGGGTAGGAGGTCAGTCCATCACAGGGCAGGAGAATGTGAAGGGTAGGAGGTCAGTCCATCACAGGGCAAGAGAATATAAAGGGTAGGAGGTCAGTCCATCACAGGGCAGGAGAATGTGAAGGGTAGGAGGTCAGTCAATCACAGGGCAGGAGAATGTGAAGGGTAGGAGGTCAGTCCATCACAGGACTCATAGCCACACACTATTGACAATTTAAAGATATCCTTTTGTTTCATATATTTGGACTGCAGAAGGAATCTGCCACACACAGTGAGTGGTGGGTGTTAAAGCAACAAATCTGGAGGTGTGTCACTGCCTTGCTAAACAGAGCACCACACACATATAATCAATTTGATCAACCAAGTGGCTGACCTACAATCGATCAAACCTATCAATGACTTTTCTTGATTAAACCAATTGTTCCATAAAGATATGGCAGCGTAAAATGTGTGTTCTTTGTTGAATAAGACTGTCTCCACGTATTATTATTATTATTATTATTATTATTATTTAGATGACGATAAGTCCATATTTATGAGCTATTCATACACAAATCCCTGACCCTGACTAGAACAAGCTGTTACAGGATGGATGGATGGATGGATGGATGAGTATGTCCTTACCGGGCACCAAATACATAACAGTGAACTTTTACAGTTATTGAATGCTCTCATAAGTCTATATACGTGGTGCAGATATGCAAAACGGGTGTGTTGCTAACAAAGTTGTTAGTACTCTGCCCAGGGACCTTTCAAATAAAGCATATTTACAAAAATGTAGCATAAATATAATAAATTACATGTCAGGTCTGAGTGAATGCTGCAGTCACACCTAAAATAACTGGAGAATGCCGGTTTTCTTGTATGTTCTCCATGTATCTTCAATGATCACATGTAAAAGAATTTTCAAAAATACATTTTCTGGGGAATTCTTTTAATGTCAGTAAATTTCTCAAATATTTCTAGAATTAGACAAAAAAAAAAATAGAAGTATAGGAATTGTCTTGCCAAATATGATTTGCTAAAAGGCCAAGCAAAATGAATGTAAACTGCTGAAGATGATACTTACAAAGCAAAAAGCCAAGTTTAATGGTAGTAATTCAAAGTAATAACATTCAAACCCTTTCGTCAGAAAATTCCATAAGACCGTTGCAGTTAGCCTGGTCTTCTTTTGATTTCTTGTTTTCATCAGGAGTAGAAGACAAGAAAGCGTGAAATTCCTTCTGGTTAAAGTTTTATCGGAATGAATCGGTGGTTTAACTGTGGGTTTCTTATAGGCTGCCTTGTTTTGTGCTGGTGTTGTTTTAACCAGACTCCAATCAGTCCCTGGGCATAACAGTGAGGAATGTGGTCTTTGAAGGTCACTGCAGTTCTTTGGATTCAATCTTCGTTTTGTTTATTACATACTTTTATGCCCAGCAAAATTCTTACTGTACATGAAACTGCAAGTTCTACATGCAGGTTAGGAACATCATTTACAGCTTGTAGGAGAATTAATGTAAATGACACTCGACATACAGCATATCTATGTTACAATGACATGTTCGGCACTTGATCTTTAATATAATTACACAATGTAAATGCGTGAATTGGCACTCCATACAGAGTGTACTGTTGGGATAGGCTCCAACTCCACCCCACCAACCCACTCAGGGTAAGTGATTGAAGAGGGATAACTCTGTACCGGGAAAGCAGTAGGATTATGGGATGGATGAATGGATGCTGAAATTCATACTTATCTGACAAAATCTGCAATTTTTCCCACATTGGTTGTTTGCTTTATAAGTACCGACAACCTACTTTAAAAATCCAAAAAAAAAAAAATGTTTTACGCTTCACGGCAGTCACCATTAACTGTTTTAGGACCTGTGGTACAAACAAGTGACTAAGCTGAATGACACTGAAATATCATTATTAAGTGATGAAAAGACAGACCGGTTGTTTTGTTTTGTTTTGCTTTGTTTTTTACCCCTGTATGATTTCAGCAGCTGCAGGCCTGTTGCAATGAATACTGCAATAGGTCAGGGTTATAAGTTGACGTGATAGCAATGTTGCAACAGAAACAACAGAATGCAACAGAATTCAAATAAATGATGCAACAGAAAACCTGAAACTGCTGAAATTACGAAACTTTTAGATTTTTTTACTGATTTACCTAGCAAAGTTCAGTGACTCTCTGTGGTAATTGTATATCCATCCATCCATCCATCCATCCATCCATCCATCCATTTTTCCAAATCACTTCATCCACTCAATCTCTCACTGAACATGTTGATTATATTGGCAGTTTACATATAATTTGCAGTAATAATCTATGTTGCTGTACACCGGTGCAATAATAATTTTTCCGGGTTACCTGAACACTTAATACTGCTTATGGCATTTTTGCTAATATTTTGAACATATTTTGTATGATTGTTCTATTTTTAGCTCTTGTACTGTATTTATTTATTGCATCGTTGACTATTTGAACTCTGCTTTTTAATTGTTATTTTTATTCCTTTAAATGCACATTTGGGCTTGTCACAGAAGTCATTTCATTGTGTTACACAATGACAATAAAGTGCTTGAACTTGATCCTATGTGGGGTCAACTGTAGCCTATCTCAGGCAGCTGAAGGCACAAGGTGGGGGACACCCTGGATGGGATAGCAATTATATCAGACTAATTAAATATGTCACCACACGTTCCCAAGAGAAGCAGTACGGGTACATGCTGATTAAGCTATGAAATGTTACATAATGTCTACCCAAAGTGAAAGTGTGTATCAGGTGTATCATATATGATTTTGGATTTTTCTGTCAAACCCAGGCGTTATAGTTAAAATACAGTGTTCTTGTCAAAAAGGCCCACATAAACACAGACACAGATATTGCCGACGACCAAAGACGGGCCGGCTCGCTCAGTTGCGTGAAGACACGCGTCAAGTCAACGTCAGCCCAGAAGAAAACTCTGAATCGGACGCGGTGGAGTTTTGCATGCAGAAGAGCAGACCCTGCAACGACACAGTAAAATCACTGAAGAAGACACCAAAGAACTAAATTTGCCTATTAATTTCTCATAAACATGGATCGCTGGTTAGTGATATATTTTGTCATTCGCTTCATTCCATATATGAAACACGCCAGTGAATTTTTTTTTTGGCCCATTCTTAATAGCGAATGTCGAGCTTCTCTCCTTATGAGAAACCCTCGTGGCCTGTTTTGAAGCATTGACAAATAGCAGGTTACGCCCAGAATGTTAAATGTATTTCATAAAACTAACCATCATAAACATATCAAACAGTTTGGGACAATTGTGCAAACCTGCCACCTGGCTACTCAAAATCCCCAGGCAAGAAAACATAAATGAACCAATTAAAATAAATTAATTAAAAGTTTCAACAACATGATTAGTTCAACATTGTATTATGTAGCCTTGAACTCTTAAGTAGGTGAATTATGAGCACACGTAGTCATCACTTGCAAAAGAACTTTAAAAAAATACTTTGGATTTGACCCGTGAAAGAGTAGTTTCACAGAAACGGCTGAAAAAAAGATGTAACAAGTCCCTGCTAGACAAAACCTGGCTTTCCTTTGACTTTATCTTCAATCATCACTTTCCTTTCCACTTCACTGCCTATTTTTTTATCCTTGACAGGGTGAGGAAGGCTTAAAAAACAACACAACAAATGAATACTTATTATGCCGAGATGTGGAATTTTTAACCAAAGAAAACAGTAGTTTAATTATAAACTGGGATGAAGTGAAACAAAACTTTGTCTGCAAAGCGCTTGGAAAAAGATTAACTATCAAACTAGTGTTAACTACCAGCTAATCAGTGCTGGGTGGACACGTACTGCAAATCATATGAGGACTGCATTTTGGTCATGTGGCACTCTGCTGTGTATCTCATTCTTACATAATAGCGGTCTATTAACCTTTTGATTATTTTTATAGACATTTCACAGAATTAATAACATTTTTGATATTTAAAGCTGTTAACTTTTTTTGTACGGAAATACTTTATCTAATCCTTGAAGCTGTGCTTTGCGGGCACATTACTCTCTGTAAAGATAATTGATCCTTCACAGGTGTCAGCTCCCATCTCGGTTCTTTGACAAATTGAGGTCAACCGAAATAACACAGCTGTGTGTCAGGGGTGACTCTCTGACATTATTTCAGTATAACTTTAAGTTGCTTTCCCCCGTGTTGATGACATTTCAAGTGTATAACACAATTTGTCATAGCTTAATTTGTGTCTAGATATGGCTATACCATATTAATTAATTTAACCTTCCTTGCAAAAATGCAGCTCTGGACCGCTAAGGCCTAGCTAAAAATAGTCATGCCTGGTTCTGTAGAAACAAAATTTGCCAAGTTTGAAAAATAAAAACTAGGCATGTTTCAATTTTAACTTTAGTTTATTCATTTTGATATTGGCTTCACATGTTATTTTTAATTGTATGTTTTTAAATTATAAATAACTCATCTCTGATTCCCCATTTTTTTCGAAAAATTTATTTAATTTCAGTAACAATTGCAATTAAAATCAATCAACTCATTGCAAACAATTGTAAAAGGGGTCAAATAAAGAAACAAAAATCAAATGCACACAAGGACCACAAAAGTTATAAAACAGACCCCTTCTCATCCGTCAGATTTTGACTTCATTAACAACCACAACAAATAAAACAAATTGGCTAAGATCAGTTGTTATAAAACAAACCAAATGTTAAGTTGGATAAATACAATAAAATTTGGCCAAGGTCAAAAAAAAAGTTCACATTTCAATAATAATATCAATCGCAAAAACACAATGGTTTAAAATGGTTCGCTCCACAACACAGTACCATAGTCCTCAAAACACTACAAAAAGGTCAATTGTCAGCACGTTCTGAAAGAGAATAAACCACAAAACACCTGCTAGGCTTGAAATCCAGAAAAATAAAAACGACTTAACTCAGCCACCAATCCACTGAGGGGTACGGCTGAAAGTTAATCATATGCAACCAAAAAAGTTAAAGAGCACTACACAAAGGAACTACACACACTTAAGTGCTCGGTTAGGAAGATGTTGCACTTGTTTCATCAGGATCTCTGAATCCACATAGGCCTGAAGCTACTGATCATGGAAGAGAAGACTCAGGAACTATTCATTAACCACCCATCAGTCCATTTGCCAAAACCGCTTAATCTTATTTAGTGACACGAGGGGCCTGGAGCCTATCCCAGGTAGCCGAGGGCACAAAGCAGAGGACACCATGCATGGGAAGGCTATGCCAGGGTTCTAGAAGGGAGAATCTGTCCAGTGGTCGAACCTTCGATACAGGAAGAACAATGCGGCTTTCGTCCTGGTCATAGAACACTGGACCAGCCCTTTAGCCTCACAAGGATACTGAAGGCTTCATGGGAGCTTGTCCAACCAGTCTACGTGTGTTCTGTGGATTTGAAAAATACTTACGACCATGTCCTGTGGGGGGTGCTTAGGGAGTACGGGGTACGGGCCATCCGATCCGTGTATAACAAGAGCGAGAGCTTTGTTTGCATTACTGGCGGTAAATGAGACTCATTCCCAGTGTGTGATGGACTCTGCCAAGGCTGCCCTCTGTCATCAGTTCTGTTCATAGCTTCCATGCAGCCAAGGAGGGGAGCATGTCCAGTTTGGTATCCTCGGGATTGCAAGTCTTCTGCAGATGACATAGTTCAGTTGGCTTCATTGGGCTATGATCCCCAGCTTGCACTGGGGTGATTTACAGTGTTTGAAATGGCTGGAATGAGGATCAGCACCTCCAAGTCTGGGGCCAAGGTTCTCAGCTGGAAAGGGAGGATGGCCCTCTCTGGGCTGGGGATGAGCTGCTGCCTCAAGAAGAGGAGTTTAAGTATCTCGGGGCCTCGTTCATGAGTGAGGGAAGAATGGAGCAGGAGACTGACTCACAGAGATGCAGGCTTTAGTAGAAGGAAGCAGACCAGTCGAGTGTCAAGGACAGGCGGATAGCCAAACCAGGATACAAAACTCAGGTGGAAAAGCCCAATCAAAATCCAAGAAGCATATCAGAAAAAAAAAACAGACAAACAGGAAAAATAAACAAATCCAAAACAAGCCAAGAACATAAACAGAGATGTGGACAAAATAATGGGTCATACACCGGAAGAAGAAGCTCTCTGTACAGGGAGAAAGCATGAAGAGCTCACTACGAGGTAGGTGAATTTTGGGGATTTGTAGCCGGGCCTGTATGAGGAACAGGTGGGGCACAGCTGGCTAAGTGCAGGCAAGACATTGACCTCTCAAGTAGTAGTATATTATGAAATATTCTTCACTTATTTAGTAATCCACTGTATTATTTTTTGGTCACTTAACCCCATTGTTTCTCCTACTGTTTTAATTTTAAGTCCATATATTTTGCCCATAATGCTTTGTGTTTCAATTTAAATATTTACCACTCGAACCAAGGTGTGAGTAAAATAAACACGACGTTATAGATACTCCGTGGCAGCCTGTCTGGGTTATGCTACACCTACCACTGTCTGTTATGGCTCTTCGTTTAGCACCATGAAAACTCAAGGGTCCAGATGTGTGCTTATTCTTAAATGGAGACAGGAAGATCCCTCGGGGGGAACAAGCAAAGTCAAGCTCTGCTTTGTCGAAATTGAGTAGTGTAAACTTCCAAAATTAACAGCCAAGGCCATAACTCATGATGGCACTGAAATCCTGCAAACATGATTTGAATACTGAGGAAACTTAACCTGCAATCTGAGGCATGCTGAAGATCAGCTTTAAAAGGAACAAGGAAATCAATACCAGTGGTATTAAGTAGAGCTGAAGCGGGACTCCTCAGACATATGGACGCTCAGCATTACTGCTTCTCTGCGCACAAGTTAAAAAGTTCTTGTGGATAATCTGACTGGTTATCAAATTCCTATGTCCACGTTAAATGATTTGAGCACAGTTTTTTTTTTTAACATATTGAAGTACCGAACAAACCGAAAAGTACATGAACATACTGAGCACCAAAAAAAGAAAAAAAGAATTTCGCTAAAATAAAGTATATGAATGAAGGTACAAATATTCAAATGATAGCAGCGAGGACCAAATGTGATGCTATTGAAAACCACGCTTCTCTCCTCTATTAGCCGACCTTATGAGCACGGCAAGTGAACGTTACGATTACATTATCATTACATTAGCATAGCATTACGATTACATTATCATTACATTAGCATAGCATTACGATTGCATTAGCATTACATTAGCATAGTATTACGATTGCATTAGCAATACATGGCATTATCATTACATTACAATTACAGTATCAGCATCATCAGACTGTCCACATGTACTGTCAAAAATTCATTAGCTTAAGGCACCAGGATTAGGCTGTAGCAGATGATGAATGCAATCCATTATCGACAGTATCGCTGCAGCCAAGTTTTATTTTATTTTTTTTTATCATTCTCAGGTTTTAAAGACGTGTGATTGGGCCTGTAGAGGTGTAAGTGCCACCCAGTGGTGTGTGGTGGGGTTACATCCAAACACGCACCTTGATGCTTCGTTCTGGTTTTGGCATTAATCGTCATTTAGTGGACACCTCCAAGCACGACACCTCAGTGTTCTGTATGCTCCTTCATTCCCGCTGACTTCTGACTTCATCACACAACTGAAATTTCGAAACTGACAACTATATCAGCACTAATTCTTGCCCAAAACGTGGTGGTCCTGTTAGTACCCGGGTATACTGTATCAAGAGTCTTGTCATGTCATCCGCGGCATTGTAGGATTTGCGTTTTAATACCAAGTTCTGCTGTGTTCATGAGAGGTGATTATTACAATGCTAATTCTTTTAAAACATTTTTATCACATTAATAACTTTAAATGAGTGACATAAGAACAGTGCTTTCTCAAAACAATCTCTGTGTTGACTAATTAATTTCCATACTTTTTTTTAAATTGAGAACTGTACTTTTCCTAATTGTATTTGCAAAGGAAATTTCATGTCGAATATCTAAGGTGTTACAGCAAATATGAAATATATTGTCGTTACATACACATTTAACATTTTGTGTGGAATTATTGGAGAAGACAAATAGCAATGTATTGTAAGAAAACAGAATCGATTGCAACAAAATATATAGAAGTTGGCGTAAACCTATCGTCCAAAAAATCTGCACACATTTATTGAAGTGGTGATTTTTCCAACAGTTTTGATGATTGGCAAATAATAGTGAACATGCTCTGTGATCAATTTTTTTTTTTCATGTATGATTATGTACCCCTATTGAAATGTTTTCAGTTGCTTAATGTTAATCACAATGTTAAATTGTTTTGATTCCATATTTATAATTCTTTGATTTTTTATCATTTTGCTATAAACCTTTGACAGCATCAAGCTTTCACTCATATGTTTGCTTGGTTGCCAGTAATTTGTGGTGCAATGTCATTAAATTATGCCATTAGTCAAATAAATAATTTAATCAGGGCTAATAAATATAAGGACTCATTGGAACAAAAACTGGCTTACATAACGTAACCAGAAGCAGGATAATGTAACCTGCATATACTGTAGGTTAAGGAGATTACACCCTCAAGGTTTTGCTGTTGTACCTTTAAAAAAAAAAATAGAGGCAAATTAATTCAGCAAGATAAAGTTTATTTATTTTAAATAGTTTTCAATGGTAAATTATGTATGTAGGCCTACTGTACTTTTCATTGCATTGAACATTAAATACTACTGAACATTTATCCATAAAACATCCTAGATGCACAATTTTTACCACTGATATTTCCTAAATATGTATTTTTGGAATTAAAAATTAATATGTAGCAGTATCTTCAGAGCATCACTTTCATGTAATGAAGACTTGCTTTGGGCCATGTTGTACTTGTCACATACATTCAACCTTGGGCATGGAGACTCAACAACCAGGCATGTTTTGGTAGGAAAAAGCTGTAATCTTTACTTTGCAGACTGAAAGAACTCACCACTTAAAACAATCCATGCACATATTACACAGATACCAGCATGCAACAGTGGTCATAAATGAAACTGGAAAAATAGTGCAGCCTTTAACAACAGAAGGCAATAGCTGGAACCGCGAACAGAACCACATGACTGGGGCTGGAGTGAAGACAGGTTCAACAACCGCAGGCAGAAAGAATGAAACCAAATTCCGACATCAACACACTGGAATTGAAAAAATAAGGCATAACATCAGGATTCAAGGTTAAATATCAAGGTCTCGGCACATTTACTGGTGGAATTCTGAGGATTTCTGAGGCGCAAGTCAACTGGATGATTACGCTTGTCACCTGACCATGACTGTCCCCATCTAACAGTATTTTTCAGACATTTAAAAAACCCTCATGATTTTCTCTCAAAAAAAAAAAAATATATATATATATATACACACACACAAACACACACACACACACACACACACACACACACAGTTGTATTCCAGGGATTCTAATGTAAAAACACATGAAAGTCTTATATTATCTTGGAATATGAAGTACCTACTTAAAGCTCTTATATACGGAAAATTAATTAACAGGCAAGAGGCATCGAACGAATGTTTCTTAAAAAAAAAAGACGAGCCTTAGTCATCTTCCACAGGTCTTGTCAACTTGGGCCTTTTCAATAGTACTGCCGAAGAGCAGACAGATTTTTAATGGGCAGTGTTTTCTTTATGTCTAATAAACGTTAAATGGCAAAATAATCTTCACAGCTGTAAATTTTTCGTCTCTATCGCACTGTGACATATTTCTCCCAGTGTCTTAAACTTGGGGTCCAGGTCTTGGAGGGAGCTCAGGTTGTCTCCATAGTTACTTAAAGATAGGTCGTCCAGAGAACAGGTGCTGTCGTTTTCTCCCTCATAGGCATATCTGTGTGGACTGCCGTCCACGTCATCCAGTAATTGCTGATTCACTTTACACAAGCTCTGCAAATCCAGGTCAAAAAGGCGTGAGATAGAATGTCAATACATGGAAAAAAGGTGAAAAGCTGGAAAGATGTCAGCAACTTCTTTCAGGTGAATTTCAAGTGAACTTATTAAGAATGCAGAACTTAATGGTACGGTTTTTCCATTGTATTGTATGTAAATAAACTTGTTGATTTGTGTATTTACTGTGCCATTTTAAACCACATCTTTGTTCAGGTGTTCATGAATGCATACATATAAAAATCCCTTCTGGTTTGGGCCTGCCTGTACGTGCAGCTAATTATCCAGTGTCAAGCACATGCAAATTTCACAAATCTAGAATTTTTTTTTTTTTTTTTTTTTGGGTGGGTTGAATTTTCAAAATGTAAAATACAGTGTTTTAAGGGAATTATTTGAGCAAATCAAAAAGTAAAGCTAGTATTGGTAAGGTACCATTTTGTCTTTCTGGTCTTCAAACGTTAAGTTTTCATTCCATATCATATTCACGTAGACTTTAAGAATTATTAGTGGGCAAGTCTGTAAATTTGAGCATAGAGCTCAACTCGAAATGCACATAAAGTCTTTTTGACGTACCCTCTCGATATGTTCCGACACGTTCCTGGAGGATATCAGGCTCTGCGAATGTGAGAAGTACATGGTCCGTTTCTGAGAATCACCAGCATGCTTAAGAGGAAAAAAAAATAGCACCAGAAAAAAACAGATGCAAATTTAATATTCACCACAATTGCGATGTAGCAGCAAGAATGAATTTTCTGAGACTGACTCATCGTAAGAAAAGTATTTGCATGTATGTGTAGATACAAAAACTCAGTTAATATACAGTATGTTTTTTATTATATTTCTATGTATTATTATATGTAATATATACATGGATACTCTTCAGTACAATGTTAACACTATGTGAGCCAAACTCAGTGTTATATTCCATTGTCAGTGTGTCATCTTGGAATTCTGTCTTTCCTTTGCGAAACCCTGCTCTCCAGCATCAATAGCGCCACACTTACTCTTCTGGTGTTGGTTCCACTGTAATACTGCACCTGCATGGAAGCATCTTGGCTTAACCGAACCTGCAGAAAAAGCCGCGAGGTCACGATACACCGCGATACACAGAATCGAAATTGCTAAGAGCCATGCCACACTTCATATAAAGGCAGACCAGTTTATCAAGGAAAGGTGCACTGGGGTGAAGTTTGTGAACTGACAGCTTCACATCTGAAAGCCAGAGGTCAACGTAGTCTGCCTGCATGGCTCTTTGGCTTAACAATAAACCGTAACGGTTAGGTATAATTTTGTCACTTACTGAGCTTCTGCCCTGGCTTCTCAGAGTACTGTCACCCTCAGTATTCCTGACACCAGGCATCTGAAACATGTGGGAGAGCGTAGAAGAGGGAGCGGGTAGCTCGCTGAACCCATTTGTGGTGTAAGAGTAACAGGTTGCTGTATTTATTTCCCTATTTTTAAAAAATATTTCACCACACTCAAAAAACAGTTTACATTTACTACAGAAACCCAGGGATTACAACTTTAAGTTCCTGGCATTGGTAACACCGATTAAAAATAAGCTCATTTGTACCAATTTTGTCTGCCGTGTCAGATCAGTTTTTGGAAACTGGGTGTGTGTGGGTGAGGAGGGAGTAACACAGTGTCAGGTTATGAAGTGCGTTTCACGTACAGAAAGCGGCAGACGTTACCTAGCAATAATTTATCTCACCAAGCCACATATCAGCTCTCTTGGCATGACTTTAGTGTTTGAACCTGTTACAAAATATACCCTTGGCAGCCTTTTTGTAATCAAGTAAATAGATTTGATGTGCTAGCGATACTGTAGGCAGATTGACGCTGGTTCCTATTCAAAACCGGCAGTTTGGAACCCAGTAAAAATAGCAGCATGTGTCCAAGGACTTTCCAGATTTGGCTAAATTCTCCAGATTAGCAGACACGCCGTAAAGGGCAGAGTGTGTGGTCTGAAGACCTCATGCCATTGCTCCCCATTGGGCCAGAGATGACCTTGAGGGTGAAGGGGCTGAAATCCCCGATCGACTCTCAGGCTGGGCGGCAAGCCGATAGAAGGGAGGTCCAAATGAGGGGAGGGACTGAAATGACAACAGCGAGTAGCCTAGGGTTCTGGAGCAGAGCCGAAAACTCTTGGCAGACATGTGGTTCGTTTGTACACTAACGTCACTCGGCCAGGATTTAGACGGCACTCACAAATTTGTCCCATCCTGTCGGCATGGGTTGATTATTCTGGAAATCAACGGCTGCAGCATCAGTGTTGGGGATCGTCAGCACTTCTGGCTCAGCCTGGGGGGATAATATCGTTGTATGATTTATGAGCAAACGCTACAAGAACACTTACATGCACATGATAAGACCTGCCATTTCTGGACATCCCTGACATGCTAATTCTACACAGTATAGTGGAATCTATGGCATGATTTGCTCATCACCAACCCTTTGAGCACGTATGATTTAGGGTGGTGCTAGTGGAGAAAGCTCTGCATGGACCCTTACCTTGCATTTGGATCCTCCGGCCTCCTCGTTGTATTTGATCAGCGTCTGGGTCCCATCTTCCTGCATGGCCAATGGGCTGTGCATCATCCTGTCTCCACATTTACACGACAGACACAGGCACAGCAGCACTGGAAACGAGACGGGCGGTACATCACCCCATCACAGTCGCACCTCCGGCCCATCGCCTGGACCACACGGGGTTTCCCCTTGGCGTTCGAAACGGACTGAAAGTGATGTTCCAGTTTATAAAATTGTTAATGGGCACCCTTTTTGTAAAAAGTAGATCTGAAAAATGGGTAGGCACGCCATGTATAGCTTTTTGAGCTACCCATTGTTTCTATAATTGCATCCACCCATTATAAAACACAAATAAAGAAACATAAACAAGAAATACGATGACGTAAAATAATAAAGCATTCAAACAAGCTACCGAGAAGTCATCAGATGCCATGGCGTGGGCTGTGTTGTTGGTGGAGACCATGTAGGGGTTTGACTTACGTAGCAGCAGCAGGAGGCCAGAAATGAGGGTGAAAAACCCTTTCCCCCCCAACATGGAGGACTGCGAGATAAGCCTTCGGCACATATCCTCCTTCCCGCAGTCACAGATCATCAGATTCAGGTTTTCCTCAGCTCCTTTGCCTTGCTGGTCTTGGATCTTGAGCGGGACAGTGTAGCTTCCATAGGCCAGACTCTTCAAGCTCACCAGGAAGGTACTCTCCCCTGTATGAAGACCATGGGTTGCAGCGTTGAGTTGCGGGGTCTGCCTTCAGGATGTGCCCACAGCTATCCCCATACTGCAGAAATACTACCATATTTTCCTACATCTGCTGGAATTAATTTCTGATGTTACTTCCCATGGCTGGTCGTATAATTTGAGCTGATTTCTTCAGAAAAACAATAAAATCATTTGTTGATCCAATAGGACCATATTCACAGTAGAGTACATTTTGACGGGGAGCTTAATCACGGAACTTTTATGGAAAACACCAGCAGGTTTGCATTTTATGCTTGTTCGAATTACGTTAAAATTACACCAGAAAGTACATTTTTCTTTAAATTACACAATGGAAGTCAAAACGGCACAAAAAACATAGCTATGCCATTTTCATTTGATTTATTTTTTAATGAGGAGCATTTTTAAACATGCAAAATTTGAATCGCACACGAATTTCCACAGCACAGCTTTCGTGTAAACTGGTAACCCTCTGTACTGATCTAATGAGTTCAATGTTTGTTCACTGACCTACTTCAGGGTCTAGTTTCCACTGACTCTTCATGGCCGGATCGTTCCCACCCAGTGAGAATACAAACGGCCCCCTGAATGGGTGTGCATCCTTGTCATCTGCTTTAACATTCACCTTGATGTCCTTGTTCCCACACAGCACCATACTCTTGTTTACCAAAAAAGGTAAGTTGTCATTGATATCGATGAGGTGAACCTGTACCGTCGCCGTTGCCGTGGCGGGAGGCGTGCCTGAAAAGCCGAAAAACAGACCACAATCGAGAAACAGTACCTTGGGTCGTGAGTTCACTAAAAGCCACTGTTTGGTCCTGCCACTGTGAACCACTGCCAAAAGCCTTTTTTAGTGTATGGTGTTTTTAAGATTTTTGTCTCTTCACATTTCATTCCAAGCTTGCACTCACCAGGATATCGTGCGTTAATATCCTTAGCACCAAAGCTCCTTACCGTCATCGATTGCACGCATCGTAATGGTGTAGGTGCTATTGATAACATGCGAAGACTCGCGGTCCATCTTCTTGATGGTCGTCAGAGCTCCTGTCTTTTCATCAATTTTCACATAGTGTTCTGGATCATCGATGAGTTCATACCTTGTCACACCGGGGGGAAGAGACAGATTTAGACTGAAAAGTCTAGTCGCTCTTAATTTGCTTCAAAAGTTATTAGACGTCATAACGAGTCATTCTATTTGTGTAGATAAGCTTTTATATCAAAATATCCCGCAGGTGATTATTGATCGATACAGTAACCGATGAGCCTGCCTTATTTTTGAAACATCTGAATCCTCGTCCGTGACCTCTGGAGTAAACAGCAGGGCGCCTGGCTCTAATTCTTCTGTGTAGAACACGTCGTTCAAGGTCCTCCTGAACTCAGGTGAGTCGTTGACGTCCAGAACTGTTACCGTCACGTTAACAGTGTGCGGGGGTGGCGCTGGCTGGCCGTGAGATCCACACACAAAAAGAGGCTCTTCGTTCTCGACCGCTATCTGCAGCCACGTCACAGTTGTCCTTTCAAAGTCTTTGGCCTGAGAAGAAACAGAACAAAATTCTCATACTTAGAACGCACGTGTCCCCAAAAGCACAGTAGTTAATTATTAATTATTATGTTTATAGTCCAGTACAGTATCCCGTAATTTTTTTTTAGATTTAAAACTTTTAATGAAGTAGATATATCTATATTTTTTTTTCCTTTCGTTTCCCCATGATGATCTTCAGCTTTTTATTTGGGCGATATTTAAACTTCTTTCAAAAAATGAAATTAGCTAACAGCTGCTAATTTTTTCTTTTTAATGCCCCACCTGTGAGACATACCTGAGTCAGTTGGTTATCGAAACTGTGCTTTCACGTTACATTTGCGTATTCATTTACCAGTCGTTTTTGACCAAGGCGACGTGCGGCAAGGCTGGTGCATCGCAAGCATACAGCAGATAAGGAGTTACCGAAGGGCAGGCATCCATGTACCCACCTTGATGACGCTTAGTACACCTTCATTGGTCGTTGGGTCTGTCACGATCTTGTAGTTGCCTTCCTCGTTGCCTTTCAGAATCATAAATTTGGCTCGTGATGCAGGTGTATTGGGCAGGTCCTTGTCATTGACCTTCATTCTAAGAATGTCCTGGGTGGTCATCTCCATCACTTCAGCTGTGTACTGCAAGCAGATCATTACACACTGCAATGTTGACTGCTCTTTGCTATTGAGACATTGATGCCTTAAGAAGCTATAATCTAGAGATGCGATTTCAGACACCACCGTGTAGGTACACATCACCTCTAAATGATTACAGTCTTGCAAAGTATTTTATAACCATCAACTTGCTCTGACTCTTTTAATCGGAAATCTAGGACCTGTACTGAAATTCAAGAATTAAATGAAATTAAAGAATTTCCCATCCGGGATCAATAAAGTTTACCTAGCTATCTGTCTGTCTATCTGTTATTTATTTACTTGTTTATTCTGTAAACTCAAGCATGAATGGGACACAAGTGGTCTTATGCTAATCTTGGAGAAAATGTACCATTATATTGTCAAAATGATTATTTTAACATTATGTGGTATTTAATTGGTCATATGCCTGCTTAATTCTTTATCGAAATCCAAAAGACATACAGAGCCTACAATTCTGCATGCGTATTATATTGACTTTACACGGGAAAGTCTTGTTCACCTCTGATTCTGCGAACTCTGGGGCATGACTATTGCCATCCACAATATTGATCTTGACCGTTGCTGTTGAGGAGAGCGAGGGCCTTCCGAAATCCTTTGCTGCGACAAGAACTGTGTAGTTTTTTACTTTCTGTAAGACACAGACATAGTATAGGGAAACACCTAAAGGGTTTTTAAACATGATATCATCCTGATACTGTTTGATAATAGCTGCATTTCAATGTATGTAGATTTAAGACATCTATTTGTCCTTGTAATGTCATCTTCTGCTCAGTTTCTCTGTTTAGTCATTTTCAGTTTTGGATTATTCTTGCATACAAAGAAAACAGATCTCTGCTAAATGCCACCCCGTCACTCACAATAATGGATTCAACCCAGTACACTGCAGGACTGTTGGATTGAATCTGTTTCTACTCCAAACTATGGCAAATGTAGTTTAGGGTGACCCATTCCTTGGAATGGCACGTTTTGTAAGATTGGAGGGAAACGGGAGTTAAGTACTCCACAAAAAGTCTGCATTTTGTAGAGGCCTAGGTGACAACTGACAGTCAACAGATATGATAAGACAGCCGAATTTCCAGATACTCCCAGAACAACTCCCCAACCCCTCGTGCATTTACTGCTTTATGTTTACATCAACAGAATAGGCAAGTAGATTCCAGTTCCTCTGATATGCTCTCACTTACATCATAGTCAAAGCAACCTGAGAACGTCAACTGCCTCAGATCTGTGTCATGCACCCTTTTAATGCCAAATTTGGGGGAGGGCGGATCCTGGGAAACCAGCCTCATGGAGAATTTAGAGTTGTTCGTGTTACGGTCGTCAGCATCCATTGCGGATATACTGATTGGAAGATCACCTGTGATAAAAAAAAAAAAAAAAAAAAGCAGTGAAGGATGCCAGCTATATAGGACCATCCAGAATTTCACACATCGAGTACTGGAAGAGTGATGCCACCTTACCTTCTACTGTGGTCTCTTTCACGCTTGCATTAATTACAGACGTATGAAAGGCAGGTGGATTATCATTTATATCCAAGATGGCTACATCAAATGCAAGTGTTCTATCCACTATTCTGCCCGATGCCCTGTCCATAACATCAAACATAACCTATCCGAAACAAGAGAAGGCAAATTCAGTGAAGTACTTTTATGGCGTGGAAGATAATTACTATATATTAATGAAAGTAAAGATGCAAATGTGGTTTTTTAATGGCACATTTAAGAAGAAATTTTCCCATCAGTTTTAATATGCATTTTGAAACCTATTTATAGGTTGTGAAAATGTGTGCGTGATATGGGGCTGGGCCGTCTTGTAATGAGGACATCAGTTATCGTGTCACACTGAGCGTAAAGTTTCCAAACCAACATTAGTTACACAATCTCAAAAGTCAGGAGGGAGACCGGCCGCCATCTCTAGAATGCTCACGTGGAATTGAGGGTTTTTCTCCCGATCGATGGTTTTATGCACGTAGACCACACCAGTCGAATCGTTGATGGAAAACACGCCGATCGGGGGCTCATTCACGCCTTGTCCAGAAATGAAGTATTTCAGCTCGTAAGTATTCGAATTGTCATTGAAGAGCTGTTGAAATGAACACAAATGATTGGGGCATTGATTTGTTTGTGTTCGGTAGACCTGTTGCGAGAGCTCAGATGTCACACTCACTGTAGTCGCCTCTTTGGGGAAAGGACCTTTGTCCTCTTCTATCAGCTCAATGGTTGACAGAACCCATCTTCTTTTGGACCGTCTCAGTGCTTCCTGTTATGAAAAAGTAAGTGAGCCATGTTTATGAAGCCTTCACAACATGTATACTCAGTCTTGCTAAAGGCCGGTATTGTACAAACCCTCTTTTCTTTCTTGTGTCCAAAAGTCTGCATCATAGTTACCTGATGGAACAGAAAAGTCATCATTACTGGGATTATATGGCATTTAACCAATCCAGTCTACATTCAGCAGTATTAGATGAGGTTTTCTGTTTAACACTAAACACTTGGATCCACGGGTTTAGTTTAATATGACTTCGCTGATGAGGTCTACAACTGAAAAGATCTTACGAGGATCAGCTTGAATAACCAGCTTGCAGATAGGGATGTGCCGATCTAATATTTAGTATCGGAATCAGTCCTAATACTGACCAAAAATCCTCGACCGGTTGTTAGAAAAATGAGGTTATAATCCAATATCATATGGCTTCTGATTGCCTTAACCAGCATTTCGTTATGTAATTATTTCTTTACGGGACTGGAGAATTTGTTTTAGCTTGTTTTTTTCGTTTTTAATTCATAAGTGCACAGTTAGGGTCTCCAAATCCTCAGTTTGCTTTACTCAAGACAACTTTACAATACCGCACAACTGCGCGGCCACAATGCAAAAAAAAAAAAAAAGATCGGTAGAAATACGGTGGCCAGAATTGGCCAAACAAAACATCTCAATAGAACTCAATATACAATGAAGTTGAAACAAAAAGACTATTGGATTGGCATCGGCCGATTTAAGGCAGTGTTATTGGTATCAGAAATCAAACAGTGGTATTGAGTCATCCCTACTCTCAGATGATGGAACTGACCACAATTTACCCCTTGAATCTACAATGGTCTTGCGTCTTTCCCTGCTCTCTATTTTGGTAACATGCCAACGTGGGTTGGCAGCCAGTTGACCTCAGACCCCCAGAAGTCTTTTTTCTCCTTAATGAGGAGTTTTCGGTTCCTCACCTCTCTTGTCTTCTGGCCTTATCTTGTTTACATTTATGTACTTTATAATTACCAGACACACCTGTTAAAGTGCCATCAGGTAACTGTGTTGCAAAAGGCACTGTAAAAACAAATTTAATTGAACGGAAAGCAAAAAAAGCAACCCGCACAAAACACACCAGTTGGCAGCTGTCTGCACCTTACCCTTCCGTGAAATAGAAAAACAGTGACCCCTTGAAGGTTCCAAAAGACATAAATTTAATTTTTCTTGATATGAGTATTTGGCTGTGACACAGAATCTGGATCCACCCTCTCATTACCACATTCTCGAGAACTAAAGCGTGAATATCTCTTGCAAATTTTTTGAACTCTGCAATTCTGAAATCTCCTTTACAACGACAGAAGCGAGAGATGCTTAATATTTCAGTAAAAAAACAGCATCCCTTGGTTGTTGTCATGGTGGTCACATGACTAGGGTTGTTAGGGCTAAGGGATCAAGGAGGTGAGGATGCAAGTGGTAGTAACAAACAGGTTTAATAATATACACCAAGAAAATAACCAACGGGCTGTGCCCGGAAGACAAGGAGAAACCAAAACAAACCCCACAGGAAACAATGCAAGACCAGAGTCCCTGGGAATAGAGCATGACTTTATTAGACTATGAAACTATTACACACACGAGAAATGTGGTAACATTAATAAGCAAGGCTGTGACACAAACAAACACATTGCAAAGACACGAGGAGAGACAAGGAATTTAATAATACATGACACGGGTGTGACAAGGGCAATGGGCAAACAAGGAAAGACGATGGCCAAACACAAAAACCCTGCTTAGTATTTCGGGAACCTGAAGTACTGGTGCTGCCAGAGGGGAACAAGTGAAATGTTTACCTTGGTGAACATTAAGATGCTCTGTTCCGATCCAAAACAATTGTTAAACCACTTTAAACTTTTTTTGTGAGTTATTGTCATTTACTATGACTCTGAAATAACATGATTCTTAGGCTATTGTTCCATCATTAACCACACCCTCTTCATATGAAGCTATTGACTCATGACATAAATCATTATGATTCATATAGTATCAATCACGTAGAAAATGTTTTTTAATTGCCAGCTGCCTGCATTTTCATCCCCAGTTACTGTGTATTGCTGAGAAAAGCACTGAATCTGACTTAGACCCGTTAAACGGTTATGACAATAAAGGCGTCGGCTCAGATTAGTTATCAAACTGAAAGCGGCCGTGAAAATCCAGAAGACCTTCGAATGAGAAACATCCAAATGTGTGCGTATTCACAGGAGCTCTTTGTGATGAGATCGTGGTGAGAGAGGTGCAGATAGATAGACAGGTAGATAGAAACAAAAATGAAAGAAAACAAAAGAATACAAGAAAGAAAGAAAGAAGTCATTGCAGCAGCAAATACTTACAAACTGGACACATAGAAGTGTACAGATACAAACAGATACAAGCATTACAAAAAGAGGAATATGCTGTAATATGACTGCGATATTGCAGCAGTCACAGGGCACAGTACACCTGGATACCAGTTAAGGTTATGACACGTACCCAAATTAGAGAGACCATAATGTCACAATTGAGACCGGGGTAAACAGTTAGAAGATGGATGATTCATCTAACCATGCATGTTTGGACCCTGGTTTGAAACCCACACACACACACGAAGAGAACACAAACTCAGCACACACATCAACAGAGGCTGAAGATTTGAGTCCAGAGTGCCACAGTTTGAACAGCAGCAACAAACATATCATCGTAAAACGTAAACTTCTCCAAATGATATGGACTGATGCCTTAGGATTAACAACACATTAGCGGTGGGTTATAAGCATTTCTGCTCTTTTCAGCAGCTGTTGGATGAAAACAAGAGATCCAGAAAATACCTATGATGTACATGTGGCTTCCCAGGAGTATGCGTAAAAGAAATCGTATCCAAATATATGTAACGATGTCAAAAGATATTAAAATTATATATAGATTACACTGGAGTTTACAGTCTGAAGTCTGTCTTTCCTAATTGCCAATTTCCATCTCATCAGAACCATTCTATTGCTGTATCATATTACTTCACATGTTGGTAGTATGGTGCCTCAGTGTTTGGCACGGCAACTTCACACCTCTGGCTCATTGCCAAGTTTGTGTGTTCTCCACTGGGTTCATGCAGGGTTCCTCCAGAAACATGCTTTTTTATGTGAATTAACATCAGTACACTTCCCATGGTGTGTGACTGGCATCTCACCCAGAACATTACCTGCTTTGTATTCTGTTTGTTTCCTGAGACACACCCCATACTTACTGTGACCCTGCACTGGATAACTGGTTATGACGGACGGACGGACGGACGGACGGACGGACGGAGTTACGTTTTCCTTGCATAACTCTCATGGTCTTTGCAGTATTAAGTCATAAGCAAAATACTTTTGGACATTAGGCTCACGAAACTCATACTTGAACAGCTGTAGTGTTTCAACGGCATGTCAGGTATGTCTGACTGTGAACTGCATTACTGAATATTTCCAGAAAAAAATGAGAAGCAAAGCAAAATGACCCCAAACACAAGTTGAGCCCTGGCCGAGGTTCTGCTGCTTGATCTGGAATTTTTCTTAAGCAGGAAGACATACAGTACAGTGAAAAAATTGAAGGCAGGCAGAGAAAATGTTTAAGACCATTTTTTCTGGGCAGTAACTGCATATTTGCTCAGATAAAAACACACCTGAACTACAGGATATATACAAATAAACAGAAACACAATAAAAACTATCAATTCATTCCGCTCTCCAAAATGCCATTGATATCGAGTCGGATAGCTAGAGAAACAGCTTTGATTCTCAAACTTCTCCTCAAGAGTACCCCTGCCATTACATGTATCTGTTAAATTTCAGCACAAACTCATTCAACTACTGAACTCAATTAATGAACTTTGAGGTATTGATTATCCAAACCAGGCGCACTCATAGTTGACTTCAGCAATCACATCAGTTTGTTGTTCATTAACTGTAAATTTTGTGGTGCCTTGAGGAGGTTTTGAAACATGTAAATTGACACACTTTGACAGACATGAATTCGATTTCACACCAATGTACACATAAGCTAAATGTCATTTTCTTTCCCTCCTGCACTTGTCCTGTAACAGCAATATAGATTATAGTTATAGGCTTAGGGATGATCTAGATAGTTGAGACTTCTTAGCCTATTATGTTATTTATCAACGCTAACTGATGAATCAATTCACAGGATTTTGAAGCAAAAATAGTCTAGAGTCAGAGTTTATCACTGAGCATAATATTACTAAACAAAAATAAATAAGTAACCCAGGTATATTTAAATGACCACTATTAATGTCTCTTTCTATTTATAATAATGAATATTCATACACATACAGTATCTTTTGAGAACTAAGCAGCCCTGTTTCATATATGGTTTGAATTACTAGTGCTGTATAATAACTTGTGTTTTTTTTTGCAGATTTTTGGCCCAATTTTATGCAAAGCTATATAGTGTTAAATTCTAAAATATTTATCCTCAAGTGTGCTTGTGTGGATGTGTACAGGTATGCACACATGTGTGTGTGTGTGTGTGTGTGTAGTGCTTTTAAACAACAATACCTTAGCACTTTGTATGCCAAAGAATCAAATCATGAACTTTATAAGAAAGTAAAACATGTTAAAAATGTAGTTTTAACATATTTGACTTTGAGATGACAATGCAGAACTTAAAACTGTCCCACATCGAAAGTAATATGCCACACTAGAATTCACACTAATGTGAAATTTTTAGGCTTATACAATTCTGTAGAAAACATTTCCTTTGTTAAAAATCTGGACCAGTTTGGCATAAACACTTGAGGAAGTCCTGTGAAATAGACTGGTATTTGCTTAAAACAAACTCTCCTGTCTATCAATACTCTGTTTTTAAATGCATCATGTTTCTATCTCCACATTCCTATAGAGAGAGAGGCTTGCTGGTCTGCTTTCTTCTACACATTTACAATACTTGTACGTTCATCTTAGTGTTTATTAAGTCCAGAAAACGTAACGTAAATTTTACAAATGGTACCATCGTTTAAAATCCCAATCCCCCATTTGAGCCGGGAACTCACAATGAGCAGAAGCAGAAGAACGAAGCTCCTCATTTCAGTAACGTCTTCAAGAGTCCTTTGCCAGTGAAGACCAGCCTAAACTGACTGGTGTAAGAGGTGGTGCCCACTTGGCTTAACACTCAGTCTCCAAGAGTGTGGATGAAATTCTCGTTTGTGTGCAATGCTTTCAGTCAACTGAGTCGGATTATAGCAGCATAACCTGAGACTGCAACCCTAGGACAGGTCTGTCGAGGGGAGGTCCAGGAAGTTCCTGCATCTGCAAAGCAAGTCCCTCCCTTTGACAGCCAACACTCCTACATTATTTACTTTTCCTGGAGCATGAATGGCTCCACCACTCACTTCAAAACATTTCATCTACAGCCACCGAAAATGAAAATCACACATCTGCTCCTCTTCCATGAGAGTCAAAGCAGTTTCAAGTCACCCAGAAGGCTATTCATTACAAATTCTATCCTTCTGTACTTTTCGTGTTTATTTGGGTGTTTCCAGTACGGGAGAACTATAAATGGCTTTGCAACCGTACTAATAGTCATGATGTACTGAAAGTGTACTCAGCACGATACTCAGCACTCGTTTCCATGAGCTTTGCATGCCCGTGTTTCGACTCCTGTCCTTCCATCGACTGTGACTCTTCACCTTGCGAGTGTACCTAGTCTGCTGTTGTGACTGCCTTTTGGAGCCTGACCTCGACCTGACAACGCCTTGGGATTTCCCTGGTGCGTTCGCTTCCTTTCAGATTCGGATTGACCCCTGCCTGTCTGACAACAACCTGCTTCTCGATTAAAAGACCACCTCTCTCCGTACTTGGGTCCCGTGTTGCATTCATTACATGCAGCTTATGCCCACATGCAAATAACCCTTTCAATACCTTATCAGTTTGTACATTTCCTTTCCGGAATAGCTTGGAGCATTAAGACTTAACGTTATAAATTATAATTTGATGTTAAACTTACATTTTACAATGAGTATAGAACAAAATAGAATCATTTAAAAAATATATTTTAATTTGGCAACTTTGTGTTAGAATCACTCCAGAGCAGAGCAGGAAACTGCCAGAGCATACTGGTTTATACTGGAAGCGGGTTTAGCCAGATCTTCGGGAGAGAGAAAAAATGTTAGGCAGATGAAATAAACAAACTCAGGTATTTGGCATACGGTTAGAAAATGTTTATTTTACAGTAGAGTTAATATAAGTAAACATTACTTCTTAAAAGTTTAATTTTGGCATCATGTTAGTTATAATTCCACGGTAAAGGATTGACAGCTGCAGAGTTTCATCTGTTACATTTTATGAAGCTCACAATTTGCCTACAAATATTTTTAATCATTATTCAAAACATTTAACATTAAAGTGATCATAAAGTTTGAAATGCGTTGTGATCAATTTATTTGGACATGTGGACCAGGGGGATTGTCACACAGTAAGTATAGATGGTCAGAATGAATGTTTATGCTTTACTGGCAAAAAAAGATAAACTATATGCTTTGATATTTTGAATGGAAAATCAGGATTATTTTACAGCAAGGAAATGACCTGTTGTCCACTTCTGATGATGAAATCACTGTCATGCTAAAATATCAATTCTGAAGTGTAATTATGGGTGTGCTGTAATATGGACCAGCTTAATTTTTTTTGTGTGAGTGAGTAACCCCTTAGTGTTTATAATAAGCCTTTGTAACACAGTTTGTCTGAACTGTAAAATTTTTACTGTCCTTCCATTTCACAGGTTGGTTCAGATGCCGCAAGGGATTCAACCGCCACTGCAGGAGGCTCACCCAATATTTCTTTATGAATGGGAAATTTCCCAAACCCACTGTGATCCCAAAATGTCATACTTTGAAAGTATCTGAGTGAAGGACCACCCAATTCACACAGTGTGGCTTTTCCCCAAAACTATCAGGTTTGTTGTAAGCTCAGTTAAATTCATTTTTGACTTTTCAAAAGATTCCATTTTCAATGCAATAGCACCGCAGGAAAATAGGTGGACAACCATAATCAGCACTGGAACAGAATCAATACTCCCCATGAGTATATTTGATACAGACTGTTTCAGGCCTTTCTCATGGTCATGTCTTCTGGAATGTTTTTGCCAGGCCCTTTTTCCTCTTTTTTCCTACCCTTTATTCCACTCAGGTTATCAGCTGGATCCACTGTCTAGGGAATGGGCCCACACATTCGCACAATGCAGTGTACCACCATGGCCACGTCCTCTCTCGACCACATGACCCAGGCAGCCGGACGACCTGACTTTAAGCTCTGCTCAAAGGTCAATGTCACACATTATGTAATCATCTCTCAGTAGTTTTTCTCCTCCTACTACTGACACTACGTTGTCAAAATGAAGCAGGAACCTGTGGCATCGGTCGCACCTCACCATGCCACCTTGGGGTGAACCGTCGTGCCTCCACGTCTCCACCTGTTTGTTAATGTAACAGAGTTGCCCTTCCCCTGGCATTTTCTCTATGCCTTAGGCATTGCATGTCCTCTCAAGCTACTCATTAGAAGGAACTCCAGGGCCCCAAGTTATCACTGGGTTTAATTCCAAGGCATTTTGGGACATTGCCAGTTCAAAGGAAAGCATTTACCTACAGTTATTTTATGAAAGGTTTTACAACGTGAGAAAAATCAAGTCTGATTGACAGGTTTAACTAAAGATGGGGCACATTTGATTGCAACATGAGAGTTATAAAGGTGATTTTTTTCACACACGTACGCACACACACACAAGCACACATACGGTTGTGTCTTTATGACATTGTGCGGACATTCCATTCATTTCTGTCCTAACTATGACAACCCAAACGCTTACTCAGCTCTAACCTTAACCATATATAATCCAACAAAACAAGACTCTTGGCTATTTAAGTGTTTTGAATGCATTCACAGATTTTTATAAGCTTGAGTTTTCGCTTGTGTGGACATGAGGAATGTGGCATATAAGAACAGAGAAAAAGATCTTAACTACGGTGAAAGTTTTTTAAAGTTGTGTGTAACCTCCACTTTATTTTGTATGCACGTATAACAAATTGAGTTTTTAATGCTACTTGTATAAACATTTTGCACACTATATCGCAACACTTAAATTTAAAAACACATGAATTATTTTAGTATTTGAATTACTTTATAAACGTGAATGACATGAATGCCTCCCTAATTAGACTGTAGTCGTTCTGCTACTGCTTGGCACATTGCTGTAATGGCAGGCATATGATTTTAATTAACTATGATTGTTGCTTGTTCCATGGAGAGTAACAGGTTTATCAAGATTTCTACATTATCTAACCTAACTGCACCGTTTGGGAACTCTGAATGTAAAGGACTATTGAAGTGTTAATGTTTTCAGCAATTGGAAATCAAAAATTGTAAGTTTTTTGTTGTTATTCTGGCCATAGCATCTTATTAAGAATAAAAACTATCCTACAAATTGTTTTCCTTTCATGCTTTTAATGTGCATTGGCAAAGACAATAAGTCCTTCACTGTTTATGGACATCCAACCATCTTTCCATCCATTCATCCATCCAACTGCATCCCAAGCCACACAGGGCACACGGCAGATGAATATCCTGGAAGGCATGCCAGTATGTTCAATAGTAAACTCACACAGAATCACACATTATGGGTGATGTGGAGGCACCAGAGAGCCAAACTGCATGCAGAAACTGGCTTGTTAATATCGACTGATTGATCTATAGTGAGCTGAGTGTAGTGGCTCTGTGGTTAGTACTGCTACCTTGCCCAGCCAGGCTTGGGGGTATGAATCGCACTGTGTGTACTGTGCATTTTCTCCCTCTGCTTCATGGTTTTCCTCTCACAGTACAAAGACGTGATCTATGCTGTTTAGCAGTTCTGAATTGCCCTGGTTGTATCTGCATCTCACAATGGTTTAGCAAACCATTGAAGGTGTCCCCTGCCTTGGGCCCCAAGCTGCCTGAGATAGGCTCCTGGCCCATCAACCCTGCACAGGATAAAGTGGTTCGGAAAATGGATGGTTGAACTATATTGCTGACTGCTTTCTATGCCAGTGGTCAGATTAAGGAAAAGTGCATTAGTAATAACCTTAATAACAACTTAAAAATGAATACTTTTAGAAACCAGTGAATTAAAATACTGAAGTAAACAGTTGGATGTTATAAAGAGAAAGAAACCTCATTATTATGCACAGTAGGAGGTCTTGCTGGGGTCTGTTATGGTTGCCCAGAGGGAGCGTAGAGCTGTGACATCCCATGCAGGAATTAGTCTTTTCTTGAACCGCTAAGACTGGAACGCAGGCTTGTCCGTCTCGACCGCTGGAGGTGTAGCTCTCCGACGTAGGGCCCCCTCCCGCCCTTCCTCGTCTTCTGACTGCACCACAGGAGTCTCTGCCCCCTCCTCGCTGTAGGGGTCCGAGGAGTCGGAGGAGGTCGAGGAAACGCGGCGGGTGTGGGGGACATCTGGTTGGATCGCATCCTTGTACACCTCCTCACTGATTTCTGCCTCATTGTCACCCTCTTCAGAAACAGCATTTGACCCCATTTCAATGACTTAAACGTGTCAGCCTTATCTTTGGGGTCATATTAATTAAGACACAACTTTGGCATGAGTAAAAATATCAGGATATTAGCCATTTTAACTTATATATAAACAAATATCAAGAAAAAGTAGAGAGTTTGAGTTTGGTCAGTCCATTATCAAACCCCAACATTCTCCCGTACATCATCATTAATGCATCAGATCGCTCCTTCCTTTAATCTGACCGGCTCCTATCGTTTGTGTAGTTGGTCTTTTAGCCAGTGTGGCTACACTGGTGCCTCGGTGACAAAATACCTGACGATGCAGGGGACAATGCATCTTCTTCCCCTCCAGAGTTCAGGAAGACGTCCAGAGCGTCCTGGTCTGAGATGTCCATGAGCTCCATCTGCTCCAGCATGTCGATGTTCACTTCCATCGAGGAAATGCTGCTTGCTGGGGCTACATTGAGGCGCCAGGGAGCACTTGGAGTTAATCAGAGTCCTTGAATCAAAATGCCATGTGCCATTGAACAGTATTTTTAACATATGTTATTAGAATCAGTTCAGCATGAAATCACACAAATTATTACACTGTTTAACAGAGGCTGCATCATCGCAGTGACAGGAATTAGTATTTTTGGACATTCAAGCATATTTATATTTTATCTATATTTTTATATGTCATGTATATGACATGCAGTGTATTTATTTTAATGCAAATGACGTGCATTTATAAGTAAATGTTTAAAATGTTATAAATATGAAGATAACATATAATGATATTTCTTTGCGCTGATGCCGTCATGCTGTCGAACCGAGTAGGGGAGTCGGCTGTGTGTTTAAGGCATGCGTGCTCTGTGGCCAGGGGCCGGCACTGACGTCTGCCGCGCTCCATCTGCAGGTGTGCGGCGGACAGGTAGGTGTCCACGTCGTGCTGGAAGACGTCTTCGAAGAAGCGCTGCCTGTCCCACCACTTTGTCTTCTGCGCCGCCTCCATGGCCGCGGCTCTCTGAACGTGCTCCGTCTCCGCTGCCGGGACAGAGGGACGGGTCACACTCACGGCGCGTTTTCACCGCATGGTACCGGCTCGACTCGACTCGACTCGACTCGGCGTTCCGTCTCCATTGCAGAAAGCTGGCGGCCATGAGGCTGCACGCGATTCCCGTGACGTCATCTTCAACACGACCAGCGGGGAAGAACAATGGATGATATGGAAGGGATTCCGTATTTGGTTCTCCATATGTGGCTGTTTGTCACCGCAAGGTGAAAACTTCAATTTCAGAAGAGGCTTGAGTGCAGAAAAAAAAAGAAAACACCGCTGAAAAACCGTGGTCTACTCGGTCGAACGCCAAAACAGATGGTCTTTGCAAATAAAGGAAGATCGGAAACACACATGCTGACCCTTTGCACAGAGCCCCAAAGTTGATCACTTCTGTATATGCATGTGTGTAGTGGAGAACAAGGGCTACGTGAAAACCACCCAATTAATAAAGTAGGAATGGAGTATGACTATTCAATTGACATCATTTCTTAATAGAAGAATTATAATGTAACTAGAAAGAAAATTAAAGGAGAAATAAAGGAAATCCAAACTCCGTGTTTGCAGTGCTTCATACGGCTATGGTCATGCTCTGGTTTCATACAGATGTGGTTTCATGCAGTGTCTCATACAGCTGTCAACTTGTTCTCCTGCCCTTCAGCACCACGCTGGGGTGTTCTGTATCTTACACTTGAAACTTTAAAAGCAACCACTCTCTGCATTATAGAGCATAGAGCACAAGGTCATTAAGGAGAGCTACCAGGGCTTGACGTCTTCAATGTTTTTGCCTTGGACTGTCAGAGATGGTTAGGGACTGTGTGAGGTTAACGCCCACTGCGAGAAAAGAAAATCTGGCTGCGTGTGGAGTACAATGTCTGTCAGCGGAGAGGGTGGGTGAGCATGCAGGTGGTGGCTTAAATAACAATTCATTCTCTGCGTCACTGTCCCTCACAGTTGCTGCACAAAGACAACAATGCATGTGCGTGTTTGCACGTGTAGGTGTATACCAACTACTCCCCTTGGTGTCATTGTGAGTTTGAACCTGTAAATCCCAATTCTTCAGCTGACAAACAAAAAATAAATATTTTAACAAGCTCTGCTAATGTAAATAAATCCTATCCAGTTTCACATTCACTTCACCTCGCCCGTGTCCTACCACCGTCTGATACAACGTACTAGTAAATGAATTTAACTAGTCGAACAAGATTTCCCTGGCTCGTTCAACGCAGCCAGATTTCGAAATGCTGTAAGCCATTCGTGGGGGAAAGGGGGCCTACTGCACCAGGACAGAAATGGAAAGCAACAAAGAATAGAAAAGAAAACAAGAGCAGTTAAAACTGATGAGAAGTGGAAGCGAGTGAGAAGATGAGATGGGCCAGAGCCTGCCCCCACAATGCCCTGCAGCATTGTGCTACCTCAGTGAGACTCCTCTGTCCCCACACCTGCTTTATGCCGGACTAAGATGACGGCTGATCTCTGTGGTGAGTGTGTGTGCATGCGTGTTTACAGGTACACGCGTGTGTGTCTTTGCACTTCCAAACTGAAAGCTACATATCAAACAGTGTGTTTAAAATGACGTCATCTTTCAGACTTTTTACATCTTCCATGAGTTAGTGGCGTCAAAAAATATCCAGCAGCCTGATTTAGTTATAATCTCCAGTATTAGTCGAAAGTTTGACTTCAAAATGATTCTAAATCTCCGTGTTGTGAAGAAAAACCACAAGCAGAGCTACTGGCGTCACACAGGGACCTGGAGACCAACAGAGACTGTATGCCAGATGAAAACCAATGAATATTTACACCGTCAAACCACATATACCAAATATTTTCACCCCCCCCCCCCCCACACCAACATTACATTAAGTACATGGATGTGATTCACTGTAAAGTAAAAATAAGGATTTCATTAACCGTATTGCTACTTCCACAAAGATAATGTGACATTTAGATGTCGTGATACAGGGAATATCTAAAGCTCTGCTCCTCATCAGGAGACACAGTGAACCTGATCATACCACCGTTGTATCTGTTGTGCATTTGCTTTGTTAATTCCCTATCATGGGTGTAAAATGGTTGAATTTCTTTAAATTTCTTTCTTTTATTGATTATCATCATTTTCTTTCAGCTGCTCCCATCAGGGGTCGCCACAGTGGATCAGTCGTCTCCATCTCCTCCTGTCCTCCGCATTCCACTCTGCCGCACCAACCTACATGTCCTCTCTCACCGCATCCATAAACCTCCTCTTTGGCCTTCCTCTTTTCCTCTTGCCCAGCAGCTCCATCCTCAGCATCCGCATCAGCTAGCTCTCTCCCTTTGCCAGTCATACTGCCAACAATCAAAGGTCCTACCATCACTTCCACTCTCCTAACCTTCCTCCTCTCCTCCAGCCTCCGGACATGCCTTCCCGCTTTTCTTCTCCTTCGGCCAACAGTAGCCCAGTTTCCACCAGCACCCCGTTGGCTAACAGTACTGGTGGCGGTCGTTGTTAACCCGGCCCTCGACCTATCTGGTATGGAAATCTGTGTTGTTGTCTGCATATTAGATTTGGCAAAAAAATTCACACCAGATGCCCTTCCTAACATAACCCTCCCCACCTATCCGGGCTTGGGACCTGCATGAAAGCATACACTGGCCTGTGCATCCCCAGTGGCTGGGTTTCTTCCTTACTTTGATGACAATTCATTATCTCCGTGCAATGCTAGCTTCCTATTTTAGCCTACGTTCCAGTATGTTTTATAATACATTTGAGAATCAGCATCATTCCACTAAGTGCTCTAATGTGTTATGCCGTTCTCTTCCACCTCCTTGTCAATAAATTGATCAGAGTATTGATCCTTTTTTTTTTTAAACACACAGAGGACAGCTGCCCAAATGTTGATTTTAGCTGGACAGGCTTTGTACTACTGGCTGAATGTTATTAAATTAGTTTAAACAAAGCTTAATGAAATCAAAGATGTACATCAGACTACTGAGTGTATGTCTGATAGGACTGACACATATTAAGCACTGTAATTCCTCGCTGACTTCAGTTTGCTGATAGCCTGATTGTTAAACAGCTCCCATTGCACTGTCCAGTAATTATTCCATTGCTCAAAAGCAGGTTAATGGCTTAAAGGCTAAGAGTTAATGGTTAAGCTCAATGTGTCTCGTGCATTGCCCTATAGATAGCAACATTATTAGGCAGTAAATACATTACGTTGATTTTTTTATCAAGGCAATTTTGCGGTGAAATACGTATCATTCTGGCTCACTGGGTTGGCTCACACCTGCAGGGTTGGGGGTTTGAATCTTGCCTCTGCTGTGTGTGTGTTGAGTTGGTGTGTTTTCTTCCAGGTATTCCTGAAACATGCAGGCAGGCTAATTGGCATCTCTAAACTGCCTGTAGTGTATGATTGCGTGCGTGCGTGAGTACATGCGTGTGTGTGTGTGTGCTGCGATGGACTGAAACCTGTGTGCCCCAGCCTTCTGCCCTCTGCTGCCTTCGTCAGGCTCCAGACCCCCATGACCCTGACCAGGATGAACAGTTAGAAGATGATGGATGGATGGATGGATGGATGGATGGGCATCATTCATCGTTGATAGTCTCTTATCCAGTACAGGGTATCAGTGA
>JAACJT020000086.1:5386933-5419657 GCA_009936485.2 Gymnarchus niloticus | reverse complement strand
ATGTCCCCTAAGAGCCATGTGTCCCCTCAGTGACTCGTGTCCCAACACAGCCATGTGTCACCTCACAATCATGTTCCCTCACAGCTGTGTGTCTCCTCATAGTCCCCTCATGGAAAGCGTAAAAGAAATGCAGATACCTGTGGGGGTCTTTCGTGTCAGCTGAAGTCAGTGTCCATGACCGTTCAGTAACTAGGCCAAGTATTATACTGCAGGAAATGTCAATTTCTGGGAAGGTCGTATAAGCTGTAAAAAGGAAAAAACTAAAGTGTAATAGCTCAAGACCTCTTTGTTGGGGGACACCAGCGGTTTCATAATACATCCATTTTCCAACCACGGGTTATGGTTTGTTCCATTACTTCAAAAATAAATACACATTTTAAACTCACTTAGGTTCCTTCTAAGCTCAGACCTACTAACTTTCTTATTGCATGTGACCTTCAGTTAACTTTATACTACAATTTCTCTAATCCCAAAAGCTGGTCTTTTCTATTCACAGGTATACATCAGAGGTTCTTTCTTAAACGCTCTCCTGACAGTAAAACAAGATAAAAGCGTAAACACAGTGCTTTTAAAATTTTAATGCTCCTCCTTTGGCTTTTGCCGTGTTGAGATATTTCCTTACAATTTTCAAAATACAACATGCAAGTCTTGAACTCTCAGGTTTTAGCACAACCCTGAAATGAAGAGAGAGCTACTTGGATCCTTTTCAGAATGACATAGCTACACACTCTATATAATGAAAGATGTCCGGCTGAGCATCATGTTGCCACATTTTCAGAATATTTTACTGGAAGAGAAACAATGAAAAACACTCGTATGAGGAGGTGTGTGTACCGAGCCAAATTATTTTGATGAATCACCAGTGTCACTGTGTTTCATGCACTTTGATATTGTCAAAAGAACTGCTTAAGCTCTGATATTGCATCTTTCCAGAAGTACTGATAATTGAAATGGTTAGAGAACCACTTGTGAACTTTACTGAGTTCCTCCGGGAAAATTCATTCTTTATTTTGAAACTGAATTTGCGTCATGGCACTATAATGTATTTTCTGAGAGAAATGCCCTTTTTCTCATCTGAAGTCTGAGCTAGAAGGGAATTCTACAGCCCCCACAACATTTAGTCTACTAGTGCTAAGAGTGCACTGAGCCAGCGGCCTCATTTCTGAAGTTACCACTGGGGGGTGGTAGACTGCAGTACACTTCCCGGCTGCCATTGCGTGCGTCGCATCCCAGCTAGACTGGTGGACAGGGCGAGGCGACGGGCGAAATCCTTTGAGCTCTGGGCGGGTGGGGGAGCTGGGACACTTCACTCCTGGAGTAAACACGATGGTGTGGCTTTTGGGGGATTGGGAAAGGACGGTCCCCGGATGTGAGGGGGAGGGTGAAGGGGGGAAGGGGAAATGAAAGAATCCCACGCAGACCTAGGACTGAAAGGAAGCCTTTTCAGGACACAAAATGCTGACCCAAGGAGCAAGCAGGCCTGGCTGGCTTCTGAGCAGAGGAAGTCAGCCTTCAGGAGATGGTACAAAGAGGACCTCGCTCTGCAATCCATGATAAGGATGTCCCTGTCACCCTGTTAGTGCCACTGAGCTTCAGACTTCTCAGGAAGGAGCCGTTTTTTAAACTTTGCTTTTGAAAATGAAGTTTTTTTGTACCATTCTTGTCTTTGTGAGGTCCAAATGTTTGCAGTTTTAGTTCCAGGGTTATATGAAAGCACATTGTCCACTCTGCCAGCCTCTCACAAACCGAGGGGTCGTCTCAAACTCAGTGTTAACGGAATAGTGCAGAAAATGAAAAGCAAAACTACACAAGAACGGAACGGTCTGGCCGGTAATGAGGGAGAACTCACATCGTGTGGAGAAGTTTCATTTTGGCCCTGAGGAAATGCGAGCCTGCTGCTAACTCAGATGTACCAGCAGGTCTGGGTAAAAATATCTATGCTGGTAGGTTTATTCCCCCGAATTGAAACAGCCTGTGCACGGTAACCAATGCAGCCAGAAGCCTGCCCAGTACACTTTACCAGAACAGATTTGGCAGACCATTTAAGGAAGTGTGTAAGCTGAAATTTCCAGTGTTTTGATGAGCATGAGAATTCTGCATTCTGTGTTTATGTCACAATGGCATTTCGAGTTGGACCACAGCGTCTGATGTGCTGGTAAAAGTCGGCAAACACGCAGCATAGCGGAGTGAGAGTTTGCTTTTTGAGAGGCAAAATGCAGCAGCAGCTTCCCGCCACCTTGAGGGGAGGAGTTTGTTTGTGGCCTAGTCAAGGTATTTATAGTCTCTTTCAAACTACAGTTTCAATTACACCTTCTGATGAAGAGTACCCGAAACCAGCTATCTTCTGCTTTACTGTTTGGATGTTCTGTTATCCAAAGAAACAACTTAAAGTCTTTTTTTTTCCTTGAAAGTGGACATTTTTGATTAGACTTTCAATAGTGAAACATACACATTTTTATCTTAGAGGACTGTGGCCTCTCACCTCCAGGGATTCGAACCCCTGCCCCTAATCTATGTGTGTGGAGTCTTCATGTCCTCTTGTACGCGTGAGTTTCCACCTTGTGGAAAAATGTGAAGTTATGCAACTCGGCCTCTATCACTATTGTCCAAACCGTGTGAATGTCCAGTCTTGGGTGACCCTTGCTTCATAACCCATGCTTGCTGTAATATCATTACAGAATGACGGTTCAATCAGAAGGCTTTGTGATGAATAAGTAATTACCCTAGGAGGCCCAGTTAAAAAGCTGCAGTATCCTGTAGGTTTGTACAGTAATTTTAAAGTTAAACCACTCAGTCTTTGTGTAGGAGTCAGTTGCTATATAGTAAACGTGGTAGGATGGGCATTGACTTCCACCTACAGTGTGAACCCAAGCTTTTATGTAACTCTGATTTTCTGTTGACGTGACCTGCTGTAAAGGCTTAACGGGATGTTCCCAGCTCAAGCAGAGTGATTTTTGGGGATGCTTTCCCGCTTGTTTTAGCAAGTCTGAACTCCGCTTTGTTGCTAGTTATTTGTATTTTCATTTTCACTGGCCACAAGTGTGACGCTCCAATGCAAATTTTGGATTCCTGCATTTAGTGTTTTTTTTTTTTAAAAAAAACGGCATTCATTTGTATCAAGTGCTCAGCAGTAATGAACATAGGCCTTTACACTAATTACTATTCACTCACAAGACTCTGACCCATCGAATTATCTGGTGGCTTTTCGCACTGATTTAATTAGCCCTTGAAGTAGCTAGTCAATGAAGAAATGACTTCAGAGGATGGTTTACTGTAACTTAAAACCGTAAAAATGATCTTGCTTCTTTCAGCTAGCTCACCACACCCTGCAATACAGACTGAACATAGTGTACCGTCAGCCTGAGATTTCCATATAGAAGACGTTATTCTGACAACATTTTCTAAGATTAGAGGCTACCTAATTTTATTGATAGGGTGGAGGAAAGTGCAAAACCTGATTTCAGTGTGTATGTGGGTGGATGACGAAGATGTTCATTATGTCATTTTAAATATCTTCATTTATTTGGAAGCAATTTAAACAGAGCCGGAGGGAAAATACTTCATGGTCGGGCCTTCTGACAAAGGCTTATATCGCACATCTTGTTTTCATTTTTAATGATTTGAAGATGCAAATGTAAATGAAATGAAAATGTATCCTTTTATTTTGGTTCACAGAAGGGATAATAACCGCACATGCACCAGCGTCCTTTGGGGCATCTGTTCTGGGCATGTGCAGCTTGGACCCATTCTCTGGGGATTACCCCAAGCAAGATATCCTGTCTTATTTGAAAAGTCACTCAGGCAGGGTGGGGCTTAGCCTGTCAATTGTCACAGAAGCTTATCCCCTTACCGAGACCTGATGGTCTTCGCTTGTGTGTCGGCCCCAGGTAGGGATCTGTGAACGCACCCGCGTTTCCACGTGACGGTCCCCACCACCCTCGTGTCACGCCAGAGTCAAGAGTAGAGCAAATGCTCAGGTCACATGTCACACAGATTTGGCTCGGTAAAACTGCTACCTCTGTCAATGCAATACTAGTTTTAAATCAATGCAAACAACAACACCATTAACAGAAAAGATAATATGCATTTGTGAACAATATATATCATTATTTGTACTCTGCAACAGAGTCTTTTCATCAGTGACTATGGTCTAATTTGCTATCTGGGATCTTCGGTGCAGACCTTGCCTACTTCTAACCTTGTAGATCACATCGTCCCTAACAGTTCATTGTTTGCCATAGTCTCACCTTTTGTAAATGTTTCATGTGGAGATTCCCACGTAAGTCTAGCTTCAGACTGCCAATGCTCACCCCAAACCCTGACTCCTCTCATAAGTGCTAGCAGATATTTGACAGGTTTAGAATACTGGCCACCAGCTACATGAACCATGCTGTGAGTTAGAATAGCTGATGAAAACAACTCAACGCACCATTCCATCACTGGCTACAAGGTGAGCTCTCTCTCGTACACAGAGACGTTTGACTACCTTATGTGAGGATTTGGATACGTTAAAAAAAACAGCTGGCTGTGGTTTTAGTCTGCCCCAATACTACTCCTGTCAAACGGCAAGAATATTTTGACTATAGAACAGACCTGGGTGGTTGGCCGGCACCCCTACCCTCCTCAGGTTCCAAACATAGGATCTCCACCTTGGGAAGATCCACTGAAAGAATCATGAGCAGCCATTCTTGTTGGAATACCAGGAAAAAAACAAAGTGCAGACATTTAAAACCCACTTTGGGCACAGGGGTGCATGGGGTCTGACGTTTCTTCTGAAAGATTTCACCTGATTAGAGCGGAAGCTTCTTAAAGAATTGCAGGTAGCTCACTCTGTCCCTCTTTCATTCCACCTTAATACCACATCAGATGTTTGACACATCGTTATTTTTGCTCAGTTTCTTCTCCTGAAGCTCTTTCTTTTCCTTAAATTTTTGTCACAGTGTTACCGACTTCTCTAGATAATAATGCAGAGCCATAAAACTCAAGCACAAAGTTCAATTGAAAACTGGCAATTCACTCCTTGAAGAGGCCTGTTTAGCTATTTGGCAGCTGATCAAGGCAGTGGCATGTTTAGCATTTCCCTCCATAAAACCTCTATATTAGGAGCAGAGTACAGCACTCTATCATCGGTCTTGTCCTGTGCAGCCAAATTTGAAGCCGATGACGAGATACAAAATAAGATCCCAGCAAGACACTGTGCTACGATCCAGCAGTATAGCTGGTTTTCATTACAGGGATTGTTCTTCTTCCAGAATGCTTTATTAATAGTTTAGTTGCCATTCATAAATAAAAACAGATAATGATTTAATAGACTATTTTATAAATAATCTAGTTAACCTTCGGAAAAAAAATCTGAACTAAAATCCATATAGCCTATACAAAGTGAAAATGAGAGAAGTAACATTCGTGTAAAGTGGATTTAAATCACTAGGCCCTACCCTGGCCTCGATTAAAGTGTGAGACAGTCAGTGTGAGACAGCACTGTGAAATATCTTCTGACCAGCTTCCATTTACTGGACTAATGCTAGAAGTCTGACCTCTTTGAGGCAGAAAAGCTGAATGGAGAATACTTAAAAAAACTGAAACGAAATGTTAAACTTCTCATCTGGGATCTTATTATGGGTTCTGTAGCTAAATGTCAGATGAAACATGAGTGACGAGAGGTCCAGTTACATGGTGCTGAATGTGCAGAAAGCAGTCCCGATCCCGGATCACACACGACAGCAAAGATACGATTTTCTAGTTTTTTTGTAAAAGCGAGTGCAGACCATCTGTTAGCAACAGAAAAAAAAATAACTACAAAAGGTGGCATTTAGGAAAACATTATATGAGTAAAACCCAAGTAAAACCCAAGTAAAGTAATTTATGATTTAATAATGGGTGCTGCCAGGGTGTCCAGCTCTTGTTCCTGACCTTTCGGCTGTGTGTAATAACCAAGGCAGGCGACTACGTGCAGGGGATTTCACCACGCTGGCCGACTCTGTCTCTGAGTCACAGTCACTCAGGAGACTCCGGCTCTGGGCTACATTTTCCGAGGAACGAGGCTGCCTCCACAATCGGTCCTGGCATGGGAATGCGTGAGAGAGAGCCTGCGGGGGCAGAGCACACTGACAAAGGTAGATGTGTCTGTATCAATCGCGGGATTAAGCCGGAGTGGATTAGTTACTGTGCAAACAAACCCGAATGCAACAGGTTTTGTGAGTACAACCGTTTTCATTTTTTTTTTTTTTTTTAATAATTCAAGATCATGTCCCTGTCAGTAAGATCCAGATGCTCTCGCTGCTATTTGCTGCTCCTAAGGCAGACTAGGGTGACTGCACTTACATTATTACCCCCAGACAGAAATCCTGAAGTCCTGAAAAGTCTTTGGCCTGGCAGAGAGTGCCTATTTAATTTCTTTTTTTCTTCAGTCCAAAACACGACTCCCTCACAGGAAATTCTGCATTGGCTGCATTCCCATAGCCTCCCTCACGGGGCCTGTGTCACAACGAAATTACATAACACTCCCTGGCACACGGCTGCATCAGACTGCAAATGTGTGGATACCGTCTGCACCACAGAGCGGGAAGGACGTGGTATCAGAGCAGCGTAGCTCGACAGACCCCCGGTGACGAGGGACGTGGGTTCCCGCCCCCAGTGCTTCTCTCGCTTCCCTGTTTTTTGTTTTTTCCCCAAGTGACTTTCAGGCCCATTTTTTCCATTCTACATTGTTCAGGTTTCACCGTGGTGACTGATGTACGACCTAAGAGTGCAAAGCGTGAAGCGTGAATCATGCACACACTATCGGAATAGTGCAAGCAACACAAAAAGGAGCTCCACTCAGTTAAAGCCTCGGATCATTCATGACAAATATAAAGTGTTTGTTTTCCTACCCCCAACATACTAGAACTTGGACAGAGTCTTCACTTTGCCTGCCAACCTGCTTTTCTTCTCCTTCCCCATAACAAATCAGATTTCCAGAGTTTAATTTAACCCATATCTGTGAGAATGCTTTTCAGGGCCTGAATGCTGTCCACCTGTCTCCATGTCCAGTACATAAAGATACCTTCCCAAGTGCACGTCACCTAGCTGTAAACTTTGTAAACTTATCAGTTTTAATACCTGCAAGGTATAAGTGAAGGTGCAATGACAAGTCTCACAAGAATCACCTCCCACAGACTGACGCAGTCCCAAAACAACTGACCGCTAACATTTAAAAGACGGAAAGTCCGCTGTTCTTTCTTTATGTCCTGGGTGAAGCTCAGCCTTTAGCCATTTTGGACTGACCCACTGAACTTTATTAAATAATGACGAGAAAAGTAATCTCGAGGACACCCTGGCTCTCCAGAAGATGTGTGAGTCCCTAACATCCCCGCAAACTCATCTGGATACATTCAGCCACCTGCCACTAATTCAGCTCAAACTTATTCACTGACACCTGCGTCTGTCCTAAATTCTCCGTAAGAATCTGCGTTCAGACTGTGCAAGCTGAGCCAGAGCCCTGCCATTGGCTGTAGGAGCAGAGATAGATTTCCACTACAGTGCAGGACTTGCAAAGATAACCCAAACAGAGCTTTGTTGTGGATACAGTCAACTTTCAAGCCTAACACAGCTGCTTCAAAGAGGGGCTTAGACAGGCAAATTTCACAAGAGTATGCCTGCGTAGAGAAGATACCAATTATTATTATGATTATAATTATTATTGTGATGATGATTTTTATTATTATTATTACTTAACAGGATGGTAGCAATTAGAGAGGAAGCTCACTTTCAGAGCTGCAAATATGAAATATTCTCTGTCAGTAAATTACTTTTATTCCATAACCTTGCATGGATACTGTAGTTGATGCTGTTCTTTATTTTGCTGTCTGGTCTGTAGCAGATTTGTGTTCCAAGTAACATTTGTCCCACATCCTGATGATCAAGACCAAACGGGGACCAAATGGGTTCCTTACCTGGCAAGTGTCTGCTGTGGCCGCTGGATCCAGATGATGACATGACTGTCTCAGTCAGTGCACTGGAAGCGTGATGGTCAGCAGTTGTGTACCAGTTTGTCGGGTTGCATGTGCCTCTGTGTGTTTGTTGGTGGGATTGGGGGGGTCCATTAATCCTTAAACTCACTGAGGGAAGACAGGGGTCCACAGTGGCCGTTCATCTTTCTGTCATTTCCTGCGCCGAAGACTTTTGAAAATCTTGAACAGAGGCAGGAGATAGTTGATTCTCCTTTCTGTCTTGCATACACTCAAAGAGCAAGTCACAGCTCACTCACTCTCTCTCTTCCTACTGGACCTGGACTGTATTTAGCAGCTAAGGACAGAGGCACTGGGGTTTTGGCATTGTGGCCTGTACCAAATGGACAGTTTCAGGGGGAGGAGAAAGGGAAGAGTGGAGAGGGGGGCAGAGAACGTGGATGAAGATTTTACTGGAAGATACCAACATCGCAGAAACTGCTAAATAATTTTTTTCTCAGAGCATATGCAATGTGACACAGGGCAAGACTCTGTGTGTATCGCAAAGGCTTTCATTGTTATTGACTAATGGACTTTCCATGGTTATTTTAGGCATACCCCTCTGACATAGCGCATTCCAATCATATCAGTCAGAATTTTATTTAAATCAAGAAGTTAGTACATTCACTGCTTCACTGATATTTTTGTGCACTGTGTCGAGACTGCAAAAAAGTCATCGGAGTTTTATTTAGCTAATTGAAAGATCCCGAATTTCGCATAGAAACACGTGCAACTGTGCAGATCCTCTATTCCAGACAGCATAAAACTCCAAAGGTTGTCTTCATTCAAAGTACCACAGTGATCCTTGCAGCCAGCGTTTATAGCTTATATAATGTTCATCTATTGACCAACAGGCTGGAAATGAAACTAAAAACAACATGCAGCCCTCATGATGTTTGGATAAAATTATAGCCTTAAGTGGTAAAGCGCATATTGAAAGAGGTACCATTGCATTGTATTATAGACCATTGAGTACGAGGAAGTGGTTTTGGCATCAAGGGTCATGGGACAAAACACTTAAATCACCTTAACTCACAGTGGTCCATCAAGAATCATTTAGTTCGTACGGGTTCCGAAAAAATGTTACCGTGAAAGATCACAGTGTATGATGACGGCAGTGGGCACCACGGTGAACCATCCACTGAGGTCCAGACAGCTATCGCTAGCAGACTTTGCAGTAACTATGGTGGTTACTGGGAAGCTGGACACATTACCTCACTCCTGATGGCTTCACATCGCTATGCTGACATTGTTTCATCCTGGATAAACTGTCAGCCTCCCCACTCGCATGTTAGTCACTCGATGATTTAGAGTGGAATCTGTGACTGTCTGTGACCGCCTTTACCCCCTCTCCCGCATGCGGGAGCCAACAGTGACTCACTGCCTGGACATTTCCTCTATCTGCTTGTCATTAATCATATTAATTGCACATTTCTGAGTTACTACTAGCAGACAATGGACCATTTACCAGAAAATCAGAAGTTTTTTATGTCCAGCTTTTTTGCCAGAAACACAATTAATAGATTAATGGTACTATAGGGTGTAAAGGAAGAGAAAGAGGACCCAAATTCAAATGAAAACCCTTACATAATGCTACATAACGGTGTCTCATGTATGCCTATATATATTGATCATGTGAGAATATCCTGGTGGGTGAGAGAAAGAGACAAAGTGAGAGAGAGGCTGAGAGAGAGAGGGGGAGAGAGGGAGGGGAGAGAGAGAGGGATAGAGAGACAGGGTGACAGGGGAAGCAGAGAGATCGTTGACTAATTTAGCCTAACAGTTGTAACAATCTAACACTAAGTGTGCTTCTGTCTGTTAGCTGCATAGTCCTGCACACTTGTTGTCTGTATGCCTGTATGCTTTTGTTGGAAGCAGCCATATGTAAGCTTCACTGTGAAATTACAGAAACATTGTTGAAGGACAAGTATCCATCTATCCAAATATCCATCCATCTTGCACTGGCTTATCCCGCTCAGGGTCATAGGCAAAGACCATTAGCATGCCATTTTTAGAATCAGCTGTCGTTATGCAAGTTTGGACTGTCAGAATATTTCAAACAAAATGGAAATTATGAATAACACATGACATGACCTGTCAGTTATTAATTAGGGGTTTCTAGAGTCCTCCACTCACCTCCGATCAGGTCACACGATGCCCTTGAGGGAGCAGCAATAAGGCATCACAGTAAAAACATCCTTGTATTAAATACAAAATGCAAATCCTGGTACTAATGGTGAAGACTTTTAAAACCGGGAGATTCGTCTAACTTCTGCTTCTCATCTCCATTTTTCAGAAAAGAGCAGAACGAAAAATCTTGTGTAAACGGGCGCCCTCTGCTGTTTCTTAAATGAAATTCCGCTTCAAGGAATACCGACAAGAGAAAACGTTGCAACGGTTAACTGTGCTTTGGTAGAGAATGAGGATACTGTCAGTGAAGCAGTTTCAGTTAGTGATGGTACAAAGGAGGCTTCAAAATAGGTGGTGCGTCGGACTATCCTGAACTGACCAATGAATGCTGGTGAAAAATGGGGCTTCAAAACCTGTGGTGGGTGGGAGTTTCCTGAACTAACCAATGAATGCTGGTGAAAAATTGGGCTTCAAAACCTGTGGTGGGTGGGAGTTTCCTGAACTAACCAATGAATGCTGGTGAAAAATTGGGCTTCAAAACCTGTGGTGGGTGGGAGTTTCCTGAAATAACCAATCAATGCTGGCACTAAATGAGGTTTCAAAATCTGCGGTGGCTTGGAGTACTCTTTGCTACCAATCAAAGATGGCTATTGCATTATTATTATTATTATTATTTAAATAGCATTCTAACTCATTGCTTCATATTGCATTAATGAACTTGTCCTGCTCAGTGCCGGCCAGAGGAGAATGGGCCTCCCCCTTGAGTCCGTTCCTCCCATGCTTTCTTCCTCCTGACGGGGGTTTTCCTCGCCCATGTGGCCTTTGGCTTACTCTCTGGGGACCATGGGCCTGGGACTATGTAAAGTGCTTTGGGACAGTGCTCTTTGTTAAAGGTCAAATATAAATAAAATTGAATCAAATTGAACTGAATTGAGTATTATTATTATTATTATTTTGTTGATAACAATTGATCTGTCTAAAAACATGAGATTAGAAAGGATTAATAGCCTGCAGGTAGCACTATAATATACAGAAGCTTTGTATGAATATGTTTTAATGTACAGTGGCTCAGTGAGTAGCCCTGTGATACCTTTAACGGCACCCCGGCTCTGTGCACTTTACGTGCTTTCCGGCTGCGTTTCTGCCCTCTGCTTCTTTCAGCTTCTCGAGTCTCCTCCCACAGTACAAAAACATGCAGTTAACATGCAAGGAGCCCATAGTACATGTGAGCACTTTGAGGTGGGTACTTTACAATGACCTTCCACCCAAAGTGTACCCCATTCGCCCTGAGACGGGCTCCCTGATTCTTTGCTGGATTTATTTATTGAAGCATGTCAAAGGTCACATAGCAGTGCAAGGTCAATCTTTTTTTACACATAACCTAAAAATTCATGCATTACATAAGATGAAGAAGTTTCAGTATTACACCTGCACTGCTTCTGTTCTCAATAAACATCGCACTGGCAGTACAAGGAAGGACATCATCGTACCTAGAATAAGGTTAGTGTATCTATCCATCATCCACCATCTTCCACCAGCTTAGCTGGGTCAGGATCACAGAACAATCGCATATTAATGTACACAATTATAAACAACGGTCCTGTTATTCACCCACTCCAGAGTCCTAAGTAATAAGTTATGCTGAATTTAGCTACAGACACATCGTGACAATTCGCTGTGAATCCTGCCCAAGACGAACGTGAAGTATAATCGATGTTGGCCAGACTTTGCCGTATACGTGACGATATGCGGGAGTGTCGACACCGCCGCTGATTTCTCTGTGTATCTACCAGTGTGTGCGTATGGAAAGCAGGCGTTAAAATTTCCCAGACTCAGGACTTCAGAGTGTTTGTGTCTGCAATTATTTATTTGCCAAGTGGACAAAAAAGGACACCAAAAAGGTCAGTTGTTGCAGAAGCAAAAATACATACGAAAGACCGTATGATGCCCAGGTTATTAATGCCAATATTTTTATTCTATAAAATTACAAGTATTTAACACATAGTGTTTATTTTTGAGTTTTTCTGTTGTTTTAGTCTTGCAAAATGTACATCTATGGCGGCAATTTGATGTGGGTTCAGCAGTAATATCTACGCTGTGTCTAGAATAATTGTTTTCTGACAGGAAATGCATTCTTAGTGTCTTACAGCGTAGCGATATCTTGCATTTGCAAGTGTGACAACCTGCCTTCCAACCATTACTGTAGTGCTAAATTGTGGCACAAGTCGACTCGGCCACAACTAATATCACTTCAAAGGTATTAATCACATCTGTTCACCGTTTTATACGTTCTACCAAGTATTCCTCTTTGATTCACATATCTCTCATCTGACAAACTGATTCATAACCGCAAAAAATGACTCTGAATGACTGAGAAACATCGTTTTCCATCTACACTATACTTTCATGTTTATCTTCCCGTGTTATAGCACTAGTTCGAATTTGTGGCAGCTGGCTTACAGAGCCTGGGAGGTATGGCACTGTGTTTGCTGTCAATGCATCGTCATGAAGGCTGACAGCTGTCTTCACCTGGGCTTCAAGATATCTCGGTTTTCACAGCCGCATGGTCCCAAAGCACTGGCGACAAACTGCCGCTCTAAACAGACACTTGCTCATTCTCCCTGATGCGGTGACATCACTCTGCACAACGTACAAGCAACCAGCATCAACGTTCTGTGAAGAGATGGGTGGATTTCTGTTGGCCCGTCAACCATTAGTTGGCTGTCACTTTCACAGAGCGGATCGAGACTTGGACTGATCTGTCTCGGCATGTGGCGGATGACCGTAAAGCAGAACACGGTTTGTCAGCAAGATTTGTTATCAACCAACAGCCACACCATGTAATGTTCACCATGCTTTGCCTACAGGAAGTCCCTAATTCTTACTGTTTCTCGATACATTACCCTAAAGTTCTCAGAATGTGGCTTGTCTGAATTGTTATTATCTTCCTCTAATCTTTCCCCACCCTAAATGTAAATATGACACTATTCCACATAACAGATTCATCTAGCTTTGTGACTGATAAATCAAGGACACATCCATTAGTTCATTGTGCAATTCCATACACAATATATTCGGTATTTTGTCACAAGAGTCCAGCAAAATGAATGCTAGCCAAATATACTGTATGAAAAATGAGTGAGTAAAAGAAATAGAAAAGTGTGTGTGTGTCGAGCTGACGTGCCTCTCAGTACCAGTTTCCTGTTTGAAAATGCAGAGGTCTCTCATTCTTTCGGCTAAACCGTCTCTGATGTGGCATGTGAGTCATAGCAGGAGTGTTCACACATGCACACACAAACCCTCCTGCAGCCCTGTACAGGACACATACCACCGTCGTCTCACCGCCAGGCTGTGTGGTTAAAGCGATTCATCTGGCATAATATTACTGACATTTTTTCATTCACCATTCGCTCACATTCTCACAACAGTGTCAGTCAGAGTTTCCGTGCAAAAGCTCAACTAATTCCGTCTCAGAAAAATTCACTGATTCCTCACTCTCCACACCATAAAAGAAAAAAAAATAAAATCAACAAATAACAAGATATGCATCTTACATAATATTACAAAAGGCTGCTGTCAAAACAGTTTTCAGTGAACTTTGGGGACAGAGTACCGATTCGACACCAAACCAACCTTGACACTCGCGCACAGTTCTGTTCTGTCCGGCTGCAGAAATTCAGGAGATCCAGGGATTCCTCAAATTCAAACATGACTTTTTTCCACCTTTTGCATCTGCAGCATGCTTAATACTATTGTGGAAGTCGACTGCGAGGGGAACGGTGGAATCACGTTCTTTAAACGTCGGCCTTTAACCACTTTTGTTTATAACTTTGTGCCGGGGCGATGAGTCAGATGAAAACCAGAGTACTCGTTTTACAGCTTCACCTCCAACCTCAATATTCTCTGTGGGAGACTTCGGCCGAGTTCTCGCGTTTCATTCAGTCTGTTCTCTGCTCAGCATTGTACGGTGGAAAAATAGGCCCAGCTTCCCCCAGTCAATAAAGCCAGGAAAAGGATGCTTATTAGCCCACACTATAGAGTTGCAGCGATCTGTCTGTGCGGTATGGCCTCCCTGGTCCTTTCTGTTTCTCACAGTGCGCTCAGGCAGCCCGTCTGGACTCAGACAGAAGGGTTAACTTCATCATTTGAACTTGACACGTATCGGCGCGACATCTGTTATGAGATATGACGAATTAATAAAACACAACATCTACATACATCAGACGAAAGGATGCCGTGGCACGGAAGATAGCGTGTACTTTACATTTCACAGCTCACTGTGCTTTGACAGAGCTGGAACAGTGCCTCAGTGGTCAGCGCTGTTGCCTCACACCACTAGGGTGGGGGATTGAATCCCACCTCTGTGCATGTGGAGATTGTATGTTTTCCCTGTGTGATGCAGGTAACCAATTTGTCACACCTGTTTCCTCTACAGTCAGACTAATTAGCATCCGTAAAATGCTTGATTGCGTGTGTGTGTGTCCGCTCCATGATGCACAGGCGTCCCACCCAGCCTAGTACCATGTGTTGCCTGAGTAAGACTTCAGCCCCCCACGACCCTCTTCAGCGGCTGGAAGATGTATATCTACACATTGTTTTGCCCCTCTCCAATTTTGCAGTGTGCCGCTTTGAGTCAGATTAGTCACGAACTCAGTATAATATTGCAGCGTCGGCTAAATTTAGTCGAATGATTCAGGAAGGCCAAGCAAAAACAAAACTACGATGTAATCCTGTAAACACCGAAAAGCAAAATAGGCCCCTTTCATGTGGCATCCCTGTATTTTTGGGGAAAAGACACTTTCAGCTTCTTTTCCGTGCTCGGCCTGTGTGTTACCCACACAAAGTCCTGTTAGTATGCCGTTAGACATCTCATTTGGTCGACAGGCCACGCATGCAGCCACAGCGGCTCGTTCACTCGACCCCCCCACAGCGTCCCAAGATCTCAGTACTCATGAATCACCTGGATACGTCCTGGGTGAATTCACTTTGCTCCTGTGACATCTGCAGACTTATTTATAAATCGCGAGCCGCTGTTCATAATACGGGTGGCCGTCTCGCCTTTCTCCGCAGCCCTGGTAAGTAAACAAACATCTTAGACACCCTTGAGAAAGACCGTGCGGGAAAAGACTCCTTCACTGTCTTCCCCTCCATCAGTGTTTGCATTTTACGGGCTCTGACAGGCCATGATCTCATGAAACGTCAAAGTCAGTCCAAAGGTCAAAAAATAACCACTGACACATCATCTACACTAAATCTTATTCCCAATATCACTGCTTCCAATTGCACTTAGCTTCTGAGCTAGGTCATATTCTTTAGGCTTCAGAAAAGGGGACAAGTTGACTGATCAGCGTAGTACCTGGGACTGAGTGTAAACGACTTCATAGAGAGGTAACTGTGACTGTTGCCTGGGGAAGCAACAGTTAAAATACGGCTCTCAGCTAGCCCACTGAACACATGGGTGAGGAGTCAGCAGCACATGGCTGACGGATCTGGAAGCTGTGCACTTGCCTGCCATTTTCCAGAAGACCAAAGCAATCAACACCCTGATCAAAACACGAGTGATCCAAGGCCACCTGGTGTGAAGCGAACGACTATTCATGGATGGGGGGGGGCTGTTTCCTGTCGCTCATTTGGGTCAGCTTACTCTACAAGAGCAGTAATATCTCGGGTTTTCAAATCGCTACGCTTGCAAATTTATATGAAGTTGTGGAAATGAAACTGCTATTTATAAGTGTGGGCCATTTCACAGCTTGATTTACATTTTGATTTACTTGAAATTAGTCTTCCCAGGATGTCCCAAAGAGTCAGCTAACATCATGACAACCCTAGAAAGTTATATATATAAATATATATATGAATATATATATATATATAGCACCTGCAAGACAATACATATCATTAAAGGCTAAATGAGATTTCAGTGTTTTTTTTTTATTTAAACAGGAAATGAGGGAGGTGGAAAAGATCAAAGAACAAAACTGAAAGCGCCCCCTGTCTTGCTGGAGGTGAAACACCTTAGTGAAGGAGGAGAGAGGCTCAAAAAATCTCATACACGGAACAGGGAGAGGCCTGTATTCACCACGCTCGGCTAGCTCAGTGGAACTTTTCTAGCCCGACGGTCACTTCAGAAGGAACCACGAGCGTGCACAAGCTGAGAAAATGCTACAGCGTGAATTTCAAATGGTTAAAGTTTGCCTCAGTCGTATTGTATTTTGGTGACCGAGGAATTAATTAAACACCATATGAATGGAGAAAAATTATAACGTGAAGGTGTGAGCCTGTTTGTTTGTCCTGCTGTGACCCTGGAGCCTTGCCGGCAGCAAGCGAATTTCCAGCCACAAAAAAAGAAGCATAGAGACGACGATGTCAAGCAGACAGCTCTCAATAGTTCGATCTCAACCTTGAGACAGAAATTGCAGCAAGCCACCCGAATACCTGTTTATCACTCCGATTTTATTTCTGGCTTTTCAACACTTTTCCAGACAGTACTTATGTTTTCCAACCCTCCCGCTGATGAGAACTGAGGTTTGCCAAAACAGCCACTCGGACTGAGGAGGCAGAGTGGTGATTTTGAGTCTTGTGAGCGGGAACCCGAACCGTTTTCGCCACGGTCATCCTTCAGCTGCCGGTGATGCACATGGCTGAAACCGAAAGTGCCCAGATGTGGCAAGATACCTGATTCTCCTCTGGAGGCTCCCACTCGGGCTGCATGTGTTCATTCTAGATGCGATGTGTAAAAATCGCAAAGGCATGCTCTGCCTTCAGGACAAAAATGCAGCATATGCCACGAAGCTGTCAGTCTCTCTGTCACAGGAATGGAAATTCGATCATCATCTTCGTCTTTTGATCTCTTCTGAACAAGGCTTATGTCGAACTGAATCACATACTTCAAGATGACTTGCCTGCATGTTCACATTTTGTTCTAACCGTAATTCTTGGTTGTGCGTCATGCTGCCATCAGGTGTTCTGGTGCCTGGACAAAAGACGTAGTGTGATTTATTTGGTCTGACCAGAATTTATATCGATTAACAACTTTGTGTACCAAAGAGTTCCACGCATAGTGATCACTGGTTTTCCATATGAAACCGTGTACTCCAGTATGAAAACAAAAGAAATGAGAAAAGACTTTAAACTGATGTCAGAAATTGAAAGAAGTAGCTGAATGAATAATAAAATCTGTTTTTTCTGATGACTGGGGGATTTCACAGCGTTTACTCAAACAGTGAGAGATGAAAAACAAAACCCCAGGCAGCTAAATATCGAACATTAGGCATCCGATCTCTGCATCCTGAATGATGGTGTATTTGGGTCATTCAGAAGCTAAATATGTCTCTGTCAGAGGTTGTACGACCTTCCACAGGACCACGCCTTATCTGCTCAATCTTGCTGTTTGATATGTCTGTGGTTGCCAGATGTGGAGTTTCAGGACAGTGCTGCATGCCAGCAAACAGTCCCTGCATCCGTGGGACTGTCCCTGCATAAGAATGTACCTTCTGCCGATACGTCAAGAAACAGCATGGCGAAGCGGTGAGACGAATCAGAATCTGAATTGTAGCAGACATGCAGAGACTTACACCCGGCCTGGATGTCCGTTCTTCAAACAGAGTAACAACCAGTGCAACCCTTAATCCCATCTGATTCGATACTGTCTACGGGCTTCTGGGTATTTGCTCCACTTGAAGCCAGAGAATGACAGGACCATGGGCCAGGGAGGGTGACTTTGGTTGTCCTTTAATGCCACTGTGTCACTGCACACTACTACATCTCAACGCTGAGGAAAAAATGCAGTGTGACACCTTAGGGATGCACTCTATGCTTCCTGACAACATTTGTAACTACTTTAATTTGTAAATATTATTAGCATTATGATTGTTTTTATTTACAGAAGTGGTCATCTCAAAATCGACCTTGTGACTTTGCAGTCAGGGTGGTCTGGGTCTGCCACCCTCGGCCCTGCAGGGTTAGGGTGTGACTCCTCTTCCACACGCCCTCGGGGGGGAATCAGAGTAATGAGGAGGTACGACAGAGCCACGCTCCTCAGAGCGGCACCGGAGCACCTGTCATTCGCAGACCACAGGTGGGCGTGAGGAGAGGGACATTCTGATGATTTTTATCAAGCCGCGTTTCAGTATGTCACAACGACTCTCTTTAAATGTCAGATATTAGCTGTTTCTGGAGCAGACTCTAAAATATTCACGGTGCTGAGGCGATGTCTGCGAGAGTCTGTGTGGGCAGGGCAGCAGTGTGATCTGACTCAAAACCGAAGCCCAGCTTGCTGCACTCACATGTGTGTGGGCAGCTCCCAGATGGCTCCACTCGCTCCTCACAAATGTCACTCTCACAATAACCAAGCAGTGCTGTGAAAAGCAGGTATTTCTTTGACAGTGGCGGTGGTGGGGTGGGGGTTAGGGGAGTCGCATCGCATTTCTTTGCTCCTCCGTGAAATGTTAAAAAAAAAAAAGAAACATGTGAGCGGTTGATCCACTCTGTAGAGTGACCTTTACGTCGTGACATAATAACGAGCAATCACTGCCCTGTTGCTATTGGTCAGGGCTGTATAAATCGTTAATGTAACCACTCTTCCCTCTTGCTATTGGTCAGGTGCATAAAATGCTTGATTCGGCCACTTTTTCCTGCTGTGATTGGTCAGAGGCATGGAGATGGCAGAAAACGGGAGAACTGTCTGGAGAAACATTTTACTTTTGATTGATCGGTGCTGTTTGTCTGCAGATTGTCTTGTGGTTGCTGCAGTATATTTGTACTCTGATTTTTTTGTACTCTGAACACAGATTTTTTTTAATCACTTTGCATACAATACGACTATGATCCTTTATAACTTCTTTAAATTAAAATAACTGGCTATAGTGTGGGAAGCTGTTCGAAAACGGCACTAGGATCACACGGCTGCATGTTTTAATGGCCCCCGTTTAATCTGTGCTGCTCAGTTCTACAGCAGATGCCGTCGTTCAGAGTAACTCACGCCGCTTACATTTGATTCATTCCGCCCATCTATGCAGTCAGATATTTACACCAATTCAGATTGCGTCGGTTCAGGTCTAATGGATCTAATGGACACATCGTGTTGCTTTTTTTTTTTAAAGCCGTGTGTTCCCTACCACTGGGTTCCACGGTCAGTGAAGCTAAGTGTTGCCATTAAGCGAATCCAACAGCGGCACACCGGAGAATAGCGTATAAGTGTGGGTGGCACACGTCTCGTTTCAAAATGCTTCGGTTTTACAATGAATAATGACAAAAACAACAAGAATGACAATTGTGAAAAAATGTTTGTAGTTTACAAAACCACTGCAAGCACAGGACAGCCGTGCTCCCTCATCTCCTCCGTGCAACGCCCTGTCAGTACAACTGCAGTCAAGATACTCCCCCAAAGACAGCAACGCACTGCAACCAATTTATATATGCATGTGAAAGTAAAACCAAGATAACATTTCTGGAGCAGATTTTAGTTTTTGTTTTAAGAATTATAGTAAAAGATCAGTTAGGTAAGTTTCAGCTGGGTCGCCATGAAAGCACTACGAGGCTACCGTGATTAGGCGGCTCCCTGCAAAACAAGTGGATGGGTAAGGTAGGCATCAGAGCACGGCTGGCCAACGGTGAGAGGCACCGGAATACCGTGGAAGAACATCGGGCAAAAACCAAGGCTTTTGGACGTACATTTCTGACGATTTAAAGACAGCTTTACTGCCTTAAAATTAGGCAAATGTGAAAATCCCTGCTAGGGTTCTACAGGCCTTGATTCAGCGAAGCTATAATACCAGCAGACTTATCTAGTAAAACTTTTTCAAACAAACAAGGTGACTTGCAGGTTTGTGTTACACATACATGCAGATCTGTTCATTACTGTACATTAGGTGCTGGGCAGATGTCTTTAGTAAAACGGAAAAAAGCATTGCAAGTTTTTTTATATCCTCCTGGCGTTAGTGAAGCCATTCAGGCGAAACTCGATTTTCATAGCTTCACACTGTTGTTTATGTACGAGAGTGCGACGTTTTAACGGTCGGCACGGGGCTGCCAGGCTAAGTGGGAATCCTGGTTGACACCCCCCGAGCTCCGGTGGTGCAGGAAGTGGGAGCAGTCACACAGCACTCAGAGTGTAGAGGCAGCAGTCAGAAAACAGCTAGCGCCACAGAAGAGACATTCTTTACAAAAACGAAAAAAAAAAAAAAACACCTTCTTGATGTAAGCCCGGAGGTGTGACTGTGACAGCAGTATCTTCTCTCTCTCTACCCCAAAGACAGGAATGTTTGCTATAGTAGGCTATTAACGCCTTTTTTTTTAATCTGCTGAACAAACAGAGCACTTCCCCGACAGAGAATGGCAACACGGCTCTCAGTTAATGCACATGACACGGTCTCTCTCCAGCACCCCGAGAAACGTGTTCCCTGCCCGCGGTCATGTGTGCGGTTCCGGAGATCCGCTCGTAGGTACGTGTGACTGTCACGGACAGGCACGCTGCCACTTGGCTCTGCGCTGCCGCGAAGATGTCTCATTGTCTCCTTCTAAGCACGGACAGACTTGGAAGTGCCAGCTTGCCCAAGACAGAGGCCAGTCCTTCCATCCACTTTCCAAGTGTTAATCCGGTATACAGTCACAGGACGGAGGATAGTTACTGTACATATCCAGATGAATAGTCATGTGATTTCAGGAGGCAGTTAAGTGGTACAACATGGTATTGTGCCAATAACAATAAACAATATCCTGTTATATCAGTATTGTGTAAGTGTCTTCCATTTAACTGCACAAACATGTTTGAAGTCTAATCTTTGACTAATGGTAATCAACAACAAAAACCTGATTACAAAAGAGGCAGAAAAATTGACTGTTACCATGGCAGCAGTGGAGGCCATTTTAGGCTCAGGGGAAAGGTGATGACCTGCCAACTTCACAGGAACAGTAACTGGTAGATTTCTGTGAAGTATCAGCAAGGAGCTACAAAACACAGGCCTAAATTTGCATTACGGTGCGAGACAGTGAGCAGTAGTCGTATTGCTTATGCCATTCATGCAGGATAACAATTATTAGTTAAGGAGCCTTCCTTTTAACCAGAAGCCCATGGAAACAATCTGAAAGATATGAGTGTAATATATGACCTAGTTGTTTGATGAGCTTTACTCTGAATTAAAACCACCTTCATCCTTCACCGCTCCTCTTTTCAGTAAACTGGTATACGAAACTTTAATAACCTGTGAGACTGTGGTTATTTTCGGAAGTTATAACCCCACTGGTCCGAGAAATAGCTCTGCCGTTCTATTTTCCAGAGGGGATCATAACCTGAAGTGCTCCAGGAAAATACCTCGTTTCATTTGGTAGGTTCCACAAACTGGTCATTGAAAAGCACTTTGCAGAAGACTGTCCAGAGGACTCAACCATCCAACTGACTAAAACGAGTCTAACTGAAGTTTCTCTAGGCCCTTAGAAGAAACTTTCTAAGCCTTTGGGAAAGAGTTATTTTATGTTTGTTGAAAATGCCCACCATGCATTGTTGTGTGTGTGCCAGTGCCCTATGATGGACTGGCCTCCAATCCGTGGTGTACCCCAATCTGTGCCTAGTGGGATGGGTTTGCGACTCATTGTGAGCCGGTACTGCATAGGTGGAAATTAAAGATGAACAATAGTATAAATTACACTTCAGATAGATCATGAGAGTCCCTTAGTCATAGCTGACAGTTGCAATCTGACTGGGAGAAAATCTACAGAGACACAGGGTCAAAAAACAATCAAGGCCCCAGCAGATGACAGGGTTAGTCAACCTGACCATGTGAAACCATGAATCCTTTTCTCAAGACACCGGATCATGAAGAATTTCACATTTGGCCACCTGTAGTCGTATTACAAGTGAGCTTTTAATATGCATAAAATCATAATGCTACATTGCATTCAAGTGTGAAGTAAGCAATTTCAAAGGCCAGGGGTCATGTTTGGAAGTTGTTTACTGACTTCTAAGTTTTTACTAGAATTCCAGGTGTTTAGGCATTTCTTCAACTGTTCTATCCATTTGTGAGTTATCGCAGTTTTCAGATCAGTCCTGAACATGGCCACAGAACCAGATGTTAGACGGGATTTGCTACAGAGAAAAGATGATCAGTGATCTAATGAGTTTCACTTCACTGTTAGGGGAGGTAGGCCTCTCAGTGGCTTCTGCTGTGTTTTTTGACACCAGCTGACGTGAAGTATGGAGGTCCTGCTACACCAGCATTTACGGACCACCGAGGTTCCAAATGTTTAGTCTGGGCCCTGCTGTCTCTGACCAGCGGTGATTTCAGACCACTGAATGTTTTCTAGTACAGATGCCCCATTCATCTGCAATCAAGGTAACCATTAATTTCCTTCAAAGCATGAACCCTACACAACACTGCATCAATTTAATACATTTTGTATGGCGTGAGTATTGCTTTCTCTTTTTCCATACCCTTGAGAGATTAAAGCGTCAATGTTGGGCCTTTTGTCTGACCTTTTTCCCTGAAATTCCTTTTTCTTTTGGAATAAATTAACCTGACCAGTGCTGTACTTTGAAAGATGAATTTAATTGTACTTAAACAGTGAACCAATTTTGTTTTTTTTTTTTTTTTTTTTTACCAAGAGCAGTATAAACGCTGCACAATGGGAGAGTGATTTCAGCCCCCCCCACCACCACCACCACCCTTTCAGTTTCTTACCACACTTCAAAGCGCTGGGGCAGTCTGAGTTCCAAGAACCACGTGCAGAATTCTTGGTGTTTGTTTCTGCATGAAGGTCTCAGATGAGCTCTCATAACAGCTTGCTTGTGATTTCTCTGACACTGCAAATTACAAAAGGACCTGAATGACTCAGCAAAATCACTGTGAGTAAGACCTAAGCAACTATAATTAAACATCCCATCAGGCCAGCAAACTTACAGTGCCATTGGTTCAGATTACAGAATTAGGACTTCGATTTGGCGTTGAGAACGTCTCCTCAAAATAGCTCCTTCTTAGACGCCACATTTGAATTACATATTTAAAAATTCGAACGAAATTACACTTTTGGCAGCAATTGATTTTACTTTCATGGGAGATAAAGCTAATTTTTTTTCTGGATAGGTTTCTTAAACACCATAGTTGTTTTCTACTGAGTCCAAATGAACAACAATGCTCAACAACATGCTGGTTAAATCGCTTGTAACTCTTTTAACGAGGGCTCTCTCCATAGAGGAACGTCCCCTCATGCCATCGTGGTCAGTGTTCTGCTTTTCAAAGGTACGGTGGATCGACACAAACAAACACGCAACATATATGTACAGTTAAATCACGTCTGACCAGCATGGGCAGGCGATTCAGCTACCTCAGTCAACAGCAGGTCACTCTGGGTCAAAAAGAACAGAAATACCCGAAGTACTGCATTCGCGTGTCGGAATTTACACACCCAGCACATTGTGCTCGGCTGAGGCTTCGGTTAGTCAGCACACAGTGTCGCTTTGATTTTTTTTTAATGCTGGCAGCAGGCTTCGGGACGTTATGAGGACGTTCAGCCAACGCTATAGTTGCACTTTGCCCCTTTGTGGCTGTGTCATCATTTCCTCATTCGTAACGTGATCTTTTTCGTTTTCAGTACTTGGCCAGGTGCTGCAAATGGCTGAAAAGTTTACCCCCGCAGCATTTGGCCTCCTATACGTCCGTGAGCATGTGCACGGTCCCGCATGACCGGCAAACAGCTGTTTGAGTGCATGGCTGCATGATTATTAAACATAGTCTAAACGCAGACGTTTATTTCCTCTACAGCAGCAACATGCCGCATAAATAGCAGCCAATATCAGTACCGGTATAAATAAGGAAAGGACACCTTAGCTAAGGAAAACTGACACGGCTGAGTAATTTTCACACACTGGCAAAGCTGACTTGCTCTGGCCTTATTAGTGCCCCTTGGAGTGCCCCAGCTGTGGGCTTCCAGAGTCCCCTCTTCAAGTGACAGCCAGGGTCCTGCTTTCCTGTCAGACCCGGTTCTTTCAGAGGGGGAGGAAGATTAGCCGTGTCGCGCTGGTCGTTTCCTCTTCCTGGCCAGTCCCTCGTGGCTCGGCCTCCTTCAGCAGTCTGGCGGACGTGCGGATCAGGTTACATCCAGGACCCCCTCTCATGTTTGCCCTGTCAGGACGTTCAGCTCCTTTGTTTGTGCCACCCACTCCGTACTGTAGACTCATCAGGAGGCGCTGCTCACAGCCCCCCCCTCCCTTGGGGGGAACTGGATGCTGCTGCCCATCACCCGTTTCGAAGGTTCGTCCCGATCACAGAGACCAGGCGGCGGTGTTCGTTTTGGAACGGGAGCCACACGTCATTTGCTGTTTACTATTGCCGGTTTTACCTCTGTTTTCTCCAGGCTCTCGAACATTACTGGTGTCAATTATGAATTTATTATGAATGTACCAGCATCCCCAAGGATTCCCTCTCTCTCTCTCTTTCTCTCTCTCTTTCTCTCTCTCTCTCCTTCTCTCTCTCCCTTTCTTGGTACGAGGAGACCGCTGATGAGGCATACGGGACAGCTGTTTACAATGGCAAAATACAGAAGTGAGAATTCCAGTAATAGAGAAACGAGAGTGGGGTGTTTGCAGTATGGGATGGTGACACAGACCACCACACTACACACTGGTCATATGCCTTCTGCAGGGAAAGTTTACACCATGTAACAATCTCTAATTTCCGCTATAGCTGTAGTCATGAAGACTAAAATGGCCAACTTAGTTTGAACTAGTGGTTTAAAATATGTATGGGAAAACTTACAGGTAGAGGGGTGCCCTTGTAGCAGGTGACAAAGTCTGATTGATGACATAATATTCGCTGATTACATTAACTTTCACTTTACCCATTCATGTCTTTGTACCCTGATGCAAGCCACCTCATATTTTGACACTTAACAGAAATGCTTGCTTTGACCCCAAAACGCAAGTAACCTTTAATAATTTCTCTTGTCTCTAAAATGTTCTTGTGTTTTTACTTTGAGCTTCTTTCCATTTTAGCCATGGTTTTGATAAATTGGAAGTTTAATAATGATGCCTACGATGTCTCTTCACCTTGAAGGCATCTTTCCAGCAAACTCATGTGTAGAGGAAGGCAGAGGTGCCTGGCCAATGGCGTGAGCAAACAGCCAGCACATTGGAAGCGCTAGCAAAGTTAATGAACGGCACTTCTAGGCAAATTGCCAGTATGGGCAGGCAGCCACTCTCCCACAATGAGCTTGAGGAGTATCACGACAGAGCTGGTTCTAATTATACACTGAGAGAGAGAGAGAGAGAGAGAGAGAGCAGTCACAAAGAGAGAGCAAGTGGGAGAGAGAGGAGGAGAGCGAGAGAGGCAGCAGCAGCCAGAGAGGGGGAGCAAGTTTGAACACGAGAGAGGTGAGAGAGACCAGTCACAGAAAGCGATAGCGAGAGAGAGGTAAGCAGTACCAATGTTGGATGTTCAAACGTGTATGACTGTTGCCTGTTCAGCTGAAGACACAGATCTTCCCTCACCTCAAGAGAAGAGCTAAACAGGTAGGAGACCAGAGCTGTTTGCTTACACGCGTGCCAGGAGTCTGTGCAAGCCTGCTCGTTTTGAACGCATGCATGAGTACGTGTATGCGTGTGTGTGTGTGTGTGTGTGTGTGTGTGTGTGTGTGTGTGTGTGTGTGTTTGTACATGTGTGTGTCTGCCTGTCAGTGATAAAAGTTACAGAGTCCCTCTCTCACTCGGCGCTGCCACGGTTTTAGGGAGGTCACGTTCCCTCAGGTGTGAAGGTGATGAGCGTGCAGGGACGGTGTATGGGTTCAGTTTGCCAGTAGGTCAGGGTTCGCCAGCCACAAGCCCGGATACGCATCTATGCCCCCCCCCAGAGCACCACGGTGGCCGAGCATTCCCAGAGTAGCTTGTGGGAAGGCGGGAGGTCGGTCTGTCAGTGGCTCAGGACCATCACCACATCACACCTTACAGGCATTCACCTCAAAATTCGGTTCTGTGACTACCAGTGTAATTACCGCTTGTCCTAATAGTTAAAAGCTCTAAAAATATATATAGCTAGCCTCCCCGTGTAAATCTGTTCAGGTCCTCAAACCTCTGACATTGCCCTTTTATTTTGTAAAAGTTATTTCGTAATCATCCTTGTTCCTCTGTGGCATCACATGTCAGCCCCTTCAATGATGCTTTTGTTTCTCCTTGATCTTCTTTTGACTTCTGTAACGTCATGCAGCAGCGATTTACATGACACGGCATACCTCAGTTCTTCTATAATATTCAAAAAAAAGGTGTCATATCACAATCCTACAATTGTGCATAGAAATATTAATAAATTTACAGTAACACCTTCTTATAACGTACGGGAAGTGTTGGTAGCTCGTTTACATTTGAACTTCTAAAAATAGCCATTCTTAAAAACAGTTCCTGTGCAACGAATTCCATTTTATCGGAAGATGCGGAGGACTCATTCGGTTGCGGGCACTGATTTGCATAGCTTAGCGTCGCGCCGCACCTGCGGTAACGCGGACAGACCGCTCCTGGCGCTAACGACGTCGTCTCTGGCACTCGGAGGTCCTGACGGTCTATGTTATATCACTCGCTGGCACGCGCTCACCGGGTCCTACACAAGGCGTGAAACACGAGGCCGTCTCGCTGCCAGGTTAGCGGCAGCGACGCGGCTCATCCGACACAGCCCTTCCGTGGCGGGCACCGTGGATCCTGGGAGGCCCGTCTGGCCTGGAGCCCACACCCCAGACGGACCGTTTCCGTCCGGAGTGCAGCCTAACACCGTCCGACAAAGTCATTCCCTCTACACGTATGCAACATCCCTGCCATTTGGCTGCAGCCCCCCACTCCCCTGACACTTGTCAGACTTTTCTGTTATATTTTTTTTGTTTTGGGGGGGTGAGAATTTGGTGGGGGGGTCAAGGAATGAGACCTGTGAGAGCTGGGTAAAAGTAGGACGAGGGCAGTGACTAAGATCACACGCTTGATGAGAGACACTAAAAGCCTCCAGGATTCGACCACCCCCCCCCCCCCCCACAACGGGATTGGTGACTTCTGGAAGAGTGATTTACGCACCAAAGCTTGTGAAAACCACACCGTCTTAGGAGAAGAGAACCCAGCACGCCGCTCAAGCCATCCACCGTTAGTTTTCCCTCCCGCGCGCTGCGACTTTAAGAGGTCTATTTTTGCAGCCGCACACACTCATGCATAATGTGAAGCGTGTGAATGAGCCGGTGGGTGTAACTGGTTCACGTTAATCCCGCCGCTCGGTGTGCCCGTTCAGCAGGGACTGACTGCTACATCGCTCGCCGAGTGCCGACAGATGGGTTTCCTTTTTCGGGAGCCCGATTGTTTGCTGGGGCATCATGAGACTCCACCAGATCATACCTCGACTGCAGGCTGATTAACTTCCAAAGCAGTGAACGCGGCCCTGCGCTCCACCTCTGATGCTGCGGGGAAGACAGAACCCTTTTCAGCTGGAGTGCGAACTCACTGCTCCACTCCACTCACCGAAATGCATATATATGTATTTATATTTAGACATGCATACATGCACATCCATAACTCCATTGTACACTTGCGGAGAGGATGTCCTCTTGCACGACTGCCTTATGCAACGGCGGCTCTTGAATACTGCATGGCTTGCGATTTCCGCTGTGCTCCTTGGTGTGTGACGGCGGTTCCCGTTGCTGCCCTGTGCCCTTGTCCCCCACCTCGGCAGCCCACACACCACAGAGTGCCTGCACTTTTGGAGAGGGAGCCGATCTCGTGACGCAGAGATCATGTGATCACCTTGTTAGGCTTGACTTAAGATAGTGACAGTGGAGATTCAGATAAAACGAGGGAGTGTTGCGGGGGTCATTGCTCAAAGCTAGAGTGTATCTGGAGGCTCCTCGTATCAGCTAATCTTCCATCATGCAGATATACAGGGGTAGCCTATGGAAGCTTGGAGATTTGTAGCGTCTCCTCTCACGTGTGAGGTTGGATCGAGCGGCGTTGCTCGTCCTACGGGATGCGTTGAGTCGCTTTTCCCTTTCCTGTCCTGTATCATGGCTGCCGCCTCATTTAATCCAGCTGTCAGCTAGGTGTGTGACACTGGCGGGGGGTGGGAGGGGGAGAGCTAAGACATTTCAGATGGCCTCCTGTGGAGCAGAAGAAGCAGCCAGCAGCTCAGCCTGTTAACAAGAACCCACAAGGCCCACAAGGCATGCAGAGTCTATGTCTTCTTCACTGGTATTCGCTCACTCATGTCCCTGTAGCTCAACATTTCTTGCACAGGCCGGTGTATTTCCGTGGCCTGTTTTACAGACTCTCCCTCTGTCCAAGTCACTCTAACCAGATCTGGGTGTTGGCCTCATAACAGGGAAGTTTCAGGACAGACAGAAACATTTAAAACATTTACTGTTCACCGCAGGTGATTTTTACTTTCACGCCCAAAGGCCACCTCATATTGACTTCTTAGTTGACGTGTTAAAACGTACTCTAAAGCGACAGCGAAATTACAGCACTTAACAATAAATGTACTACGTGTGAATACAAATGTTGAAATGAGGTCATCCTTGCAAGTTTGTCATCGTTATTTAACTTATATGCACTTAATGTGTCGTCTTCTTTTTTATATTTTATTTCTTTGAGCGGGAAAAGAGTAGCTTGCATTTACATCAGTAATATTCTGTATTGTCCTTTCTAGTACCTGCTTTGAGAAATAATTTTTCATATTCATTTTTATCTTGCCTGCAGGATGGGTCACAATGGCAGCACAGTAAAATTAGACTCTAGAGAAAGCCAGGGTGTGGAGGCACACGTCATTTCCTCCGTTTGGGCTCTCACATCCTCAGCACTCCTTCACTTAGTCTGCCGGCGTATGGTACAGGACCACATGACCTGACATACATCACAGGACTACGTAACCCAGCGTACATTACGGGACCACATGACCCACCGTCCAGCACAGGATCACATGACCCAGTCACCAGGATGGAGTGTTGAGCAAAACGGTTTCTTTGGCTTTCCCTATTCGCGAGTTTAATTGTGATTTCAGTTTGATTTAATCACTGCATCTTAATAATTAGATCATTTTATTTAATTGTTTTTTAAAAGGCCTTTTGTTAAAATCAGCCAAACTAGGGCAGGCCTTCACACACACATGCACACATATACATGTACATACGTGTGTTTCTCTTCATTTGCAGAAATGAAAGGCCGGAACTTGCCTGCACCCTTCCGTCTCCGTCCCGTCCACATGACAAACGAATCTAAGCATTCAGTTTTTGCTCAAATGGCACATAACTTTGTTCCAGCAAATCACAGGATGTCATGGCCAGCGGAACGCAGAAATCCTTAGAGGGGCACAGAGTGGCTTCAGAAGGGCAGGACTGGTCTGGCATTCCATCGGTGGCAGGATCCCGGCGTTGGCCGGAAGGTGGCGACGGTGTGTGGTTTGTGCTTGGAGCTTAAAGGGAAGCATGGGCGAGTCTTTGAGGGAAGTCAAAATATTGTCCAAAACACAAGTGAAACAGACAAAATCAGAATTTAAATTAAAAAGTGGCTGACTGATGACTTAAAGTATTTCACACTCATAACGATTCATTATAGTCTCTTTAATGTATTTTGTACCTGTGTGTGTGTGTGTGTGTGTGTAGCATGTGCAGTCACACCCAGCTGAGAAGCACTCCAGCCAAACTCTAAGACCTAGCAGCAGATCTAAATTGGCAACCAACTAATCAGAGATCAGGTCGTTTAAACTGGAGACCAGGGAATGGCAAAGCAATTATGTAACTTGATACTGCGATTGCACTTATGAAAAACAAAATCCCTGCTCTCCATCCTACACCATGTGTCCTTCTTGGATTCAGTCGCTCACATTAAAGTTTCATATTAGAGGGACAGGGGATGTACACAACTCTGCAGGAGGCTGCAGTAAATGACTGAGACCAAGGCCATGATCCAATATGCCATAAGCCTGGTAATCTTTTTAACCAATGCCATCCAAAATCCAGCTCACCAAGGCATTGCGGCCCTATTCATACTGAGGGGGCTGACTCTGGGGTCCAAAGGATGGGGGGCATTTTCCCTCCTATCTGGACATCCTCCCCTCCCACAACCAGCCCTTTCACCGACGGGACATTTAACGTAGCTGTCCGCGGCGGCCATGGTCCTCTTTCGGCTCTGTTTGTTGTTGTGCTTCTGAAGACTGTTATTTGTTTTCAGTTACAAAAAGCTGTAATGATCTTCAAATAATCATCAGCCTCTTAAAGGAATTCCCTGCTGCATACCTGTTATCACACAGGTGGGTGGAGGTGATATCAGAGATGGAGAAGCAGAAGCCTTAAAAGAATAACTGAAATAATTAACCAGGAATTATTAAAAATAATGACAAATATAAGGCATATGCTAAATTACTGCCCCTCATATATGCCCATGTTTAATTTTGGACAGAAAAGCTGCTATTTTTGTTCTTAGTTCTTTAAATCTCTGCACTTCTCATAACACCCTCCATAATATTTTTATGTGACTAACTGCACTTGGGTTGCATTGTATTTTAGTGAATGGCATGAGATTTCTTGATGGGCTCTAGAATGGGTGTAACAAACTTCTAGATTATGTGTGAAGATGCTAAACTTTGTGGGTTCTCATGACCTGATGTGGTCCTTGGCGTTGACCTCAGTGCCCTGACCGTGGGCACAGTCACAATGCATATGATCCTCCTGTAAAGGGCACCCTCCCTCAGGCGTGCCGGTCTGAAGGCATCCCATACTTCTCATCATATTTCATAGCGTAGTAGGAGTGAAGTGCCATATCTGAGCCCTTCCTACGACAAGGTTAAGGGAGCCGGCAGCCGTAAGTGAGGTCACCCAACTTCCTGCGGTACCTCGCAGGCTATCCCTTTTGAGATGAGTAACGCTGGCCACCCTCCATCTTGGCTACCCGGTACACTGTGTGGCTTTATGGAAGACTTCTGCAGCTTTAGGCGTGGACACGCTCCACGGTCTTCTCTGACGCTCTGTCAGGCTGAGGGTGACTCAAAGGCTCTGCATAGTATGTTCACATGCTATATGAGACCATGCGTGTCATTTCCTGCTTTGCCTCATAGGTCCTGCAATTAATTGACACAGCTTCATTTTCAAGATTCACAAAGCTATGATGTTATGAAGGTGTGTAGAGTCATCTTATCAGACCTCCACTCAGCGTTCCATCCACACACACATCTTCATGTATCTGTTATGTAAGAACTTCTGAAGCTAACAACCCATTCTGTATACATTTTCTGTATACTCATATATACACTCATGCTAGCGGACTAAAGAATTTCTCCCCAGTGGGATCAATAAATTACTATCAATCCATCAATCAGTCAGTCAGTCAATCAATCAATCAATCAATCAATCAATCAATCAATGTGGGTGAGGCTGTGTTTCTCTCAGGCACAAACTCCAGAGGCGAGGTTATCGGCTTTTCAGTGTCAGCGGTATGCACAAAGCAAAGATATGTGACAATGACACATGCTTTCTAGTGGTGAAAATCAGTGCCACGGTAGATATAACTTCAGCCATTTTGCGAAAGCAGAATGCTGCTTTGCATCTGACCATTTTTATGAGTATCCAGTCACTGCCCACTGGGTCAAGGAGTAAAAACAGCATGCCTCGGGCCAGCCCTCAAATCAATCGGAATCAGCGGCAGTGAGCTGGCCAGAATTAGGAACGACATCCGTACCACACCACCATCAGAATCCCAGTTAGGCCCGATGGCTCAGTTTTCCTCAGCGTGAGCCAAGAGGTAGAGTTTCATGGGAAGGACAAGCCTAGAATTCGGGCCGAGCTCTTCCATGGATTTATGGTGGAGTTTTTAAATAAACCTCTTATCTTCACCAGTAAGATACTGCCAATGAGCTAACAGCTACCTGATGCTTCATTGGATTCAAGAGGAGGCCCCCATACAAAACGATATGTATGATAAAAGATGATCAGGCTCAGAAAATTAAAGGACTGCATTAGATGAGCAAATATTGATATAAACTCTACATACTCTGTAAATGAAGTATTGTTTTTATTAGCTTGAATTTTGTTCAGAATGACATTTTAAAAATGATGAGAAAAATATTTTTTTCTCGATATAAATATTATAATTGCACAAAATGGCATCAAACAAAACCTAAGCCTTTGGTTCTGCTTTTTTATGCATTGTGGAGAATCAGGAAGTACAAAAATTTTTATTTTGTGCTCAAAACACATTTTGCAGCAGTTTAATCAACAGTGTGACATCTTTGTCCTAAAGAAATTGTTTATGAATCTAAACGTGGCAATGTCACTTTTTACTCAGTTTCCTTCATATATATTACATCAGAATCAGAATATCTTTATTGTCATTGTAACGAGTACAACGAAATTAAGTAATGTAATGTAAGGAGTAAATAAGAATAAATATCGATAGAGGGCTTGTGATCCTGACCAGGATATGCGGTTAGAAGATCAAACCAGAACCAAATCACAAATCAAACTGTCTGAGTTTTTGTCGACAATGGGAAACGTATTCACTGGAATCTCGTCCATGATGCCTGTAGCCTTGTGAACTGTAATAGGAACCAGGCTAAACAGTTTGGATGGATGGATGGATGGATGGATGGATGGATGGATGGATGGATGG
>JAACJT020000086.1:5359616-5386833 GCA_009936485.2 Gymnarchus niloticus | reverse complement strand
TGGATGGATGGATGGATGGATGGATGGATGGATGGATGGATGGATGGGAGTGTACAGCTGCAACAACTAATGTCTATCTTTATGGTATATAAAAAGCCTGAGAATTAGATTGTCGCTATGTACTGAATTCCTTGGTGTCTCTTACCAAAAGCTATGAGCTCAAGTATGATGACACTTCACCTTCTGACCTTCCGGGAGATTATGGTGGATTATAGGTTATGGAGTCCTAATAATTATCCACTTCCCATCACACTTATTGATAGGGGAACTTTGGCAAGTTAGAGATGACTTACAACTAAACTCACAAAACTATGGTCTTTAAATAATAATATTGTACATTCCTATCAGTAATCCACGTCAAATTTAAATAAGAACAATTCGGTGGCCAGTTTAAGAATACCATCTCAGAGAACAGTCTGCGAATCACATGGCCGTGACTGAATATATCCAGCATGCAGGCAGGGTCAAGAGGTTCACCTACTGTTTGACTAAGCATTAGAATGGCTAAGATGTGTGATATGAGCGATTTTTGTGTGAGGCCTGGTGCCAAACGTGGTGGTTCCAGCATCTCAGAAACAGTCACTCCTGGGATTTCCATGTACTACAGTGTCTCGAGTTTACAGAGAACGGGGTGATGAACAAAAAATGTCTAGTCAATTGCATTTCTGTAAGCGTAGCCAAAATTGCAAAAATAACAGCTCAGCACAACAGTGGTGTGCAGAATGGCTTCTCTGAAATCACAACTCATCTACCCTGGAAGTGGTTCTGGGACAAAATTGGGTCCTACCTGATAAATAGTGGTACCACCTACTAAGGTGGCCACTGAGTGGATATTCATAAGTTAAGGACATAATCTGATCAAATCTGAACATTAATTGTTCTTCAAACTCACAGTCTACTGCACAAATGATTTGAGCGATGATGTTTCCAGTTTTCCCAAAAGTCCATGTGGGACTATATTTATACCAAATATGTGCTGAAATGATTTAATTTTTTTCATTCAGTTTTGATGTCACGGTGTTGATCACAAAACAGAAAAACATGCTAACCCACACCGACTGACAGCCTTTCCCTGTTCGACTAGTCTGCTGTTTGTGCAGCAAGCACATGGTTTGCATAATGCAAGTGGGTGGGGGAGCCGTGTGCCTGTAAAATTCAAGCAGTTTCACCTCACTGTGACTTTGACAGTCAGCATCTGTGATGTTTTTTTGTCATGATAGAAACACGATTCCCACAGAGATGGCAGCCAGCCGTTTATCACGCATCTCCGTCTTCGGAATGCCCTTTAAGCTTCAGTTACGCAAATTAACCAGCTAATGTTACATTTTATTAAGCGGACAACCTTCTCTGTCATTAGAATTAACGTTACATTCTGAACTATCCCTTTTGTTTTCTAAAATGTCTGTTTTGCTCCAGCAGCCAATTTAGAGAGCTTTCTTTGACTTTGGTGCGCCTCTCTTCGTTTTTGCAGTCATTAAAATAAACATACATACAGCGAGATGCATTACTAAGCCTTATAGTGTCGTTTTACTTAAATAGATGCTGATTTCAAGCAAGCACTTAAGCACTTGATACTATTTATTTAACTATTTATTGAGCTGATGGGTCAGGCTCCAAAAGTTTTTGTTCAACACAATTTCAGTAATGATTTTAACTTAACTTTAAGATTTTTTTTGTTTTTTTTTTTTTTTACTTCCTTAAAGATTCATCCTGTTCATTTGTAGGCACTACAAACACCGAAACCTACATTATTCGTTTTAAAAAGTTTGTGTGAAGTTTCTAGTAATCCATGGGGATTACATCTACGTGCCGACAAGCTACTACATCACAAATGCATTAAATAGTGATCAGTTTTAGCAGTTCAAACAACCTGACTGAAGACTTTGAAAGGTCAGTGAAATTAAAGAAGTACGAATGCCATAATTTTTCTGCACTGAGACAGTGTGTTCATATGTTCATTATCGTTTTTCCCTTGAGGCCACGGACTACCTGGCTTTGCACAATAACCAGCATTTTTTTCTACCCAACGGGTTGGAAAACACTTTCTAAACATGTTTTGAAAGATATTTTCATTAACTACTGTTTGATGATTGGGTTTTTTCTAACTTAATTTAAAGCTACATTCATATACATTATTTAATGGCAAGGTGTTCAAAAATGAAAAGTAACACTTGTAAAAGAAATTTACAGATAAAAATGTTGAGGAAAAAAATGCTATATAAAATACGCAGCTACTGTAACTGTAATGTAAATTCACTCTAGTGATAACCTGAAACCTGTGTGAAATGTACAATAAACCATCAGGACTCATCATGAAAAACTAGATTAACTTAACCCTTTCTGCATCATAACCTTGGCCAGTCTGATAGATAAGTCACTTGTATTGTTCTGTTGACTTGAGCTTGTGGAGAGGAACAGAATAAATCACAAATGTGCTGCCCGACTTTTATTTCACCACGAGGCTGATGGTTTGAGATTTGAGATCAGCCCTGCTGACCAGGAGGGATAAGGCTTGTGTTTACATTATTACATTACACCAGAGCTGAGGCAGGTATTGAGAATCCACTACTCCTGTGGCATATCACAAATTAGCACACCACAGTTTTCCCCCATGTGAATGAATGTTTTTTTTTTTTCTTTTTTGGCCTTCTTCTGCTTTTTAATTAAAATTGCTGCTGTTGTTTTATGGCTAAACTAAAAAAAAAAGTTTAGTTCCAGTGATGTCATTTTTATGAACAGCGATATCTGGAAAATTCATAACCAGTGGGGTTTTACAGGTGTCAATCAATCAGCTTAGTGAAAAAGATTATTTCAGGAGCAACAGTGTCATGGAAACATAAGCGAAATATGTGGAGTTTCTCTGAAAAAACCCTGTTTAATCAATATGCGTTGGTCTGAAGGTTTGTAACGGAGAAGTGTTCTCTTTGAGTACCAGGAATTCAAGGAGCTACGAAAGAAATGAAACATTTTTAACATCAGCAGCGATTACTCTGATTTTGTGGCTCCTTTTAAAAGATGTACACCATGGAAAGAAATGTGAGAATCAGAGTGTCAAAACATTGTTAAGAACGTGGGAGGGGAGCATTAGTCAGGCTGATGTTTTTTCACAGGGCAAATAGATTTGGGGCCCCTGTCAGACAGTTTTGGGTCCTGGTGCCTAAAAGCCCCTTGGATGGCAGTTGGGGGACTACAGGTGCTCAGGCCAGCCCTGGGCTCCTGGATCGAGGTATGCATGCCGTTTTTCTGGCTGCCCTCGGCTCCTCTCCTTGATTGTAGTACGACTACGTCCTCGGAGTCTCCCAAAGCTGAGAGTGCGAGAACCCATCTGAAGCTGTTAGCTGTCGTTCCCAAGGCCTTTTACACGTTTATCGTTAATTTTGAACCCGTACCTCTCAAAAAATGTACCTGTGAATCTACATTTCAGTTCATGACTAACATGTGCTCGTGACATTACTGTATCTTTCTTTTTTTGAGGCAAAAGCCGTCAATGTGCTAATTTAAGTTTGCCACCATGAGGCTTGTCATGTGGGACACAGCCATCCATCTGAGACCTGAGGTGTGAGCTGTTATGGTAATATGTTGTTTTAACATGGTTATTTGTTTCTAAATAAGGAAAAAAAAAATAGTGGGTGGGGAGTTTGCCACCGCCAGCAGAAGACCTTTTATTTGCGGTCCCCTCTTGACAAAGCTGCGTCATTTTCCTCCCACCTGCCGAAACGTCCGACTGGTGCAGCCAGAAAGAGCAGGGCCTAGCTAATGGGTGGCTTCTTCAGAGACCTCTCAGAAGTTGCTATCCATTTAAAGGTCATGGCGATAACGTCTGTTTGAAGATAGCCTTGTACCCAGATGGGGAGCAAGCGTGTGTATCACGCAGCAGAGTTTGGGTTTGAGTCAGCATCGGTGGCCTGGCCACCGGCACAGCGTGGGCTGGATGCCTCGTCACCCCCGGCAACCCGTGTCTACTACAGCTACTGTGACTGTCTGTCACTTGCTTTGTGCTGCAAGCAGGTGGCGTGTGCGCTCCCACCCATGGGCGTGCGTGCTTGTGTCCTCACGCCCGCGGCAGTGCCCGCGCGCGTGTGCGCGCACGCGCTCCTGCGCGCCGTGTACGAGGCGGCTTGTGTATGCAGTAATGTCTGCACCCATGCCTCTCTCAGTGAGTAATGCCGAGTGGGTGGCAGAAGCAAGCAGTCTATCTGAGTGGCATTGCAGAGCCGATATTCTCCTCATTGGTAGCTATTACTCATTTCCTTGGAACATGTGTACAGTCACGGACAAGCAAAGGTATAGACAGTCACATCACGCTCGCAGGCTCTCGCTGCCATGTTCTTCATCATCTTCTTTCTTGGAATAGCATGGAGGAAGTTTCGCCTGGTGCTGGAGTCTTCTGGCATTTTGCCGATTCACGGTTGACTGTGATGTTCTGTGTTTAGCATTGCTTTTAGGGTTTCGTTTTAACAGCGTGGCCAGTCTCTGACTGCTTTTGTAGTACCAGATGCCAAGGTCATTTACTCCAAAGCGATGCAATGCTTTGCTTCAGCTACGCAGAAACCTTATTTCAACTGTACAAGCTTGATTCAACATCTGTGATGAATGACAGAAACCTGCATACTGTTAAGGAAGTAGGAGATCTGATGACAAATCCAGTTTTAGATCAAATGTCAAAAAAGGTATTTCATATCTTTGCGTGTTTGCACTGGACACATGTAAACAAGCCAAATTCACGTCATGGGAATGTCCTCAAACGAAATCAGCCATGCAGCTAAAGCCCTTCGAATGAGATAGGCATCTTCAAGAAAAATGTCAACATTGTCAATTAATACTAGACTTGTCAACTGAATTGTTAGCAGGAAAAATCTATGCTTTTTCTCCTTTGAGTCATGTGCTTAGTTTTACTGTGTGAAGAGTTACAGAATTTCACAAGTTGCTTGTTTTTTAGATTTAGTTTTCTTTTTTTTTTTCTGCTCTGTGAGCCAGGGAAATGGCGGGAAAACGGATATAACTCTCCAAACAATCCACTTCAGATCCACACAGATCATTACGTCAACCCAGTGGCTGATTCAACATAAAGTCTGTCGGGGCACCATGGAGTCCAAGCGGTACCGTACATTACCCCATAATTCCACATCTTCCCTTACCTGAAAATAGTTAGGCCGAGAAAAGCAGTTCCTCCACAGGGATGTAGTATACTGTCCACAACCTTATGTCAGCCTGAATTTTTCCGACTGGTGTTTTATTTTGGTTTTCTCATAACCGAATGAAATGCAGGCAGGAATCCAGTGGTAGTCCGTATATGGATATAGCCTGTGTTTGTTTTTTTTTTTTTTTTGTCATGAAAGATGTCTACATACTGTATGTGCATTGCCTCAGGTGTGTTACCACTGTGTGGAAGAGGCCTTAGAGCCCTGGGCACCACTTGGAGGGTCTCTGTGATGGTGGCATTGGGTTAACATGCTTCTGTAAAGGATTTCTGTATTAACATTCAGAAGATTTCAACATTGTATTCTTGAATTCAATGCAAAAGTTCACACCCCAAACTGAAACCTGCATGACACAAGGTTTCGACTTTATTAACATTAGATCTGTCTTTTAGATATTAGTTTTCACTATTAGTTATTTTTGCAAATTACAGAATACATGGGACATATGAGCGACCTACCAAAAGTTTCACATGAATCATATAGCTCTCTTTATGCATCTTACTTGAAGTTTACACAGCACCTTTCCATATGAATATTATACATTGATGTAGTATTTCAGTTTTTTCTGTATTCATGGATCAGCTGGCATCCTAAACAATGCATTCAGTACACTGTCATCGTATTGCTGGCTGTTATCAGAGGTTATGAGTCATACATTTTTCACTTTTCAGTTTGTCAACGAGCATTTCTAAGGATGAGAATTTTTGCATTCGGACATCTCTGGGATGTTCATTGATCATTAATTCCCAGGAAACTGATCTGATCACACTTAAGTCATGATTGATTAAAGTCTACAGCAGTTTTGGTTGCATTCAGCAAAGGAGCACAGTTATTTTTGAAGAGGAAATTCCCATGAATATCCAGAACCAACATTTACCTTTCATCTGCCTGTCAAATGGAGGCTAGCTGTCAGAAATAAGTAGCTCGTCCAGTCAGACCCCTCAGACCCCAATCAGGCTCTGCCACACCATTCTGTGGAACGCACAGCACAACTGGCCTGATGGGGAGCATTTCAGGACAGCAAGCAACCGGTTTCAAGGGACTTTGGGTGGACGTGCCCATGTCTCTGCAGAGCCTTCTGTCACACAGGTGTCAGGCGTTTGCTAAGAATGTGACAGTAATCATGCTCCGCGTTAAAACCGACGGCCACTCTATAATCTTTAAATGAGTATTTAATGGATCTGTCGTTGTTGATTGTAGCATTGTGTGGGGAATAACAGTCCGCTTCCCATCCCCGACATATCCCTGCGTAACCCTCCTGGCTGTATATATATAAGTACTTAGTTTCCATGGTAACCATCACTTAGTGAGACTGTAAAAGTTGGCGGAGTTCAGGCTGGGCAGACAGCCGTCTCCGGCGGAGAAAAGACCAGATGTGCCTCCGGCGAATCAGTCACATCAAAGCGGCTAATTTGGTGCATTGAAAAAAATCACAGGGACTCCTCGGCACCGAGACAGGCGTTTCTGCCGCTCGGTAATTCCTCGCCAGTGCTCTCCCGCTAAGCGAGAGAGGCCGTACCCGGCTGTCAGGGAGCAGCATGGTCAGGCGCAGCCCTGCGGGAGAGAGAGGAGGTAAGCGGGAGGGGGCAGCTATTCTGGACGGCGTTCGGCAGAGCCCGCGGCACCCGCATCCTTCATTCATTATTTATTTTATTTTTTTCTTTGTGGAATAGCGCAGGAAAGCCAAAGGTTATTATTACGGTAAAAAGATTTGTGGGTTTTATTGTATTTCTTTTATTTTCTAGCACACAGAGCTGCTATTTATTTTCGAGGCTGAGCACCTGTTTTTCTGCGCCTGCCCAGGAGAATAGCGGTCTTCTGAGGCAGCGAGTGGCTTTTTGGCTAAGGTTATTTGACGGTGGGGGGCCACGGGGCAATACGGTGCCACCCAGCAGGGTATCAAGGAGGGCAGCACCAGGTGGGGTGGCTTGGGGATCAATCTCATAGGGCAAGGGGGATAGGAGAGCTGCCCCGATGTCTTGCGTTTTCTTGACGACATCGGCGTATGTCTTACAGGACGGAAGGCGGTGGAACGAGAGCGCCTTCGCCCCGTCGAGTGATGCCGAGCCACAGAGCCGTCCCGCCCCCGAGCCTTGCATTCTCCCAGGACGCCCATGTGACATAGTGGCACCGCAGCCTGGGGGAGGTGCTCAGACGTCTGCCGTCAAACATCGATGAATTCCCTTCCGGACCGCGCCAAAGATTGCCTCCCTCCCAAGAAGAGGGAGTCCAGGCAGGGCTCGTCCGAGCAGCGCCCCCCGGATGAATTTAAGTCCCCCGCACCGATCCGGACCCGGCCGGTGGGAGGCAGGCAAGCGGAGCCTAGGGGGCCACCAAATGGGCCCGTTTCCAATTCCCATTATGGAAAAGTGCTCCCACATGCCCCTCCTACTGACAAGTTTGTTACGCCATGGCCTCCATCGCCAATGCCGTACCATTTGTTTACCAATCAGCCAGGCGACCGCTGCGTCCCGAAGCCGGCCCTGTGGCGCGACCAGTGTGCCCCAGGCATGGATCTCATGGACACTGGGCTGCACCATCCGCGGTGGCAGAACAGCGAGCTCCCATTGGCCCTGCCACACCCCAGTGCCTCCATCTCCTATAAAACCCACCATCCATCGGTCTCGAGGGAGATGTGGACCTACTGCAATGCAGATAAGCTGAGTTTTAAGCATCACTTGTCCAGGCACACCCCACATATGGAGCACCACTTGGACGGGAGGCGGGGTTACATGTTTAGGAAGCACAACGGCCTGGACACCATGGACAGCAGGATGGTGGTGAGGCCGTCGGCCGCTGGAAGTTTCAGCTACGATGGCAAAGTCAGGCAGGACAGCTCTCAGGCCAACGGGAAGCGGAGGTATCAGGAGGATCACAGGCCCCTCGGAAGGGCCTTAGCTAAGGACGGTCGGGCTTCTGAGGGGCCCAGTGGACATTCCTCCCCACAGGAGAGGGACCCTTGTGTGATACCGAAGGCTTCTACGAATGCCTTGGATAAAAGCGCCTTCTCTGCTCTACCTCTGAGGGCCCCCTCTCTAGACAGCTTCAGCCTGGCAGACCCCCCCGGTGAGGCACACATTTACTATGCCAGTCTGTTACAGTCCCCACTAGCACATCCCTTGCAGGGGTCCTTGGGCACAGCCTCCATTGTCCCATTCTACAGCCCACACGCTGGGGAGCCCCATGCCCTGAGAAGTTCACGGCTCTCGCCGCTGGTGGAGAACCAATCGCTTGAGGTGTTCCACCCCAGTCCATACAACAGCCATGGCTCCAACAGCCATGGGTCCGATCGAGGTCAATTGCACCTTGGACCGTCATGCCCCCGGTCGTCCTCTGGGGGGCACCGGTCACACACTGATCCAGTCGCTTTGCAGTGCGCTGCCTCCAGGTCCTCTGCAGCACCCCAACCAGTGGCGTTCCTACCTCACTTCGCCAAGGGGTCGCTGATAGAGCTGAGTGGTGGGCAACTGCGGCGGGTGGAGGACCTGAAGACGGAGGACTTTGTGCTCTGCGCCAACACCAGCCCTGAGTTCCACCTGTGCTACTGCACCATCCTGCTCATCTCACCGTGCGCCATGGACACAGGCTTCTTCAACCTGCAGGTCCTTCTGGCCGACCGCAACACTCAGGTGCGTCACATTGAATTTGTTACCCATTAATTTATACAGATTTCCATACTTGTCAAGGCTTCTGAGATTAAAATATTGAAATTATTTTTTGTTGAGAAGCTGTACTGGAAAACTGCTTTCTAAGCATGCTGTGGTACCTTTAAAATGGTGCATTTAAGACAATATGTCCTTCACATTTACGTAGTCATGCTTCCTGTCTATGCCACAGACCCTTAATGCTATTCTCTGCTGTCCGTGCTGCCAGGAGTCACTAAAAGTCTTAGCCGAGTACCCCTTCTTTGTCCGCGGCCGAGGCTGGTCTTCCTGCTGCCCCCAGAGAACTGCCCAGCTGTATGGACTCCAATGCCACCAGCTCAGCATAGACGACGTGTGCCTGGCTCTGACACCGGTCCCCTTGGCCCCAACCTCCACGTCACCTGCCAGCGTCCCAGGGGCAGCGGCTGGGATCGCAGCCCAACGGACACCCACCAAGGAAGGAGCCAAGACCGGTCAGCGGAGGCCGGTGACAACAGAGCCCCCTCCACCAGATCCGGAACCTTCCCCCAACCCCACACAGCCTCCTAGGGACCCGGGTCCTAGCAGAAAGAGGCATTGCTCAGCCCCTGAGCTCCTGAGTGGGGGCAGCCCCTTGTATCTGCCCACCGTATCTAAGCACAGGGGACAGCAGTAGTTGCTCGCCACCCTCTCTCCACCCACCACAGAAAACGCTCTCATCCAGAGAGCAGCTAGCTGGCAGGAGAGGGGGGAACTGCGAATATCCGGCATCAGCCCTACAGCTGGTCAGGTGTCAGATGTGAGACCGTGGAGCTTTCGCTGCTTCCCAGGAACGTCAAGCAAGCAGGCAGTCGCTTCTACTTCTCACCCAGCACCTGGACACTTCAGGGATCATTGAGGAAGACGATTTAAATAAAAAGTCTCATGCACAAGACAAGACAGACAATCAGAACATGTACTCAGTGTGTTTACTTACTGTTGTCTCTTGCCTATTGAAAGTGTTTACTGCAGGATTTATATATTACAGGTATTATAAAAATGCTAATCGCTGAAGCTACAAGTCATGCAACCTCTTTGATAGTCACTTTCGTAAATCTGTTTCTTCGCTTCGGAGTAAAGTAACAGGCTGTTGTTCGAGGTAGTCGAAGCGAGCGTGTTTCGATTTCCTCTGGGTACGGGTCGTGCCAGACGCTCTTCGGCTAAGCATTATGTGCTGGTGTCTTTTGACCTTTTTTTTTTCCCCTGAAAGGAAGAAAAAAAAAAAAAAAAAACACTAACAAAATTTGTTTAAAGCAACAATTGCGGCTCACGCAGGAAAGGCCTTCCCGAGCAGCTCCACACGTTTATCGGTGTTAACGCAGCATGCGCAGTCTTGGTGCTGATGATGGAACACATTGCTTTGTGAGCGCTGAACACCCCTCCGCCGTGCTTTATTTGTGTTTGTTTATATATGTTTGAATGCAGGGAAAACAAAGTGTTATGAATTCTCATACGGGTATCTCTCAACAATCAAACCACACTCTCTCGTTTTTTTTTTTTTTTTCTGATTGACTGACTGAAAAGATTATTTTGTTGTTATTTTTTTGTAAATGTAATAGTCATATAACTGTATATTTTTATGGTGGATCTGTAATACAATGTTCCATAGTTATAAAGAGAGCTTTATAAAATAAAACACATCTATATTAAAGTACTAAGGTTTCTCCTTCTATGTTTTATAATAAGATTGCATACAAAAAAGTACAATAAAAGGAAGGAATGTGTCAATATGTTTCTTGTAGGATGACTCATAGACACGATCTGTGAAGAGGCGACGGCACAATCGGACTTCAGGAAATAAACACAAAAATTATGCAGTTGTTATATCAGTACTGGACCACAAGGGGGCAACCGTTTTCTTCAAATCGGGTTTACAGTTAAAAAGACACCATAATGTTAAGCGTTCGTTGAGTTCTAGTAATCAAACCTACAAATGTTTTAAATAAGATAATACAAACGATATATTCTGTTTAAGCTGTTGAAAATTATAAAAAAGTAAATCGTTCCTGAGGTCCTAAATCTGACTTAATATGTCCAGTTTTCTTAATACAGGTTTGAGTAGAAGAATCAGATGACTTTTCAGAAAAGATCTGATCATCAGTAAGTCTTGACATGCATTAACAGTGCAATAAATATTTCAGCAATATCAGTTAAGTTAGTATACAACTGATACATTAAACACAGTGCAAGAATGACCAAAGATTCAAAGGATGCTGAGTAAAAGTATTAAGTTAGTATATTTTAAAAAGGAGTGGAATGTAAACCTGACTGATGCATACAGTCAGATCTAAGTGGTAAGCAGCAGTTTGGAAATGACCATTTCCTCAGAAATCATGCCTCATCATTGTCTGGTCTAATACAGAGAAACAGAACAATAAACATGTACAGATCATGAAATAGTGCTGTCTCTCCCTGTATGCCACCCAAATGCCCTCCTGTGGGCTTTATCTCTCCTGGCCCCACCCATATCCCACCCCATGCCTTCCCACCTAATTTCTCTTCCTTCCCCCTCTCCCTGAACAGGCGCTGCAGGCTCCTCAGCGAACACTTGGCTCCGCCCTCTGTCAGGTGTGTGACTTCACTCATAAGAAGCCACTGGCTGCTCTCTTCCAAACGTCTCTGGTAAATCCAGCCTGGGATGCTTGCCTGACTGCTGACGGTCCTCATTTGAGTCTCGAACCTGCAGAACCAAATCTCCCAGGGGCCTCCGGGCACTCCTCATCAGATTTTTGGCAAATAATGGTTCGATCTTCTCAGCAGCAAAGAGGAGGAAAATGATTATGAACGTGTGAATACAGCTGGGCCAAGCCAACCCATTTACTCTCAAAGTAAAATATCTACGGCTTACCTTTGAATTTCCAGTGCTTTGGCCTCTTTTCTTTACATACCGTCTTTTTATTTTACTGATAAATTATACATTTCACAAGATTGCAGAAAGAAAAATCTGAAAACCTGTACTATTGATTTACACAGTGCAACACCCGTTTTGCAATTAAAAACTGCCCCCTTATTCTCAAAAACCTGTCATGCAACTTTAAATAAACACATTGATTTTTCCCTCACAGCACGGTGAAGGCGATTTGGCACACTCCTCCAAAACTGGACTTCAGTACCATTTCTACCCAGTTATTTTTGTGAGGGTGCTGGCATGAACTTTGTGTCTGAGGTCGTGCCACAGCATCGCTATCGATTTTTGGATCTAGACTACGCTGGTCCGATGGTCTGAAACTTCAAGTTCCCTGTCTTTGACCATATCTACATACATATATTTGCTTGCATGTTCCAGAACAGTCTCTTGCTGTATGATCCATCTGCACTTCGGCTCTGAAGTCAATGGCCTGACGTTCTCCCGTGCCGCTGCCTGGCAGCACAGTCATCATTTCACCTATGACAGCAGTCACTCTAGGTCCCGATGTGACTAAGTATACCCAAAAACCTTAAATTATGTCACTGTCACCACCAAACTTGACTCCTGGTGTAAGGTTCTCACTGAGAAATGTTGTGGTTGGAGTCCGTCAAACGTAAGAGCACAACGTGACACTTTTGATTCATTGGTCCACAGAGAATTGTTTGGCAGCCTCAAGATTAACGATCTTTTCCACTTTCCTGCTCTACAGTATCATTCTGACATCAAAGTCATGACATTTAAGTTCTGCTGGGGTCAGTGAGACGCCTGGACGTGCTTCTGGAGTTACTCAAGACATACTGGATGATTTTTAAACCCTACTCTTGGAAAAGTTTTGGCACTACTGCCACTCCCAGCAAGATTCAGTACTGTCCTGAATCCTTACAGTATGGACAACAAGACTCCAACTGTGGATGAATGAAGCTTCAGAACCTTACTAATGACTTCATAACCCTTTTCCCAAGCTAATAGGCATTAGCAGGAGGCCTTGGGAATTTCTTTTTATCATGGCATGAAGTCCCTCTAAAGCCCATGTGCTGACATCTTCACCCTGACGGTTAGGGCCAAAATTGTAGAAAATCAAAATGGACAGGCTGGCCTAATTCAGTATTGCGATATCTGTCTCATTATCCCTCTGTTTGGGCTGAGTTGTCTAGGGAAACAATAAATTGTTATGTTCAGTGAAAAAACTGCAAAAATGCTTATAGTTATTTAGGGGAAAATCTTTCAGAATATTTGATCTTCAAATTAGATTTCTTTTTTTTTTTTAAACAGGATTTTCAAGTTGACATTTTGATGACAAATTCTATAATTTTTTTTCTTTAAAAAAATATTCAAGAAATCAATTTGCAAAGCAAATATAGATCATTAATATAGGCATCAACATGGTCGTACCTGCAGCCTGAAAAAAAAATGATACTCTAGGTATGTAACCCAACAATTGATGTGATGACGGGACAAAGTGCGAGGCTTGGTGCCAGAAAGGCATGGATAAGAATATGTCACAATATCCTTCCGCTGAAATTTCAGGGGCCTTCAAAAACCAAAGCAGCCTCAGAGCATGTCCCTCCCCAGGATTAAAGAAGGGAACAAACCAATTTGACAATCTATCACTCAACAAATCAACATTTTACGAGACACTCACATGCGCTGTGATGAGTTTCTTGGCCTTGCAATGGTTGGGTTGTGGGTATTCCTCTCCAAAGCAGAGGTCAATCTCGAATTTAGGCTTGGGCCCGGCCCCCTGAAGGAAGAACTTCAGCTCTGGGGGGGCAAAGAGAAGGGGGCAGGAGAAGACAGTTATTGACATACGGTTTTCCAGTGCCAAAGTCTCTATCACTGGTGGGGTATTTTTGAACTGGTTGGGGGCACTTAAAACTGACATGCCTGCAATATTTATTTATGTTTTTGAAAAAGTTTTGGAAGAAAACATCTTTAGAAAAGTATAGATTTTTCATGCACCTAGCAAATTAGTGTAAGGTGCGTAATGCTTGTTACAGAGCCGGCTGATTCTCTGGATTCACGTATTGAAATTAAAATGTACCATCTCCCCTATTTCAGTTTTCCTAACCCAGGTTCTGATCCATCTAAATTCCCACCTTGGAGAAAGACATAGACATCTAGGAGCTTGCAGGTTTTCTCCCGCTCTATCTTGTTGGGTCGGTCCTTGTGTTGGGCCAGCGGACCACTCCAGTACACGCGGCTCTGGCAGAAGCGCTTGATGAAGACCCCGTCTGGGGCGACCCACACCAGCACGCCGCGCTGCAGGTGAGGCAGCAGCCGTGCCATGACATCACTGACGGCCGCCGCCGCCTGGATGACCTCTGGGAGGGGGAAGTGGACCGGCTCCGCGGCCCGGGGGCCGTACAAACGCTCGTCCTCCGCAGACACGGCACCGTGCAGGATCCAGCAGCCCCCTGTGGTGCAGCTGGTGATGTCCTGGACCAACTGACCCTGGTAGAAGAGGCGCACTCGCAACCGAAAGTCTGAAAAGACAAAAGCGACATCGGTTTAACCGGAGTCACCTTGAACTTTTAATGGGAAGAACCAAATACATCCAACATGCATGCCCCATCACCAGAGAGTATATTGTAATAGTTTCTAGAGTATTGATTTATAAAGCTTTTACAGCCCATGATGTAGAGGTTTCCTAAACCTGAAGAACCACGATACCTGTGATGTGGATTTCTTCATGGTCATTGACAGGTGCAAACGCACCAGCAGAACTCGAAGCCAGCATTCCCGAAAGGGCCCAGGAGCAGAAAACCCCCGAGGGGTCCATACCTGTTCAAAGACCACCCAGTCGTCATCACTAGTATCCCGTTATAGCACCACCTTCCTGGCGCAGTGTGGCGTAGGAGCATGTTTGTTTTACATTCATCTAAACCAAATGAACGAGGGAACTGACCAACATCATCCAGGGCAGGCAGTAGTGCTGTGCAGATGTTCACACTGGCAGGACGCTGGTGTAGACAAACAGGATCCACCTTCTGTTTGCAACCTCCATCGGCCTTGAAACAGAAACCACACATTGTATTTACGTCTTTCCGAAGACCCCAGCATCATATTTACATGCTTTGGAGAAGTACCAAATTGAACGGCTTGAAAAGGAATCCAGTCTTACGCATAGTTGAAAGAGTACGTCATGGCAGATGTTAGTATCAGCCAGCCATTAAGTAGTCAAAAGCCTTTGGGCTTCAATCAAAATTATTCCAGGTTCAAATTCCGGGATTAGACCTACTCTTGTGCCATTGCACAATGGGCCATTTTTTGCTTACTTTAAAGTGTTAAACTGTAATATGAATCAGTCAACCATAATACACTACTTTGGATGAAGACCACTGCAAAAAAAATTCTGTGATGACCAGGAAATGTAGGTTTGAAGATGACCAGCAAATGTAGGAGCGGTTTTACCTGCATTTGGAGATCTGTTGCCACCTTGAGAGGTGAACTGAGTTGGCCAGTCCCAAAGTTTACTGGCTTCCCTAGGCTCTCTGAGGAACAAGAACTTTAAAGCTGGTAACGTAACATGAATTCCAGTGTAGTTTACCTCGCATCCCCGGTGCTGACCTTCTTCCGCACCAGCATCCATGCCTCGAACAGGCTGAATCCTGTATACTTTGTAGGGTTGGCTAATGTCCAGTTGGCTGCGTTCTGGCACCTCCTCAAAATCACTACTCTTGTTTAAGGCACAACGTACACGGGTCTTCCAGACTGAAGGGTCAGCCTGGTCCGTACCTTCACAATACTTGCCCTTGTGCATTGCCCATGCCTGCCACACAGGAAAAAAACATATATGGATATCTTACGTTGTATATTGTTACGTGATATATCTTTATTCTGTTATGCAAAAAATATTGTTTTACATTCACATTTAATTAAAAAGTGTAATTATTCAGCAGTGTGAAAGTTAAACCTGGATCATTATAACCGATGAATTTTTTGTTCTTTCAGTTCCATAAATTTCTAAATATGAAGAGTATATCTACTCTGCGACCATAATTTTTAGTTACTGAAAATATGTGGATTGATAGCATTCGCCTGCAGCCAATGGCCATATCGCCTTACATCTGCCGAGCTGCCTTACCTTGAATAGCGCTGCATCTTCATTTTCCTTATAGTCCTGCTTTGCTGCATGTTTCCAGGGAATCCTAAACATGCTTTTCTCGGAATTTTCCCAGCAAAGTCCTGAATACCTTCCACTCTCAATCTGAGTGATGATCCACTCTCGCAGACGCATTGTCTTTCTCTTGCCTTCCATCTGAATGACAAAACCAATTCTGTTTGGGGCCAAGCTGCGGTAATCAAATCAAATCAGTCTGATGTTCAATATAGTGACCGACACTCAGTGAGCGCTTTTTGCTGCACTACGATGCAATGAGCGCCTTTCACTAAAGCCCAGCAAACAGAACGTTCCCACAAGCATCAATAACGTTCTCCTTAGGTTCTTAAAAGGTTCGGTCGCAACGTTATATCCCTAACGTTCCTATAACGTTCGTACAACGTTTATCGGGAAACTTAACCAAAAAAGAGCGTTGCTGGGAACGTCTTTAAAATAACGTTTCTGGAACGTCCAGAAAACTGGGCATAAACGTTCCGACGAAGTAAAAACAACGTTTTCAAAACGTTCTGCTAACCCAAAACTGTTAGCCTTGAAAGCACTATTTCTACTACGTTTACAGTCAATATATCTAATGTCTTGAACTTTCCAACAGGCGTGCATAAGCCATTGAAATAGCCAGAGAACTGAAATAACGCCTCGGTGAAATGTTGTGTTGTACCGCCAGCCCATGATGTGTTTCGATTTACACACACGTTGTGAACTGAAAGCGAACATGTAACTGTCACAAGCTTGAGTTCCGATTTCCTTTGGTGTGACAGCGAAACGACTTCATTTCGGAAAAAGTTAAGTCATAAACGCTGCGATATGGAACCTTAAGTACGTGCACTTTATTATATATAGGCCTTTACACAACTTTATATAAATAGATTAACTCATCTTAATTCTTTTAAATTAATGTATCCTCTCTTTCCATAAAGTTCCCGTGATATGCAACTATTTTATTATAATAAGGAAAACCAATTCATGATGCTGGAAAAAAAAAAATATTATCTGCAAACGCTACAATTCACGTGTAACGTTGATTTCATTGTGATCCGTACACTATACACACTTCTGACCACATTAATCAGCGAATTGTTTAATCCCAGCAGACGGGGAACGTTCCCACGACTTTCAATAACGTTCTCCTTAGGTTCTTAAAAGGTTCGGCTGCAACGTTATATAACTACCGTTCCTGCAACGTTCTTAAAACGCGGATCGGGAAAACAACCAAAAAGTGTTGTAGGAACGTTTTTAAAACAACGTTTTTTCAAAAGCATTCCTAGAACGTACCGAAAACTGGACGTAAACGTTCTAACAACATAAAAACAACGTTTTAAAAACGTTTAGCTGGATATAACGTTAATTCTGCCATAAAAAAGTTATTCTACCATTTAGTTGTATGCTGTTGCCTTATAAATATGGGTAATACCGTAAGAACGCGGATCTTGGTTCTCCCTTAAAAATTAATGTACTGCACATTGACTAATATTACCATTTTGTCATTGGTATATATGACGTAAGTTAGGCGCAATTCTAATTTAATGAGACCGCAAATCTCCCTAAAGCTTTTTTTGTTCTGTCAACAAGTTTATAACTTTGTCGTTTTGTTAAAATGACACGGAAATTGTCAAAATTCAAAATACATAATGACTTTTTATTAAGGACTTGTGTTCTGTGTGACTGTTCTAAGCATCGATTTGCTCTTGTTGTCACGGTAACGCTTTGTTTTATGGAGCCTATGTTGGCGGAAGTTAAGATTACGTAATGTTTTTCTGATGAAAGAAGAAACCAGAAAAGAACCTATTAAGACACCAAGGTTTTGTTTTTTTTTTTTGCCTTAAGTAACGATATTTTTAAAATAAAATACCTCAGTTTTCTTTAAGAGCACATGTTCGTTAAATGTCGAATTATCATGCATCGTTATCATTATCATGCTCCCATCGGGGGTCGCCACAGTGGATCAGCCGTCTCCATCTCCTCCTGTCCTCCGCATCCCGCTCTGTCACACTAACCACCTGCATTTCCTCTCTCACCACATCCATAAACCTCCTCTTTGGCCTTCCTCTTCTCCTCTTGCCTGGCGGCTCCATCCTCATCATCCTTCTCCCAATATACCCAGCATCTCTCCCCTGCACATGTCCAAACCAACGCAATCTCACCTCTCTGACTTTGTCTTCAAACCGTCCAACCCGAATCATGCATCATCAACAGTTTTGTTATTCTGCTAAACATGACAATTTTACTAGGTGATTGAGGCCGTCATCACCACTCTACAGCCTTCAGCCATTTCAGCGCACCAGTTAAGCACCCAGACTATTTGAGTCCTACCAGCCTGAATTTTTAAAGCTTTATGACAGACAAAGAGAAACCTTTATTTTTGAGGCACACAAGCTCCAAAAGTCAGGGTAGCAACTTCATTGCTGTAGGAGATGTGTAATAAGCCAAAATTTATGGAATGTCAGGCTACTCAAGCACAGAAAGATGAGACTTTCAAAAAGCCATTTATTAACATATGAGTAATTATGGGTATGTAAATACATGCAGTGTAAAGCATTTTACATATCAGCTGTCAATATTGCTGTAAAGTATGTTATTCTCATTAGGTTTTACATAAGAGTACCCTTTTCCAACATCCAGGGCCAAAGCTAGGAATTCTGGGAACCTTGAAGGAGCATTGCTCTGGGCCCCCAAATACACATCTATGGGCAGTATACTGTGCAGCATATATTCTTGGGGCCCCTAGAATTATCACCATTTTTCCCCCCACTGCCGATATCAGCTTGTTATTTAATTGTGCTGGCTGTTCTAGAACCCGTTTAAACAGTTCAAAGGACAATCATGCCATGGGTATTAGAGTGGTCCACCTCTTGCAATCCCCCCTAAAGAGGGCATCCTGATTACCAGTGCTTATAAGCTGAAGAGTCCTCTTTCAGAAAGAGTAACGTTGCATCACAGACACTTTTAAAGTAGCCATGTGTGGGCCCATTGCAAATTTAGCAACCCGTTTGTAAAAATCCCCTGCAGGTGACAGTACCTATGAGCAAATAGTAACTTGCCTCCATTCTATATATAACCATATTATTAAACTACAGTGGCGGTCAACTGTAGTAGTTAATGCACTTTACTGGTTTGCCCTTGAAGTGGCCGCAACTTTTATTTTACGTACAGGCATAGTGTAAATAACGTCATTAACGTTAATGGGCATCTTCTCCAATCACTTTCCTGAAGTGCCATAATAGGATGGTTTGTGAGTGACCATAAGGAAATTCTGTACAGCAGCAGAACACTCTAGGACATTGGTCTGTCACTGCAGTCCTCAAAGGCCCAGATTATCCAGGCTTTTTCTGTGTTTTATTTAGTGATTCCTTCCTTTAAGAAATATATTGGCATTATGACCTCACTTCCTGCATTATGAACAAGGTGGGTTGTAACTGCAATAGATTCGGACCATTTTAGGACTCACTGACTCGTGTACATGAAGGTAACATGAAGCTTATTATTTTTCAACAAAGTAAACTGACAATCTAACTCTCCTTTCTGTTATATGAACAAAATGCATTGAATTTGTCACATAGGAGGAAAGTCCAGCCAGGGTTCTATATTGGCTCTGCAGGTCAGTGGAGCACGGTGGGCAGAGCTCTTTTTCCTACCTGATATAAACCCTGCAGCATGTGATTCACTGCTGAATGTGGGGGGATTTCCATTTGGGGGAAGCCCTCGATTGCTGAAGAAAGGTCCCTCCTAGGAACAATCGACTAATCAAACACATGAGGCTCTTCAATGACTCCCATATTCAATTTCACTCCTTACCCGAACCCTCAGTTTCTAATTAAAATAGCTTTTGATAAGCTTGACATCATTTAAGTTGGTGAATGTTTTATGAAAATATAGAGGCTTTATTATTTATTCATACTTTGGACCTTGTATCTTAACAATCTCGTCTATATTTTGGTAAGAGTTTAGTTATGTGTAAAACACTTAAAATATGGATTAATATTGCTCTTGATAAAAGGTTTCAATCAGCTTCCTGTTGTGTTTTTCTAGTTATAAATGTTTTGTGAATCACTTTAGCACTTTCAGTTTAAAGGGGAATTACCTGGACGTGATCTGATATGTCACAGGCTTGGGGATTTTCTGTCAGCTTTCTCTGCTCACCTCTCTGTTGCACAAATTCTCACCAAACACAAACCACACACACGACTTCTCCCGGGCAGGGGGCAAGGTCACCTCCACTACCTCAGCTCAAAACCCATGTTGCAGCCTGGAAGAATAAGACTGAATGGTGAGCAGCCTGATTGTGCTCCCATGCTCTCCAAACCATAGAAGCCTGGAGGATGACTGCCCAGAGGAGACTGTTGCCTCCTGCTTCTACTGCTGGAAAACCAGGAACTACCACCCTGGCCTCTGCTGACCCTGACCTCCACCCTACCAGTTCCTTCTAGCTATTCCCCACCCTTTTGTTAAATAAATACTGCCCCTTTTGGGGTTGTTCCCGTGTAGGTCCATCCCTCCCTATCTTTTACAGTATACAAGCTTGCTTAGTTCCAGTTCATAATCTTTTCATTAAGCACATCGGATACATTTCATATCTGATTCATTTGGAGCAAAGTCATATCCACCCAATATACTTAAGAGAACAGCGCGTCCAGCACAGAATCCCTGCAAGCTTGGAACCTGTCCCAAGAAGCACAGGGTGCAAGGTATCGTGCGCCCAGCATGGGACGGTAGATGTCAAGCATACAGTCACACACCAGCAGAAATTTTGAATCATGAATTCATGAATGAATCCATCCAGACTGTGGAAGGAAACCCACACCGACCTGGGGAAAGTACACAAATTCCACTTAGATATATTCACATTTTGGGGAACATTTACCCTATGAGCCAGTGCTAGCTACTGAGCCATTGCATCATCCTGCTACTTAATTATTAGAATTTTTGAGTGATACTTGGCATATACAAATGAAATTTTCCAGCCTTCTGCTAGCAATCAACAATTGAGGAGTTGCACTCACCTAGGTTAGACATACATAACTTTTAACTGGCATGACCTTAAGCTACTCAAGGTAAATGTATGTGTCTGCAAACTTCACAATGGTTTTAATGAAAAACTAGAACCACATGCATGCAACTTCTAATTTCCATACAGAAAAGTTATACTTTAAGAAGAATGCATCCAGAACACTTTTAACACCTAGTCAGGTTGTTGTAGAACACCATGGTAATGACGATTGTGTGTTTGGGAGTCCTCAACAACCAGACAAGGTTGTTGTCGAAATGAATGTACTCTTCAAACTCACGATAGCCCTGTGCTTGCTGGTAAACAGCATTCCAGCCTACTTTGTGGAAGGAATGCGGCCTCATATTGCATTCAAACCTTTAGTTAACTACTCAGAGGTCAATGTAGAAATCTCCACTTTGCTGAAAGCTAGAATACCCAGCAGGCAGCCCCTCCCTCTTTTGTTCTGATGTGCCGTGGAAGTCCAAAGAAAAGGAATTAAGCTAGCAGGGCGAAGCATTCAATCGATATAAATGTACAGCCCTGTTTCCAATGACATAATAACTGGAAACAGAACATTAAACACATCTATGGTCCCCCTTTGGCACATGAATGATGTTGCGTAGTGGCACATTAACTTTGGCCCGCATTACCGCTCGCCCTGTTAACCCCTGACCTGTAGCTAAGTGCTTCATGAAGTGTGGGGTTTCCTGGGCACTGCTGGAGGGACTCCTTTTGGCGGACAGGATTACTTGGGCCGCGGGCTCCAAACGCGGCGTACCGATGACCCTGCTTGCAACACATGTTCTGTGTTTTCGAGTCTGAGGGTGGTTCGGCTCGCTAATACAAAACAGGCAGCAATAAAGATGATGTTACAGAGGAGCCTGGGACATGCCCGGACAGAGCAGCGCTCTCCCCAGCTTGCCTGCGGCCTTCACGACGTAATGGTTACTTTGGGCTGGCATCTCACAGCTCTGCTCCCCATTATAGCCTTGATGATGTAGCCTGACTACATCCTTGAGAGTGCAACCTGACCACACGATCAACACTCCCCTGCCCCCCGAGGCAGGCTCTCTAAGACATTAACTAACAGGCCATTTGACCCTCCCCCAATGTCCCATGCCCATTCATCCAGTCTCTGTCACCACTCCCATGCCCACTGACATGTCCAACTATGGTCTTTCTATAGTCTTTATGTTTCAAGCATTTCCTTAATTATTCTTTATCTCTCTTCCCTCATCCACTGTTCCTTAGATTTAACCCCCTCTCTAGTTTCTGTTTGAAACACAGGAAGCACAGCCATGAATAAGCTTGCTTTGTTCAAAACATCTGGTCCCTAAAACTACTGTCTGAACAACATACATAAGAAGGAACCCAAAGGAATTTGCAGTTATCTTTCACCATTGTAGGTCTCCTTGTCCTTTGCCTCCTTCCCCAGGTGTGTTTCTCTCGAGAAGCTCTCAAGAACGTAGTGGCATGTACATGGAGAAAGAGAGGTAGACAATGTCTTTCCATGAAGGCCAGTAAAGAAGGTGAAGAAATAACGGCCCCTCTTAATTCTATCTGTGTGTGTGCACTGCTGCCGTGGCACCAGTTTTTTTTTTTTTTGCCAATAATGAAAACAGAAATAACACATTGTTAGGAGGGTGCTGTTACATCAAACACTTGCATCATTACATTGTCTGCCCACGCAGTTTATTGGAATTATGAGTTAAAAATAATTAAAAAAAAAAAAATCAATCCACAAGGCAGGATGCGTCATCCTGATTTACTGACATACATTGCACTAAAATGTTCGGAATGATACACTCTTATCAAATGGTCTCAATAAATATTTCTCTTAAATAGCAAAAGTGGTATCTTTACAGCAGAGAGAATATAAAGTCCCAAAATGACCGGACTTAAGCATAGACGAGCTACTGATTCTGATAAAAATCTCAGCATTTCTATCTCTGATTTTCTTTAATCCTAAACACTGACTATACGTGTTTTTTTTTTAAATGCTGAAATTATATTAGTCATTATATTCTCAAGAAATGCCTCAGATTCCCTCACTTCCTCCATGTTTACCACAAATATTATATAACCAGCTATTTAGAGGAAGTTCCTGAGAATTTTGTGTCACCAGCACTGCTTCAAATCAAGATCATAACAAAACTGATTGTCAATTTTTGCAAATGCTCACAAGAACACTATCTGAAGTGATACCAAGTTGTAAGTTGTACGCGACACACAATATGTTCCCAAACAATTTTTTCCTACTATTAACTATTCTGTCTTAGAAAGCATACACCACTTACATTGAATAAGTATACCAGCATTATGCGAATTGAATACATTAAAAAATCATAATAATAAAAGCACTGGAAAACAAGAAGTTCTGTATAAAGTCTAATGCAGATGACTTCATGCATTAGATGCATATTAACTTCCCCTTCATATCCTGATCTGCAAATAAATACATTTTCTCTGTATTTAAAAACTATTTACAAAATATTGTACAACTATGGTTGATTCATCTACTAGTCTATCATTCCTTAACCTGGCCTTTTACTTAATTCAAAGAAAAAAATGGTTATACAAATGTAACAGAAAATGCTTGAGAAAGACAAGAGAATGTATGACAATACAATCATCTCTTTACACATCTCATACACAGTAGGAAGCACAGTGAGAAAATATTATGACTTGTATGCATACTTCTCTATATTTTGAGTCATGTGTCATGAGTGTATTTTAGGGACTGAAAACTTTATGTTGATGGCTGATAAAGAAATTAAAGAGAAAACAAGCAGATTCGACATATGACGAGATGAGTCAATCAAAAAGCAATTTCTCTGGAGTGGACACCTTGAAGGTACTGGAGTCGCACAGACAGTCCCTTGAACGACTGATCTTGTAATATGACAGCTAGCACACTGATCAATAGCATCCACACAGAGCTGTGAGAACACACATCTCACACATTTCGTGTTCAGGAGCATTTCGGCTGATATCCTCTTGCTTCCCCAAGTTAAATGAACAAGTTTTGACCCAATGGAAACCACGTTCTGGTTGGTGGTGACAGCTAGGACGTGAAAATCTGCACCATCATTAGGTGGAGTTTCAAGTTCCTGGATCATATTAGGAGGACGACATGTCAGAGAGTCACAGCAATATGTGACATGTAGAGATTGAGACCCTCTGCCACTCCCCTCAGCCCAACCTTCTCCAGATGTGGATTCGACCGTCTTCTGGGAAGGAGGCTGTTAGTGGCAGCCGCAGGCTCTCACAACCATGTTCCTGTACTTCTTCAAGATGACATTAGAGCTGTCATCAAAGTAGAGAACAGAGATAGCATGGAGCTGGGTAGGAGCACAGCAGGGCTTGGGAACCGTGTCTGGATTTATAAAATGGACCTGGAGGAGAGGAAAGAAACATCTCATGATAATTGTGTCACAGCATTTCAGGAACCTGATTTATGGAAAGCACGAGAAACATTACTGAGCAACCTTCAAGCTTTTAATTCCTTCAATAAATACTCTGTTGCTTAATTATAGCGTGGATGTTGTCTACTAAACACCTGCTAGGCAAAGCAATTCTTCGCGATTTTCATTCATATAAAACTCCAACTGATGCCCATTTGTTGAACTGATACAACATGAGATTTTGTGCCTTATAATTGGGTTGAGTTGAAACATACTGTACATTCTTTAGCGACCATGCATTATTCTCAGGGGCAACAAAAACATTAATCAGCAGCACTGACGCAAACATCGGCTTTGCCGTGAAGATCTTAACTAGTTTAAACTAAAAATACACTTGGATGGAGTATTGTGCCATTAAAATTCCATAATATCACCACCTGCCATCATCTTTATGAGTTGTAATTAAAACCCCCTGTATTTTACACACAGCCACACTTCAAAATAAGACGTGAAACAGGTTTGGACCTGAGATCTTGAGTGTATTTTTGGAGGCCTGACTCTCAGTTTGAAAAAAAGAAAGAGTTTATCATGTACCCATCTGTAAACTGTGTATGGGGTGAATTATATATGATATGTATACATTTTATGGGTACAAAGTAGCGTGGAAAACCTCCTCCCCCATGTCATTTCAATAAAGCAGGTGCAGTAGAACATCAATTATCTGAATGGCATTAATCCGAACCTGCAATTATCCAAGGTGTTCTTCTGTTGAACCATTACTCCAGTTGCATCAGCGTTCTACTATACTTATTAAATCTCTTTGGTACTGTGACCAAGTACATCATTTTTGGAGGCATGTACACCCTACTGTGCAAAAGGTACTTTAATATGACAGCAAGATAGGTAGAACTTTTAATTTGCCACTAAGCTTTTTACTTTCTTTATTTTAACCCAAAAATTTGCATGATTATATATATAGATATACTTTATTGATCCCCAAAGTGAAATTCAGGATTACAGGTGAGACTGTTTCTGACATATACTGTCCGAATTACCAAAGAAAGCTGTACAATTCAAATCACAAGGTACTGAGTGCTGAGTGGAGTATGGAACATGCCTTTGTCATGTGATCACTGGTAAACCTGACATGTAACTTCAGGCAGATTTGGTTTTCTTCAGTGTCTGAAAAACCCCAATATCATATACACTGGAAAATACAATCATGCCTCCCATTTGTGCTCATTCAGTTTGATATAAACTGATGCATTCAACGGCAGCTGCATGCTGAATGTCTCATCAGTTTAGAAGTTTATGTTTATTAAATCTGTTTAGTTGATGTACTTAATCGACCACAAAATCAAGAAAAATCTAGAAATGACTAAAGTCAAACACTTTAGCTAATTTATTTTGTTTCAAGTTTGGAGGATGGATGGATGGATCCATGCATGCATGCATGCATAAATGAGCAACATAGCATGAAATTCATTACAAAAAAAAATCACAGGCTAATTGAACAACTGCAAATTAACTTTTCCTTTTTGTGAAAGCACTGCATGCTTACAAAATAATCAAGGTGATTTCACTTGAACTGAACTTCCAGCTAACTGCATTCAAAGTACAGTTTACACACATCTGAAGGCCAACGTGTCTTCTTCATTATAATTGCAAGTAAATTATCATTCATTATTTCTTCATAAACATTGTTATGCTTCTGATACACTGAAGCAATGTACTTATTTAGAGTAATCAGAATTCATTAGGATACAAAAAAAACATTTGATTACAAGGCACATTGAGGAATTCAGTGCCAAGTGTTCCTAAAAATGTTTTCTTGGAGTAAATAAAACAACTATTAAACAAAAGAGGGTCTACAAATTACTGAACGTCTGTAAATACAGCCAACTAAGCAGTTTCTAAAATACCTCTGGCAGAGGAAAAAGGTGGTCATAAAATAAATTTCATAAATTGTTTTAAAATGCAATAAATTTGGTGAAAATGGTCCACTTGTTATAATAACAAATAAAAACATATGAAATGTAGAAATATTATTACATTTTTATGTTCTAACAGAAGATCACCAGATCAGCTACAAAATACTTTCTTTATTCGTGGTTTCTTCAATGAAATATATCCACACATCTTTACAAAATGAAGCTTTTTGTTGTCCAAGTGTGTTTGTCAACCCCTGTGATTGGCTACTTCAGCTGTCACTAGACAGACTAGTTTAATGGTGACGTGGCTCTTTGGGTTAGGTGTCTATGCTTGTGGTCAAAAGGTTGCAGGGTCAAGTCCTACAGCTACCAGGAGGGTCCATAGCATCATTGGGAGGTTGAGCATGGCCCTTAACCTGAATTTGCTCCAGGGGTGCCAGACACTCGATGACCTTCGGCTCCCAACTCAAAGAGCAAGTTGGGGAAAAAAGCAAAGACTATGAATTTTTGATACTTGATGAATAAAGTGCTGATGATTGTTATTATAGTATCCTCTTTTAGTACATCATCAGGGCGTTTTGTAAAGAAAAATGACAGTCCCAGTTCTCTTAAAGTGAGCAATGGTCTGAGAATTTTGATATAAAACCTTGATAAAATCAATAAATAAGAGATAGTTTTGTTATTTTCTGTTTATGACAAATTAAGGCATGTGGTGTTTTACTCTACCTCTTGCTTTACATAGCTCTTGGCATGTTTGACCTTGACATACTAGCTCTTGGCATGTTTGACCTTCACATACAAACTCTTGGCATGTTTGACCTTTACATAGCTCTTTGCATATTTGACCTTTACATACTAGCTCTTGGCATGTTTGACCTTCACATACAAACTCTTGGCATGTTTGACCTTCACATACAAACGCTTGGCATGTTTGACCTTTACATACTAGCTCTTGGCATGTTTGACCTTCACATACAAACTCTTGGCATGTTTGACCTTCACATACA
>JAACJT020000086.1:5318239-5344629 GCA_009936485.2 Gymnarchus niloticus | reverse complement strand
AAGATGTTCCAGCCCATTTATAACTGCTTGTAGCACAGCACATCCCAAACCTTTTATGTCAGCCCCCCCCCCCCCCCTTTATAGATAAGAAGATGTTAAAGTACCCCTCCACGACTCCTCTTAACATGCACGCAAGCTGACACTCAGCACCTCTCCTAGGGGGCGCTCTCCACAGTTTGGGAAACGCTCTCGCTGTATATGGATGTTCTGTGTACAGACCGTACATGCTAATAGTGAGGAACCAGCATATTATTCTTCCTTCATGTTTAAGACATTATCTTGCCGTGGTCACAGGCTGTAAGCCTTCCAGGCTTAATTAGCCATAAATGTCATGTGTCTCGGATCTGGACTTGGAGATTCCCACCTTCATAATGTGTGGGGTACCTCCTAACAGTTTTAACATACTGAAAAGTTGCAGTGTAACTCAAAGAGGAACAGTGAGATACAGGCTAGTGCGGGACAGAGTGAAAAATGTGGAAAATTAAACCAAACAAGTCCTGCACTGTTAATAATCTGGGTTCCTCGATTCCTGTAGGTGAGGAATGGATTACGTCACACTATTAAGAACAGCCCGTCAAGCGTGTGCTACTTCCAGTTGCCAGATGCGAGTGACCTTTCAGCCTCTCACCTGTCCGAGTGCTCCTCGAGCACCTGGTAAACACTGACGCGGAACGTCTCATTTTCAAAACGCTCGTGGACAAAGTCCTTGTAGATGCGGAACTCTGCGGCGGTGACAGCCTCGCCCTCGGGGATACGTGACAGGTCAAAGCGGAACTCGCGGTGATGCCGTCGCACTGACAGGAACTCCCGGTCGTGTTCCACTGGAGAGAGAGACAGAGAGAGACAGACAGAAATGTCATGAAAGTCATCTTTAAAGAGCCTATGATCACACTGCTCACAACAAAGAAACATTTCAATCATTAATCACCCAGTGTTGACCTGCCCTACAGTTGTAATCCTTTATATACCAAGCAGAAAGATTTATTTCTGATGTTCCTATATGTTCTTTGACTAAGAAACCTGTCTCAAGGGCAAGTGATTCTTAAAACAGTCTTTAGACACACCTGGATACATCCATAGGTATTTTTGTTGCTCATGAAATACCATCTGCAGTATGGCTCACATAACGAGATTTTCTAGGCCGTGATTGTCATCCTTTCAGTGTGAAAGAGTGAGAGTCATCCTTTCAGCGTGAAAGACTGTCATCCTTTCACTGTGAAAGACTGAGTGTTATCCTTTTACCTTGAAAAAGTGTGTCTACAATGAGTAGCGAGTATCTTTTCGTACAGGCAAGTGCGTGCTCTGGAAATTAATTTCAGCAAAGATCTTTTTTACAAACTTGCACTAAAACACCTGCATGATTATAATGAAGGTCAGGGAGGGCTCTGTGGCAGGACCCGTGGTAACGGTAATCAGATTAGATTAATCAATTAGCTGAAATCCACCTGATTCTCCCTTTCTTCAGTCTTTCAGCAGTCTTTTATCAAATTGACATTGAACTCTGACCAGTTTTGGCACGACTGCAAACCTTTTTTTTTTCATCTCTGTCAAGGCCCTCGAGCAGGAAGAGGAACAGAAGGCTGCTTGTTGGCTCCCTGCATTTGTTCACTTATCTGAGTAAAACCTTCGGACGTCCTCCCTCCTCAAAGCAACTGATGAGATGTGGATGAGCAAGCCTAACAAAGTTTTCTTAAAACCACAATGCAGCAAAATAGTAAAGGGGTCCCTTTAAATGGAAATCTGTGCTTGACTACTGAGTTGCGGAGATCCTGAAAGCACGTTCTGCTATTTCCCTCTGCGCTGATGTCCCTCCTTTGACACACACTTCCACAAACACTCGCATGCTCACTCGTCTCTCTCTCTCATTTGTCGCCGAGTTCTCAAAGAGAGGCAGTGCTGTACAAAGACTGCACTGTGCAGAGCAAGCAGAGGAAAGCATGGGTCTAATTACTTTTCAATAGGGGATGGGTTTCTGTTGGCGATTAACGAAGGGTTTTCATGCCTATTGTCCTCAGCTGCCTAGGGCACTCGCATTGTTTGCACACCGTTTTGGCTAAAGAGTGCCCCTCAAAAGCAAAGCCGGCGGATGCAACCCACTGGGATGCTCAAAACAGCCACCGCCTCTGCCGTGCCAAAAGCGGAATTGCCCCCATCAACGGAGACTTTCAGCGGCGAGCTCTGCCGCGGTTTCATTAAATGGCCGCCCACCACTTCAGCATCACGTTTATGCCACATGACCTAGAAGCCCGATTGCATCCTTAGGTGACCTTCTCCATTTCATCAAGGTCCTCATTTTGGCACTTGTCATGACAAATTCACATTGGCCACTGTCAGCTGACATCTACCTTTTAACTGTGATGGCAGATGGCATTTAGAGAAACATCAGGAGGAATTTTTAGGAATCCCTTCAACCGAAAAAAAAACTGTTTTTCCACTTCTACACTGTCTTGTTTGAACAGAAATCCAGTTTCATGGAGCCATTTTAATGTTGTTTTTTTTTTTTTTTTTCTAAATCATTACTCTATCCCTAACATGCTTCTTTAACATCAAAGCAAACAGCTGAATTTTACAAGTCATTCGGCACAAAGGTCAAACAGCTGCACCCAACTAAAGGATGGAAAAAATACCAGTGCTATTCTTTTCCCTGATAGTGTTTTATGGATGATATCCACCAAGCTGTCACAGCCCCTATCCCACTTTACTAAAGATACTTCCTGGAATGTGTTTAAAGGTCTCTAAACATGCAAGCCGTTCAGTTCCTTGTTCATTCAGATCCCCACTAATTGAAATCATCCATATTTCTTGACCTGCATTCAGCACACTTTCAGATTTTAGCAGGTACACTCTTGCATTCATTTAGCACAATTACGGTATGTCAAATCAACACGGGAAAAGGCACTCCTGTCGTCTTTTTTTTTTGCAGCTCATCCGAGCTAAATGAGGGCGCCACGTGGAAGGGGCGTGCGACAAGTACGACAGCGTTAGCCGCATCGTTTGTGCGTGCGTGAGAGAGCTCCCCCCTGATCAGCTGCAGATGGAAGATCTGTATCTTGCTGGCTCACACTTACACCCTCCTCCTGGAGTGTGATTAACTCCGCGTCGTAAATAAGTCCTGCAAAACAGGATGCCAAGAAAATGATGAAACAGGGAGACCTGCCTCATGTTCTGCTGGCCAGCACCACCCCCCTCCCCGGACCCTCCTCGTCCACTGTAAGCGGACCCTCTCCCCCAGGCCAGTGCAGGTGCAGACCGTGGTGGAGAAACACAGACCAGCACGGGGAGCATTAGGCCGTTTAATCTCCCAGTCCGCCCTTTCACATTAAAAGCCCTTTATCTGGACTTCTGAGAACAGCTGGCCACAGCTGTGAAACTCCGAGTAACCCTTCCCCTCTCTCCCTCCCTCCCTCTCTCTGCAAAACTCCTCTCAGCTGTTTCCTCAGTCAGCGTCCCCTCCAATCCCTGAAGCACGTTAGCCTTTCTTTCTCTGGGTTCTGAGGAGATTTCCTATCACATGCGTATACATGGGGGATGTAAACTACAGCAAACGCGGTCTGTAAATGAAATGAAACCACCAACTTCTCTACTTATTGAATTTTGTTGTATTTTCTGCCCTCTGCCTTCTGCTTTTCATGATCTACATTCACCAAACCCCCAACACATGACCAAAATCATTTCAGGCTCCAGCCACCACCCCCCCCTCCTTCTTTTCTTTTCATTCATTCCCCCCGCATCCGTCTCTATTCTGAATCCCATTAACGGAGTATGGCAGTAATTAGGAGCCGGGCAGAGGCACAGTTAAACGCAAGCGGCCACGTTTACTGCTTCCTCTGACAGGAAACGAGCAGCCATCGCCACGGTCGCCCTACGTGCGCTAAATAAACAATTGTAAGAGAGTACAGGTCTTCACCGTCCATGGCATCTATGACCCTGTTCTTCTTTACCCTCCCAAGCCTCCCCTGGTTTTCCAACAGAACCAAGTCAATTTCAGAATCACCCCCTGATTCACCCACCTGCACTGCTGTCATCGTTCTGACTTTAACTCCTAACAAAGCTGAATGTTTATCCATTTAGGTGATTCGGTTTATCCTCTCTACACTTAGCAAACCATCTTTTTACAACTGCAACCATCCGTCTCCTGTAACACGACTGCTCGATGCTACCGGCTCAGCAGTTAAATGTATTGCAGGTCAGACACCCTCTTCCAGAAAGACTGAGATCTCTACATTTCTGTGTGTCCAGCTGATGGCCAAAACACATCACTCACTACAGAAACATGTGCCGCTGTTCGATATTTAAATCATCCAAACAAGTATGAGCATCATGAGAAAAGTGTGCTCATTAATGGTCGACTCTGAAGCTTAAATAGAAACACACAATGTACACAGTGCTGCTACTGTATACATGTTTAACATGTGACCTTCTGGGAATGGAATTCGTCACATAATAACTTTTAAGCTACAAGGCCGTCGCTTCAGTTGTTTTTTTTTTTTTTTATTCAAAAACCATAAAAGGTTTAAGGAAACATTCTTAACATTAAGAGATCTCAAGACACATTCATCTTGTCTCCACGGGTGGTAGGGTGACTGAAGTCGCATGACTGCATTATTGAATAAAAACATGCATGCAGAACACTTAAAACAAGCATTGAACCCTCAACAAAATTGCAGAGATACAAGGCTGGGTTAAGCAGGCCATGAAATAATGGTGAAGACAGCCTAACGCCCTCTGTCCTGGTGGGATAAGCTCTGTTTTGAGGAGACCAAGCCACTCCTAACAGACCCACAGACCAAAGCTGTAAGACACTTCCCCAACACCTCGGCTGACCAATGGCTAGTGACAAAACACATTAGCACAACTGTCTGTCTTGGGCCCTCACACCCTCACACTGAGCCCTCTAGTTTCCGCTTCCCCGCAGGGAGAGCGCCACACTTCCCCCCCCCCACGCAACCCAAAGCCTTTCCCTTAAAAAACAACCACGGCCTTAAAGCGGAGGGGCTCCTCACCACTCTAACCGTGGCTGAAATGACTGCAAATAAAGGCAGCGGTCAGCAAAAAGGTGGAGTAACAGTCTGGTGGAATCAAGAAGTCTTGCTTGTGGTTTATGGGAATTATAGAGCAGGGCGTGGAAACAATTTTAAATTCGGCACCACATCCATAACCTCTTAACGCTCAGGAGGAAGCTGTATGAATCAACCTTCCTGTATTTGTAGTGTCACCAAGGACCACTTCCATTCCGAAAAGTCGGTTTGCTGTCTAAACCCATACACTTTGAACACTTTTCCATCGTCTTTGAGTAAGAGCCCATGTGTCCAGTGCAGTTCCCGCCTCCGCATTGCTAACCCCAGCGTTTGTCCTGTGAAAACGGAACATCTCCGGAACGACGAGTGACCTCCCGCAATGGAGTGATTATCAGGTTCCACATTTCCTGCCCGTGGGCTGCAATGGATGACATCATCGCTTTGTGACGTATTTCTGTCATCTCAACACCTACCAGGGCACACTACCTCAAGGCATAATAACGAAGCACAATTAAACACGTGCTTCATCCTGTAAACCATTTGTCTCACTGCAATTAAATGCTGGATGTAACTGGTGCTTAATGAAGCCATAACTGCTTACAGGTAATGAGTCTGATAACTAGCAGATGCCTATTAATTTTGCTAATTGGAGTCTTCGACCTCAAACAATCCTTCAAATGCTTTAACATTTCTACTCTACCACTCTGATCAATAAATTAAAGCGGCTTCTGTTCTGTTCCCATTACCGAATTAAATTTTTACCACCCCCTTGGTGTAACAGGTTTTACTGTACATTAGAGGAACGCGGTATAGTCAAAACCGTTGAAATAGGCCTACTCACAGATGAAAATAGGACAAGTCAGAAAGGACACTGAAAAGACCGAAAAAAAATTCAGAGTAGGTGGAAGTCAGGCAATGAAGCAGCTCTTCATTCAGGAGATGATTTGCTCACATTTGATTAACAAACCACTTAGCCACATCACCCCACCAGTTTTTGTCATAATTACAATACATCATCCAAGTTTAGCATTGTCCTCATCTTTGTCCTCAGGCACTATTGGGAAGTGGTTGAAATTATGATGAGGATTTGATGGTCAGGTCTATGTTCTCTGCTGCTGAGTGAAACTGTTGTTTTTTTTTTTTTTCCGGAATTTTCTTTTCTTAGCTGTTGCGGTGGCCACACCCTGCTGGTAGGTTTTTTCAGCTCATCAGGCTCTCTTTCATTACAGACTCCGTGAGACTTCACAGATTCAAAGTAAATATTTCCCCTAAACTCAGGTCGATATGAACGGTACACAAAGTGTGCGTCACTCAAGAACTGTGGGTTATTTAAAGACACGGATCAGCCATTTAATTGAACAATAGTTAATGATACTGTTCACAACTGCATTTTACACTCCCGCTGTTAAATTGTTGTGCTTTTGGGTGCTAAAACGCACTTAAGCCTTTGTTTTAACCATGATTTACTTCATCCAGAGTTCTAAGAATCATCAATAAGCTGTTGTTGAATTCCAGGAGCACCCATGCGACTTGTCCCAGGGGAAGTGGCTGCATGACCACCTCTTATCACACGTACCAGAGCAGCAAGAACCAAGCTCATTCCGTCTGAGGCCTCCGGTCCAAATGTATCATTTTCTCAGCTCTGCTGAGTCACTCCTTCCGCATCCCTGGTGTAATTACCGGCGAGTCCTTCTATAATGCACAGGCCTCCCCGTCGCCACCGTACTCACGGCACTGCTGACACTGCGGTGAGCACTACGTCTGCCTAAGGGTCAACGCGCCGAAGGAAATGAAGAGATGCGCGGGCACGCTGAAAGAGACAAGGCCATCATTAATGACCGTATTCATTAACGTCGACACTCGCCTGCTAAGCACTGGGCCTGATTTGCTCTGACAAACTGCATCCCAAGTCCGTCGCAAGGCCAACGCACCCACCCCACATGCCGAATCTTCTTACCGTCATCCCCCCTAAAGCTACGTCTACTAGACATGTCTGACCATTTCATCCGAGCTCAAGGAGAGGCGTTCCCAGCTTCCCCAATTACAGTGCAGCACATATCATTTACCGCTAGACTCACTCTTCGGACGTACGGCGTGAACAATAGTTAACTCTCTATGACCGTCTTGTGTGCTGGTCCATCTGCATTATCATCCAAATGCTGCTTCAAATGCTGATAAACCGTGCTTGTCTCACATACCACAAACGAATACAGTCATTCATTAGCAGCATAAATTGACGGCAGAGGGATGCTGACTTTGGCGTTTTGTTTTTAGCCAGGCATTCCACTAATGAGTTCCTTTTAAAAGACTGATTTGATTAACCTTCACAAATGACTTAACTATCACCCACAAATCACATCTAGACAGTAATCATGGAGTCATTCAGGAATATTCCGCACCATCTAAGTAGTGTTTAATATCCTGTGACGATTCTACTCAGTGAATAAAATCACAACAGCACTGGTTACTGCTTTACATTGCTCTAAGTGCCTCTTTGCTACATTGCCCACATTTCTCTCTTTTCAATTCACATCATTTACTCCAGAAAATGAGTGCTATGTAAAATCGACGGCTGCAAATGATTTACTCCAGTCATAAGACAAAGTTGAGCAACTTGTGGATATGAACATTAACTCAACTGAAGATTAAGGCAACAGCATGCTGACATTCAATTTTCTTCATTTTTTAAAGGCCTTCAAATGACTTTAAAAGCGTTCTGGAGCATGTGGTATTGAAGATTCACTTTTGTACTCAAATAAATATTGATGGATATCTCATTTGAAAAATAAATAAATGCTTCTCTTTGATGACAGACCAGTATACTCCACTTGTGGGATTTTCACATATCTGGGTTTTTATGAAGCCCTTGAGTTGTCCTCGCAAAGACCACCGGCCACAGATGCTTGCTCTAATGCGTGCTGAGATCGTTCAACAACCTCAGAAGGAGAACAGATTTACTCTGCAGCACGCAGGATGAGAACTGATGATCCAAAGTGATAAAATATCTGTGCAGCTGCTCTGGCCCACAAAAGACGGGGGATGTCTGTGTTAAATACTTCTGGGGTCCAACAGGCAGGCTTCAGAGGGCTGGAAAACGAGCCAGCATCTTCAAGGGAGTGTTTGCACAGCAAACTGCAGCTGCGCAGGCAGGATGCCCACTCCAAGCCTGGGAGAATCACCCCTGCGTGGGGCACCTGCAACCTTCACACCCAGCTGTGTCTACCTTTACCCACTCACTGTGGAAGGACACTCTACCATCAGTTACCAGACCTTCTATTGTGCTGGGCACAGTTGCTCAACTGCAAGATCTAAATCATGACTAATGCCCTATAAAGTCTCAGAGCTACAGGGCATGTGACGGCGCTAGGAAATACAAACAAATTTCCCAAAAAGATCCTTTTTGCGAGCCCAATTACTTGACTGTTAACGCAGGAATACGACTGCTTGGCTGAATGGCGTCTCTCCAGGGGCAGGTTGCACAGCACCAAGCAACTCCACAATAGAAACCACGGCAAGCAACTCACCATGGTTTATGTATGACTCATTGCCCCTGTTTGCTAGCAGTTTCCCAGGTATGCTAGGTAAACTCTGCCATTTGCCGTCAATAAAAAAAACACACACGTGCACACAAAATCGGATGGCGCTGACGAAAGCAACGGGGGCTGATAATTTTCCTGGGTCTTCACTCATAAATGTCTGCCGAATTAAAGGTAACAGCTCAAGTTTTATTCACTATGTTTCTCAAGTTCCCGCCAAAACTAAACTGCTTTCAGAGATGGCATCCCTCCTGAGACAGAGTCCCGAGCAGCTGACTTGAATCAGGAATATTACAGGCCGGGGGACCTACTAGAGATGCTAACTCCAGATCACATGCAGATGTGTGTGGACAGACCCTGCAGGAGCATTTGCAGCCTTCCATGGCATTTCCCGAACCTCAAGCTAGCTGACCCACACATGCGTAAGAGCAACCAACGGCGAAGCCACGACTCACCTATCTGACAATGCAGTTAAGTGGTAAGAAAACGGTGTAATAAACCCTGAGCCATACGTCAGTTTCCGTAGTGAGGTAAAGAACAAATAAGACACTGGTAAGTCACTGGAACACTCCCCCCAAAATTGCTGGGTGAAACCAACGGCCACGGAATGACTTCAGCTGAGGCATCGGAGCCGCTCCAAACCGAGAGGCAGCGCTCCCTGGAAGTTGCGGTTTGTCGAGGGGAAATGCCTTAATGCAGTGTGTCTGTGGGCTAATGCGCCAGGGACCACTGGGACCAAAGCAAATAGTCAGCCAAGCACGTTAGGGAAGAGTGGAGGGAGCTGGGCTGCCACTCAGCAGGAGGGCCAACCCTGGAGCCCCGAGGACCTGTCAGCAGTGCTCTTATCAACAAGCAACTTGGTGCTAGGTGCTGCCAATGGCCAAATGACTCCTTTTACTTAACCTTCTATCTCAATCTCTACCTCTCTCTATTGTTTCAACCCATCTCACTAATTCTCTCCCCCAACTAAACCCTCACACAATTGTACTTTTGTCCCGAAGCAGGGAGGAAAAGATGGCCACCCCAACCAGACAAGTCATCAGAGTCCCTGAGCAGTCTAGGCATCCTGAACTTGTCTTGACATGTTCTCCTGAGAAGGGAGGCTATTAAAGACAGGAGTCTGGGGAAAGGGGGGATGGGGGCTGTCACAGCTCCCGTGACCCCTACTGTCCTGATTGGAATAGGATGGGATTTGTACAGTGCCCAAAACAAGGCAAAGGAAAACACCTGTGTTGGAACAGTTCATTACCATACTTACATTCTGACTCAAAAATTCCAATACTAGTAATTACATGTCATTGATTATGTTTACAGACATAATTCGGATAGCTTATTTGCTTAAGAAATGTCAACAGATTGGTGTGATTCACAGCTGATTCACAACCGGCACATATCCGCCAGTCCGTTGCTAGATTTGAACCCAAGTCGTCTGACTAAAGCAGAAGGATACCTTCGGCTCCTGGTAGGGAGCATTCACACAGTATTTATACTGGCCTTGAGCCACTGAAGAATCAAATGCCTTAAGCCCCAAGCCAGATAACAACAGGTTAACTACCTACGTCAGATCATAGTGGTGGGCGGAGACTCATTTACAGGACTCAGTTGAGGTCGAAGAAACACCCATTCCCGCAGGCTACATGTCTGATGTACCGTGATGAACTAAAGGCTGTGGTGAGCAATCAAGGATAGGATTTAGGGCAACAACACGGTAATATTCCACATCCATTCCCTCTTCACTCTGACACGTGAGCATACAGTAATTATGGGTAACATGCAGTTTGACAACAACATACTGACCACTGAGCCAGTATCCTGCATATAAATTTTAGAAGTCAAAGGTCCCCGCAAATTTATTATCAGGTGTTTATACAGTTTTGCAGAATAAGCAATGACATGAAATAGTGTAATCGTTTCACTAATGCACCAGGTAAATGGGAAAAACAATTATAATGTTGCATGTTATGAACTGATAAATTGACTATAATTATGGACAAGCTATAGAATTCAAGGTTATAGTGTTTCTTGTGAATAATTGTATGTTAAAATGCATTGTCGTTAACACTATCAATACCTATAATCATAATATTTTATACAGCCACAAACTTTTTTCCCAAAAACAACACAATACGCTAAGACAATCAGATTTTCCTATCACATGATGATATTATGCCAAAAAAGATTATTGTAGTTTTTCAATATTTAGTAAACATCATTAAAATTTTTAAATTGCAGAATTTAAAGAAAGCCTATTGGAATCACAATATATCCGATAGAAATGAGGTTAATGCAAGTAAGGCTAATCATTGTCCTTCAAGTGTTTCCAAATGTTTTGAAACATATATTACTTTTACCGAGATCTTTACTGGAAGTGTTTGTTAAACTCACGTTTTAAATTATGGACTGTACGCGGACAAAGAAATGTCCCTGTGGTGCCGGAAATCCCCGTCTCCTTGTTAAGTGCTTACTGGAGAATAGGGGCCCTTTTCAAGCTTTGTGGTCAAATGCAGCTTAAAAAAGCCACGACTTCAAAGCTCTAACTGTAATTACAAATTTCAGAAAAAGAAATAGTGTCACCTCCCATTCTGATGCCAAACATACCAGGAACTATCCTTTCAAGGATTCACAGGATGTAGTAAGACTTTGAGACAATATTTATCTAACATTTATCATTACGTCTCCTGGGCTTGTTGACAGGTGTTACCACATAACAAAATATTGTAGGCTATATTATATACACATGTGGACTCAGAATATTTCTGAAATATGAATCCTACTCTTAATTATAATATGCATTTTGTACAGCATGAATATCTAATTCTCAAATGTAAACAAACAGATTACATAACCACAATTGGACCAGTGTCAATTAATAAAAGCAAATTTTCATTGCAATTTACAGTTGAAACAGATTAGTCATGATTACCAATGAGCAAAACGGTTCTAGGAATAACGTTGTACATCACAGAAAATGCATAACCGTTCACTAAACTGGGCAAACGACATAATTAGGCTAGATAATACGTCTGATAGTAATTAACATGTCTATTAATAATAATGGGGCCATTTATTACTGTACAAACAATGTTATGAATAATTTTAATTACTCATTGTAAACGATCAGAAGCTTTAAGGACCGTAAAGCTGTCTGTCTGGTATATAAATGTCGTCTCCAGCCGAGGTCATGTTGCACTGAAACACTTCTAACACTCAATTAGGTGAGTATCGATCCGTACTCATAAGTTACATTCATGTCATCACCGGCCATCGTGTAATTAACGATAAAGTGGGATGTTTGCTTCAGTCCCCATCGGGTCAAACACCTGAACGCCCGTTTAATGGTGCAAATATTCCGATGGCGAAAGTCTAAAGTGCCGCAAAGTATCCTAAGACTGCCTGGTGAATCTTACAAGACATCTGAGTAAATATTCAGCTGTCAGCAGGTAGGTTGATTCCAGTTGGTTGCGGTAATGCAGTAATTACCTATAAATAAATTTGTCCTGCACTATGAGTGACAAGTCGAAAGCCATCATATACCGCAAAGCATGTATTTTCAATGCATGAGAAATCAAGCAAGTCAAAAATACTCCAAACTAGAATACAGTTCATTATTGCCGTCATCCTCGGCAATCCCACAGCCAAATGTAAGGACCAAGTAGAACGACCCGGGTAACCTGTCCAGGTGTGTATTTTCCATCTTTTCAGCATGCATTTCTAATCAATTATAGAGAGTAATGAAGCCGTGCGTATTCGGTCATTAAGTGATTTTATGTTACTCTGTATCGCATCGGCGCTCGCCGTACGCGCGACTTCTTAAGTGGAAATTTAGATACGGTCAAGCGTATCATTTAAGACACTTGTGCAATGCAGCAATTTAAGACGCCTAGTGGGGACGATACCCAGGTTGACGAAGCTCATGACCATATCGGCATCGTTGAGGAAGTTGCCGTCCTGCAGCGTCGCAACAGGTGGCCCTTGGGTTGTGAAGACGGGTCTGTAAGGGTACGAGTAGCCCTGCTCGTCCCCTTCCGTGGACATGGCATTGTAGAGATCCAGCATGAACATGGGCGCCGCGTTCTGCTTCCCGTGGAGATGCGGCCGCGGCCGGTGCGGCAGCCCCAGGATGGAGAGGATCTCACGCTGCATCTCTCTGCGCTCCTGGCTCCGCAGTCGCCGCTGAATGAAACTCGAGTGCACCTCATTATCCAAAGTGAAGTTCATGAAGACTCCTTCGGCCAGGACGCAGCAGCCCCATGCAAGAAACGCCGCTGGGATACTCTTATTTAACACCATGTTGCATTTAATAGTTTTACGCACTGTTATCGACAGCCCTCCCCTTTGATCTAAGTCACCACTTGACGAAAGCTGCACATCAAATGTGTCTGCTTACAAAGCTGCAGTATAGTACATTAATAAAATTTTAAAATGCCTTTCCCTGCATCATCTCAGTTCAGCTCCCTCCTGCGCAGGGAGAAGTTCCCCAGAGGATGCATCAATTTCAGCTTCTTTCTCCCTGTTTTCAGATAAGATGTAAAATCCTGTTCTGTATTAAATCCCTCTTTTTAGGGTCGTCTCAGGGTGTATTTTTCCCCCCTGATCTCTTTCTGTTAAGAACAGCCACTGGTTGCAGCCAGTGTAGTGCTAGTCTAAAGTGCAGAAAGCAAACTTTAAGGAGGCGCTGCTTGCTGGGAGGAGCCGCAGGCAGCTGCATTGCCGAATTACAGTGCAAGGGGAACAAGTGATCGAGGCAGGCAGGTAAGGGGGAAGAGACATCAAGGTGTTTGCCTCTGCCTTGGAAATGACTGGTGACCACAGTCCTCTTGCTCAGCCTCAGTATTACACACATTTAGAGAATCCGCCTGCCTCCTTTTCCACTTGCTGGTTTCCTCTGAGTGCACGTTTCAGAGGTGGATGCTTTGATTTGTCCGTAATGTAGGCACCTAGTCAGCAATCCACTCATGTAACCGGTATAAAGAAAGCGATCGTGTGGGTCTGAGCCCCAGGCAGAAGCAGCAGCCAGCGCACCATGCCCCAGCTTTGAGAAGAATATCATTCTAGCATAACATTTTATAGCACAGTCAATAGCGGAAGTATTTACACTAATTTATATAAATATGCCGCTTGATTTACGATGCTGCGTCTCAGGCGTTTATTGTCCCTGCCACACGTACATCGTGTTATAGTAACATTCAACTTGCGCTTTGTAATAAACACGAGAAATTTGAACAAGCCACACATGTGACAACTTACTTGTTGACAGCAGGATATTCCCTAAAATGTCTTATAAACCAGTCGTTATATTTCTTCACTTGGAACCAAGTAACACTACGGTAACCTTTTCCTAAATATTCAATTTCGTACATTGACATTATGCAGGCACTTAATTGTTCTGTAATATGACTGGAGCGTTTGATTCTCAATCGTTTCATGTGACACGCTGGATGAAATGCTGAAGTACATTGTGGGGCCACTAATGAAATTACAAATATACTGCAACGGTTGTGTCAACTCAGAGTACACGGTTACTGCCTTATAACGAGGAATGCACCACAACAGACAGAATTGCGTACATGCAGATGTTTTTCAGCTGTTAAACCTCGTCCACACCCAGCTTACCAAAACCAGCTCTTACCCACCAGTTAACGTTACTTCTTCAGCTTCATCATTGAGATTTGATTCATTTTTAATGACCAGTTTTGCTTAGCCAGCTGCCCAATGCAAATAAATTTGGGTCAAATTAAACAGCCAAGGGACTGACTGGTCAATTTCAGATTTCAGGCAATAATGACGGGTTGGGTGTCCATTCTACCTCACTGAGAGGGGCTTGGTCTTTTTAAGAATACTCACTGTATTTATTAAAAGATAACAATAAAATGTGGCTTATATTCAAAATGCTGCTATATCATTTTGCATTCAGTGCCTTTGTTTATAATTTTATTGCGTTGAAATGACTTTCAGCGGTAAGCGTCTTGTGTAAACATTTCCTTCAGGCTACTCATATTGAATAACAGAATGGAAGCAAATGTTTACATTGTGGGTTCTGACTGAAGAGTTAAAAGGAAGCATGGCTTCAGTTAAGAATGTCCAGGATCGGTTTTTTGTAAGCAGGGCCTCTGGTCTCAACCCATGGAAGCAGTAAGTTGAGGGCTGTCAATTTGAAGAAGGACAATAGGAACAGACCCTCCTTTGTTCTGGGCCCCTCTGCCCCATATGACCTGCACGGTAAACAGTGACAGAGGCTGAAGCCATACTGAGGTGCCTTTGACCAGGTGAAGCAAAGCAGAACTATCATCGACCCCCACCACCGCCACCTATCCTTCACTCCAGTCCGCCACACGCACACTCACAACCGCCACGCACCCTGCTCCATACTGACTACCACTGCGCTCTCCCAGCACATCACCGCCGTTCTCACGTTCTCATATCTACCAGATTCACGCCGCTGTTCCTTGCACGCACACACAAATACACCATACAGCTGTATAAACAAACCTGAAACCCTCTGCTCCTAAAGTCACATCCGTAGAGTGAACTAGCCACGTGTGAACATCTGCTCTGGCAGATGATCTCTGTATCCCAAGCATATGAGGTAACATTGCACCCAGGCAAACCTTTGCACCATCATATAAACGAGCATGCGATTCATTCACCCTATGGAGAACCAGCAATCCCACACCAATGAGTGCTCATCTGTCATCTGTGGGGGTACGGCTCAGTTGGGTAATAACTGGTAAATAACTGGAAGGCTGTCTTTGCAGCTCATATCAAAATGGAACTCGTCATTCTGTTTATTGCGTGCCAATAAATTCTATGCATTTTTTCAATACATATAGCAAATTCAGTCTGAACTTCATGCCTTCATATTTTATCTGTGCTATCATAATATGCTGCCGTCCTTGTGCCTTTAACAAGAAAAAAAAAATCCAAACCCAGGCAGCAAACAGGGCCTACAGGGCGATGCATGGCATTATACAATGTGTTAACGAGTGTCCATGCTGACAAAACTCCCCCACAGACAACAGAACATCTCACTGGCCTGTCTTTTGTTCAAAGCAGTACCCCTGCCATTTGATTTGCATTTTAACAGCTCTGACAGGGGTCAAATTAATATTTATTTCCTGTGTGGCCTTAAAATGCCACAGGTCGCTCTCCTTTGAAGGCTTTGGTCAGAGCTCTGTGGGCTACTCCTAAGAGGGTACATTGAAATAACTTGTTTTTTGAAGGTAAAGTGACCTTTAAATGATGCAGTGTGGGGTTACAGGGGTCACATTTTTCCCCGTCTCGATTTTTAGCACAGTCCCACTGTGCACTCCGCTGTGCGCACCAGCCCGTGAGACACTGAGCCAGCTGAACTTTCACAAATGTTTTCCTTCGTGTTTGACACGTCCCCTCCTTCAAGCAGTGGGCACATGTGAAGCACAGCTGTCCCACTGGAAAACATTCTCCGACCGTTCCATCTTTCACGAGCTTCCTTTCATTTCTGTGTATCTTTTGAGTTCATAACGTGCGAATTCCGAGCATGATGAGAATTCTGGGGGTGAAATACTGTTGTATTTGACGTATCGCCTGTTACTCTAGGTTCCACTAACAGAGGTTCGACCGTGCCCTGTACGGCACCTGCTCGACTAAGATCTGGAATGTCTGTGTTAAAAGGTCATTAACGAGAGCGTGAGTCCAAAAACAAGGGCAAAACTAATTAATGACTAATGTGAGAGAGTAGCAAAGCTGACCATGTGAGTCCAACATTAAGAAAAAGTTTGTGGAAAGTTCAACCTAGATCAATGATTTTTATATACCAACAAAAAAGCTGTATGAAGGTAATATGGGCTGATGAGTCATCTTACTTCCGGGCTCTATATGAAAGAATATGTGTACATGACTAGACTACTTAAGGATTTCAGCATGGTTCCAACAGTAAAAGACCCAGCTTGTAGCCTTGTACATTAATGGCATGGGGCACATTTTCCTGACATTGCCTGAGCCCACATGTTCCATTAGAGGGCAGAGTTAATGTGGCGCATTATGTTACCACCCTAAATAACCCCTGCAGTCCATTATGCGGTATTTCTTGCCTGCTAGAACACTTGCCTTCCAGAAGGACACTAAATAAATTCGTGGAGAACATGACACCTGTCATCTTCCATGAAATATCTGTTGGCCTTTCAGGTTAGGGGCCACCAACAGCAGTTAGTTGTGATAGATGTTTGTTATACCGGCCAAGCACAGTGTCGTGCGGAAGAACATCAATCTAACTTCAGCGGTTTCTACCAGCATCGAACCACCAGCAATTTTCATTGTTAAAAAAATAACTATTAAATCTAGTGTTGGGACAAATGAGATTTCAAAACCTGTGGTGGGTGGGAGTATCCCAAACTATCGCCAGCATTGATTGGATAGTTCAGGATACTCCCCCCATTATGGGTTTTGAAGCCTGTCTTGTCCTGTCTCCAGTTAGAACGGTTGTCTTGGTCTCAGATGTCTTCATTATGTACAGCACCTGTAGTACAGTGTCCTCATGAGCATTTCGGCAGAAATCCCGCTGAACAGTGCCACAAGCCAACGTGTGCAACTTCCAGTAGTCAAATATTTCACATAGCTGAAAAGGAAATACGCCTTCTATGTCAGGCCAGAATACAGCAGGATTTCATTTTTACCACATGTCTTTTATGTATGATTAAATACCATGTCATTCACCTATCATCGGCCTTTAATCTCTCTTACCGGTATATGCCAGAATATATATCATAGTACAAAAAAGCAGGACAGTAACTGCACAGTACTTGTTATTCAGAATGACAGTTTGGAGATAATACGGCAACATTCATGCTGACGATTCAATCTCTAAGAGGGATTGCTGTTGGACGACGGATTCTCTGCTTTTCAACAAGAATGCGGTTCACTAAAATCTGGGTGTAAGTAAATGTAAGATGCTTTTTAACAGATGCTTTAGCTAAGCCAGTAACTTACTGCTAATGATAATCGCGGCAGTAAGGTGGTACATACGATTGTCTCCTCCCCGATGTTTTGACTGGGTTCCCCTTCTCTGTAATACATTGCTGGAGAGGATCTATCAGTCACAACCTTAAGCCATCTGTCACAGCTTCTTCTAGCACCACTTACCGGATTCCCATTAGCAGCCCTACACCAAGCACAACTGTTTGGTGAAGGCAGATGAGAGACTGGGCCGGAACAGCGGGGGGTGCTGGCCCTGGGGGGGCGTGCGTTATGCAGCTCTGTTTTTTATTTGTAGGGATTAAGCTGACAGACCTGTATTTGGTTTCTCTGGGCCTCTAGCTGCAGCTAATCCCCCTCACCTGCAGTTGTTACCCCCCCTTCCACAATGTGACCTTGTGACCCACTCCCCCCCACCTAGTGCAAACACTCGTCCCAAGACAAGCACATGACTAGCTGTGCTCACTCTCTATAGGTTAATGCCTCACACTTGCCAGGCATCTTTCACAATCCAAGAGAGCAGCAGACTTCTCGGCTTCTTGGGGGGGGGGGGGTAAAGAAATAACCCCCAGATGTTGTGGCCTTTCACAAAATATGCGGGTGTTTTTTTGTTATCAAGAGATAGCAATTAGCCAGCAATTAAGCACTGCGGAAGCAGCTTGTCACCAGCACTCAGGAAAAGCAGAGACCCCCATTAAAGCACCGCCTTAAGTAAAACATAGGGTCAGATCAAGGGCAGCGGCCTCATCTCTATATATTCAGGCATCCCATAATACTTAACGAGCTATGAGTACAATGAAAGAAACTGCACTATTAAAGGCTGGCATCTGCTAGCTCAGATCAATGGGGAAAAATCTAGGCAATAGTTTACCTGTTGTATAACAATTTTTAATGGAATGACAGATTCACCAACATAACTTGTTAATATGCTGCAAAGGTGATCTGGGAACAAAAAAATGAAATCATTTCTCAGTTTTGACTGTTGAAAACTCAACAGTCTCTACATCTATAAATCCAAGTGTTTCTTAGAGCAACGTGCGTATTTTTGAGAAACATCTGAAATCGTCGCCTCCAAGATAGTTTAGCAAAATGGAGCAAACAACAGCTGCAAGGTTCTCAGGTTGACAGTTATAGCAGCTCAGTGCTGAATGGCATGTGCCTGCAAATGCAAAATTAGAAGCAGTTCTGACATATTTTAGAAATTACAGCTGCTTCTTGATTTGCTGGGTGGTGCTGCTTTTACTTAGCTTTGCGGAGACAATAAGTGTTAGAGACGCAGAGACAGCTGTCCGATACATGCACATACATCTGTGTCTGATCTCTGAAGAGGAGATCGGGAAGAGCTGGGGAAGCTAAAAAGAATTCACACAGTACATTGCACAAAGGTATCAATCGGGTGACGCCGAAAAACAAAATGGGTCAAAACTGATTCTGGAACAGTGATTTTGAGTCCAAGGATGTTACAAATGCTGTCAGAGACTTTGTTGTTCATTGCATTGGAACTTATGGTCTATATATGATGTCCTACACATATAAGGCATTTTATTGCTACTTTTGTGTATGGCCATTCGTATAGAACATCCACATCTTCTTACTGCTTATCCTGGTGAGGGTTATCTGAAGCCTGTTCCAGGCAGAATAACTCGGATAACGTCTTTTGCAGGTAAAATAATCCATACAGGAACTGGTATTAATTGGTCAATTTCCTACTTTTCATCAACATACATTTTTTTAAATAAAACAATGTCTTTAATTAATGATTTCTGCTTGTTGTAGTGGTCACACTGCACTTTTTACAGCATATATTATCAGGTAATAATAATTGAATCAATATAACTGTACATAAGTAAATGAATTATTGTAGCTTCAAGAAAGAACACAGATTTCTTAATTTCTTTTATTATAGATTCTAACCTCCTCCCTGACCAACACTGCCTGAGAGTATTCTAAAAACAACTTTTTCTGATAAACATGGATTGTTAGCATTGCTCCGATTTAATGGCTTTAGTCTGTAAACAAATCACGGGAAATGTTGGGATTAATAAACAAAGACTTATCAACATGAAATGTCACCACGCTCTTGAGTGTTAGCGTCCATTGAGTCATTTTATTTACACTTGGTGACCTTCTGACAATCGCTTTGTGCTCAGATGGATTTGGTCCCCTTCTGACAGTGAACTACAACCTTAATTCAACACAAACCATTAGTGCATTTCCAAAACATACTTAAAATAATCCGCTATTTGGGCCCATGATTGTAAACACGTGTAAATGCCTGTAACTCTACTTATAAACACGGAGAAAACGTAAATGTACTGTCACTTAGTTTTTCTCTCAACAGCCAGAAAGTGCGTCGTGGCTTGTGAAATTTACATTTGAACTATTCTGTTCTTGATGCGATTATGTATAATTTCTTCGCGACAGACCATAATGTCGCTGCTTATACTTGCATATTGGCTATTGATAAACGGAGATATGCGTGTGTGACATTAAGCGTTATTAAGACACTGCCAATAACGTGAATTAAAATTGTGTTAACAGTAACGAGGCCTCTTCTCTCTACAAGTACATCGCCTCACACGTGAGAACGCCCACCGAGCTGAGGCTTAAAAATCAGTGATGGGCGGGAGCATCCCAAACTAACCAATCATTGCTGTCGCTAAATGCGCCTTAAAAATCAGTGATGGGCGGGAGCATCCCAAACTAACCAATCAATGCTGTCGCTAAATGACGCTTAAAAGCCCGTTGTGGGTGGGAGTATCTCTAACTACCAATCAATGCTGGCGATAGTTCAGGATACTCCCACCCACCACGGGTTTTGAAGCCTCATTTGTTCCATCACTGATTTGTCGTCGTTGACTTTCGCCCTGTGTGAGGCTAAACTGGCAAGTGAGCACAAACATATAAAATTGTCACTTAAGACAACGTTAAGCTATATTGTTGGACTCTGTTTGTTTACGATACTTTATAAGACCATAAATGTTTGTTTAGAAGACATTTATATACACCATCCTCCATTTTATATGGGTCTTCCGCGTGCTTTGTAAATAATATTTGGAAAGCAAGCTTTCTTCGCAATATAATGTCACTTTTTTTTGTTTCTATTTATGTCGCACGTTATCCTGAGTGTCTATTCTGGTGTTTTCTCAAAAAAATATGAGTGTGTGCTGTTCAGTAGCTGTGAGTTAATAAGTAGATAATTAGGCATGAATAGGTGTGGGGTTTCGAGCCACAGGGTGAGGAGCTGAACGTCTTCTCCACAGATGTTTGAGGACGTCATGTCTGAGGAGCTCCCCGAAGTCGGAAGGCTCAGGGCCAGGCTTCTGGAAAGCCAGAGTAGAGAAGTGCCCTTTCAAACACAGAGAGAGGAGATCACCTGGTAAAAGGAGATAACCCAGCTGGTTGCTCTAACAGTCAAAAAAAAAAAACCCTGCTTTTGACATCGATTATAATCTGTGTAAACGTTTAATTCTGCTGTTTGACAACACCGTATTGTCTCCTTGCCTTTTGTTTTAAGTCAGGATGTTCTGTCACGCATTGAAAAGGTTATCTTGGAAGTGGTTCTCAGTCTGTCCAGGGGGGAAGCACCCCTACTCCTGTTTCCAGACAGATCCCATTGGCTCAGTGTCAGGTAGGTTTGTGGATTTATTGGTTGATTGACTTGTGGATGCTGAATTAAACATTTTAGTCTTGAATGAAACTAATTACAGATGGCACATGTGACGAATAAAAGATTACTTCTGTCTGTCCAAGTGCACTCATCTGTTCATCCATTCACCCACTTTCCAACCGCTTATCGCGGTCAGGGTGGTGATGAGCCTGGATCCTATAGTTTGCTTACAGGAACTAATTATATTAACAGCCACCTGGTAAATCTAATTTAACTTGTACTTCACTGTTCCTGTACCTTTGATTAGAACATGTCAAGAAATTAGATATGCCGAATTCTCAAAATGAAGTCAGATTCTGGCATCACAACAGCGATGTGGATTATGACCAGATAATCGTTGGAGAAGAAAAATCTGTCATTGTTTGAACGTTAGGGGGCTAAGTAGAAACTGTAGAAATATTAAACAGCAAAAAAAAAAAAAAGAAGCAAAAATTCTGGCCAATGTTTTAAACTGCACTTATTTATTTAAGGTTTCACAATAATGTTGGCCTTCACATGGGTTCTGACACAGCTGTCAACACTGTAAGAAGTGACTGTTCTTCGTCAGTCAACAGATTTGGTGAGAAAATAACAAATAACTTGTGCTGTTATGCTGGACTGGTAAATATCACGATGCTTTTTGCAAGATGACTTTGGTTCTCTTGGAAGTTACTTTGAGTGAGCATTAAAAACAATGGAAGGCCATATGTGTATATGCAAGAGCACATAAGTCTCATACAGCAGGTCCATTTTTATTTTCTACAGCATCAGCTTTGAAGGTCTTATCTGCTGTTTATAGACTCATTCAGAGCAACACATATGCCACAAAAAGGTAAGTCTCAAGCTCTGCACAGAACTTAGCTGAATAGCCAGCTTTGAAGAACATTTAAACCGCTGATAGTTGTACAATGAATTATGTGTAGTAGGGTGTGCGTTAAAGCTTATTTCCCCAGAGACGTCTACTACAACGATACCCAGCTTTTTGGATCTCAGAGGACTGTGGATTCCATCATTGACGACATTTCCTGCATGCTCAAGGTCCCACGCAGGAGCTTACATGTGGTGTGTGTGTGTGTGTGTGCGTCTGTGCCTATCTATGTGTAGCACATTATTCAACCTGTAGATTAAAGAGGTACTTAATGGCAAAACCACTGGATGTTTCTGTGTGTGGACATTCTGACCTCTGCTATACCCTGAGTTTTTTTTTTTCACTTTCTTTAATCCTTTGCCAGCTTGCCACATCAAAGGGTTTAATATCGGGTGACTTGTACTATCAGGAAGAAGATGGCACCAAAGTCAACTGCAGATCCAGCTTGACAGTAAGTAAGGGGGAAACTCAATTTGGAAATTCAAGTTATAATAATTGTTGTAAAGTTTCTGTAGACTGTAGAGCACTGTTCTGTTGTTTAATTATTGTAGTGGTGCCAGTCTTGAAGCTGGACTTGTATAATAAATCACCCTCACTGTGCAAGGAGTCTCAATGGCTCAGTCTGGTCACAAAAAGAGTTTGACATATTTAAAAACAAGCATTATGGCAAAAAATGGGATAAGATGCAACATTCTATACCCATTTCTCTGTTTAGGCCGTCTCTGTATCATCCAATGTTCATGGAATAAAGAGTATCCTTTACCAGATTGATTAAAATATATATTTTTTTTCATCCTTATTCTTACAGAGTTGATTCTTGGGTTATCTCAAAAAAGTTTGACCAAAAAACAAAATTCTTCTGAAAAAATGAATTTGTATTTGTATCGCCCTTCTTTAGCTCACCCTCCTTTAACAAGTTTTAGATATTGTGTCTTCTGCAAAGTTTATTCTTATTGTGGAAAAAGATGCAACCTTTCAGAGACTCCTGGATGATGAATTTGTTGCAAAGTTATCTCCAAGCATCATGATTACAGTAAGTCTGATATTATGTACAAATTCATTTGTGATCGTATTGTTTCTTGTGTCATGTGATTCTGTGTGTGTCCATGGTGTGCCATAACTATCACTGAGATTTTGAATCTGTAGTGGACATGGCAGGTCTATTGCAGGATGGAATGGAAATGCATTGTTCTTCTGTCTTGTGGTGTGCTGAACAAGTCAACTTTGACCCCTGGTTCTTATCTCTGACAGGGAAAGGGCTTCCCAGACATCAATAGTAGACTGATGGTCAGGAAGTTGTGGGACACATTGCACGTTCCCATTTTTGCACTGGTGGATGCTGACCCTCACGGTACTTGCCGCCTTAGCTCTTTCTCTGTGGTGGATGACCACAAAATGCATGATGAAATAAGACGAAAGAGAATTATGGCTGACTGTGCCATGACACTGATACAAGTCTTAAAAATATGGCTTGGTAGTTAAGTCAGAGTGGTAGTGTGCTCACTCCCATCTTGGAATTTACTGATAGGCTTGTAGATTCTAGCTTCTTTCTCATTGCAAGATTCATGTGCAGTGCTTTCTCTTTGTTCTTGTGAATTACAAGCTGAGAGTAATTGTCTTTGTATGGTGGTGATTACAGCATGTCTCTGCTATTCCTAGGCATTGAAATTATGTCCGTCTACAAGTATGGGTCAGTGGTAAGACTCGGGTTTTCCTCTTTCGCTCACTGTATTATTCACTCTGGCCTGTAAGCATCGTTTTGGCGGAATATACATATTTTTTCACGGAGGAAAGAAATTTGTGGGAAAGCATTTTTCCTCATTTTTCCCTCCACAGTCAATGTCATTCGAGGCACACAGTCTAACTGTCCCAAGTGTGATGTGGCTGGGTCTCCTCCCATCCGATATCGAGAGGTTTGTCCGCCAATGTTTATTCTGTGCTGTTAGTTAAAAGTTAAAATATGATAATTTGTTTCCTTTTTCAGAATGAGTATGTTGGACCTTAAATTAAGCTGAAACTAACTTTACATTGGCCAGCTTTTCCATTTAAACCTATTTTACTGTTTTAAGTGTCAGATTGTGATTGACCTACCAGTAATTGAGTCAGAAAAATACATTAGAGACATTTCCAAAAACCTTTTTTGCTAATTTTATAGCATAGTAATGACACAAAATTATTTGCATGACGCTAGGTGTAATTTTGTAGTGTGTGTGATTTTGTTAAAGTTGTAATGGGGATTCACGTCTGTTAGACCTTTGTATAATAATATGTGTGTTTTAAATGTAGGAGTGTCAGATGCCGGCATGCTGTGTTAAAACATTGCTGTAGTGGAAATGTATCGAGTTAAATGATGCCTTTTAGACTAAGAGTGCCGAAGGATGCCCTGCTTCCATTCTCAACGAGGGATGAGATCAAACTCTCCAGCCTGTTAAAGCGGCCATACCTCCCCCTCCAGCCTGCATGGGAGAAGGAGGTAACAATGAAGAACGCCCAGCCAGCACTGGAAATCTATGAGCTAACCTGGTTTTTCTTTCATCTAAACTGGAGTACTTAATTATATGTATTTTTGGGTCAGGTAGCTTAAAATGACCATGTTTGTAGGTGAACTGCAGAAAATCTGTCGGTATGTGGCTTTCCGCAAAGGCACTGGGGCACCTGGAAATTTTACAGCAGCATGTAAATTACATCTCGCGTACTAGAAAATTGTGGTGATGGTCTTTGTACACAAACCTACAGGAATATGGGAAAGGTAACATTTGTACTAAGACGTATAAGAATTGTAAGATTTTACACTGCCCGTGCTACATTATAGAAACTTGTTGCAGATGGAGTTGTTGCAGAGGTGGAAACAGAAAGCTGAAATCCAGTGCTTGACATCGATAGCTCCAGATTTCCTAACTCGTGTATACTTGCCGAACAAACTGCGTTATGGAGGTTGGATATAAACCTATACTGCCACCTTGTGGCCATTTTTTCTTCCATTGCTGCCGTCGCAGCGTTCAAAAATTGTTCTGTATCTCTATTTTGTGAACTACACTTTAAGAGACGAATAATATGAAGGTAACTTGTAATATGATATATTTTGTTCATATGATGCATGTTTTATTGCATTTAATAAAAATGCTGAAGTCTCAGCGTGTGACTTACATTGCTTGTATCTTTAATGGGTTTAATTACACAGGGGAGTAACAGTTATGTAGGAATGTCCAATTCTTTATCCAGTGCAAGGCTGTATGGTTAGTTAGAGCCTATCCCAGGCAGCACAGTGTATGAGTTATGGGTACAGGCTGGACAAGATGTCAGTCCATCTCAGGGGGACACACGTACTGAGCACACCCTGTGGGCTACTTGAGGACACAAACATTTTGATGAATCCTATTAAAGAGCCTTAGAATCCTCAGAAAGTGCAAAAGCCAGTAATCTGCCCCCAGTTCTGTTTTTAACTGCCCTGCCAACCAGCTTCTCCTTCACCCACACTCCTGGCTCACCAGAGTGGGGAGCAGGGACCGGTTTCCGAGTGCTCAAAATTCACTTCTGTGTTCTCTAGTTAGGCTTCATGTGAGTACTGTGTGATTACTGTTAGTAACTTGAATTGTACACTGTCATCATCTATCGCTCACCAGGCCCACTGTGATTTCGGTGAGGTACTGGGTGTGCTCCTTTCGCCCTTCCTTGATGATAGATCGCCTTTCATCATCCTAGGGGACTTGAACATTCACATCAGTAAACCACAGGCTGCCAGTCTCTCTTGACCCAGGCTGATGACGCACTCCACCAACTCACAGGGCTGGAAATGACCTAGGCCTCAAACTAACCCCTAGCTGTCACCTCATTTGTATGTCTCTGACCGTTACTTTATTCAGTTCACCCTGTCCCTCCCTACGTTCCCCCCGTCCCCCCTCATCATGTCTCCTTATGTCTCAACCTTTGCCCACACTCCATGTCCTCCTTCCTTGCCTCAGGGTCTTTAACCCTCCATCCCCCTGACCAGTTCTGTTTATGTAATGACAGTAAATCCTCTGAGACACTCTGCTCTGTCCTATCCTCATCACTGAACCTTCTGCCCTGTCTTTTTCTATACCACCATGAAAATTGCTCTCCAGCACTGTCCAGGAGTTGTAAACTAAGCTCGGGATGGCTGAGCAGAAGTGACAAAGAAACAGACAGCCTACCAGTCCGATTCTACTGTGTAGTAGTCACCGCTTTCATCATTCTCTTCTAGTGGCACTGCTGCTAAAACCAGCCGCTACTACAGTATGGTCACCAGCACTACAGGTACGTGTAAACTTTTCACTACTACAGTATGGTCACCAGCACTACAGGTACGTGTAAACTTTTCACTACTACAGTATGGTCACCAGCACTACAGG
>JAACJT020000086.1:5220810-5309471 GCA_009936485.2 Gymnarchus niloticus | reverse complement strand
GTGTGTGTGTGTGTGTGTGTGTGTGTGTGTGTGTGTGTGTGTGTGTGTGTGTGTGTGTGTGTGTGTGTGTGTTACATTCATCTGGGCTTCTCTCAATGTGTATAGACATCTCTGATCGCAAACAGTGTATGAATATGGACTTGATGCAGATCATCTCGCGCGTGGCATCGGTGTATTTGAGGCTGACGTATGGTCATTAAAATGAGCTCAGACTTTGCCCTGTATTCCTTCACGTTCTCTGAGCACCGGCCAAATCAATGTAGGACAGATTCATGAAGTATTTACCATTGTCCTATATTTGCATCTGTGCCTTTTACACGCTCTTGTCTTACACCGATCAGCACCAATTTACAGTGGTACCATGAGATCTTTGTGAATTTTTTATTTTTTTTTTTCCCTCTACTAGATATAATATACTAAAGAAGGTGTCTAGATCCTTGCAGCAAAGTCAGAATGGTGATTTACACGTTGCAGCTTTTCAGTACCTTTCTGACAATTTGAAGACTTTGACTTTTACGTCATTCCGTTGGGGGTGTGATGTGCCGTGTCGTGTTCTGATTCTGGAGCTGATCTTTTCTGTGATGCTGCTGGTCCTTCCTCAGTCTAAACACTACAGGGACACCAGACTCTACCTCAGAAACACTGCAGTAAAGCACCTAGCTGAGAGAATCACTCTGGGAGTCACTCTGCCTGTCGTGATGGTAACAGCCAGACGCGCATTAACGAAGGGTGCCCGGTTGCCTTGGAAAAGACCACCTACTGAAAATGTATGTCGGTGAAATATGTCGGTCATGCTGGCCTGCATGGAGCAGTCATTACAAAATGAGCACAACACGAGCTGTCTGCTGTTCTGCGGCGTTGCAAAGAACGACGTGCAGGAAATGAGATGGACGGTGCATGTTCTTCACAAGCACCCACCTACATAGCGAGAGCCCGAGGACACCCATGGCCCTAAGCGTTTCATTGCTATAGGCAGCAGGACATAACTAACAGGCACTTTGAATCGGTTCTGTCTCTGCTGTGTCAGTCAGGAAGAGGTGCTCGAGTCCCCCGTCATAGGAGCCATCTTCCCTGTTCCCAGTACTCCAGTCTTGTGTGGCTCTGTGAAGTGGTGGTTTGGCCAGAGGTTCAGCGATGATTGACTCATATGCCATGTGTCATTTGGGAGTAAGCTGCAGTTTCTCCTGTGAGAACAAACAGAATTGGCTGACCATCTCTACATGTCTATTTTATCGTATGGTTTAATCTTCATATATTTGGCCTGCAAGCTTTCTATAACTATATGAAAATCTGATATCTGTTCGCATGCTTTTAGGGGGTAGGTTTTTTTTTCTAACATTAGACCCAACTCGTGCAATTTTTATTCTTAAGTGGGGCACCTGTTTTTTTTATACAACCATAAATAAACATTTGGGTACCGTATGTCACCTCTCCTCATTCTACGTTTTCTGTTTCTCTTCTCAGGAAATCATACCCTGTCAAACTCTTGCTCCACCCAAGACGTATTCTGTCATGTTTGAACTCTACAGTCCATCTACCATGTCTTAGTCCAGTTGTGTTTCCTGCAGGTCTTTCCATCGGGGTACAACAGATTCACCCTGCGTTGTTCCAGAGGCAACAAGGGTGAGTAAAGACAACCATTTAGTAGTGGTCTCCAGTGACATTATTTCTTAAGGTGGTTTAATGAGGTTTTCTTTGGTTCTTAGATTCTAGTCCCCATTATTGGCCAACTGAAAAGGGTTTTGGAAACATATGACAGTCAAGTATTAGGTATGATATGCCTAAACTCACAATAAAAGCATGGAACTAGGGGCTACCAGAGCACTTGTGAGTTTTCTGTAATCAACACACCTGTTGATTACTCGTTTTTACTCCAATGACGACAGCTTCGTTATAATCTTAGTTACCCAACGTGACTAATAGTTAGGTGCGAGATTAGAGCCTGTTGGCTGTCATGCAAGGTCTTGGTGGATGAAGTTTCCAGAGTCTAATGGCTGAGATCTGATTGTGTCTTCGTCTATACCATTCTGGTTACGTAGCGGTCTAATTTCGTCACTTCTAGAGTTGGACCCGAATGGTATAACTATTTCCACTTTGCTATCAGATGCAGATTTTAAGGGGCTAAAAATTCTCATTTTGTGCAATATAGTTTAATGTGGTCAAACTTTAGACACCATTGGTTTTGGTTAAACATTGATTCACAGACTGATATCAATTCATCTAACCACTTCTGGTCACGGTCGAGTGGCTCCGTGACCCTCTGACTGATACGATTATGTCAACTTGTCAAAGTCAAACAAATATCAGAAACTCGCAAAGGCTAAAAATAATACAAAGACAAAATGAGGATTGCTTTTTGTCTTTTATTCGTTTGGTACCTATTTGGGGTTAGTTAGGTGTGGTGTATTGTCTTTTTTTCCCCGCATTTCTTTGGTTGATTGTAGGAAAAATATTTTGTGTGTTAGGTAGAATTTTTTGTTTGTGATTTGTCAAAGTCCATGCCTGTCATTGGTTGTCCGTCTCCCACATCAGTTATGTCCAGTCCCTGTAGATAAAACTCAGGGCAAAAATAATTTCCCTTAGTCTTTATCGTATATAACTACACATTTCTGTCACAGCTGGACCTTAGACTGAACTGTAATTCTTACCCATAATCCCAAGCCAAGAGTGGTACGTTATCATATGGGAAGCATAGCTTCTCAGCGTTTTCTCCAGTGAAAGCTTCTTTACTCATCATAAATGATTAGACATCACTGGTGTTTTATCGATGCCTGTAAATTCGAGGAACCTTGAAATCGGGCAGATTTATCAGCTGACTGATACATCGGTCAAGCCCTAAACTGCAGACAGTGCGTTTTCACACCCACACTGGTATTTAGTATTTGACATAAGAGTTTGGTTCTTCCCCATGAGGTGTCCTTCTGTTTTCAGAAGCTTGATCATTCATTTTCACAACTTAAAATGCTTACACACTTCTGAATGACCCAGAAACCAGTCACTATGTTGATGCTTCATGCCTGCTTTCAGGAGAAATATATTAAGTGCTGAACTCAAGCAAGTCTTTAAAATTAGTGAGCAGTGAGACACAGCCAACAGCTCTCCTGGGTGTCACTGTCTTATCTTCTATTTTAAGGCCTCACAGTCTGCAGATCTAATGTGGAACGAAAGGACAGGAGGCTTGTTTCTGCCTGATGACTATTAAATTTATTATAATTGATTAAAAATTGGCATGCCCTGTCCCAAAGGACTAAGGAACACATGGTTGTACTGTTGAGTGGAGTGAGTCTATTGACATGGACTGTGTTGGGTTTTCTGTGTTCCTTGTGCAGTTGGCTCCAGTTATTTGTACAGCCAAGAGGAACTTGGGGGTTTTTGTTCATATTAGTGGTGGAACCCAACTTTTTTTTTTTTCCCCTCAGTAGTTTGTTCTTGTATTTTTCTGCTACTATTTTGTCTGGCTCTCATTCTGTTCATCAAGGAGTTTTATGTTTAAGGGATACAATTGAGCACGGGCAAGAAAAATGATTTGTTTTTGCAGATTTCTCCCGTAATTTTGCATTCTTTGTTCTGTTTAGCTTCAGTGCTGAGCCACACCTCTGGCTTTGTTGGCATGCTTTGGACCATGTAAAATCCTCAAGCACACGTTTGCGTCCGTTCCAGGTTTCGAAACGAAAGGCTCCTTTTAATTTAATGGATCTGGGTGTGGGTCTCCTGGCTCGTGTTTTTGATACAATTGGAAATCGTTTGACCGGGTTACTCTACATGCCGACTATATCAGCAATTTAAACACGTGGATGTCGGAGTACTCATTGTTAACTCAATGTGAATGGATCGAATGTTGTGCATTGATAAACAGGCCCATATGAGAGGGCTTTGTTTAATATTCCTTTGTCTCTGTGAATTGGATTGGTCTCCTGTCTTGTCAGATAATGTGGACCTTTCTTTAGAAATGGCCTAATTATGTTAAAAGAAAGTATGGCATGTACTGTATTAAACCAAGAGGTGGGCTCCTCAGCCAGTGAAAATGCTCTTCGTTTAGCTCAAAAGCAGCTTAACTCCGGGCCGAGCGAGCGGCCCACATGCCTGTAAAGACTGGAGGTTCCTGAGTTCTGAAATACTACTTTGCATCATTCTGCTGTGGCTCCAGTGGAGGGGTGGGGTGGAAGTTTCTCAAAGGAGGCGTAGGTGTCTGGCCCAGGGTCATCTTCCCAACAGGCCACCGTGAATGCAACGGTTGGCAGCGGGGCAAACTGAGGTTTCATTGACAGTCAGCGATTGTGGGGGTTGGGGGGTGGTCAGAGGTTGTTAAAGCTGCTCTCTCCTTTGACCTATGATTCAGCTGGCCAGCGTTCATTCAACCATGTTATCGAAAAAGATCACTTGATATGCAGTTGAAGTATTATGTGGCATTGATGGGACAAATGAGGCTTCAGAACTGTGGTGGGTGGAACTATCCTAAACTAAGCTAATCAGTGCCAGCACTGATTGAGGTTTTGGTACTTGTGGTGGATGGGACTATCCTGAGCTAACCAATCAGTGCTGGGACTGTTTGAGGCTTCAAAACTACCACAGGTTTTGAAGACTCATTCATCTCATCACTATTAGAGTTGGTCTGTCTTTTTGGGGAAGGTACTGTTCCCTCAGAGTGGTTGGCAGCTGTTAAGAAGAACCTGTTGGTTGTTGTTGTTGTTGTTGGCGGCTAACCTGGTTTATCTAGTGGGTTTCTGAGTGATCTAGCCAGATGAGTTCAGACTGGTTCCTGCTGCCAGTCCTATGGTGCCCTAACTCTATCAGCCTGGAACTGCTGCACCGTCATCAACAAGAACGAAGGTGGAAGCTCTGACATGCTCCTGTCTTTCAATGGACAGGAGAAGACCTGGCCTTTAGAGCCACAGTTCCCAAAATGTGCACCTGAGGGCACTACAGCAAACTCTCAGGGGCAACACAGGGAACTACATAATTAACGGAACTGTTGGATTTCTGTAGGCCTTGGGGGCACCGTGGGGAAAGAGGTGTTTTTTTTTTTTTTTTTTTAAAAAGGGTTTCGTGAACCAAGAAAGTTTGGGAAGCTCTGCTTTAGAGATTCAGATGGGGCCTTCAGTGCCAGGGGTCAGAAGGGCGGTGCTTAATTCTATGAGCAAACAGACCAAGTCCAAGTCATTGGAGTCATCAGGGATCAGCCTGATTGTGTGACTCTACTGCTAGAGCTGTAGTTACTCCACCTGGCCATACCCGCCACCCTCCCCATGTGTCATATGAGCTGTTCTTATCGCGAGAGGTCGTCTGCTGTGCTCCATTCCTGGGCCAGTGAAGGTAAGTCAGGAAACAAAGGTCAAAAGAATAACAACAAATGGTTTCTCAATATGGAACACAGCAGATCTTTTTAATGTCAGTCAATATATTGACTTTAATGTATTTGTGTGTTTATATATGCTTGTATGGGCCCTGCAGTAGTCTGGCATCCCATCGAGGACCTCCCTGGCCTTGTGGCCTGTGCAGCTATGACCCCTGTGACCCTGTCCTGGAGAAACGGTTGAACGATGGGTGGATGGATGGTGGGACACGAACAGCTCTCACTATAGATTATTCCAGTCACCATCTTGTTCTGATATCTCGGGTCAATTTGGATGCTGGATTTGCAGTTAGAAGTGACCAAAAGCCAAGAATCTGTCACTGCAGAGCTGCTCCTTCCTCACTTGGGTGACACGCGGAGCCACGGCATAGTTACCGGATCCACTTCACTCAATATGACCTCTTCAGTGTTTTTAAGTGTTTGCTTAAGGGGCTGCGATTGACATGGCGATGTAGCTGTTAGGGGCTGGTTTCTGTCATTCCTGTTGACATCATATCCATCTGTCCCTCCATGCCACACCCATCTGCACCTCCATACACTCAGTTGAAAATGGCCCTTGTCATCACCTGTGGTCATTGAAGACCCACGACTGTAAGCATGGACTACCCTTGAGTTAGTGGCTGCTCTTGACTACAAACGGTTCATATGGTGTGTTTTTAAAAAAAAAAAACAAAAAAAAAAAAACTTTTGCATGTGCTGCATTTTATTTATTTTTTTTAAACCCAAAGATGATTTTCACTGCTGCTAATATTTACTGCTGCCTGATGCGTCTTGCCCTGTATCTGTGGCCTGGGTTGAGGTCGCTGAGGTCACTTAAGGAACTGCGAGTGTGTGCATGCGTGGCTGTACTTTACGTTGCAGGATTTGACCCGCAGTTACCTCCCTCCACACACGAGTATGTGTTCTGGTTCTTTCACAATGGTGAAAATTAATTTTATACCGTAAGGCAATTTGCCCTTCTATTTTTAGGGTGACTTCAGTTTGTGGTATGTCATTGGTTATTAGGCTTGGTATTTTGGTCCTGGGTGTATTCAGATCCATATTCCTCATCCTTGTCATTCGAGAGTGTGTGACTTTGTTCTGTGACTAGAGTGGCTCATGGTGCTGTTGGCCCACCAAGGCACCATGTGGCAGCTGGCATTGACGTTGAGGCCTTAAAGTGACAGGCACCGATTTGTCAGTGTGGATGTTGGGGGCTGGGTGTTTCTCAGTTTAATTTATCACCTGTCCACCCATCTTTCCATCTTCTTAACTACATATCCTGGTCATGGCCATGGGGTGGCTTGAAGTCTGTCCCAAGCCAAATAGGGGACAAGGCTGGGGTACACCCTGGATGGGATGCCAGTCCATTAGAAAGCACAAACATGCTGACCCTGTCACACACAATCATCCACCAGGGGCAGTTTACAGATGCAAATTAGCCTGATTGTGTGTCTGCGAGAGAGAACTGCAGTACCCAGAGGAAACACGCATGACATAGTGAAAACATTCAATCTACACACACACGGCAGGGGCTTGGAGCACCAACGCCGGGAGGTGTGGGTTCAACGGCCTGGCCCCTTCATGTAAATATTCGGTTTGTTTATGGCTGGTAATAATGAAAAAATGTCACTTGAATCTGTTGCTGAGGCCTTAAGTGTTTTTGCTCTAAATTATGTTGTCTTCTCTGTCCTCCTTAAAACAGCTTGGAGGAAAAACAGTCTAATGACGTGCTCACAGATACTCGTGTACGATGTGTAGAGACACTCCCTTCATCCTCGGTCTTATCGCTCTCTCCATCATCTTCAGGCTGCTTTATGACAGTGCCGTGAGGGCCCAGTTCACTGTTTACTAGCACTTCTATTACGAAATGCACAGGGGCCCTCATGCATGCAAATCGCTCGACTTGTTTTGCATACTCTTCTGCACACATGGCTGAACGCTGAGTCGCGTACACGGCTGTACCTTCAGGCTTGGGTTGAGGACGTGCGTCGTGTCAGACGGCAGTTTAGTGCTTTTTTTGATCCTTAATGCATTCTCTGATGGATATCCATTTCGGCTCAAGAATATCGCCGTGTCGTTCATGATTTGTTTGAGATATTTCAGCAGTGTATTAAACAAACGCTAGAGTTTCAGCCTAGCCTCAAGGGCTCGTGCCCCAAAGGGCCGGCTAGATTTCAGCCAGGATTGAACCTTACACCCTGTTTTAACCTCAGAAGAGATGATGTACTTGAACACTTTTAAAGTTCCTTTTTGCCAGCTCTAGCACTGTCGCTTTCATTGCTTTCCCCGTGGCAGCTGTACTCGCCTTGGTGGTGAGATGCACGTCGTTGCTGTACGGATGCATTCGCGTACCCCGCCGGGTTCTGTTTCCTCCATCTCATGCCCTGCCTTCTCTCTCCAGGCTGCTTCAGCAGTATGTTTACCCACAGGCCTTCGTACAGCCCAGCCTGGCAGTGCCCTCCCAGGTGTCCTCCATCAGCTCGCCCTATGTAGAATACGGCACCCCCTACGCTCAGTATGCCTCTACTGCATTCGAGCAGTATCCTTACGCCACCTCCCCAGGCTTCCTGGGATATGGTTACAGCCCCAGCCCGGCCACCCCGGGACCGGGCCCCGTGCAGGGACCCCTGGTCACGACGGTGGCCCCTGCCTTTGTCCAGTACGCCCCGCAGCAGCTGCAGCTGGATCGCCTACAGTGAGGACAAACGGCAGGACCACCATTGCACTATGACAACTGGGCCAGATGCCATCACTCACAAGATGAACCAGTAGCATCAAAGGGCTTCTTCATAATGCACTCCAAGGTCATTTTCCTCAACTATCAACGTCAGCCATGTTGCCGTCGTTGACTAGTACTACTATTGTTCTTGTTATGGTAATTTTATAGTGATTTGTATTTTACCTCATGGAGACCTCGTTCGTGTACGTGGCCGAAAACGGCTTTGTGGTGAACTGTGATTCTTCACTATCGTGTGGTACATGACGAGTGGGCCCACCTCAGGCAGGACTAGGGGGACAGATCCCAGAAGCGCAGAGACACTGTGAGGCGGAGGGAGGTCGGACAGGAAGGGCGCAGAGCGGGGTCTCTTCATCAAGTGCCCCAGAGAAGGAGTTCTGCCAAAACCACACCCCATTAACTGCTGGAGCGAGGAACGTCTCAGACATCTCCTGGACAACGTGGGCATGGACGACCACAGGGACTTCAGGAATACTTTCTTAAAGAGGCCTTAAAAACTGCTCCATCAACATTTGTTCAACTGTGAATATCTTCTGGCCACTTTTTAATCTACGTAGCATTTAATACCTATTCTCATGTGTCGATGTAATGGTCACATTCCCTTTCCTTGGTAAATTTAATCATAGGTAATCAGCGTTCATTTCGATATGCAATTTTGATAGCAGGATGGGTAGCGAGGGTCATGGAAAAAATGAACATGGTAGTTGACACTGTAATATTTCATGTAACTAAGATAATCGTGTTTTTCTAAAGGACATTTACAAATTAAATTGCTGCAGCTAAGGAAATTACAGTATTTTTGTTTTATTTAGGAATAAGTTACAGACTGGATAGTTTGTATTTGAGATGTTTGTCTGTAGAATACGGCTTAAACCTTGCTGACACAACCCCGTGTTGAGTTGGTCAGTAGTTTGTTTGAGTCTCATCTCTGCAGCATCCAAACAGTTTAGAAGCATTTCAGCACCATGTTACCTAAGTACAACAAAGCCATAAAGAAATAATATTAAAAAATAAAAGGATTTTGTACATAAAAAGGATGTGATGTGTGTTCGCTCAGCTTGGCTCGCACCCTTGGCTCCCCGGATCCCGTTTCTGCTGGCCAGTGGTCCGCTGCTCTGTGACTGACAGGCATGTGGTGTTCTCCTGGGGGGCTGAGTGGCTGTCCGTCTGTGCGTCATGCAGCGGGGGTCCTTCCACCTGCCCCGCTGTCATTTTCAGACGCCGTGGCAGGACACTGTTCCCTGGAGTGGTTTTTTTTTTTTTTTTTTTAAATGTAAGGAGTTTTAATCGGGTGTGTAGTGCCCATCTGACGGCGTGCTATCTTGGGGTGTTGGATGCATTTATCAGTCATTGCAGTCCTGCTTTTCTGCACGCCCCCCTCCCTTTCCCTTCGCCCCAGGCCTGAGGAGAACACGATTATCCCAAAGGCCCCCCAGATCACACTGGCATTTGCTTAATGTGTCGTTCCTGACATACGGCATGTCCTGACTGCCTAGCAGGAGTGACCCACAGAACCGCTCAGTCACAATCCTTTTTATTGGTTCACCTCCTCTCCCTTTTAGCTTAAGTAAACATTAACACATTGAAATATTTTAACCCTTTCATACATGAATTATCACAAAATGAGACCATTTATAAACTTAATTTTTCTGTTTTCAGGATTGAAAAAATATTCTGAAGTGATTTTTACTGCAGTTGTCATTATTAAAGAGGTACAGGTTTTGTACTGCATGTGTTTGAGTACCTCACTACAGTAACACAGATCATGTTACTAATAAGCGTGACAGTGAATGAAAATGATCCATATGTTAGACAATAAGATTTAAGTAGCTGTTCGCTGGAGTAAGCACTATACATCAAAGGGTTAATTGAGAAGGTCAACGTGTGCACTTTGCTCAGGAGTAGAGTGGTGATCGCATTTCGAGTAGCTCCTTAACCACTGCGCTACCTTCTTATCCTAGTTGAAGGCACAGAGAGGCCACCGTAGGAAACATGGATTCACACCCTCACTGTGGGTTGTTTAGATCACATCTTTGGACTGCAGAAGAAAACCCAAAAAACACAGCGAGAACAGACTCCAGACACACAGTGGAGAGGAGGGACTCAATCCCCCAACCCTTGAGGTACAAGGCAATCATACTAACCGCTGAGCCCATCATCACAAGGGCATTTAATAATTTAATCTAATCCGGTCCTTATCCGTACGCCACCTTTATCTATACTGCTGGATTTGGCAGCTTAATTATAACCCCCCGGCTGTCGTTCACACAGGCGGCCCTAAACATGTCAAGGAAGGATGGTCAATCCTCTAGTGCTCCTCAGTCTCCTCAGACTCTTTCTACAGAGGCTGCAGCTTGAGTTGTTCTGATAAAATGTTAGCATCCTATTGGGTCCAGGGTGTTGCCGGCCTGGTGTCCTGATCTTCCTGAGATAGGCTCCAGGCTAACGCTGACCCTCTACCGGATAATCGCTTGGAACAGATGGACATTCGAAACCCCATTTGCTAACTAACAGGTTTCCAGCACGGTTTCTTTGGAACTATCAACCAAACTGTCTGTATGATTGTGTTTTCTTAACTTGAACTGTTTTCAAAGAACTTTATCATATGTATTCCATACATTAGCCCATATGAAAAATGTTGACTCAGTGGGTTATTGGTCTCCTGTGATCAGCTCTGCAGATGAAATCATGATTTTATTTAGTCAGACAATTTTTTGTTTCTGTACGAAAAAATACCAGAAGGCAAACAAATGAAATTGTCTACGTGTCTCAAGTGACTCTACAGACCCCAGCAAAGCAGTAAATTTAGTTCACTTTCTTGTTCAGTGCTGACGGACTTTATCGAGATTAAAGTATGTTAAATCAAGCTCTGTTTTTGCAGTTTCTCCTCCATGCAAAACACGTGTTTGGAGAATTCTATACTTATTAGGTTATCTGCCTTTGAGCCTTTCAGAAACCAGTATACACAGGACCTTGGTGTCACCGTGCTGTCGGCAGAACCTGGATTTGACACGAACCCGACTTCCGTCCTTCAGAGTCCTGTCATTTGGAGTCTTCTCTGAGACTTGAGGGAGTGAAGCAGACAGCTCCCACTGAAAGACAGCTCTGCAGGATGGCAGGGGCTGGGGGCAGTAAAGGTAGAGCTCTCCTAATGAGTGCCGACACACTCTTACCGATGCAGCAGTGCTGACCTTTCCAGTTCACCGTTTCGCTGACCTGAATGTGGCAGAAGTGGACTGTGAACTGGGACAATTAATACAACACTGCACTCTCAAGCACTGCTGGGTGGGTGGATGGGTGACAAGGGGTACTGTGTGGAATCCTGAAAGAGCAGGTAAGGTGCAGCTAAGTGCATTTATTAGCCCTACGGCAGATTAACTGTCTCTTTTCTCAAAGCCCATCATTCAGCATTTGACACATTCTATGGTGAAGTCTTATCACACAAATCTCAAGAAGTCTGGCAAAAACAAGGTAACCTGGCAGCAGACACGTGTCAAAGAATCACATGCCTGTACAGTTCTGCTGGGCCTAAGAGATCATGGTGCCCACCCCTCCCCCCATTAGCCCTCCTGGGTAAGACTGGCACGCAGTCAGTCTGAAATGGCCCTACACTACCAAAACTCAATGGACAATTGTTGACAGAAGTTAACTCACCTTATATTTCAATAACAGAAGTGTTGGGGTTGACACTGCAGGCAGAGGTTTTCTTGTTTTCTTCATTTCTTTTCACGGGTTCTTTAATCTCTCCCAACCAGAAGTGCACCCAGGGACCCTCCCCATCTGCCAGCCCATCTCGAAAACCCCTATCTCTCAAAGGACCTTCCAGAGTCACACAGCCAAATCAGGCAGACAGACTGGGTCACATCCAATGACTCCTGATGGCTGCTTACTGCAGCCGCTCTCTACTCAGACTCATAGTACCTTTGCACAGATTATTCAAGCAGGCTAATCGGACGCACAAGTAAAAGTAAAATTATGAGGTGTGGCCAATAAAATGTCCGTACTGAATCCTTGAGCAAGGACGTTAACCCCAAAACTTCTCCGGGGGTGCTGGGTAAATTCGTGGCCCCACTTTCTGGCTTCACATTCACCTGTGTGTGTATGTGTGTGTGTCATGGAGGTAAAGATGGCCTTCCAATGTACTGGTGCAAGTGGCAAATTAAGATCTGAAATGAATCCTTCATTTAGGCAAAACAAAAATTGAATGTGACACTGGATGCTAATGGAGCTCATTCAAAGCTTTTTTCTGACATAGCCACATTGAAATACATTTCAAGGAGTTTTCTTGCCCCAACTCCAGTGACAAAAGGGATGAGCTCCAAGTCAAATTCCCATGTGCTACAGAAAGAGGGAGTTGGCCACACCCCCTCCTCTCACGGGTGTAAATCGCAACCTTCCATTTTCAGTCCTCCTCATCCATTCTTCTCAGAATAAACCCCGTCACAAAGCATGGCTACTGGGCCGATCCTTAATCTTCACTTGTAGCCAGAACAAAGAAACCTGTGCTTATTCCCTCCCTCCAGAGTCCAGGCACTTGACCTTCCGTGCCTGATCGCACAATGAGGGACTCGACTTCATCACCAGCATCTCCAGCAGCTTGAGATATCGCACTGACATGTAATATGGCTTTCTGGTCAGTTGGGTGTACATTAAGTTTTCCTGCCTGAGTTAAAACAGTTAATAGAAAAGCCAGTGAGCAAAATCTTTAATAGTACTCGTAGGTGAAAGGTCATGAATGCAGGCAGCAACACAATGGCTCCCAGGGGTAGAAATCCCACCGACTTCATCCTCACAGCTTAAACTTTAGCTGAGCATTACAGTATGTTCTAGTATGATCTATCAGTAAGCTGTCTCATACACTTAGTGCAGTATAGTTTCCTGGACTTGTGCCTTATTTCCCATTTATTAATGTGTCTTTACATGCATTGTACCAGTCCATATCTAAAATGCTTTTGAATTTGTTACAAACACTTAAGGATATGGACAGCCTCACAAGGTAAAAGGGCACAGTTTGGACAGGATCCAGGTGGTGTGCCAGTTTTGTTCCAGCTTGACCTGTCCTTCTTGGGTCATGACGCCTAGCGCTGACTCAGCATCCCTCATCACCGAGTTTGGTGTGCCACTCTCCCTGATTAGCAGCACATGACAGCACCATCTAAGATTCCTGTAAGACCCTATAATGCATCAGAATCTCACTAGGCTTTCATCTTGTCCCATATAGCTATTCCCAATATGTGGAGACCCCTTCTTATCATTGAATTCAACTGTTTCAGCCACACCCATGGTTAACAGGTGCATTAAAGTAAGGATCCACCTATGCGATTTCCATAGACAAACACTGGCAGTAGAATGGGTCGTACTGTAGAACTCAGTGACTTTCAACAGGGCACTGTCAAATGATACCACCTTTGCAAGAAGTTGTTTTGTCAAATTCCTGACCAGCTAGAGCTGCCCGGTCAACTGTAAGAGCTATTATTGAAGGTGAAGTGGAAGCAGCTAGGTGAAACAACGGCTCAGCCATGAAGAGGTAGACTGTAGACCATTCAAGCTCACAGAGTGGTGCAGTGCATAAAAATAGTCTGTCCTCAATTGCATCACTCACTACCGAAGGCAATGTCAGCTTGAGAACTGTACGTCAGGAGCTTCATAAAATGGGTTTCCATCATCGGACCTCTGCACACAAGCCTAAGATCAACATGCACAATGCCAATCGTTGACTGGAGTGGTGTAAAGCACACTGCCATTGGACTCTGGAGCCATGGAAATGGATTCTCTGGAGTGATGATTCACTTTACTGTCTGGCAGCCTGACGGACGACTCTCGGTGTGACAGATGCCAGGAGAATGCTACCTGCCAAAGTGCCAACTGTAAAGTTTGGTGGATGAGGCATTATGGTGTGGGGCTGTTTCTCAGGGTTTGAGCTAGGACCCAAAGGGTAGGGTACTCTTAATTCTATGGTATACAAAGACATTGTAGACGATTGTATGGTTCCAACTTTGTGGCAATAGTTTTGAGAAGCCCTTTTCCTGCTCCAGTATGACTGTGCCCCTGTGTATGGTTTCCATTTTATTTACGGCTAGAGTATATGACACAAAGACTGGTTCCGAGGTACCGTGTCGCTGACCTTGTGTGCTGTTAATAAGATGTTTGCTTTGCCAGGACAGAGACACCCCCAGTTCAGATCAAGTCAGAAGAAATAGCCACACCAAGATAGAAGCAATTAAAAATACTTGAAGAAGACAGGAAAATGCATAGGGAACACAAATGAGAAGATAACATATCCATCCATCCATCCATCCATCCATCCATCCATCCATCTGTCCATTCTTCATGAAACCTCTTATCATGGTCAGTTTTGCAGGAGGAACATTGAGTCTATCTCAAGCAGCATAGGCTACAAGGCTGGGGTACTCCGTGGATAGGATGCCATCTGCAAAGATAATGCATCATAGTGTACTAGTTATATATATCGGAAAATAATGCAAAGCTTACATATATTATACAAGCCCAAAGGGTTAAAAAATTACTCCAAACATTTAAGTAGTATTTATTTATGGTGTCAGTCCATCACATTTGTACTGGCGCTGTGCAAATTCAATTCTGCGAGGATAATTAATATCCTGAAAATATCGACGTATCACATCCAGTGTTAGCTGTAAATCACCCCAGAATGTTTGGCTACCCTTTGTCTCTGTTGCCACAGCAACTGTCTTCATTTTCTCCTGCTCACCTCGACTGCCTGGGGATCTGGGGCCCCTGTGTCAGGTGAGACTGTGCCAGGGGAGGGGAGGTGTCACAGTGGTAGTCACCAATGTGTTTTACCTGAACTAGCTTTCACAGAGCTCTCTCGTGCTTCACTGTAGTAAGACCAACCAAGATGATGGTCCAACAATGTATAGCCTCATATCATTTTAAACAGCAGCTCTTCACCTTATGTCTACAATCTCATATTTATCCAGTCACCATATCTGCCTTTAAGGGTTATATACTGTCAAAGAATGAAATCAGCCCTGCTAATAATCATTACACCTTGAGATTAAAATGAAAAAGCCCCCTCTCAAACCAGAAAAAAAAAATACTGCGTTTGCATGAGCTTGCAAATGTTCAGGTAGCCTAACAACAGGATCAACTGCCGTGCAAATTACATGCAAATGAGTGTTACTCAGAGGCAACAGGCAGATGGAATGGGAGTGAAAGGGTAAGAATAGTATGGGCGGGGCTAAAAAAATGAAGGTTCACAGGTGTGTCCGTGTGTTTTTCTTTGTGTGTGTTTTTCTCCCCCTGGAGTCCGAGAAACTCGATTTATCCCAAAAGAGGCACTGTTTTTGGAAACACAAAACGATGACATCATAATGCAGCTAAAAGTTTGCTGCTGCAGAGACAATAGCAGCCTGTCCCTGAGAAGGAAAAGTCCTTTGCAATCACACAAACAACAGAAGAACTCTGTTTGCTGAATCTCTTAATTTACTTCATGCCCCTGCACATCCTAAATCATTTCCTGCTGTCTGGCAGGGCAGCTCCTGATGGGACAGGCTCAGAGAGAGAGATAGGGAGAGATTTAAAAAGACCTAGGAAACACACGGGCCATATTGTCAACTGATAAAAACCAGCTGCTGGAACAAAGTAACACCTGGCCTTCTCACCATTCTGCACTCTCTGGCACACAGCTACTATGCTGATCTTAGCGATGCTCAGCCGCTTTCCTTTAACTCTATGTGGATAGCGTGAAACAATCTGAGATCAGAGTTTTCCCAGGAGGTCGTCTCTCATACTATTATATATATTATATATATCACAGTAATAAAGTGATGTTTGCGAAGGTTAAAGACATGACAAAGCATTTGTCATTAACTTTTAATGGTTCGGTTTGTAATAGCATGAAGTTGTACATTGAGATGAAAAGAGGTTAACTCAAATTTGAAGATTCAAACACTTTCACAGTTTTTGGCGACATATCATTATTTTTAAATAACTATACAGTGTTTTCACAATACACCGCACTGTGGGCGATCAACAATAGAGAATCGGTTAGTTAGGTCTTACCCATCCTGTTTAGTACAATAGGCAGTGCTATAAGTTATAAGGTAATAACCTATGATAGAATGATGCAAGCATTCGTCTTTCTGGAAGGCTTATAAAATGTCGCTGATTGCCAGTACTTAAATGATCTATTTCTTTTTTTTTTTGAAAAACACTCTCCATACAGGCAAGACAAAATCTGAAAAATGAGATCTTTGGAAAAATACTCACATTACTTTCCATCAAAACAACCTTATCCGAGTTATCAAGCATGAATGTGGGACTGTCATGTTTTTAGGCAGATGTTCCGCCTATGGACTACACTTGACATCCATGTCCTCCTTCTCTCCCGCTGTTTTTACTGTCTTACCCGCGCCCCCTCCCCTACCTTCCAACAGTCTTATACTCCCGACGGCCTCCCTGCTGATCCCTGTCTGCCAAGTGGAAGGAGGAGCATGGCTGGAGGCTGTGCTGGGGTAATTGTGTGGGTGAGTGGGTGGAAGGCAGTGTCAGGTCTCCAGCTGCCAGCAGCCTTTGTGCCTCTGCGCTGTTATTACCGTTTTTCACAGAGACACAGACGAGAACGAGGACGTCTGGGCTTTCCGGGGTTAATAAAAGATCTCCACTCCTGTGTGACTGTAATGCTGCAGTAACTATTTTCAGCCAGCAGGGGGAGAGCGCGAGTGGCGTTAATTTGCACAGCTGTGGGTTTCCCGAGAGAGACTTGTGTGTGCTGTCATCTGTGAAGATACACAATATGCCGCACAGATAGGTATCCCTGCGTAAATTACTTACAGATTTTCCTGACTCTGAAATGATGTACGGAAGTTTTACTCAAGACAAGCATATGTATTACTGAAGATCTGAAATATTTCACTGACGGTCCAGCTTACGTTCTCGTTTTTAAAAACGTTACCATTGCGTTAAGTGTATCTCGACACGTGCTGTAAATCGGCACAAAATTCAGCTAGAAAGTCGCAATTCCCAAAAGCGCACATTTCAGGTAAAAGCGCGTCTCTGCTTTCACAAAGGGCCGCTCTTTTAATGACGGTGAGAAGTGAGGCAGCGCACACACCTCCGGAATTCACACCGTCGGCACATTTGCACATCAGAACCTTTAACCAGGCAGCCTTTCCTGCCCAGGACGTGTCAGCACCATAAAGTTTCCTTAAACTTCGCGGCAAGACCGACGGAGGATGCCTTCCTTATAAAATAGACATTTCTTTAGTGCGATAATGTGAAGGCAGGTGATTTCTTTGCTTTTCACATCTGTATCAGAACCTGTGGGTGTAAACTGATCCTAAAAGAACTTATAAAACAAGCTCAGCGTAGAGCTCAAGTTCTAGACGATATTTCCCACGAGCTGCATAATGAAAGCCTGGGGAAAAACAAACAAAAAAGACATTTCCAGCTCTTTTCCACTTCTGATGCAAGGCTGTGTGTACACCTGTTGAAAAAACTTTTTTTTTTGTGCGTATGCATGCAAAATCTCATAAAGAAAATCTAAATAAATATAGTAATATACTTGATACATTGATTACAATAAATATTTGAGACACCGAAGCCGTTTCTGTCGTCATCCATGGTCACCCTGTGATGATTGCTTGTACAACACAAGACTTATTATAATCGGAAATGTTGCCGCCAAATACTGTTTTGTTTTAATAATATGACAACCAACGTACAGTGCACATAATTAGACTCTAATAAAATTGGTAGAATGTTTTATGACATAGCTTGTCGCAGAGAAATTAAATTTGAATATCGACAATTAGAGAATTGAACATTTATTTTAAGACGTGTGCGTCATCTAGTGGAGCATAGACGATACGACATCTGAAGGCTGTCCCTCCATCAAATGTTACGGGCAGGTGTGCTGTGTGTCCATCAGGCAAGTATTTAGGTTACAGAAAAAGATGACGTTATTAAAATTATATTTCACAAACAACCAGTATCTAAAACAAGTGGGATTTGGAAAAAAAGACCAGTCGTAAGTGTAAGGCAACCAAAATGACTTGCAAATATGTAAAATTAGTCTGTGCCCAAAGCAGATTTAAATTCAGTTTAAAAAATCTGTCTTAATTTTTATTACTTGTATAACAGATCGTAAACTGCTGAATTTAGTCGGCAATTAGACTGTGTAGGAATTTTAATACCATGAAGAACAAGCCGAGTCTTTCCAAATATTACCTTTAAACTTGCAACATCAGGCAATTAATTTATTTTACACATCTCTATAGATGAAATCAACATCTGAAATTAGTAGATATCTGAAAATAACAGATGAATGCTTTAGCATAATATGAACTTTCACAATGAGTGTAATGTCCGTTTTGAGAACAAAATGTACTCATTTGTTTTTGGTAATTATGCGTCTATTTGCATTTGTCCTTATTTACTGTTTAGTGGATAATGAATTTATTTGTAAGCTGGGTTAATTGCTTTAAATGGACACTATGGGAAGGCGGTACCGAAAGCCTCATTAAAAAGCGCAGAGGAGGTTGCTATGGGAACAGACGCAAACATTCCGCAAATGGAATGAAGCGCAGGAGGCTGCGCAGGAACAATCAGAGGGGAGAATGGAGCTGGGGGCTCAGCGACAGCCCTGTGACAGCCCCCCGTCTCATCACCTCCTGGAAATTATTTACAGCGACAGTTAATCCCAAGACCACCGCGCCGTTAACAGTAAATCAGGTAAGAGTCGGAGGAAAGATCTGAGTTTGGTTGATCTTAAACTGCGGATACGAGATTTGTTTGCATATTTCTAAAATTCTGCTGCTGTTTTGGCTTCGGTGACCAGCAGTATTCTAGGTTCCCTCCTTACTGTAGTTTCTTCACACACATCCAGACTGGTAAGTACCACCCACCTCTTTTAATGTTTGGCTTAAAGAAGCTTTTCTGTAATTTGTTTATAGCCTCTGTCCTGCGTGAATGCATCTGAACCCTGTTAAATTAAGCTGGTGATTAATCTTTGCGATGACTCGGCGTTGTATAGATAGTATGAGGGTCGCCGTAGCGTCGTCGCCCCCCCCCACTCTGGTTCTGTGACACCGGCATTATGGATGCACCAGGATCTACACTATGTGTAGGTGTGTAATCGCTGTGTGTAACAGAATGTAGCAACTGTGTTTCTAAGGAAGACTCTTGTTTCTGTATGTTGTTGCCAGGATAGTGTGATGATCTGTGTGTATACTGGTTGGTTGACATTGCACTGCGCTATTGTATAACACGCAACCTTTTTTTTTTTTTTTTTTTTGTGAAGAATTATACAGGCATATCCAGTCAGTTAACGTCAAATTCAGCAACATGACACGAGCCATAGAATACAACGGAGAAAACTTGCCTCTAATTTTCATTTTTATTTGTCTTCTTCATCAATTTCATCCCAGAGATTTACAGCTTAGTGGTCTCTTTATACATGACCCAGTCCATCTCCCTGTCCCTAAAAGGTGCCAGAGACCCAATGTGTCAAGCGACAGACAAGCCCCTCAAAAGCCTGGCAAACAGACGTCCAGTGCCAAGTGCCAGGTGGCAGCAAAGCTGAGGAGACAGAATCTGAAAGACGTAAGAGAGGGTGTACAGCAAGGTGGAGGTGTGGCTATGAGAAGACTGGCAAGGGGGACACTGAGAACCGGTAAAAGATGGAGGCCCCGGTACAAGAGCCTGTCTATAGGGTAGGGCCATCTCAGCCTAGCACTGGATGTGGTAAGGCTCATTTTCATAATTCCCAATCAGCACTTTCCACACTTTTTGTTTAATGTGCTGTAAATATTTCAAAACGGGATTTCCCAAAATGTTAATTGTTAAGATAACTTGGAATCGATGTTGCAAGTGTTATTGTGATTAGAGAAACACCAACAATGCATGTGTGGCTGTTATATACTTTTTTATGCCAATGCATGCACATCTGCACATGATACAGCGCCACCTTCTGAGAGAAAAATGAAGCGCAATTTGGGGACCCTGCCCATCATCAACCTAGAGCGATTGCGAACGGCCAAAGCCCTGGTGGACAAAGCCGTCCAGGTGTGGACTTTCTCCAGAACTCAGAAGCCCCACAAAGTCTGGTGCCCCTGCCTATCGTATCAAGCAAAGGTCTCCTCTGTAAGCCTTTCAGAGTTTCCCGTTTCTCTCAGCTGCGGAAGGTGTTCTCGGTGCAAGGTCCTTACCCTGTAGTCCGTGCCGGCCTGAGGGAAAGAGGCTGGGTGGAGCGGCACCTCCCACGGCCAAGCCCGCAGGGGAGCCGTCACCGTGGGGAAGAAGATGATGGAGATAATGGTGATGACAGTGACGACGATGACGGTAAGTCCTCCACCGTGAATGTGAAAAGAGATGTACAGCTTAGTCTGTTGTATAGTGACATATGTGAATCCAATATTGAGTCTGTATAGTGCTCTGGTCAGCTCGTCAACAAAAGTCAGGAGAGTACAATGAGCTTCCTCTGATTAATTTTCGTATTAATTTTCTGCCTCAGACATCCCAGAGGTGGCAGAGAAACATGACAGCTCTGATGACCTGTACGACCTCATGGTGAGTGTAATGAAGACTACACAGGTAGGATCCAAAAATGCAAAAATGCTAGGTTTACTGAAATGGGGCTGGGCAGAAAGCGTGATCTGTAGGCAAGGGATGGTTGGTAAAACAGGGCGAACCAAAGAGGCATCCAAAACTAAAAAAATAGCGAAAGTCTTAGTCTAAGAACAATCCAAAAATCCAAAGAGCCAGAAGAGCTATAGAACAATAAAAACAATTCAAGAAGACTTAGAACAAAAATCAGGAATGGGACAGAGATACTAATGAGTTGTACACGGGAATCAGAACAAGATTTGGAAATAAATGCACTGTAAAGGTGAAAATGCTCAATACCTCACAATGAGCTGAGAGGCTTGAATGGCTGCTGGATGAGACCCAAGTGTCAGAAGCCAGAGGGGGCGGAGTAAGAATGCGCTGGGTGTGGCTGGCTGGCTGCGGACGTGACGGTGACTGAAAGACCCTGAAGAAACTCGCTAAAAATTTAATTTCAAGCTTCATTGTTAGTACTGCCTTTTTTAGATGACCATGATTAAGCAGAAACGTTATGTGATTAGGTACTTTTGGTTCCACAGCACTGCCCGGGCAGAACTTCTGTCTGGGTCCTATCCCAGGCAGCTTAGGGAACAAGGCGGGGGACCTCCTGGATGGGGTGCCAAACCAGTGCAGCATTTAAGGCATTTCTTTTGAAATGAAATTTTAAAAATAGCTTCCTCTTCCTCTTTCTTCACCGAAGTCTCGCCTGGTCCGTAATGAGATGACCTATTTCTACTGGACGACGCGGAGAGATGAGATCGACTGCCATTCGCTGCAGAAGGAGCAGATGACCAATCACTATGCGAAAGTGGGCAGCTTCACCACCAAAGTCAGCAGAAGAACCTCTCTCCATTATTCCAGCTTCAAGCTGAATGATTTCTTTGGAGAACCTTTAATGTGACATGTCAAGGTGGTCACGGCTGTTATTAATGGAACCCTGTGCATCTCCCTGTCCTCCTTCAGGTCGGTTTGTGCGTGAACCTGAGGAACCTGCAGTGGTTCGACGAGGCTGACCCCGATACCTTCTTCCCACGCTGCTACAGGCTTGGGGCGGAGGATGAGAAGCATGCCTTCATCGGTTAGCCTTTCGCATAAAACTCTTTGTTCCTCTCTTTCCCCGTCTCACTCAGTCATTTAGCTCTTCACTTACGGTGTCAGTATGTCCTGTGTCACTTTCCCTCTGCCCCCTATTGCCACGGTCCACGTTCCCTTATAGATGACTTCCGGAGAACAGCCTGCAGCAGCCTCCTGCAGGTTCTCGTGGAGAGGAGCCGTGGAGAGCAGAGAGAGGGGGAGGGGCCCACGGCAACAGAGCCTGACCCCAGCCATTCACAGTGTACGAGGGAAGCAGTCCTCAACTCAAAAATTTACACCATATTACACCTGCTCACCCCATACATGAACACAAATACAATGTATCCTCCATTAACTGTCAACTTATTAGCTGAGAAACGAAAGAGTATCACAAAGAATCTCATTCTATCTTTGCCCCTCAGGTCAAAAGAAGTTAAATAAGCAGCGAGCCATGCGATTGGTTGGGCCTAGCATGGTTGACACCGCCTTAAATGTTTGCCAGGACTTCCTGGACAGTTTGGATCATCGTGACATTGATATTGCCAGAGAAACACCTTCTCTCACAGAGCAACAATGGGCAGAGTTTATTCACAACTACTATCTCATCGTCCAGTGAGTATGCTTTTAATTTTCATTTTCCATCCATCCATCCATCCATCCATCCATCCATCCTCTAGCCACTTATCCTACTCAGGGTTGTGGGGGCCCTGAAGCCTATCCCAGGAAGCAAAGGGCAAAAGGCTGGGGTACATCCTGGTTGTGATGTCAGTAATTTTAATATTAGGAAGTGAATTTTAATATTTGGAAGTGAGATTTTATATACAGTGTGTATTTAAACGTGAATATATTTATCTCATGGTCATATGTTTCAAGGCTTGTCTTCATCATCTCCATGCCACCTTATGTTGTTGTATAGTTATGCCTCATTATCATCATCCTCATTCAGTGACACTGTCCTGCAGCCTCTGCACAATTTGTCGTATTTGCCCGTCTGGGTGCAGCTGCCTTAGTGGCCTTCACTGTTTCTCCTTTCCACAGCGACGGCATGGCGATCGAGGATGGTGCCCAGCACGTCCATCATTGTCAGGTGATGCTGCAGAGGCTGCGGGAGGTTTGTCCGCAGCTGGAAACAGATGGAATCCACAACATCTGGATTGTCAAGCCTGGGGCCAAATCCCGAGGCAGGGGTGAGACAAGTGATAAGCAGACGTTCCAGCACTGTCACTGGGGGGCAATCGATGCAGGTAACTGATCATGTGACCTCCTCACTCCCCCAGGCATCATGTGCTTCAAACATCTGGACGATATTTTGAAGTTGGTGGACAGCGATCCTGCTTTGATCAAGGACAGCAAGTGGGTGGTACAGAAATACCTGGAGCGCCCCCTTCTGATACACGGCACCAAGTTTGACCTGCGACAGTGGTTCCTGGTGACGGACTGGAACCCGCTGACCGTGTGGTTCTACAGGGAGTGCTACCTGCGCTTTTCTACTCAGCCATACTCTGTGGGAAATCTGGACAGGTGAAGAGGATGGTACCGTGAGAGAGGGTGAAGTGGAGGGTTATTCAGTCATTCATCCATCCATCAATCCATCCACCTTCTAACCGTTGGTCCAGTAGAGGGTTGTAGTCGGGGGACTGGAGCCTGTCCCAGGCAGCAAAGGGCAAAAAGCAGGGAAATACCTTGGAGAGGAATCCAGTCCATCGTAGGGCACGTACACGCTCACACTCACACTACGGTCAATTTAGAGGGACCAGTTATCTTAACTGCACATCTGTGCATTGTGACAGGAAAATGGAGTACCTGGCGAAAACCCTGGCAACATGCAAATTCCACAAACCAAACAGGAGTGGCATTCAAACTGCTAACCGTGTCCAACTGTCCATCCAAAAATGAAAATACAACATTTAGAGAAACGTGGTCCGACTGGGCGACTGACATCCCATCTGGTGTGAACCCCAGCCTTATTCCAGATGTTGACTGGGCTAGGCTCCAGGCCTCCCTTGACGCTGCTCAGGGTACATGTCTGGAATGTGGGTAGATGTTTAGTCAGACTGGCATCCTATTAAGAACAGCAGCTGGATTCATCAGAAGAGCTTTTGTTAACATAAGTATGAGACAGATTTGTAAATTTTGAGAAAGGCTGTAATAGAATAAGTGAGATAAATACGGCATGAGGGACAAGCTCAGGCTTCTGTCTTCTTCTGTTCCTTATTCCCTGTTTCCTGTCACAGCTCAGTACATCTGTGTAACAATTCCATCCAGAAGCACTTTCAGCCATCGCAACATCGCCACACAGAGGTGCCGGAGGACAACATGTGGTCCAGCGAGCAGTTCCGATCCTTTCTGGGTAGACAAGGCCGAGAGGCAGAGTGGGAGGCTGTTGTGGAGCCAGGCATGCAGCAGGCGGTGGTGCACGCACTGCAGACAGCGCAAGACTTGGTCGAGTCTCGGCGGGGCAGCTTTGAGCTTTACGGCGCCGACTTCATGCTGGGGCAAGACCTGAGGCCCTGGCTCATCGAGATTAATGCCAGTCCAACCATGGCTCCGTCCACGGAGGTGACAGCCCGCCTCTGTGCCGCCGTGCAGGAGGACACCCTGCGGGTGGTGCTGGACCGCCGGCTCGACCGCAACGCCAACACGGGTGGCTTCCGGCTCATATATAAGCAGGTGGGATACCGGCAAACGCTCGAAACGCAGAGCAACGCTTTTCAGTCACGGCCGCTCACCTCGCCGGGCCTTTCTTTTTCAGCCAGCTGTTGAAGTGCCACAGTACGTTGGGGTGAACCTGCTCGTGGAAGGGGCTCCCCTAAAATGGACTTGTCCTCTTCTTCAGAGGAGCCCAGTCCTCCACGGGCCACGTGCCAAGCACCCGGGCCAAGACACAGTCGTGAAAGGTGGGGGAATGGAGGGCAAGATGGGAAAAACTGCAGGGAAGCATGCAGAGGCACCGTCGACTGTGCTGTACAGCAACACCCTCATGGCATCAAGACGCCTCCCCCCAGGAAAGGAGAACCACAAGGAGGGAAAAAGTTCCGTGTCTGCAGAGTGTCCCACCAGGGGCCGAGACAGTCTTCTGCTAAGACGGCGGCTGTACTTCTCTCCTGCTAGGGACCCCCCTAAAATCACGAGTGGACATTTCAGCCTTAGCACAGAGTCCAAGAAGCCGAGACGTTTGGGCTTCTCCGGCACAGACGTGCCACAGAGGCAGCTGAGCCGGCCATCCCGCTCCCTGGACGCGACGAGGCTGGTGCACCGCGTGCCTCAGACGTCCCCCAGCCTGACAGCCCCACTCCAGGTTCCTCGCATGCTCCCCACCCTACACACTGCTGTCCCACTCTTGGGGATCGTCAGACTGAGCACTGCCCACACCACATCCCACGAGGCACCCGTCTCACAGGCCAGCCCCCAGCTGCGCCAGTCGCTACCCCTTAAACAGATTACGGCCAGTTACATGGAGAGTGACAGCCGCAAGACCAGTTAAAAATGACCTTTTGACCTTGTACGACAATGTTTACTGGGCACTGAAACAAAAATAAAACCTCATTTCTTCGGAAAATGTAGACGAGTTGTATTTTATGAAGCATTCATAAACTTCTTTTCAAATTTTATTTTTTTGTTTTTGAATAAATGCTGCAAAACACATCACAAAAAAAATGTAAATCTTAACAAGCCATAAGATGAATAAGGTGACCCAGTGGTTAGTGCTACTGGTATACATATGCAGGGTTGGGGGTTTGAATCCTATCTCTGTTCTCTGTGTGTGGAGCTTGGCCCTGTGTCAAAGCAGCGATAAGTAACTGTACCTACTTTCTGCTAAATAGCATATATATTTTCTTTTTAGCATTTTTTCGTTGCCATGGAACTTAAATCAAATTGTTTAAACGGTCACACACGCTCCTCGGCGCTTTCGCATCGCGTGAACGCGCCCGTTTCTCGCGAACTGCTACGCATGGAACGTGCGCGACCTCGGCGAAGCAGCCGAGAACGCGACGGGAAGATGGCGGCGTCCGTGTGTCGGGTCGGGAGCTCGGTGAGGAGAGCTGTTGTCAAAGCTGGCAGCGTAAGATTCCGGCTCCGGTTTTGGTCTTTTTAAGAGGAGTTCTGTTTCTCCTGTATTGCTTTTAGGACTGAAATGAGGGTGCAGCTCGAAAAGGCGATCAGCTTTTAGCGGTCTGAGGATGTCCTTGTTACCTCAGTTAGGCCTTTGCGTTGGTTTGTATTTAAGGTCAGGGTCACCGCCGAACTTCACTGTGGGGGTCTCTATGGATTCGAAAGATGTTATAATTATGATTCATATTACTGTGCCGAGATGTAATTAAAGCTGTGAACGTCGACGTGTGTGCTGTCAAGGTCACGAATGTAGCAGCGCCCTACTGCTTGTCCACATCGATCGTAATCGAATGGACTTCTTTTAATCTCTTAAATGTGACTATTAGTGTAGCCTTTAATAGATCTGATTATGCCCTTGAGCTGTGAAGCTGTGTCTTCGCAACAGAAGATTCCACCTGACTCTAATCATTTGAGGAGCTCCTAATTACAGTCTACAAACTATGGATTTTGAATTTGTATCATTACTGAGGATTATGCTCTTTGGTTGGGTGAAGAGCATCCTTATCCTCGTACGTCAGGAAGGCCTTGCACTCAATGGAAATCCCTTGTTATTCATATATCTGTCTGTAGTTCATATCTGGTACCCCAGTTTGGGGGCTGCAGTGAGTCTGGCCAGACTGTCAGTCTGTAAGACCGTGGCAATCTTTAGTCAAGTAAGTTAACAGCAGTTCTCAGCTTGATTTGTTTACGTGGTACATATGTGGGACTGGGCGAAAGCTGACTTTATATTTGTCAAAGAGTGTCAGTGTACATATTTCAAAACATCTCTGCAAGCCACCGCAGAATTTGCAGAATACTGGATATGTGCGGATTTATAAATACATACATGCATGTTGATTGGTATGATGAGGGAGTTTTAAAACGTGTAGTAAATATCTTTTGTGTGTGTGTGTGTGTTTTTGCATTATAAACCCCACCTGCCTCATTCTGCTATGCTTGTTTGTTTTGATGGCTGTATTTAATTGCCATTGTGTCTCTCCGGGTAGCCCGCCGTGCTGCTGAACCTCCGGCGAGGTAAGGCAGGCCTGTCCTACGCCCAGAGTCTCTTAGCGGTCCCCGAGACCCGGGTGACCACTCTGGAAAACGGACTGCGTGTCGCCTCCGAAGACACCGGCCATGCCACCTGCACCGTGAGTCTGCGTCTCAGTTTGGGGGCATTGGATTTGTGGACGTGAGGCTTGTTAGCAGCATGAACTGGAATGGGCATGTCGAAATACCCATCATCGATGGCTTCTTACTGATCTGTCTTGTGTGTGTTGGATTTTGTGCTGTACTTTCTGGACTTTCGAGGCCTGCTTTTAACGCACTTACCCAAGATGTCCTCAGTGTGTTTATCCCCTACACATCAGTACTCTATGCTGCTTTACCTTGAATTATCAGTCTGAATGATTCTTTTGATTTATTTTTTAAACTTTCTTTAATGACCTTAGCTTCCATGCACTTTTTATTTTTTTAATCCTAAAATCCTAAAGGCTACATTTGGAGCCATCTCAGTTTATTCTCTGCCTGAGATCCCTTTCACCTCTCTTAAGTCTGTTTTCATTTGTTTAATTTTTTTTTTTTTTTTTTTTTTTTTTAAAGTTAGTCAGGGCCTGGGTTTACCAGCTCTGCTGTGGTCTTCGAGAACTCGTGTGAAGGAGGATTTTGTGTCACAGGGTCTTACACGAGTGCAGTTTCTCACCTCGGACTCACTGGCATATAGAGGACCGTGACTGCAGCCCTGTCTCCTCTATTGACGTGTCCCTGTAGGTGGGACTGTGGATCGGCAGTGGGAGCCGCTTTGAGACGGAGAGGACCAATGGTGCCAGCTTCTTCCTGGAGCACATGGCCTTCAAGGTATCCACAGTGCCGCCTGGCCCAGCCCAGTGTTTCTTGGCCCCAGTTTCCCCCCAAGTCCTGCTTGTGCTTCTCCCATAGATGTGCTCACCTGCCCCCTTCATTTGAGTTTCCTCTCCTCCCTCTTACTACCCCTCCCTAGGGCACAAAGAAACATACGCAGTCAGCCCTTGAGCAGGAGGTGGAGTCCATGGGCGCACACCTGAGTTCTTACACATCCCGAGAGCGCACTGCTTTCTACATGAAGACTCTGGCCAAGGACCTTCCCAAAGGTGAGGGCGTCCAACCTAAGTGCCACATCAGATTTTAAAGTGTGCACCTATTAGCACATTTACAGTGTGAGATTCGCACCTGTAGATAGTGATGGGACAAATTGATTGGTAGTTCGGGGTGCTACTGCCCACCTCAGTTTTTGAAGCCTTCTTTAGTGCCGGCATTGATTGGTTAACTGAAGATACTCCCACTCACCATGGGTTTTGAAGCTTCTTTTGTCCCATCACCAGTGTTATAGAAGTGCGTACGTATTAGCATATTCGTGGCATGAGATCCATGTGTGAAGGTCATAATGGAAAGGTGGCTGATGGAGGCCGCGCTGTCTTTCCAGCGGTGGAGCTCCTGGCCGAGGTGGTGCAGAGCAGCTCTCTGAGCGAGGCGGACCTGGAGAAGCAGCGTGCCGCCGTGCTGCGGGAGCTGCAGGAGGTGGAGGGCAGTCTGCAGGACGTCTGTCTGGACCTGCTGCACGCCACCGCCTACCAGGGGACGCCTCTGGGGCAGAGCGTGCTGGGGCCCTCGCACAACGCCAGGTCTGCACACATACACACACATACAATCTGACAGACATAGAAGGCGTCGGTCTGCAGACAGACATATAGCCATTATTTGATGTTAAGGCTACGCAGCGATACCCAATGGTTCTGTGTTTAGCCCAGAATGTTTACACGTGCACCAGCAGCAGAATTCGCCCTACGTTTAAGCATGTAAGCTTGTCAGAGTGTAGAACCTGAAACTGTCTCTCCCTTATTGACCCTTTCTCCTGTGATCCTCCCTGTAGGACCCTGTCCCGCCAGGACTTGGTAAACTTCATGAGCAGCCATTACAGGCCCCCACGCATGGTTCTGGCTGCTGCCGGAGGTGGGTCATGGGGTGCTTGGGGTGGGGTTCCGGCTGCTGCCGGAGGTGGGTCATGGGGTGTTTGGGGTGGGGTTCCGGCTGCTGCCGGAGGTGGGTCATGGGGCGTTTGGGGTGGGGTTGAGCCAAGGCCACACTTGCCACTTGTTCCTTATTTCCCTAACACATCTCCCCTTGCAGGTGTTCATCACGACGAGTTGGTTGGTCTGGCCAAGCAGCACCTAGGCAGCGTCCCGTCAGACGCTGAAGGGGGCGCCCTGGTCGCTCCACACCCCTGTCGCTTCACGGGAAGCGAGGTGAGCGACGGACCCTTGTAGAACCAAGAGCAGGCCATTTGGAGGGGTCACCCTGCTTCAGTGCTAAATATGTGCGTTTCCCGCTGCAGATCCGCATGCGAGACGACGCTATGCCCCTGGCGCACGTCGCCATCGCTGTGGAGGGCGCGAGCAGTAGTAGTGCCGACATCATCCCCCTGCTGGTAGGCAACGCCCTACTTGGAAGCTATGACATCACTTCCGGGGGAGGGAAGGTGAGCGCCTCATCCAGTGGGAGATGGTAATCCTTATTAAATATGACATTGCTACTGTTAAGCTGTATTAAGTTCATTGTTCCCTTCATCACCCTTGGCAACCAGGAATCTTTTGAGTAGGGACCAGTTGGAAGTTTCTGGAAAGTGGTAAAGCAGAGTTGAGCGCAGAGTTGTATACACATGAACCTGAGAAGAACAACATAACCGTGGTTTTTAGTATGAGACTGGTCCAAAGCAGGTCAGCAGATTCTCAGTGTTCTGCTTAATAAGTGATCAGATGAGTTCAGGCATAAAAGGGTAGTGCTTTCAACTTGTTTAATTGAACAATGATTTGTCACCTGAAAACAGGAATTTCTTAGGGTAATTAATTCATCATCATCTTCTTACCGCATCCTCTGGTGAGGGTCGCAGTGGCACTCTGACTCTCGCTCTGACTCCTATGCAGAACCTGAGCAGTGGCCTGGCTCGCACCGCTGCCCTGGAGAAGCTCTGCCACAGCTACCAGGCCTTCCACACCGCGTACAGTGACACGGGCCTCCTGGGTGTCTGCTTCGTCACAGACAAGCACCACATCGATGACATGATCTTCACCGTCCAGAACTCGTGGTGAGCCGCATCTTATTTGTGTTGCCGTCGGAGCGGGGAATACCGACGGCTCTGCTAATGCTACCCTGTTTGACCTCCCGACCCTCAGGATGAACCTGTGTACCACTGTGACCGAGAGCGAGGTGGCCAGAGCCAAGAATGCACTGAAGGCCAGCCTGGTTGGCCAGCTGGATGGTGGGTCTGCTTGCACCTCACACCTCGTTCCTTTGTCATTCTCATCATCCTCTGTTTGGTTCCCAGTCACTCTCACACACACGCGCATGTATAAACACACACACACAGTGCCTGCAAAGGTGGGATTCTGGTGCAGTGGCTTTTGAGTAACATGCGTGAGGTGGAAGGACCTAGATGGGTTAGACCTTGCTAACAGACACGGGCTCTGCGGTGTGTGCACAGTATGGACTGAGTCTCTGCTCTGCTCTCACAGGAACGACGCCCATCTGCGAGGACATTGGCAAGCACGTCCTTGACTACGGCCACCGCATCTCGCTGTCTGAGTGGGACGACCGGATAGATGTGAGCGCTGCAGCCTCCGGAGGGACCTCAGGCTCCCTCGGCACCTGCCGTTTCTCTCATCCTGCTTTCCTTTCCGCAGACGGTGACGGCCAAGACTGTCCGTGACGTCTGTTCCAAGTACATCTACGACAAGTGTCCCGCGGTCGCCGCTGTTGGTAAGTCATCGCCGTCGGCAAGGAAAGAGTTCGCTGAAGGTCGTCTACGAAATGAGTCATTTTCCTGTTTGTGGCCACGTTGTTGTCTGAGTGCAGCATCCGGCCATTTAGTTCCCTTAATGCGGCTCCGTCCGTCTCTCCCAGGGCCAATCGAGCAGCTTCCAGACTACAACAGAATGCGCAGTGGCATGTATTGGCTACGCTTCTAATGCGTCTGGTGGAACCAAGAAGATTCAAGTAGATGTGTCCCTCCTATCACCCCCCCACCCCCGGAACCCTTCCTCTTCCCGTGAACGGCTGTGCTCCATCTCTGGAGATCCACGCCTCCTTCAGGTTACATTTGTGTATTCTTCGTTTCTGTGTGTTGGTCACATCGGGGTCATGTCACAGAGTATGGTGTGAATCTTTGAAGAGAATAAATGGTTGCGTTGCAAAAGAATGACTTCCTGTCATTTAAGACAGGAGACTTAGATGATAGTGCAGTGAAACTGCTGTCATGACACTGGTTTCCAGCTAGACTTAACATACACAGCATGTAACAGTGCTTCAGATACTTCCTTGCCATCCACTGTATTTGTCTTATTGTTTGTTTTGCTGCTGTAAATAACTGTCCAAAAAAAACAAACTGGAATAAAGTTTCGTTGTTTTCAGCGATGACTTTCCATCAAATGTGATACAGGATGTATATATTTAATGATGGACACTCATTGTGAGACACCAAGTGTTAAGGCATCCAGCTGCATTACAGTGAATTACAGTGTTTCTGCTTTCCCATCTTGTATTGAAGTTGACTGTTTAGAATTACTGTAACTTCGATTCCAACAGAGTTGCACTTTTCAGTGGTGCTAATCTGGAATGATATTCTAAAGTGTCTGTTAAAAATCCAAATCTCTGCCAACCAAATCCGTTTGTTGGAATGTATGGAAGTCGACGTACCTCTCTGCCTCATCAAGTAGAGCAGTTAGCAAGCAGTAATTATAATTCTGACTCACAGAATCATCATCAAAATGGTAAATATGTCTGTTCTAGAAGTCAAAAGCAGCGGGGCATTAGCATGGATGATAAGGGCTTTATTGCTCTTAGAAGTACCTCAAAGAAACCAGCCCTACAGTGGGATGGAATTGTAGTAGCACCTGTTGCCCACAAGAGGGATTCTGAGAGGGACTGTGAGGATTCATTGTTCTCAGCCCTGACAGTAATGTAGGAGGTATCAGTCATTTCGTTTGCTTGTAAGTATCTTTGTTATAGTTCAATTTTCAGAACCCCAAAAAGGTTAATAGGAATGTAAAATGCTTAACTATATTCAGCTTTTGGTCTTATGGACTGTTCGTTTGGTATCCCAGAGTCATCTGACCTGAATTTTTGTTAAACTAACACAGGATAAGTCTGAACACGCCAAAGCAATTATTGTCACAGCTTCTACCACCACTTTTGTGTTTGTTTTCTTAGTTTGTCTACCTCTGTAGCATCTTCAGAAGGCTTCTTGTGGCGAGGGTGGGGTAGCAGCATGCCGAGCAGCTCAGACTAGGTGTCTCTCTCTATCCATGAAAAACAGACTCTGGCTCGTTCTTGCAGGGTCTCCTGACATTTGTTAAGCCATTTTGGAGCTGTAGTCCATACTTGTAGTTGTGGCCTTGTGATTTCACTCATTGCAACCAGGTCGTGACCAGAGGTGAGGATAGGGATGTAGACTGAGCAATTAACCATGAATTTCATCTGGTAACTTAGCTGCTGCTTCAACCACTATTGACCTGTTCGGTGCCCACAAAACTGCAGCCACTAAACCAGTCCACCTGTGAATCTGGTGCTCGTGATGTCCAGCACTCATGAACAAATTTCAGACATACGTAAACTCCTTCACTATGAGGAGACTCCTACCTCCTCTGAAAGGATGAAGAGATTACTCCAGCCTTGGGTTTGTAGGTGCTGATTCTTTTCCCCGTTGCCTCGCTTCGAATCGCAAACCGGAGGTTCTGTCGATGAAGGTAAGAATCATATCATCTGAAAATAGTAGTGTCATCAACTCTAGCCCCTCATACTGTACCCCATTCCAGACTGTACCTTATATAGTTGCCTGTTTTTGATGCCTTTACATACAGAGGAACAGTGTTGTTAAGGAGTGAGAGGTGTATAATAAGGCATTCAATCACTTTTAGGCAGCCATGTATCTGATAACCCAGGAACTTAAACTTGGAGTGGAATAAGATTCATGTAATGCAGAATTCCTCCTTACTGCTATAATGGGGCACACCTTGTGAAAATTTCGCATTATCACTGCCTGAAAATGCTACTTCCATTGTTTTGCCGTGGTATCCTTGAGCCTTGTTCTGGGTCTCCATGGAAACAGGCGGGAAAGGATAAATACATGTCAGCTTCTTGAAGTGCAGCTCTTGTTTCTCTGCTTGGTAATAGCAGGACAGACTAGATGATGGGCTGTGCTTTTGCTGTTGGACTTGGGAATCAAAGGAGATCTGGTTCAGTCAGGCTGGAAAACAGATGGCATGAGGATGAGATTTATGGGTTTAACAAACTAAACGAAGAAGGCAGTCGTTTTAGCACTGGCACAAAGGATGTAGGAGAGGCTACGAAAACAGAGGGCTTCAACAAGTCGGTCTGACTGGGAAGATGCCAGTTTATATTACTGGTAAATGCTAATTGAATGGGTTCATCACATGACATCAACCCATCCCAGAATTTCCACACCCCTCCCCATCTTACAGTGCCCATACTTGAATACTTGCCCCAAAGCTCAAAAAGAAGCTTTTATTAACTACAATTACAGCTCTATAAATTTGTTTGAAAACAGCCAGACAACAACTGCAGCTAAAATGATAGTGTGGACACGACTCAGTGTACCACTTGGTCCTGTGTGTGAATGTTAATGTTGAAGGAGCTTCAGTACTTTCCTACCATTTTCCCCTGAGCCTAGGACAGACTAAGGTCCAAGGCTGTCACTGGGAGTCTCCTCCTCGAACCCAAGCCCTGCATTGGGCTCTCTCTTCGAGTCACACCCCCAGAAACGCTCCTACTCAGGTTGTGTTGTGTCACGTTAAACGGAATCTGGATTCCACCCATGGAATGAAGCTAATGGACACGACCAGCAGTAGACGGCCTCCGTGTCTGCTTACGTGTAGGAGTGTGAGAGGAAGGTAACACTCTGAACACGCTTACCAGAGGAAAGGAAGGGGCGGTGAGGCCCCGTGTGCTTGCTGTCACCCCCCTGCGGCGGCCACACGTGTCCGAACATGACGTCATGATGACCCATCACTGGCAAAGCTCCGCGTGAACATTAAGGAAAGACCAGACAGCCAACCCAGCTCACATACATCCTTCATGTATGGTGTACCAGAGGTGACGCATTTTTCTGCATTGCAGCATTCCACCAAAAAGTCCTGTGTATACAATGCAAAATGCAAATAAAAATGTAAAGGCTATGCACTCATGCACTGGCATCTCCGGTGAACAGTTAGCACAGGATAGAGAAACTGCGTCATAAAGCAGACACGCACTTCTATGCAACAAAATAAAAAGTCAAAAAGTACACAGATAATGCAGACAGAACGTGCAGCACATGTAAAATATCCCACATCCAAAAATCTGAATTCTTTCCATCTCTGCGCCTCACTCAATGTAAGGTTAGTGTACTTGCATTCAGAGGTGATTTATGGAGCAAAACGGTACTGATTGCTGTAAGGTACAGAATGCAGCTATGTGATCGTTAATTTAGGCTTGTCTGGCCTGCTCAATGACTGGGTATACACATAATAATTAGGGCTCACATTCACTAGTATGTCTCTAATTTCACCGTATTAGAGCAGCGAGGTGCCAAAGAGAAAAGGATTAAACACAGAGGTGAATCATGAATGTGGTTTGATCATGCAGACTGGTGACAAGTCATTCTTATGCCCATTGAAATCTGAGAGAAATGTGGTACACACATTTAGTTTTGTCTGAACTGTATTAGTCTAGAGAGATGTAAGTACACCGTACAACAATCACGCAGGATAACTTCTGCTTGTTTAATGGTAACTACCACCTCAGAGACGGAAAGCAATTTAAATATTTTCAGTAGCTGCTTATCCAGTACAGTGTCGTGTGGGTGGCCAGGGAACACCCCAAACAGGATGCCAGTCTATTACAAGGCACATATTCATTATGGGACATTCAGGAACACCAGTTTACCTGACCTCATATTCCTGGACTGCAGGGGCACATTGGGGTACTCAGAGAAGGCCATGCAAAGAAGAGGAGAACATGCAAACTCCACACATAGAGCCTGGGGCCAGAATCAAACCCTGATCCCTGAACATATGAGGCTGTCTCTCACTCGTTATTATCTGACCCAATTCACAGGACAGTACCAAGGTAGTAAACTAATTTCAACATTATGCGTCTGCATAGATATATTTAAATGTGTAATTACTAAACAATTCTCCTTTAAACACTCCCAGGTGTCTTTCAGTTCCAGTTTACAGAAGAGCTACAGTACATGTGTTTACACTTGTGTTTTTTGTTATTCTTACATGTGGTATGATTAATCTGAACTGTGAGAAAAGAAAATCTAAAATTAACATCTAAAACGGGTTTTGCGCTACCATAACACGGTATGAGAATCAGTACAGAGACGTCCAGGTGTCCTGTTTACAGAGATTTTCAGACAGACAGCGGAAAGGACTTGCTTACGATGGTCAATGAATAAACACTTAGAGGGAATATAGGAAGTAAATAGTAACACAAGTCCCTGGGTTAATTGGCAAAAAGAACAAAAAATTCTGGCTTTCTTTCTCGAAGAGGATGAATTACGAAGGCTGGTCTGCTGTACTGTGACAGGATGAACGTGGTGTAAGTTTACAGCTTGCTCAAAAAATATTATCTAATGGGATTTTGACTGAACTCAACCTGTACACAACAGACATCCCTGCGGTTAAATCCACAGACACCTCAATCCCATAATCTGTCGTGGCAAATGAACAGGAAGTAAACGGATGACAAGCAGATAACCAAGTGTTTCTGTAACACTAGATGTTGTTTATCACTAGATGTGGAGTGATGTTCTGTGCGTACCACATGTAGTGTCGTGCGATGTCTAGCATAACTGCTGTGGATGCGCAATTCCACGGTCTACTATCAGGCTTGGGTGTCTATGGTCTACAGTCAGTAGGGGGAACCCAGAGCCAGTACAACTCTGCCCATATGATGCTTATCACTTTCTTAGAGTCCTGGGGGAAGGCAGGTGAGAGATAGAAAGTTGCCTTTGGGGGTCCTGATTAAATGACAAGCAGTTGCACATGTACTGCACATGTCAGTACTGATCTTATTAGGAATTTCAATAAATTCTCCCCTACCGTCCATAACAGCAGTACAGTCTCCAAGTACTTAAAACTACACCTTGGCATGTTTCTGTTACATTATGTTACCAAACATGTTGAGACTACTTGAAGCAACAACATCACCATAATTCCTATTTCATGATGGGAATATCATCCAGTGATGGATTGTACACCAGTTCAGCCTTCAGTGTTAAATCATTACTGTCATGTTGGGTGCTGAATTTTGCCCTTGTTTCATTGACCCCCAAACTCACTCATCCTTCCATCTTTCCAAGACATCAAAGGAGCAGAATAAAGCTTAACCTCCTCCCTGGGGCAGCTGGGTTTATGAGCCCAGTGGTGATATGATTAATTAATTGAACTTTATACATCCCATTGGGGAAATCTGGTAGTTTTTGTATTTTCCATCTTGCTCTCCAGGATGAGAGCCAAGGGTCCAGCACCCTTGGAGCAACTGCGGTTACGGGCATCGCTCAAGGACTCAATGGTGAAGTTTGCGGAATTTGAACCTGCAACCTTTCAGTCACAGACACCTAACCTGCAGAGTCACCACAGTCAAAAATGGCTTCTGAACCCTCAACCTTTCACATGGGGGCCTGATTAGCTAATCACCTGAGATCCACACCACCTACTCCAGTTATGAGTGCAGAGAACGGGCTTTTACTTAACAGAGATTATGCGAGGAGGTCTTCACTTCTGTTGAGCACCCCCGCACACAGAATCAAACCAATGGGAAAGGATGTGTCTGTCAAACCAGCAGAATGCTCACTTAACATTTTGGAGAGGCACCATTTCTATCAGAAAGCAATTTGCATTCATTTTCCCTCGTTTAAAATGGCTATAGCATCCACACCCTCTTTACACCCTGGATTGAAGCCCCGGTAGTAGCTCACCAATATTTATCTCACACACAGAGTCACGTCATTTTTTCACATTTACTTACTCTGTTCTGTTGACCTGCCCCTGTTGATACCCTTTGCCCTTAAAAAAGAAAACCCCATTTCCTAAATGAACATGGTGTTTGCTTACCCAAGTTCTGTCACGTTTTTCTGCTGGCCATTCTGCACCATGACATCGTCTCCCAAGGGGGCTGATAAGCAGCTTCTTGATGAACCATGAGGTTAGCTAAGTGGCCACCAAAGAAGCACAGGGGGCAGGAAGAAGCGTATAGCCTTAGAACGAAATTACAGACAGACTCAGGAAGAGCTCTCCTCTTTATAGCCATCTAGAGACAGCTTTTGAGTTAAAAGGCCAAGACAGAAGATGCCTATCCTAGGATATACATTCCCTGCCAAAAAAAAAATTCTTTGCCACCCCAACTGTTTGACCGTCCTCCTTCGGTAACTATGGTGATTAACAAAAGCCTTACACAATGAGTGCAAGGGACAATTCCTATAAAACGATGCCCCAGCCCACCCAATTCTCCTTGCTCTGTATCCCTACACCCTTATTGGCTTCAGCAAATGCCTTGTCCCCAGGCTCTGGAACGGCACCATAAATGAGACACCCTGTTCTCCCCAGAAACATTTGCATCGACAATGAATAACATTCCAGCACCAGATTGCTCCTTTGCTTCCAGATGTTTTCCTGCCTGCTCACCTCATTCTGAACATCTGTACTGCAACAGGAAGCTTGGATGCTCATCGATAGCTACATGGCTATCTATGTGGCTTTCGGCTTCTGTGTTTAGGAAACACAGAATATAGAATGATGTAACGTGATATACCACAGACTACCTACTGGTTGTGGTGTTCAGACCAATGACGACTCACACAAGAGTAGCAATGACGTATGTTACTGCTATTGCCTCACTGGTGATCAGAAGATTGTTGTTTATTTATGTTTGCTTACAAAAAAAAAGCCAAAATCAATACACTTGAGTCAGGGGCATACATTTGTAATTTTCCTTACACTACTGTGTTGAAATGTTACTATGCTTGCAGAAGCTTTGTTTTAAATTCCTTAAGAAAAATATGCCAGTAGATGAATGAGTCATTAGCACACCACGATCGGTGCATTGTTAATGCGGGGACTTAGATATGGATTAGTGGCTTCTCAGCTAGTTAGATGGTACATCTCTCCAGAGACCGACCAACACATGTAAATGCCACTGGTATGTACAGTCTAGTCCGGGTCAATGGGCTTTCAGGAAGGAGCTGTCCTCCTGTTGTCACTCCATGTGATGTCTTTCGAGAGGAGAAAGGCAGTGTAGAGTTCAGGCAGCGTGAATGCCGGCCTCCACTTCCCCAAACCCAAAACGTGAACCAAAACGACAAAGTCAGACAAGCGAGGACTCGGCCACAGGAATGTGTCTTTTCATTAGCACAACATGGTTTGGGTTTAGTTTGTCGATGGCTTCAAAGAACTGAGGGCTTTCTTCTGTCTCGCTCTCAGGCACAGTTTCCCTGAAGTGTTCATGCGGTGGGAACTCTGAGACAGCCAGTTGATCTCTGAATTTAAAACACCGGTGAGATAAACAAAGAGGCAGCATGTTTATCTTAGCGTATTGCTGTCACGCTATTCAGAGCTCTCTCCTGTTATTACTAGGCTGTCTTCTCCATCATTCCTTTCACACCTGACATTCTCCAAGCCCCATCCCAGAGTATGGGTCCTGTCATGTTTCATAAAGGGTCACAGGTCATAAGGTTCAAATGCCTCCAGCTAAGCCCAGGTATGTGTTTCAAGTTAAGGAAACAACTTAATGGTGCTTCGTTCGGTTATTTCAGTTTAGACAAAAAATAAAAACTGGATACTTGCTTGATATAGCCATATTTAAATTCTGGACATGCAGTCTGCTGCCAGTTAACAGATGCATTTTATGTAAATGCAAACAAATTTATTGCTCAAAATGCTATATCTCAAGATCAAAGTCGATGTGACAGTCATGAAAAAATGAAATTCTGCTTCTAGACGGTCTTCATGGTGACACTACACTATACTTATCTACAAGCCCACACTCCAGAAAGGCATGCCAGTAGTAATATCACGATTATCCCACTGTCTCTTCATGGTAAAAAATGGTAAAATGTACAGTGGTGTGTTTCGTACATTGACTAAACGGGATGATTTATTAGATAGTTATCTCAAAGGTGACCCACTGTTAAGACACAGAGGTGAGCTGTAAAAACACCAGCGCCTGCAGAGATGGTGAGGTGTGAACGGTGTTGTGTGTTTAACTCACGTGAGTGTGGCCTTCGGGCATGAATACCATCAGCACATGGAGAGATGCAGATATGGAGGATGCAGCGTGTCCCAGAGTCTGTTTACGAGCACGGGCAAGTGTCTCAGACGTACAACCATTAAGGGGGCTCAGGTGTGTGAATGACCCCTATAAGTCAACAGGAACTTCCCCGACTTACTCTTTTACGGAGCTCAGATTGGCCAAATAATGCATTGGACTCTGCAGTATGCACTGTCCCATTTGCTTGGTTAACAACGAAGGAATAATAAGGTTAATTTAAATTCCGAATACTGACCCAAAAACAACAGCAGTCTGGGGTAAAAGACAAACATCACTATTGGTTGTTTCCTCCCGGGAAGGGCGGGCAAAAAAAAAAAAAAAAGCCGGCTGATGCAAAGAGTCAGGGAGGGTGAGACCAAAGGAAGTCGACCCCTGAGGCATTGGAACAAGTCTGGGCTGCGGTCTTAGTACTTAATCTCAATGAGGGAAGCCGACAGAAGAAGGAGCTCCGATTCACGAGTCAGCCGAGGTTTCTGTTACCCCCCTTCCCCCCCCCCGAGATCAAAGTCTGCAAAAGGGAGGGAATAGAATCGTTTTTGGTCTTTTTTCGAGGTTCCCCATAAAGGCGACAAACACACCAGAGGGAGGGAAAGCCGGGTGGATTATGAGAGAAGACGCACGGAGGTGAGCGGCTCTGAGGGGGCGGTGTAGGGGGTCCGGGGGTCGCCAGGGGGAGATGAGTGGGCTGGGAGGGTTGGAGTATGAACCTGGATGGTGCAGGGGGGGCTCTGTAGGAAGGTGGAAACCAGCTCCGGGTGGGAATTAAGTGGGGCTGATTTTTTGGGGGGTATTTCTGGATTTTTTGGATGATTTTTTTTTTTTTTTTTTTGGGATTTGAATGCGGTAAGGTCCGTTGATCGACATTTTAATACTTCGAGCTCCTAGTCGCATTGGGCTCCATTCTTATTTAACAGAGATGCGCTGAGCATAGCGGCCGTGCGTTAGGTAGAGAGCCGTTAATAACCGGCGATCAGATTGCCCGTTGCTAACGGACGGCAGAAAGTAAGAACATGACGGACATCTGATGTGAGTTTGCTAGATGCGACACCGGGCTTTTCTGTGGTCTGCAAAGTAAAAATCAAAAATAGATTCATTTGGGATGTCAGGCAGAATGAAGATATTGCAATTGGTGCATCATTTAGCAATTTCAAAGACTCATAATAGAATGCAGTCCTCTGGACTTCTACCAAGTATGTTCACTGTTCTGCATGTTTGAGGATGTTTGACAGTTCGCTCTCATTATTTTTTTTTTCAGACTTGTGATGTTTCTTTTCTATGATCTATTCATAACTCACCCTATGAAGGAGAGGCTTTGCAGTTATATGAAAAAATATTGGCATCAAAGCACTTGCGCAAAATTCCCTTGGGTAACGTCGCGGTTTTTGTGCCTTAAAGTTAAATAAATCATGTATGCTTTGGAAAAAAAGGGCACATAATTTCTTTAAATGTGCTGACTCTGAAAGGTCAAGTATACTCGACTAAGACTGAACATTCAGCTCTTCATATACTCATGCTGGGATTTTTAAAAAGCTACAGTCAGTCTGTGCCCTTTAAACTCAGGCTTTAGTTGTTGTAAGGTCCCAAGGTGATAAAAAATGAACTGGTTTTGATGTTGAAAAGCATCATACCTGCGGTAATATATAGCCATGACTGTTTTTTATGGAAACCTTTGAATGCTCCCTTGGGTGTGGTTAAGTGATGCTGAATGACCTGACAGCCCTTGTCCTGACATGCTGCATGTCTACACAGGCTGGATGAGAGTCTGCTGAAGATGGACAGGTGGGCCGTTTGGTGGTTATCCTGTGTCATCTCGCTTGTTCAGTTCCATGGTCACTCCAGTTGGTTGGTTGGGCAGGAAGCGTGAAAACTGATTTGTGGAGCGAATGCAGGGTGGGAGTGGACGGTGATACGGTATCATGGCAAGGGGTGTGTGGCAGATCATGGGACCAAGTCCCCCAAGTCGAGAGATTCCCATGTCAGTAAATACATAAGTGGAACAAGTGATGTTCAGATCAGAACTGCAGACTGTTCAGTATTGGGATAAGATAAATATTTCAGTTAATTCAGCATTGTCTGCCTGTACACATAACAAAGATATACATATACACTTACATACCTTCACATGTACACATTAAGGTATATTGAGTCACACACGTTTCCTGGAGGTTGACAGTGTGTGGAATCGTGTTCTTGGTCATGTTTTCTTTAAATTCAGGGGTAGAAAGTCTACCTATAACGTGTGTCTGTGGGTGTGCGTGTTCCTGGGTAGGAAAGGTGGGTTTCTCTGCATCTTTAGAGCACCCGAATTTAACAGCTCGGTAATTATAGTCATCCACTGCTTGGAAAGCTCTTATTTTCTGAGTGGGAGATCCCTTCGGGGGTATCCTGGGCGAGGTCAGGAAGGGATGGCACAGGTGATATGTACTGCCCAGAGAGAGCGTGGGTCACTCAGGGTCATGCCTCTCCCCTCACTGAAAGGCTTTCACTGTGGGAGTTTATGGGTGACGAGTACAGGCTGAGGGAGATTGAATTTTATGGGTGTGAATCCCGCAGTTTTACCCCCCAATGTTTGTTTGTTGGCTTTTCATGTTTCCAGTATGAGTGAGTTTAAGTTCCACTTAATACGATGCTTTTTATTACTGAAGTAATCCAATGATAAATTTGTTCCATTCATATCATATTTGTCCTCTATTGGTTAAGTGATTCGAAAAATAGATAAACGGATGGATAATTGTTTTTCTTGCATTGGATAAATGCTTATCGGAAATGGATGGATGGATGGATGGACGTTTCTGAGTTACCAACAGGTTATAAGAATATTGTATATTTTGGGAATAATGAATATTCTTGAATTTCCCTTCAGGGATTAATAAAGTATCTGTCTGTCTGTCTGTCTATTATTACACAAGACCATTAGAGAGTTGGGTTTTTCAGAAATATCCCAAGTAATCTTTAAATCTCTTGTCATTCACTGAGATTTAACTGATATTTGGCTTTGGAAGTGGTCACATGTAGATCAGATGTCTTTCACCTCACGCTGACTTGGACGTTGTAGTGGGTCCACTTTCTGGAGCAGCCCCTGTGTGTTCTGACACGTGGTGCTTCAGGGGGTCATTCAGCCGGCAGAGATACCTGAGTCTGGCCGACCAGCGTAGAATGCTTTTATTATGATGTTCCTCCAGAGAATCCTCTTCGTTCCGTTAGATTGCAGACTGGGCTGTAAAACACACTTAACATAACAAATCAAAACAATATGTGTTCAAAGGCATCGCACAAGCTTTCCAATAATATAAAAAGAACTAGACTGAACACATAAAATTAGATTTTAAGGGAGGATGTAGTTAAAATGAATAAAAAAAGTAAAGTTCTGTGAGCAGACTCTGAAGACTGCATTGGAAAACAATCCCAGAATTAATTTCTCAGACGCGAGCATCCTTAAAACATAGATATCCTGCAGCAATAGATCTGCATCGCGTGTGCCATCTTGATCAGCTGCCAGCAGCCTCATTTGGAGCTACATGGCTGTGCCCAGGCAACACTATAGTAGTTTCACTCAGCATTTAAGAAGGCCTTCACTCCCAAAACTCAAGAAGCAACAAGCAAAGATACTAAGTTTAGGTGGAGTCCCCATGTTAGTCTAAGCCTGCCAGCAAAGCTATTAGCAGACCTTGCTTGTTAAAGGTAAAATTTCATGTGGTTTTAAATCGATCTGTTAAGTTCCACTGGGGGGCTGTGCTGCCCACCCGGCCCATGTCTACTGGGTCTGTCCCACTCCTTGTCGACTGGTTTATACATGGCCGGAGAGGCCAAGCTGACTGTGACACAGCCAGGGCGCTTGATATGCGAGGGGTGGGGCGGAGACCTGCAGCACCCTGCAGCAGGCATGTTGCGACGGGGTAGCTCCGGTGCGTCACACAAGCGAGGCATGCCTGTGCCGTGCCTGCCGCTAGCGAGGTGCGGTGCTGCCACTGAACCCCTCCCCCGCAGCTGCTGAATGGAGCAAAAAACTTTCAGGAGAACGGAGGCTACGGTGTCACACCTCTGTTACTTAACTTAGGTACTGCTTTGTACAACGTAAATCTCACAGGAGGGGGGAACAGAAAATACTAAAAAGGAAGGTTGATCTTTATAACCAGTTAGTCACCTTTCAGGTTTCGGAGGGATTAAGGTGTTGAACTTTAAAGCAGAAGGGTCAGGAGAAGTTGTATGCAATAACTGTAGTATTTATAATTTTAAAAAGTTGTAATGTACGCAAGCATCCAGAAGGGGGCGTGCCGCACAGTTCAGTTTGTCACTCAGACTGGGCCGTCCTCCTCTTTCGATTGCGACCCATTGGACTGGCAATGTGTGTGGATAGAAAAGTTCCGGCTATTTCTTCCATCAAACAGTGCTTTGCATTTTGTCACGTCTTGACAGAGCAGGAAGCAACTCTGCCAGGGGTGAATTAAATAAAAGAAAATCATTGTAAATGACAAAAACTGCTGACACGTTTACTCTAATGTTTTGTTTATCCTCCTATGTATCTTAGATGATTGAGGATTGTACATAATGACCTTCACACTCGTCTGACGTGTTCCAGCTGTGTCGGCTGCACAGCACGCATCGGCATTACGCTCCTGCAGAGCTCAGCCTGTGGTGGCTTCCTGCAACTTTCTTAATCAGTGAATAACGAGGAGTGCCAGGCCATTATCCTCATCTGCCGCATTCCCAACATCCACACAGACATAACCATCAAGGAAAGTGAAAAGGCTGTGTAGCCTTGTATCCGCTGGTTACAGGAGAATTCTCCAACACTGGCAGCCAAAATTTACCCTTTTCATACATTATGGGTTCATACTGCTTGACATTTTGAATTAAGTTTTGTGTTTTTTTTATTTGTTTTCCTGGGGTGTGGAGTGATTAAACATGGAGCCTGGTCTGTTATGTTACAACTAGACCATTTGTCTTCAGTACTAAAGGCACAGCAATATAGCAATTAGTCAAGGCTAGAAAAAGGATTAAAAATGGCTCAGTAAATTCATCTTCATTACTCTGGCAGTTTGGGTCTGACTTGGGTCCTTTGCCTGCTTTCACCTGGAGGCTTTCTCATAGGTGGGTGTCAGTCTGACAGGGCCTCCTGATCGGTCGCGGATTCACATATTTTAGCCCAGTCATGGAAGCGGAGACGTGTGTGCGTTGTTAAGTCACTCACACTTCGGGGAGAATATTCATCCATTCATCCATAGAAAAACAGTCCTCTGCGACTCTCCATCATGTAATCTTTTTTTGCCGGCAGACCACTGGATGGGGGTGGGGCATTTGATGATGTGACGGGTTTGATTGGTTACAGTGAACGCCCGTCTCTGTCTTTCCATATTCTGAGTCAGGGTCAGCCATAACCCGGGTAGAGGGGGTTTATGAGCAGGGCATAATCACACCCACATTGCCATCTGTCAACGACTGCTCCTCACCCTAATGGCTGCTCAGGGGGAGGGGGCTGGCACCGTAACCCATGGTGACTCTCATGACAAAGGGCTGCACATAGCCCTCCCATAATTCTCTGTGACATGTCCCCTCTGTTCTTCCCTGAAGCCCAGCCAAGGGGACTTTTCCGTTACGTAATGAGGTTGGAGTCCTCAAATTCCCTGCAGTCATCCCTTGTTCTCTTCAGAGAAGGAGGACCGTTTCACTTCTTTCCCGTTTAGTTTGACGGCCGTTTTCCTGCCTCACTCCTGTTCTCTCTCTCTCTCTGTGTGACCAGCGTGGCCGCCCGGCCACCTGTTTCAGCACCACGACTTCCTCTCTATCGGGAGAGGTACATTTTCTTTTTTTTTGTACCACGCAGCACTTCTGCAGTACTATTTTGGGAATGAATGTGCATTTCATTTCTCACCGGTCCCTACCTCTGTATCTGGGGAGAGAGGTTGGGCCTGCACTGCCTGAGCGCTCGCTCTCCACTTCCTGTGACAGTTACACCACTCTCTTTGGCTTCTATTTTGCTGCTTCAGGCTGCTTCAGGATCAGATTGGTCAAACAAGGAGGGTCTTCAGGGGCATCCCCTGCCCGCCTGCTTTAATACTTCTAGTGATAGGGCTTTTGTGGCTGGTCCACTGAGGTTGTTAATTGTCCCAGACATGGGCTGGGGGGGCATTTGTGTGCAAGTACCGATCTCCAGTTTTGGTATTTTGTAGCTGATAGAGTGATTAAGGCACCCGGTCCAAGACTGAAACTTTCAGCGGTTGAATTCCACAAGAGACAGAGTGAAAGGTCCCTTAAACTTTTTTCAAGTTTTTTAAATGGAGGCGATTTGAGCTCAGTTACACAGATTTTAAGATGTAAATAGACAGTGGGTGTTAAGATCAGAAGGACATTTGTGAAACCCCTGATGTATTTTCATATTTTAAAGTATGCAAGATGCTGGTATATGTTTTAAAGAGTATATTTTATTGGTCCATCCATTGTTGCCTATCTTGCATGGGCTGTGGGATGACTTTTCAATTGGGTCCTTCATTAACTTGGACATATTTCAGTACGTTTTTTGCTGAATCTGCAGTTACTCATGAAGACAGAATGAAAATGAGATAATCATCAGTTAGAGACTTTGAATCTTAGAATCTTAGAATGTTTGTTTCTTTTTATGTTTCCTAAATTTTGAACGGCGGGCTTTTCAGAAAAATTTCAAATTTATTTGTTGATAACACGTTGCATATATTAGACCGGGGATGAGTCATCCGCTACATGAAAGGCACATCTGGTCATTTAAAAAAGGGTTGTGTCAGGAAGTTCATGTACCAGCTGGGAGTTGTTTAAGAGATTGTTTAGAGAGGTTTTTTACGGAGTGGGGATGGTTCCTTACTGCAGACAAACAGTTAGGAGGAGAGGCTGGCTGTTTATAAACGCTCCACAACAAACTGCCTTAGTGGACATGGGATTCAACTTGGCACTTGAAAGTAGTGGATTTAGATCCTGGTTGTAGAACTTCTGTTAGAGTGTAACAGATAAAAATGCCCCAAAAGGTAATGAAAATGAGCCATTTCAGGACACCACAAGAATTCTTAGGGGTTAGAGTTTCAGATTTGGGTTCATCTTTTAACTGCTCACAGGGTAAGTACTTCATGATCAGAAGGGGTCCTTATGAGCCTTGACACATATGATGGATCTCAAAAGACCCTTAGGGACACATTACTAATGACAGATCTAGGGTAAAGAACATGTCAAAATATTTTGAGGTTTTTTTATCGCATGATGATGGATTGCTCTTAAGTGTTCATCCAATATGCCTAAACAACACTGTTACACGTGTCTGTTTTGCAGAGAGCAGCATGGTGGCTTAGTAGATGGCACTGTTGGAGGTTCGAACCCTTTCCTCACGCCATATTTGTCGAGCTTGCCTGTTGTGTTGCATGAGTTTTCTCCAAGTGTTCTACTGTGACCCTACAGTCCAAATAACACAGCTGACACAAACTGACATCTTTAAATTGCTCTTTGCTTCCTGGGATAAACTAACCCGGCTGTACTGTGTAAGTACTAGATGGAAAGGTGAAGCATAATGTCAGTCAAATTGTTGATTAACAGTATTTTTTAAGTGATGAGCACTTGGTATTGTTTGTGCTAATCTAAGTGAGGCTTAAGGTTGAAGGTATTTGTAAAATTGTTCACTATGAACTTCTGGGACTCTTCCTAAACCCAAAAAAGACCCTCAGAGAGCAGTTCCTTCAGTGAGTAAACTTCTCCACCTCTGTAAGCAGATCAGACATGCCATCCAGGCAGAGCTTCCTGTCTGAACTACAACACAGATTTTCAGACCTGCCAGGGGATTAGTCATGTGTCCAGACATGTGAAAATTAGTCCATTATGTCTTGGTCCAGGTGTGCCCAACTTCACTGAATAGCTCAGGAGTCCCCCCTTCTGAGTCAGCAGCTATCTATTTGCAGTGTTTAACCATTAATGGTCACGAATGGAATTAGCCAGTCTGAAAGCAGATGCATTATAAGATTATACAACACATGCACTCCTAGTCAAACACTGAGTATTATCCTGAACATCTAAAGTCACTGTTTTCAGTACTTGTATAAATTACCAGTAATGGGACAAATGAGGCTTCAAAAACCATGGTGTGAGACGATTTTGAACTAACCAATCGATGCTTTTGTTAAATGAGGCTTCAAAACCCGTGGTGGGTGGGAGTATCCAGAACTACCGATCACCGCTGCCAATCCAGATTTGTCCTATTTTTTAAATGGGATTTGTCCCATCAGTATAAATTAATGCTTCCTATCTGTGTGGACATCTTGTGTCTGTTTCCTGTGATATTGATAAAGAAATCAATTTTATTTATATTTTTTCCATTCAAATAATCATTCCTAAATTGAAGATCTCAGTACTCAGAAATTGCAATTTTTTATTCATGCACTAAAATCGATGATTGTGATGATTGAACGTGGATTCGTTATCACAAGGCTGTGTTCACCATACCAGGTAGAATATTCGGGTCCTGACTGTACGTACCAGTGACACGCTCTGCGTCCAGCTGCTCAGATGATCCAGATTTCTGAGTTTGACAGTTTGTGCAGAATTATTCTGCCCAAAACTGGCATTTGGAAAAGTGAGAGTGTATAATAAACAGTAATTACAACATATTTTAAATGTAATAACCAGGTGAATGATGTTAATCAATGTTTATGCATTACCAGCATTAAGCACAAGGAGAAGAGGAGCCAAAATGGCCTCATCTTTTAATGAGATGAGTGGAAGGAAGGCCAAAATGGCCGCTGCTTGGCTTTTCAATGCATTGTCAACAGGCCACACCCTCCCAGAGTCCCCATGCTGGGCATCTGACTGTGGCGGCTAGTAGATAATTTGCTGAACTCCAACATGTGACGTTGTGAAATCCTGTGAAACATCCAAGTCTTTTGTATTCTGGTACACTTACACTATACTATGGTTCATACAGGTGTTCGTATACTTTCAGACTTGGCTAATTAAGCCTGCCTCATTCCTGACACAAGTGTGTAATTTAAGCAAAAAGCCATGCAATCTTCAGCAATGATCACAGAATGGAATCGGTCACACTGAAGACGTTACTGACTTTTAATGTGGCACCACCATAGGATGCCACCTTTCTAAGTCAGTTTATCAAATTTCTACCCTGGTTAACTGCAAGTGAAGTGATTGTGATGTGGAAACTTCTAGAAGCAACAAGAGTTTAGCTGTGATGTGGTACAAACGAAAAGGGACCATATCACCCAGCATCACTAATGCTGTGGGTTGTTTTCAAAACACAACATGCTACTTTCAGTTCCTAAGATACCACACTCTCTGCTGGTCGTTTGTTAGTATTACCTTGTTAACGATATACTTCCTTTCAGGTATAGGGAGCATCTGTCTAGTTAATCAGATTTAAATAGCCTGATAGCACATAAAGCTATTTTTGCATTCCTTCTCATTCATTCTGTGAGCCAGGTGGATGTGACATCACATGGTCATGTGATTTTGAATCCACCTTATCGAACGGAGTCTGTTTTTGTGGTCTGCGAGTGATGTGTTCTCAACAGTAATGTCTCCACCGTGTCCTTCAGGTTGTGAAGATGAGGATCTGGCTAATCCTCCTGGCCGCACTGTCTCCACTCCTCCACCAGGCCGCGGCTCAAGGTATCGTAGTCCTGGTCGCGGCATGGTGGTGAATGGGCCATGTGCCGATAAGCGATAGGGATGGCTAACTGCTAATTTGCCATGGAGGGTAGTTTGTGTGAAGGGCTTTCCTATTCTCACTGTCATTATTGTCACATGCAAAAGGCAACATGTTTTGATAATGAAGAGCTTAAAACGACTCAAATCACTCATTCACTCATTTCATCCAACACATTGTGATTTTTAAGAATATTTCTTGTGCTGCTTTGAATGTTTAATTTTTTCTGTCTTCCCCTGGCATCTTGTCTTCTTAAATATCTGCCTGGTCCTCTCTCCCTATAATCCCCCATTTCAGATCAAAAATCCCCATCCTGAGTTGTTTGCCTGTGACCTGTCTATCTATGTTTCCGTTTCTCTTTAACCCCTTCCTGCTTCGGATCTCCCATCTCCAGGCCGGTGTAACAATGTACTCGCTGCGGACATCGTGTTCCTGGTGGACGGCTCATCCAGTATTGGCCGCTCCAACTTTGCGCAGATCAAGAGTTTCATGGCAGGCATTGTGAAGGTCTTCGTCGATGCCGTGGGTCCGAATGCTGTCCGATTCGGTGCCGTGCAGTACAGTGACACTTCTAGGTTAGTGCCCACCTTTTTTCTGCGTGCATTATGTGTTTGTTTATGTATATGCGCTTTGGCTCTGCAGGTCAGGTGTCTGTGCCTGTGTTTGGATGGTTGCTGGTTCGAGTCCCACACCTGTCAAAGTGACCCAAATCACCTTTGGGCCCTTTAGTGAGGCTGACCCTTTGTTCTGAGCCCAAGTACAAAGCATACAACAGAGTATTAATTGATTGTCTGCTGCGTTGGGAGAGGTTATACATTAAGTTGAATTGAATATACACTGTGTTTAAAAAAAAAACGCTTTTTATTTTTACAATAATTTTGTTGATCCTGAGCCCATTTTGATCATTTTTGGCAGAAATTCACCTTAAGAAAATTGTAACAAAGCATGTATATAATTTCTGTTTTATTTAATCATTAAAGATCACAATTTATTATTTTTATTAATTATTTATTACTAATTTATTTCTACTGTACCTTGTAATACAACCAATACATCTGACTGATGTTCACAATGATAAACATCAAAATCAGACAGCAAAGTCAAGTTACAGTCAAGTCAAAAATGTTGACAAAACAGGTCGTACAGTTAGAACGAGTGTTTAAAGTGTTGTTTATTAGCTTTCACACAGGCCTGCAGTCTTTAAGAAAAAAATTAAAAAGCGTTTGTTTTGTTTTTTTTGAGACACAGTATAATACACCCAGCAAACCTTGGGCCTATACTAGATTTGAGTAGATGGACGGACGGACGGATGGACGGACAGACAGGGAGTACTGTGTACCAGTAGGGTAGTCTGCCCAATGCTGCTTCTCATCCCTCCCCAGGGTGGAGTTCACCTTTGGCAGATACACCAATGGCTCCGAGCTGGTTAACGCTGTGGAGAACCTGAACTACAAGGGTGGCAACACACGTACTGGTGCCGGCCTCAAGTTCGTTGCCGACAACTTCTTCAGTCTGTCTTCCACGCGCAACGTCCCTAAGGTGGGGGTTGGGGGTCTAACAGGCTGGGCAGAGAGGCCGAGGTGGCGGTACGGCATGTCAACTCATCCTGTGTTCCCCGCCCACTTAGATCACCATCTTGATCACTGACGGGAAGTCCCAGGACAACGTGAGGGAGCCCGCCCAGAAGCTTCGCAGCCTGGGCGTCAAGTTGTTCGCTGTGGGTGAGCTTCACGGTCTCAGCGGGAGGGTCGTGACCACACACACATATGCGGATGCTGAGAGGCATATTAATTAAACCCAGATGATCCATGTGTAATATAATCAGGAAGCTCCTCAAATCAGCCTGTCTGTCTCACACAGTAAGTGATGGATTGATTTTAGACAAGTGCCCACTCCACGTCTGGCGATGCGTGCCATTTAAGAATGTGCACACTTGTGTCCCCTTGATGACCGTCAATGCTGTCTTTTTACCCCCAGGGATAAAAAATGCAGACCAGGCGGAGTTGAGACTGGTGGCCTCCCAGCCTGAGAGTAACTTCTCCTTCTTCGTGGGGGATTTTCGGATCCTGAGCACGTTGCTGCCCCTGGTGTCTCCTCGCGTATGCGAAAGCTCAGGGGGCGTCTACTCCAGTGACGGTACCTCACGTGACACGTGTGCACTTCCTGAATCATTCTGTAAAATCAGGCCGTCACTCACACACATCGTCCCTTCTCCCTATGTCCTTCTGTTGTTACCTGTAGTATTCTCTGGCCCCTCGAACATACAATTCTCAGATGAGACCTCTGATTCACTGAGAGTCCGCTGGACTCCTGCAACAGGCCCCGTGAGTGGTTATATTGTGCAGTACACGCCTCTTTCGGAATTAGGGCGCCCAATCACTGCCGAGCGGAGGCAGGTGAGTGCTGATTTTTTTTTCTGATCTATATTTTGGCTAATTGCATTGTGGGATATTTCATGGATAATATCAGGTACAACTTAAGACGATTGCTGTTTGACCGACAGGAAACAGCAGGGGCAGGACAGAAGAGTTACGTTGCACGCAACCTGAAGGCGGGTACTGACTACCTGGTGGTGGTGATTGCCCAGTACCCCAATAGCATTGGAGAGTCTGTCTCTGGCAAGGCCTCAACCAGTGAGTAGTAAGAGCGAGAGAAGGCAGGATAAGTGCTGTCAGTGAGAAGGAGGGTGATGTACATATATTACAGTATGTGTCTTTCTGACTTAACAGCTTTTTACTTCAAAGTTCTCTTTATTCTACTCTTGTTGTATCCTCCTCCTTCTTTCTAAGGTGTGATCCATGGACCCTCACTCCCTCCCTGTCTCTGTCTAAGGTGTGACCCGTGTACCCTCGCTCTGTCCCCGTCTCTCTCTAAGGTGTGACCCGTGTACCCTCGCTCTGTCCCTGTCTCTCTCTAAGGTGTGATCCATGTACCTTCGCTCTGTCCCTGTCTCTCTCTAAGGTGTGATCCTCGCTCTGTCCCTGTCTCTCTCTAAGGTGTGATCCATGTAAACTCACTCTAACTCTCCCTTTCTCCCCTTCTTTTCAGGGCCCCTTACTAATGTGTCGAACCTGCGCCTGGTCCAAGCAGGATTCTTCTCTCTCTCCATTGCCTGGGATGCCCCCTCCTCCCATGTCCAGGGCTACAGAATCACCTATGGGCCCATCGGTCAGAAAGCCCGTGTACTCGGCGTGGTCTTACATTTCACTGCACGGCTGTTTCTATAATGTCTATAATATCAAATCATTATAGGATATACATCACCTTCATAAGTATTACCTCAAACCACAATTGGCCAATGGCTGGTGTTTTCTGTTTTTTTTTTTTTTTTTTTGTGATTTCTCAACGCACGTTGGAATGTTGAATTTTTGGGGTTGAGGATGGTTACCCAGACATGGACATCAGTATTGAAGTGGATCCAAATCCTGTTCAGCACAAGTTCAAGTTCTGAACGCCCATGAAGTGACGAGGGTATAATGAAATTTACTGGACTGAGAAAGCAAGAAGGAGTATGCTAATAGGAAGCTGGAAAGAGAGGAAATTAAAAGGTGGTAGTGATATAAACAGTGAAATTGACACAGAGAGAGGCAGAATGAACTTGACTCAGTCTTCATCGCCATGACAGCAGACACTGTGATGCCAGAGCAGTGTGTCTGTGTGCCTGTGCCGTGTTTGTTTTCTCGTTGTGTTGCCGTCTGCTCAGGTGAGAGTATATCCCTGTCTCGTATTCTTTGTGTTCTGGCTGCCCTTGAAACCGAACGTCGATGCCTCATGTTACATTTACAGTCACCGCAGTAAAACCCAAGAATAAAAGCACCCACCTTCGTCCTTTGTGTACGTTTCCTGCTCCTTTGTCCTCTCTACCCCCCCCCCCCCCCCCACAGTACTGTATTCTGTAACCTCTGTCTGTCTGCTCTCACTCTGAAAGGCTGTCTCTTCACCTCCGTTGCCTGAACCCATGGTTATTGATCTTCTCTCAGGGCTCAAGGCCTCTCGCCTGGTGGAGCAGTCTTTGTCTGGAGACTCCACCTCGGTGACCCTGGAGGGGCTGCAGCCCGACACGGAGTACGTCCTCAACCTCTACCCTCTCTTCCCCCACAACTCCGGATCACCGGCTACCCTGACGTCTCGTACCCGTGAGTACCAGCCTACTGCCGTGCGACATGTGTGGAGCTGATCTCCGAACAGGTCAGCACGGCACAGAGAGTCCAACGAAACCATGACTGTTGTGATCGGCTTTCAGCCTCTGGTTCACAGTGAGGAGGAACATCGAGGGATCTTGTCCCTCTTGTGTACAAATCAACGGAGATGAACCAAACACCAGTAACATTGAACCTTTCTACAAAAAAAGTTCTTCCCTAGAGGAAGTTACATCACACTTTGTAATATTTGACCCACCCCATGCCCACCGTGTTGACTTTCTGATGACCACCACCGACCGGCCTGTCCGTCATCGCGTCCTTTTCCAGTGCGCCTAGAAGCCGTGCAGCAGCTCTCGGTGACGACCTTGTCGGGTAACAGCGTCCGCGTAGACTGGAGGAGAGTTGGTGGAGCCAGTGCTTACCGCTTGGTCTGGGGGCCGTTCACAGGTGAGCACCACATGTACTGTGGCCAGGAAGTGGTGCTAGAGTGCGCTGGAGTGTCTAATCTGAAGTACAGCTGGAATGACGGGCATCTGTCGCTCCATCTGTTCTGCTGGAACACCCCCCTCCTCCATCCTGTTCAGGTCACAAGGTGGAGAGGCTGGAGGTGTCCGGGGACAGCGAGTCTTACATCCTGTCCAACCTGCAGCCCGACACAGAGTACATCGTCACCATCCTCCCTGTGTACGAAGGCACCGAGGGTCCGGCGGCCACCACCCGCTTTAACATCGGTATGCCAAGTCCCCTGCGGTGTCTGCAGATCCTTGCAGTCTCACATAAACGGCAGTGTGCTCGTAGACACACACGCATTTAAACACGGGTGCAGAAACACCAACCAACAACACAAGTGGGTGTCGTTACAGCCAGCACAGAAATAATCTGTGCATGAAAACATGTATTATGACATTATGGTTCATGTTACGTGGAACACTGAGTGCTATGCGATGTGCGTCTAATCGAAGTTTGTCCGAGAGGCTGGGTTTATCAGCCGAAAGACGGTTTTAATTACTGCCTGGCTGCGCTCTCTCATCTGCCATTTATTTACTTTGGAGTAAAATGCTGTCTTCGTCCTGGGAAGTTCTAATGTTGTTAAATTTAGCTACTGAAAGAATGCTTTTGAAAACGTTTTATTAAAAATACATGGCCTCTTGTAAAGAGAGAGGAGAGGAAAGGAGAACAGTGCAGTCAGTGAGAGTTAGCAAGGATCCTTTTCAGTTTAACTGTGTATGAGGATAGGTTCAACTCATTTTGGAGGTGTGAGTATCGGACCTTGGTCCCAGGTTTATCTGTGGGTGTTTCATCAATCTTGGCCCTTCTGCTGGGTGTGAGAACACACGCTGTGGGTCAAAGGGCCCGCCTTCGATCCCCAGTCTCGGTCCAGCTTACGCTGCCCGACGCTGAGAGGAAGAGTCAACTGTAATGGCAAGAAAACGTCAACCTCATTAAAATAATGACCAGGGTAAAATTAAAATCAAAGCAAATAACTCCAGAATGTTTCTGATCATGTTTTAGTTTTGATAAATGGTCGCAGTGTAAATTTTACGGTAGCAAAACTTGACGGGTAATTTAATGGCAGTAGTATGCTAATTTTCTTCCTCGAATAAAGTACTTCTTCAGCACACATACAGCTTCGGTCTTGTTTCTGATGAGACAAGATGTGTTCAGAGGACGAGTGCAGGCACTTGTATGGTGTATATAAAGGTACGGTATATATTTTCGGCAGTTTGATTCCTGGAGCAGGGCGGGCATCGCCTGAGGAAATCACTCTTTTGGCCTCAATATGATTCATCGTGAAAAAGTTCTCGCTTGAAATGTTAAACTGAGTCACTAAATTGGATGATTGGGCATGGAGAACAGCTACATAACTCAAGGCAAAATATTAGGGCTTCTCCAGATAGGGGCCATTTAGACAGCTCTGGGTGGTTATGTGTGGAATTTAGCAGTTGAGTGATGGTCAGAGCAGGCTCTGGATTTAACATACAAGAACTGACAGACATAGACTGCTGCCATTTTTAGAAAACAGTCAGTTTTTCATATGCTGAGCATTTATAGAGTGGGTTATGCCCAGGAAGTTGTCTGATTGGGTGGCTAAAGAGATTCATGTGTTGAGGAAAGCTTAGTTAGAAATTCCCTACGCTCACCTTAACTGCACCCAGCTAAATAAGCTATTTAGAACTGTGTGCAATCCAAAACTATAAGGAAAATTGTGCAGTCCTGTTTTATGTACTGTGTTTTATTTTAATTGAAATGTGTGTTGATCATTTATATTTTGTTTGATTCCTTTCAGAGGCGCTAGAACAGCAGGTTCTCAAGGCAACCACTACCGGGTCGAGTTCTATCCTCCTGACCTGGAAACTTATCCAGTCTGCCCAGGGGTATCGCCTGGAATGGAGGCGAGCCGATGGTAAGTCACACTTTAACACAAAAGCTTTTCCTTCACGGTCAATGTCTGTGGCTGACTGGCTGCTGTTCTCTCTGCCGCCACAGGGGGCAGAGTACAGCAGCAGTCGTTCTCCAGGGACACCACCAGCCATGAGCTGACAGGGCTGAAGCCACGTACTGAGTACCTAATCACTCTCTATACATTATTCGAGGGTCGTGAGGAAGCCACACCTGTGTCCACTCTTTCCAAAGGTAAGGGGTGCAGGTGTCAAGGAAACTGTTCTTAAGGATTCAGTTATGGTCTGTTAAATAACCCCGCCAGAGGGGGCGGGGCTTGACACCGTATGCGTCACTTTCTGTATCGTGTGTATGATGCTTATTTGTATCGTTCTGTGTTTGCAGGTGAACCGTCTGTCGGCACCGTGTCCAACCTACGTGTACTGGAGACTCTGGGCAGCACTGTCAGACTGGGCTGGACGGGCATAACTGGAGCAACCGAGTATCGGATCCTGATCCATAACACGGAAAGTAAGATCCTCAGGAAGGACCTTAGAGTGCATTTCAAACGTGGAAATTTCCCCGTCGTGTCACCATGTGACACTCCACACATGCTCATCCGCTGATCGTTAACTTGACTGGCATTTGCATTAAAAATTGCACTGTAGCTGATTGTGTGGAAGAATTCATGCATCAGAATCTAATAGCATAAGATAGTTAATTATGATGATCCAAAGACAAATCTGGAAAATAAAGTAAATAGCATTTGAAGTGAGGTACCTCGGAGTCCCACCAGGCAATTTTAATGTCCCTCCCCTATGGGGTTTTCCTTACACTTACTTAGTCTTGATACCTGATGTAAGTATGCTTTTGAACAATTACACAGTATGTATGATCAATAATAAATCCCCAAATCTCAATTGATTCGTCTGTGAGCACCGATATAAAATATTGGATTCCACAATTGTTCTTTTTGGGTTGCCATTTGTTGAGCTCACTTAATTGACAGCCGACCTCTCCTATCACAGCTGGAACGAAGGAAACCCGGCATGTCCCGGGCAACCAGACGACTCTTGACCTGCAGAAACTCTCTGAGGGCGTGCCTTACATTGTCCAGGTGACAGCGGTGGTCGGTGACACGGAGGGGGAGCCGGTGTCCGTCACGATCAAAGGTGAGGGGTTATTTCTGAGGGGGTGGAGTGTAGCTCACTGGGGTAGCACTCCAGCCCTATGTCTGGAAGGTCATGGGTTCATAACCCATGGCTGGCGATGTGATCGTATCACCAGGTGGCCCTTAGGCTAGACCCTTGACCTCTACTGTTCTTGGGTCTGGATGTTTTGGCTAACCTAGTTTATATGCCATTTCTGAAGAAAGCATCTGCTAAATTTGTACATGTGACAGTATGCTGTCCTGCATACTGATCTAGTCCTGAGTGCACAGGGTGTTTGGGTTATGTGTGTACATCCTGTTATCATTGTAATTACCAGCGCTAATAAGACTAAATGTTCAGTACTTTTGTCTTTCAATTCTTATGATTTATTATCTTTGCTGGTAGCAAAATGCATTGTTGCCACACACCTCCAAGGTTAGGTCTTTGAATTCTACCTTCTCGTGCTGTGCTTGGAGTCTGCATGTTTCCCTCGTATCACACAGATGTCCAGTGGGTGACGCAGTCTCCTTTTTTAATTCCCCAACCTAACTTTAATTTCCTTTACGTGCAGAGCAAGCAGTGGGCCAAGTGACCAACCTGCGCGTGACTAATGTCAACAGTCGACGAGTCAGGATTGCCTGGACGGCGGTTGCTGGGGCAACGGGATACAGGGTGACATGGAAACAAGGCAACGGTGCGTCACTAGACTTCCCTAGTTGGAATCTGAATTGCCGAATTCCTGACGACGTTTAAGAAACCAACGTGCCCTGTGAACCTGTGTCACCAGCGGTGGAACAAACCAGGGTTTTGGGACCCGACTCCAGCACCTTCACCGTGGATGGGCTGCAGCCGGATGAGGCGCTGGTCGTGAGTGTTGTGCCGTTCTCCGGACAGCGCCAGGGGGATGCCGTGTCACTGTCGACGCGAACCAATCCCGTCGCAGGCGCTGTCACTGGGCTGCGAGTGCTAGCCTCCTACCCTCGCCGGATCCTGTTGTCCTGGAATCCGATGTCCAGGGCGACCACATACAAGGTTACCTGGGTTCGTGATGACGGTACGTATGACGTTAACTGTACCACCGTGTTCCCGTTGATGCTCGACTGCCGTCGTTGCGTTTTAAAGAGGATGAACTTGTTTTTTCCGGCTGTTGGAGCAGCTGTAGCTAATGCTTTGTTTCCTCCTTATGTCCCTCTTTGGCCTTTCACCTGTCGGCTCACCACCGCTGTCCGTCTGCAGGCTTGGAGTCATCACGTACGGTGGGGAGCGACACCACATCCTTCACGATCGAAGGGCTCCAGGAGAACACCTCTTACAGAGTGTCGGTCTCTGCCCTGGTCGGCTCCAAGGAGTCCGGAAGCTCGTCCGTGGATGTGAAGACAGGTTCGGTCCCGCCTCTGCTCACTGGACACACAGTCAGGGTTTACTCGGCAGTCAGCTGATGGCGTCGGGCTGTTTTTGTGTGATTTTTTTGTTTCTTCAGACTCGGACAAGGTTTCTGTGGGAACGGTGACTAATCTGAGCGTGCAGGAGCCCCGAGGGGAGGTGGTTAGGGTGTCGTGGGTCGGCGTCCAGGGTGCCACCGCATACAGGGTGATTTGGAGACGCATCGACGGTAAGTGACCGGCTGTCGTCTCTCTGACCACACCGAAGGTACATGTCATCTGGGTAGACCCTTCAGCTGGGTTCTTCTCATTATCACTCGCACTCCCTCTAGGAGGTGCGGTGCAGAGTCAGCTGGTGGCAGGTCACGTCACACAGGTGGACCTGGAGAAACTGGACCGGGGAGCACAGTACGAGGTGCAGGTGGTGGCGTTGGTCCAGAACCGAGAGGGCTTGCCGGTCAGCATCAGGGTGACCACGCGTAAGTCCTTTTCCCAGCATGACCATCGCCCCATTGCAGACCTACTCATTGCCACTACAGTATAGAGTCCAACTCCAGAGTACAGCATTGGAGGACAGCATCATAACGCTCAGAGTATGGGGTCAGTGTCTTATGGTGGCCTTTTAAGCAGTTGCATGTCTGTCTCACAGCAGCTGACTATTACAGTTGGGTCTCAAAGCATCTCTCTTTCCCCAGTCAACTTTTTCATCTTAAAACTTTCAGGATGTGTTACCTGCTGACACTGCTGCAGGTCAGGGTCGAGGGCTTGCGTGTTCTGGCCTTACAGGGGGGTGTCACACCCGATAAGCGTGTCGCCCTTAACAGGCACCGTAATGGTCTGCGGAGGTGAGGGTGTTCCCGTGTTTCCGTTTCAGCGTGAGGTGGTGTGTTGATGGGACCTCGATCTTTATTGTTTCGCAGCGGGAGAGCCCGAGTACCGGGTGACGGGGTTTCAGGTACTGTCAGCCCCCGCAGGGACGCTGCGATTGTCCTGGAGATTGCTGCCCGCAGCTTCGGGGTATCGTATTTACTGGAGGTCCTCACAAGGCAGGTGCTACGTCTCTGACGTGTGTACTCACTCACACAGCTGCACTTGTAAATGCACAGAAGCAAATGTCACGGGAATTTCATGTAAAACTTCAGGCTCTGGCTCAAAAGATACGATCAATTAATTCCCCCCTTCCAGACGAGACGGAGTCCAGCCTTCTGGTCGGGGGAGAGGCCACCTCATACAACCTGCAGCTGCAGCCCGGCACGCTGTACACGGTGCGGCTGGCTCCCGTCGTCCAGGGTCGCGAGGGCGCGGCTTCCGTGGCAACGGCCCGCACAGGTGCGTCTTCATTGGCTTCGGCTTCAGCTGTTTCCGTTTACGGTGTAAAGCAGATGCTTTTGTCCACAGTGACATGCAGGTACAGAAAGCGTGGTCAGGTCATTTCTCAAGGGCCTGCTGGTAGTGATTAGTCTGTCAGCCTTGGGACTGGTGTCTATTCCCTGTTCACCCTTACCAAACAGGCGCAGCTGAACCCACCCCCCCGCCACTCCTGCGAGTGACCGATGTCACCCAGAACTCCGTGCAGCTGAGCTGGGCGACAGTGGCCGGTGCCACAGAGTATCTGCTGCGCTGGAGGGAGGATCGGGGTGAGACAGACGGACGCCCGCCTCGCCGTCATCTCCATGTCTTGATCCCGTTGTGTTGCCGTGGTTTCACTTATGGGGACGATGTAGATTGGTAACCTTGCGGAAGTCATTCCTGCCGTGTGCGTGTTTGTGTGTGTGTGCCAACCCCCCCCCACAGAACTGGGGGACCAGCAGTCCGTCCGCCTCCCAAGCTCAAGCACCTCCTACCGGGTCACCGGGCTGAGTCTTGGTCACAAGTATCGCTTTACACTCCAGCCTGTGTTTGGAGGCCATTTGGGTCCTGAGGACTCCATTGAAGACCACACTGGTGAGGCTCACCCCCCTTTCTCTGCCCTCTCACCCCTGACTGGTAGTCTGGATTTACTCTGTACATCCAGCTAGGCACCTTTTTAATCCCCTCAGGCCCGACTTCCTGTCATTTTAGTTTTCTCAGTTTCCTCCTATTTTCTCACCCCCCCCATCTAATTCCCCCCCAGTATGTGCGGACGGCCGCCTGGACGTGGTCTTTCTAGTCCCCGCATCTCGTGACCGGGCCAGCCTGGCATTGCCGGTCTTGTCCCTGCTGAGCAGCGTGGTGAAGTCACTCACCCCCATTGGGCCGTACGGCTTCCAGGTGAACCCGCCTCCACCACCACCGGAGCCCCTCCCACAGGAAGGCGGAGTCTGACGCGGACGTGTTGAGAAGGAGGTCGTCTGACATGCAGGATCTCTCCTGACCGTTTAGGTGGGGCTGGTGAGGTACAGCTCCCGGCCCAAGGTGGGCTTTCTACTCAGCCACCACATCAACAACGAGCCCACGCTGCGGGAGATCTCGTCCACACCATTCACTGAGGAGCCGGGAAACGCTGTTGGTGAGTCTCGCCTTCACCAGCACGCTCTGCTTTGAGCTCAGTGGTGCACTACTGCTTCATCTAACAGTCTTTGTCTCCCCCCGCAGGCTCTGCAGTGAACTTCGCCCTAGAATACCTGTTCTCCACCACCTCCGGCCACAGGCCCAGCATTCCTGGAGTCCTGGTGGTCATAGTGGATGCCAAATCCTCTGACGACATCATCAGCCCCATGAGTGCAGCCCGCGCTGCAGGTCTGTTGGTAGCAAGCAAACAAAACCCAGCTGTGTTCTGTGCGATCCATGCAATTTGAAATGTTCTAAACACTGTCTCAGCAGCACTGGTTATGAACCAACATGCCCGGTTCCTAGTTTATCGGCGCCGATCACCCAGCTCAGGTTCGGTAGGCCGTATCATGAGAAGGTCTCCCCCCCCGCTGTTTGTCTGCTCATCCCAGGATTGACGGTGCTGCCCGTGGCCATCGGTCGCGAGGCCATGGAGGCACTGAGGCGGGCGGCCACGGACAGCAACACGCGGGATGTCTTGTACGCACAGGATTCCAGCCAGCTGGTTCACCTGCACACAGATGTGGCCAACCTACTGTGTGGGGTCGCTCAGGGGCATGGGGACGGACAGGTAAGGCCGTCGGTCATGGGGCTGTAAGTCATACCACATTGCTGTTAGCTCTGCGTCCATACGTCCCCTGTTTGTCCCACAGGTGCCGGATCGCTGCACTGTAACCTGTCCTCGAGTGAGTCCAGCCATCCGCGAACCTGAACGGCTTCTGCACCCCACACCCTCCTCTTTGTTGCTAAGCTGTTAGCATTTTAATTTAGTTCAATTCAACTTAATTTATATAGAGTCTTTAACAACGCCCATTGTCACAATGAGCTTTACATAGTCCTGGGCCCAATGTGCCCAGAGAGTAAGCCAAGGGCAACATGGCAAGGAAAAACTCCCTCAGGAGGGCGACACTTTGGAAGGAACCAGACTCAAGGGGGAAGCCCATTGTCTTCTGGCTGGCACCGGGCAGGACAAGTTTATTAATACAATATGGTGAACAACAGTGAGAGGGTGGAACAGTTCAGATTTAGGTTGACACAGGGTTACTGCAGGTTTCCCTGCTCTGCCCTGTTTATTGGCTTTCCGGGTCTTTGTCTGACCTCTAACTCGGCTCTTGTTTTTCTGCCCCCACCTCCTGACCCACTGCAACCGTTCCACTCAGGGTGAGAAGGGCGAACAGGGAGAGAAGGTAAAGGACACGTTTTAGCAGTCAGTCGCAGCCTCTTAAATGTACGCTCAGCGTCCTGGGGGGGAACCTTCTTGGCTGATGGGTTTTTGAACTCCGCAGGGGGAGAGAGGCAGGGACGGTTCTGATGGCCGGAAGGGGGAACCTGTAAGTTTGTGTTTAGCAATCTGCTGTTTGACTGGGATGCCGGATTGTTCCGGGTCGGTTTTCTGAAGCTGAATTTCCTCCTTCTGACTGGTTGTGTTTCTGAGGGCCGTGATGGACTCCCGGGGAGGGATGGTCCCCCAGGCCCCGAAGGCCGGCCTGGGCTGCCTGGTCGGAGTGAGGGAATTCCTGGGGAGAAGGGTGAGAGGGTGAGTCCAGTGCTCTGGGAGAGTCACTAGTGTGCAGTGATTCATACACACGGAGGGTTCCAATGTAATTTCACTTTCAGCGTTGGCCACACCTGCTCATATTCCACTTCTCTCCCTCTTCAGGGGTTTCCAGGCCTGGACGGCAGCCCAGGTCTGCCAGGACGACCCGGCAGTTCGGGCCCTCCTGGTGTCCCGGTAAGTCTGCTACCCCCGACACCTTCTTCCACCCTCCTGTGGTTTTTCCACATGACAGCGTTTTACCTGACACACTCGTGACAGGGGGTTGTGTGTTCTGCATTTGACAGGGATCGCAGGGTCTGCCTGGTGTCCGTGGAGATCGCGTGAGTAGCCACCGGCGTTGCCGTTTATGTCATCGGTTCTTGACGTCTCTCCTGGTTTTTCTTGTATTACTTCCAAGCAGAACTTCAGTGGATTCCCACGCCTACGCCTCAAACATGTGGCCTGTAGCTGTGAACCCACGCATGTGCGATGGTTTAGGGCGTCTGTGTGCTTATTCTGTCAGTCAGTGATGCCAGCTGTGCCTCCTGTGTGACCGTCACCTCCATTTCACAGGGGGACCCGGGCTTGCCAGGGCCGTCTGGGCTTAAGGGAGAGAAGGGCGAGAGGGTAAGTGACAGTGGGGGGACCTCCGGGGAACAAGACTGGCCAGAGTCTTTATACTTTTAGAACAAGTCATGATCTCACTGGAGTATTTTTTGGTTTTTCTTTTAGGCATGAAGGATTGCAGTTTTGGTACAAACTTGGATGTGAACTCTTAGAATGTTTTAAAATAATTATGGGACAATTAAGGCTACAAAACCATTGACAGCATTGATTGGTACTTTGGAATACTCCCATCCGCTATGGGTTTTGAAGCCTCATTTATTGCCAGCATTGATTGGTGGGTTCAGGATAGTCCCGCCCACCACTAGTTTTTAAGCCTCATTTGTACCATCACTATTTTAAAGCGTACTGTGGTTCTGTGAAATCAGACCCTAGCTGTTTAGAGCTGTGATGCTGTTTTACCGTGCCTATCAGTGTATTCTGGACGGTGGGCCATGTCTCCTTCCGTAGTGCCAAATGCCAGACCGCTGCCGTTTCAGGGTGAGCCCGGAGCTGCCATAGGAGGAGGCCTGCCGGGCCGGAAAGGAGAACCAGGCTTTCCAGGTTTGCCGGTGAGGGGCTGCCGCCACTCTGACAGCCTGACTTTGCTGAACCCAGTAGTTTCGTGGCACGTCATGAAGTAGCGCCATCTTTCAGGGATCACCTGGACGGCCGGGAATCGATGGGAGTAAAGGGAGCGTGGGCCCCCCGGGCCCCCCGGGGCAGGACGGCCTTCTGGGGAAACCCGGCTCCCCTGGTCTTGCCATCAAGGTGAGGTTTACCGTGTTCTCTGGTAGGAGGTGGGTAAGCTCCTCCTATTGGGACTGAGGGCTCCTCCTACGTCCGCTGTGTTTGTATGTCATTCTGCCAGATCTGGGTGCATGCGTTGACGTGTCTATGCATCTGCATGGCATTGAGTAGCAGTGCAACGGGGTGATCTGGCAGCTCTCTCTGTCTCTGACGTCGCCTATCTATTTATCTTCCTCTTTGACTTGTTTTTTTTCTTTCTGATCTCCCTGTAATCTGTGTGCTCGACAGCTTACATCTTCTGGATGAAAACCCACTGTGGTTTTCAGACCTGTGGTAGGTGAGCGTGGGGGTAAAGCTGAAGAGTGTGTGTGTGTGTGTGTGTGTGTGTGTGTGTGTGTGTGTCTACGTGTGTGCTTGTGAAAAGAGGTCACATTTGGAGAATCTGCGGATCAGAATGTCCTGCTGAGTGTCAATGGAGTATAGCTCGGAATGTGAGTGCGCCCCCTACAGTCAGCTAAAGGAAAGTGCATCCTGGGGCAGGAAGTTTATCAAATTCACTTATATCTAAAGGAAAAGCTGACGAATGTCACAGGGCGGGAAAGCGGTTTGATAGTGGTCACCTGCAGAGGGAGCAGGTGATTTTGCTAAAGACAAATTCTGCCTTCTTCAGGGAGAGAAGGGTGAGAGGGGCAGCCCTGGTGAGAAGGTATGTGTTTTTGCCTGGCCCTTTTTCTTTCATATTGATCTGCAGCATGTGGTTGGTGCCCACTGTGCACCTCCATCTGTCTTCCCTGATTTCTTCTTTCTCTCTCAGGGTTCTCCGGGGGTGGGCAGCGGCTTCACAGTGAAAGGAGAGAAGGGATCACAGGTGAGTCCCGTGTAGCAAAGCCAGTACAAACTGATACACATTGAACTTGTGAAATTTATAGTGGGACAGGTTTCTGACTGGCATTCTGGCCAACATGTGTATCTGCTGACTTGTATCTGCATGTTTGTTGGTGTGATGGTTGTCCTACCTTCTCTTTCTGAGCCTAGGGTCTTCCAGGAGCAATGGGGAGCCAGGGGCCTCGTGGTTTACCGGGACCCCAGGGACCTAAAGGAGATCAGGTGTGTCAAATGGCAACACTGCCCTAAAGCGTAGGTCTCTCTGTCTGGGTGTGTGTCAGAGATGAGTGCCAGTAATGCATGTCTTTCAGGGGGAGGTCGGATTGGGGTTACCAGGACCTCCAGGGAAAGCTGGAGAGCCAGGAGACAGGGTAGGATGTTTGCTTCAATCATCATCGAAATACACACTGTCAGAGGAGCCATCATGTGGGGGCTGTGCTGTTTTTATAGGATGCTGTGCTAAGTTTTTATAGCTTCATCCGAGAATTTGATTTGAGATTCTGATGGAAATTGTGTTACTCTGGCCTGCTGTCATGGTGCCATGTCTGTTTCAGGGTCCTCGAGGACCTCCAGGAGAGCAGAGCAGTAAGGTAAAAATCATGTCACCACAGGTAGACTCCGACATGGTGTGCATGTGTGTGGGGACAGATTAAGGTGCAGGTGGGAAACAGCACAGACTTTGACAAACCCTTCCTTCGCTCTACTCCAGGGTGACAGAGGACAGCCAGGGGAGCCTGGCACACAGGGTGACAGGGTGAGTAGAGTGTTTAGAGGTCTATTGAACCTCAGCATCCCCATTGGTTCAAGTCAGATGCCTTTTAGTCATGTTGTTCCAGCAGTAATTGATCTACCACTTGTTTTGGCGGTGCTTTCGCTTACTGAAACTGAATTATAATGGATCCACTGCTGGTTTTGCATGAGAAGTACAGCTGTATAGAATGGATAGTGCCTGCGTATGGAGCCGTTGTGGAGTAACGTACATACATCTGCTAATGGGGACACTTTTCCAGGGCGAAAGGGGACCACCTGGCCCAGCAGGGGAGAAGGTAGGAGACGACCTTGAATGCTGTGCATGTAACACTCTCTTAAGTTGCTGATGTGTTATTCGGAGCTCATGATAATATAGCTACACATGCCTCCCTGACCGTTTATTACTGGGCCCTGATCAGCCAATGGATCATCTCTAGGTTACTCTGAGAAACTGGAGACAAACACGAATGACTAAGCAATGGGCCAAAATGATGCATAAATGTTTGTTGTGGTTGCTGCTTTCAAACAGCACATTGTGTGTGTGTGTGTGTGTGTGTGTGTGTGTGTGTGTGTGTGTGTGTGTGTGTGTGTGTGTGTGGCTGTTTCTTTTAGGGGGAGCCCGGCAAACCAGGCTCACCCGGAGCTCCCGGTCTGAGGGTGAGCACTGCCACCGTGATCCTATTTTCACTGTGACATGCACACGCAGCCACAGTAAAGAAGAATGACACTTTACGGGAGGTTCCTGTCGGGTCACACTTCATTAAAGCCTATATTAAAGTAATTTTTTAAGGCCGCGATGTTCCTTAGCTACTCATCAGTCACACTGTGAAGATGTCGATTTAAATGTTCCAGTGGCAGCCCACCCAGAAGTGAGAGACATACATAAACTACATAAAGAGATGTGCTTTGAATTTATGGTGCATTAGCAGAGAATGCGTATTGGTTTAAGATGTCTTTCTGCTCCTAAAAGTACTAAAGGAAATAAATTAACAATACAGATGAAGCATATTGAAATTCAGTAAACCAGAAAGTAGTGGTTTTAAAGGCTTTAAAAGGTAATTGGTTGGTAACCCAGAACCAGGTTAACATAGGCCTGGCTTTGATGAGTCCTGTACATTGAGTGATCCTCTCCCAGTGGGTGTGGTATTCAGCACCATGGAGCATGTAGCACCATGGTGATCGGCATTCTGGTTTTCCGTCTTCTCTTCCAGGGTTTGCCAGGATCCAGCGGGTTGCCAGGGGAGAAGGTGAGGGAGTGGATTGTCGCTGCTCACTCTCAGCTGGAGACTGGAGGTGTTCTTGTCTGTTGAGGTGCAGCTGATGATGACTCTTAAAGCCATAGCATGATCCAGAGAGGCCACGGGGGAAATGGTGGTCTTCCAGTAGTGGTAGTACAGGTCTCAAGCTGGCCAGACAGGCGACATGTGCAGGGCTGGAGATCTGGGGGTTGGGTGTCTTGGTCCTGAAGGACATAAGACTTGGTATCATTCTGTTTCACAGAGCTGCTTGCCTGAACCACCAGGCTGGCTCTGATCACATGACTGAAGGCATAGTTTCCAAAAGATGGGCCTTGTCACCCTTTAGTGAGGCCTTAGACCTGGACTGCTTTTCATAAGCATCCTGCCATTTGAAAGGTTAGAGCACAGTGTTTGTTAGTTAAGTCTTCCTGAATGAACCTGGCACCTGAGTGAATGTACTGCAGTTAAACCTTTCAGTCAGCTTAGTGTGGCCCTTTTTGTTGTGTGCCTCACTCTTTTCCTCTCTTTCTCTCCAGGGAAGTGAGGGACCTCAGGGGGAGCCTGGCAGAGGCGTGAGTAGCTTATCCTGCCAGTCCGTTGGGTCAGTAGATGAACACTGCTGTTGGTGTTGGCCCCTTAAACCCAAACAATTGCTTCTGTCCCTGCAGCTTCCAGGATTGCCCGGGGCCAAAGGAGAGCGGGTACGTGATCTACCGTCCACCTGCAGCTCCTTGTCTGACCAGGGTCAGAATCCCGCAGCATGAACGGCAGCGGGCCCCGTTTAAAGCAGAGGTGCTGAGTCCCCAGAGGATTTGTCTGCCCTCATTCTGCGGCAGGAGGGAGGAGAACGGACAAAAGAAGATTATGGCGTCTTTCTGCAGCAGCTTAGTTTTTCAGGGTGTACTGCTGCCTGATCCCGATTCAGATCTGTATGCACTATGTGTGGAGCTGGAGGTGGAGGTACAGCGTGGGGCATGAAGCATCTGAACACCTGTCCTTCTCTTATTCTCTCTCAGGCTGACCGGGGACTGCCGGGCCCAGAGGGACCCAAAGGGTCGAGGGGTGACAGTGGAGAGAAAGGTGAAAAGGTGAGTTGACACCCAGGGCCGTTTTGGGATCTTGTCCTTGTGACGTGCTTCAGCGCCGTGTCCGGCACCGTGAGGTTTTCAACGCTCCTCCATGCTGATGTGACTCCACTCGAAAGGGCATCGTCCCTGGATCTGTGATGAACACATAGGACTCTCCTCACAGATGTGTGGTCCTTCAAATCCATTTCAACCAGAGGACTCACATACGCCCCCTATCGGTGTATTTGAATCATGTCCCAGTACCCGACATACAGTACCTGCAGTTGTAGAGCAATGGATTCATTCATATAAATGCTAAGTTTACAAGTTACCATAATGAGAGTTTTACCCTTCAGTTTACTTTCAACAAACAGCATGACATAGCTTCAACTTATAAATACCCCGTATAGACTGTTTGCACACTACATATCCTGAATATACCCTGTATATACCTTGTTTGGATATACCTTGTATACACTGAATATATATTCTGCATACACCCTGTATATAATCTACATACACGCTGCAAATGTTCTGTGTAGGTCCTATGTATACCCTCTTGTCATTTTTTTCTGTTTTTTTTTATACTGTATTATCTGGTTCCTCATAATCCCTCTATGTCTTTAACTTCCTCTCCAAGGGGCTGCCAGGATTTGGGGGCCCAGGTGTTCCAGGACAGAAGGGTGAACAGGGAGACAGAGTGAGTGCCGTATATGGTCTGTTGAGTGGCCAGCAACAGATTGTGTTTTTGCTCATTACATTTAGGAATCACTGTGTGCCAGGAAAGTCCAAGTTAGATTGAGGTTGATGGGGGGGGAATCATTTGTTTGTTGGTATGATAAATTGGACAGGCCTCAATTCAGCACAATGTTTTTTTTATTCATAACTTCTCTATTTTTGGGGATGGCTTTAACTTTATAGAATGGTTTGTGATAATACTGTGTTCTGTCTTGTCTTGCTATTTTGTTTTTATATGCTTTCTTGCATCTCAGATTAGAGGATTGATTTATTCACCATAATGGTTCTGTATTTTTTCTGGGTTTTCAGTATACTGCGTTAAACACAAATGGATGTTTGTTTTCCAGGGGAATGCTGGTTTACCTGGACGGCCAGGCAGTAAGGTAATTGCTGTTTTTATTTTTTCTTCCGACCTGCTCACACCTCTGTCTGGGGTCTTTTGAGAGTCCGTGTGCATTTGTACAACATGGCAGCACTTAATTGTATAAACACTGGAGCTCTACTGATATATTGCTTGGCTGACAAAATGGGTTGAGATTAAAGTTCCACAAATAATAAGCACAGGTGATGTCTGTTTAAACATTTATGAAGAGTGAAGGAGCTCTCACTGGAGAAAGCACTGATAAGCTATGCTTCCTGCATGATAACGCACCACTCTTGGCTTGGGATTATGGGTAAGAATTACAGTACAGTCTAGGACATGAAGGGGGGGGTGACAAACGCTTCACTGAACTCCATAACAAACCCAAAAACAGACACCAACCAACAACCAACCAAGTGAGAACCAAATATACAAGACTAAATTCCAGAAAGGACTGTGCAAGCTGTAATTGTACACAAAGTCAAACGTAATATAAAAGAGTTATCAGTGATCAACTGGGAATAGAAATATTGTATTACTTAAACTGTTCTGGAAACAGTTATTTGTAAATTGCTTTAAGTAGACTAGTTGTTTTGTTACGTAGACTAGACAATATTTAAATTTAAATTTGTTCTGTTCAAATAAAACCTTGTGGCCGTTTAATTTTAGACCAGGTAAATTGTATCAGTTGATATAATCGGTTATTGGGATGTCCAGCTTTTCAAAATCTGTATTGTGTCATAGACCTTAATAAACAGGTAGTTTAATATCTTGGTACCCTGTTCTATTTCAATAGTGCATGTGTCATGTACTGTATGTTCTTAATGTGTCCATGTGTGCATCGGCCGTATCACACTTTTGGTTGCTGGCTGTCGGACGTAACTGCCATGACTGTGCTGTAGGGAGACCATGGTGACCCAGGAGAGAACGGAGAGCCAGGAAGGCCAGGATCTCCCGGACCAATCGGACCAAGGGGAAAAGAGGTTCGGCTTACCCACCGGAAACTCGCTATTGCAGGAGTAACCACCTGCCCCCAGTCAGCTTTTACTGCTCTCTGCAGTAATTTCAGTCCTTCTCTGCTATGACTACCGCTAGAACCAGTCCAATGCTGTGTCAAGTTAGATCTGCCATATTCCCTCACTCCCCCACCCCCTGCTGGGCATCTACTGCTACTGCACCCTGTCATTAGAGATGATGTGCCCTGCTTTCTCTGATGTTCACATGAGATGTTCTGCTGCAGGGAGAAAGGGGAGAGAAAGGTGATGAAGGCACGCCGGTAAGAGCCATTTGTCCTCTTTGCCAGGACAGTTTGAGGGTCTCCAAAAGCAGGTGTTACAGACTGTCCTCAGAGTTTGCCGCATTGCTACAGTCATAACTGTATCAAGTTTAAATGGCTGGTTTTGGTTGCACTGGAGCCATGGGGAAATGTAACATGCCCTCCAATTGCAGGGAGAGTCTGGACTACCTGGAAAACCAGGGGAGCGGGGACTAAGGGTGAGTGTGGTGTATATTGGGTTGGCTATAATTCTTCAAGGAAAGGTTGTTTAGCGGTGCTGTCAAGTATCAGATGACTCAAGGTTCTGAAGCTGACGAGTAGTCCAAGAATGGAAGCTGGATCTGAAGTATATTCCATATGTTGTATAGTCTATAGCCGATGGGTTTTACATAACGCCTGTCCCGTGTAACATAGGCTGTTAGTAGTCTCGCTCTTTGGACTCAAAGGAAATGGACTGTGATTTGGCTGTTCCCCTTGCTTCAGGGCCTGGCAGGCCAACCAGGACGGGCGGGTGAAAAGGGTGACCCGGGAGACCCTGGAGAACATGGCCGTAATGTGAGACCACTTTTGTAAAGTGTATCTATATATAAACAGAACATCTGAATTACTTATAAAATTATTTATTGGCATTGTCATGTTCAAAATTTTAATCAGTCATATTGTTGCAAGAATGGCTACTAGTTTCACAGCTGAAAAATGTCTCACGGGGTCATACATATACACAATCACACCCTCACACTCTATAAACAATTTAAAGTCACTAGTTTACCTAACCACACATTTCTGGCTGTGGGAGGAGAGTGTCTAGAATGCAGGGGCGCCGCACATGCAGAGCAGAGCAGGGGCCAGAAGTCCCACCCCCGACCTGCATGTGGTGCCCTGAGATCCAGACACATGCCCTCTAATGCTTAATCGTAACATCCCAACATAGGCTCGGCATCGCTCGGTTTGCGTGTGTCTGCGTAAACGGTTTGTTTTGTCTGGCTCTGCATACGTGTTATCTGTGAATATGCTTATCCACGCATGTCCGTCTTCACGTGTGTGTCTCTGTCTACCTACAGGGTGGCCCTGGACCTGCAGGACCCAAGGGAGAGAAGGGTAATCAGGTGAGAGGCACCCAAAAATAGTTTCCCCCAAACTTTCTCAGGCAGTTCATTCCCACGTGTTTTTTCTCCCCCAATAATAAAAAATTATATTTTTGGCCAATGTTCTGAAATTCATTTCTGTCAGATGGGCTGTAATTATTGTAATTATTTACTGGATATTTTAATGGATTTCTGTTCAGGGACCTCCAGGCCCTCCAGGACCCTCGGCGATACCGGTGAGTTATTTCAGTCTAATACTGACTCGGACAGACTAATTAGGACCCACACAAGCCTCCTTTGTTAAAATGCACAACCCTGAAATTACTAGCAATATTGGACATATACTGTAAGACTAAACTAGGGTAAGAGGAAAGCAATGTGATTAAGCAAAGAAGCAAAAAACCCTATTGGGAAACTTCCACAATGTGTTGTCTCATAACCTAAATGTGGCTTGTTCTGTGTATTGGTGTGGTTGTGCCCTGTTTTGCCCCCATGTATACAGTACAGTCAGCATCTCTGGTCCATTTATACAGAGCAGTCTGCATCCCTGATTTATTCATAAAATGTGGTCTCTAGCTGTGATCTCCAGTGCAGTCTGCATCTCTAATGCTGTCTGTATCGGTGATCGCTACCTTTTCGTATAACACTAGTTGGCTCCTGGCTGAACACACACCTCCGTGCCTCTCCAATGGTCCCACGTCAGTCTTAACACGGTTCTCTTCAGCCATCAGAACATCAGACCCTGCATGTCTTTCTTTTGTAAAACCTGACCAGGGATCTCTGAAGCATCACTATCCAGGTCAGGGAAGGGAGGGCCGCCAACGTGACGGATGTGCAGGGGTCACATGGTGTCTGGCTCAAACACCTGACATCAGATAACTGCAGCCAGTACTTCTGTGCTCCCCCCACTTCTGAAAAAGGCGCACGGGTGTTCTTTATTAACTCAGAGTGGACGAACGTGACACAAATAGCGAGCTTTACTCAAAGAGCTGGAGGAGGAGCTTCTCGGACACAGTTTGAGGTGAAACTGGCCTGGAGTTCTTATTTACAGATGTCATGCTGTGTCCTGACAGGGTCAAGGAAAAGGTCAGAGTGGGGAAACAGGACCTCAGGGCCCCAGAGGGACTCCAGTAAGTCATTTTCTTCTTTTTGCTTGGATGGATCTTTTACTGCTGTGCTGCTCTCTACAACTGCGGTCCTAAGTTAATATGTCACATCTAAGAAATGTTTCACTAGGTGAAATTAATGTTACATCATTGCTGTTTTACCTTACGCTGCCGATGCTGGTGCTAAGTGAGGCTTCAAAACCTGTGATGGGTGAGACTATCCTGAACTAACCAATCAATGCTGGTGTTAAATGAGGCTTCAAAACCCATGGTGGGTGGGGGTATTCTGAACTACCAATCACTATGGGCTTTGAAATCTCATTTGTCCTATCACTAGTATTTAATGAATCTGTCTGGTCTGAAGCCTTTGGGTGATTGTCCTGAATGTGCAATCATCTTCTCCTCTGTGTCTTTAGGGACCCGAGGGACCAAGGGGGCCCCCAGGACCCCGAGTGAGTAAAGCTGCTTGTGCCCGTCTGGTGTTTGCCCTGTCTCTGCTGAAACAGTACACACCTGACCTGCTTTCTGTCCTGTTCTGTTCAGGGGGATGCAGGAGAAAGAGGAAGCCCAGGGGAGAAGGTCAGACCCCCAATGATTTCTCTCAGCTCATTGACTGATGCCGTCTCCCGTAGTCTGTGGAGAACACTGCGGATGGGTGCCCTGTAATGTGCCAGGTTATGTGGTAGAGGTCAGCTTAAAGGGTTTAAGCAAACAGGACTTTAAATAAAACCACGTATGACACGGTGCCTTTGATATGACAGCTCCTACTGTCTACTTCTACTCTGAAGCGTTGTAGTTGTGCTTGTGACTCCCATAGTCCATCCAACGATTTTTTAAATTTTTAAATCTGCGCAGGGAGAACGAGGTGCCTCTGGGCTAGATGGACGCAATGGGCAAGATGGGAAGCCGGGCCAGCCTGGGGTGCCGGGCCTACGGGTCAGTACCACCTGTTCTTCCGTCTTGTTGGGTTCAAACCGTCCAGTGGAAACAGTGAGGTGATCGAGCCCGGATTCACAGCGAAGCCCCACTAAATCCTACAGAGATCAGCAAGCAATGAATAGAACCTTTGATGAAACGAGCTTCTAGGTTTTAGACACCTGTAAGAGCAAGTACCTTCTTTTCTCACTTGTATTTTCATTTTGTTGGGGCGGCATGGCGGCTGATTGGTTAGCACACCTGACTCACAGCAAAAAGGTTCCAAGTTCGATTTTTCGGCTGGGGCCTTTCTGTGTGGAGTTTGCATGTTCTCCCCGTGCTGGCGTGGGTTGCCTCCCACAATCCGAAGACACGTTCTAGGCTAATTGGCTGCACCGCGAAATCGCGTGTTATGTGTGAGTGTGAGCACCGGGCTAGCGACCCATCCTTGTAACTGCAATCGCTATAGAAATGACAAGCATGAATGCTTGTCGACTGATAGGTCCTCCTATCCTACATGGCATAAGATTCGAGATCCCCCACGGTACAACAACATTTTCATTTTGTTCTTGTTGCTTACAAAGAGTTGTATCACTTTTGGTTCTGCTGAAATACTGCAATGTTCCACAGCCAGGGGTTTGGAGCTGGGTAATGGAACTGGCATCAGATCAATTCCCGCACTTCTTAATTAGCCCAGATTTCTGATATCTTTGATTGATTTATACTTGTGACCGTTGATCTTTAAGGCATCGGTGACACATTAGGTCATACTCGATATGCTTAAAATTCAACAATTAGAAGGAATTCTCTAAATAAAAAAAAAAAAAATGTTATGATTAAATATTTTAATGGTGCATACAGGACTCTTATAGTAGTTAAGTGGATTGATGTCCTTGGACCCCGAAAAAGAGAATCTGCAATCGGTTGGGGATATTCCAAGATGAAGCATTGTTCTGTCCTTGAGCACTGAGAACTAAAGAGGATTCGGTGACTCAGTTTTATACCGTAGCTGTTTAACATTTACGTTTCAGGGGGATCCAGGAAAGCAAGGGGATCCTGGGAGAGATGTAAGTTTATTCAGTTCTGGGGTGCCTCTTGATACGTTATATATACTCATAAGTTACGATTTTTATATGTATTATGGTGTCACATTGTAGCTTTAAACCATTTACAGTTGTATTCTATTAGTGTGAGGGCACTGATTAGTATGAGCATTGTGTTGCCGTCTCTTGTCGTTCGTCCCACTCTCCAGGGACTCCCGGGCCTGAGAGGAGAGCAGGGTCCCATAGGACCAGCTGGACCCCCAGGGAACCCTGGCACACCAGTGAGTGTTCATACACACTAATACATCTACAGTCACACGCAATGGCTGCTTGGCTGTTGCATGCTTTACAGAATATGGACATTAACTGCTAATTTGCCACCTTTTACCTCTAATGTTTTGCCTTCCGTGGGATTTTTTTTTTGTCAGGGAAAGCCTGGAGAAGACGGGAAGCCAGGTGTTCCAGGGAAGATGGTAGGTTGTGTCTCGTTCGTCATCTGACTGGAATGCAGAAATTTTGCATTGGCCTTGTTCCAAAAAGAGAATCCACTGTACCAATACTCTTTCTCACACAAGTGTTCCTCTGACCCGGATGTTCTGCTATACCATGAGATACACGCGTGTGTGACGTGTGCTTGTTTCCTTTCAGGGTGAGGATGGCACACCAGGGGAAGATGGCAGGAAGGTTAGAAAACTGGAAGTTATATCTCCTCATAGCCCCCCAAGTGTTAAAGGTCATGTAATCTGAGGGTCACGGATGAAAATTAACGGTATGTCTTGTTGCAGGGTGACAAGGGCGACTCTGGATCACCCGGGAGAGATGTGCGTATATCGCTGAGGTCTTTTCTGTTTATTCGCTAAGACTCATGCCAATGAATCTGCACGTTATGTTTTTCTCATATCATTCCATACATTCTTTTATATTCAAAGGGCAGTCTTTTTAACAATCTCATAAAGAACTTAATTTACACGCCTGCTACCCAGGACCCTGTAAGATGGGATGGATGCACTGTATGTTCCGTATGATGTAGTGTTAGGCTGTGTTAGCACGTCGTGTTAGGTACAGCATAACTGAGTGTCATTCCCCATCTCGCTGGTGGTCGTTCGCCTCAGGGACGTGATGGACAGAAGGGAGATCGCGGGGAACCCGGATCACTGGGTCCTCCTGGCATTCCCGGAGTTCCTGGGCCTCCCGGAAACATCGGTCCTCCAGGACAGGTGAACCTGCATGTCTGCTTTACACTGCCTGTGTGTGTGTGTGTGTGTGCGTGTGCGTGTTCTCTGTTGCTGCTGTGTAACATTCCCATCCACTGCCTTTGTTTGGGTGTCTCTCTCTCCTCTCACGTCTCTACTAGGTGGTCTACGTGAAAGGGGCAGAAGCTCCAGCTATCCCTGGGCCCCAAGGACCCCCGGGAACCCCAGTGAGTAACTATATCCTGAAAAACCAGCTGTGGTATCTTCAAATTGGCAGCAGGGTTCACTCATCTCAGTCTACCATCACATTTATTTCCTTGACTTACAGGGAGTGCCTGGAATCCCAGGATCCGTAGGAGCCAGGGTGAGTGTCTCCGGCCTCTCCAGCTCTTTCTCATGTACAAATGAACACTGTCCCCTTCCGTTGCTGCGAATGCACAGCGGTCAGTTCCCTTAGCACATTCGGCACACCTCCTCGGCATCTCATCGAAATGCCTCTCGACCTCACGCCGCTCTCCTCGCACTCCAGGGAGAGAACGGAGCCACAGGACAAAAAGGAGAGCCCGTAAGTCACAAGAGCCGAGGACGTGCGTGATGCGCATGTGTCTCTGCGTGTGCTTCGGCTGCTGTGTGTGCCAACGTGCACGCATGAGCACTGTAAAGCGGTCATCTTTGTGCGACTGACAGGGAGAACCGGGCCAGGATGGGATGCCCGGAAAACCAGCGACTGCGGTGGTAAGAGCGGCACCCCTAATATAAAAATAAAAACATGGACGGTATCTGTAAGTATGCCTCCATATCAGCTTAAAACAATGATGTACAGTTTCCTAAAATTTGTTTTTATTTTTCCCCTTAAGGACATCAAAAAATTTTTCTCGGAGTACGGAATCGAGGTAAATTCTTTTGCAGGTTTTCTCTGTGAACAAATGGACGATGGTTGACGTGTCTTCGGTACCTGAGATACGGTTGTTCTTTCTGTGCAGATTCAGGACCAGAAACTTATAGTGGGGGGGGAACCTGGCATAACATTTGGTTCGGTGAAAGGAGTGAAAGGATCCAAGGGAGACCCTGGTCAGACCGGACCCCCGGGGATGGACGTAAGAAGCAGCAGGGCACCAGGAGATGTCTTGTGTTTGTGCGGAATTTGAAGGGTGTCATGTGTGTTAAGCTATGCATATTCAGTCCATCTCCATTTGCGTAAACTCCCCGCACTTCAGGTTGAGTGGGTGTGGTCGGTGTTTTCCTAGGGCTCCCGTGGGCTGCCTGGTGAGAGAGGCATGAAGGGTGAGCAGGGTGAACGGGGGCCCCAGGGACCCCTGGGACCTCCAGGCCGGGCTGTTGGAGAGCGTGGCCTTGAGGGGCCCCCGGGACAACCCGGAGAACCAGGGAAGCCTGGGATACCAGGAGTTCCAGGACGGGCGGGTGAGCTGGGAGAGGCTGGAAGGCCGGGAGAAAAGGTGGGGTGGAGAAGACAGTCTTTAAAGTAAGCCTAGCTCATACCTTACATTTATGTGCTCCGTCATGGTCCACACACAGTGTGCATGATGTAAATTTCATAGCATGGATACACAAGTCGATCATGTGTGGAGCATCATGGAGCAGAAAAAAGTGAAGTATGATCTAGGCTTTAATCATCACCATTATCATTATTATCATTATTATTAGTAGTAGTAGATATCTGTCGTGTAACAATGACATCACCTGTTTTTCAGGGAGACCAAGGAGGAAAGGGGGCCAAGGGTGATCCTGTAAGTGCTACCATTACTCAGTCTCAAACACAAAAATAACCAGGATGGAGAGACTGAAACCGACCTGGCTTCTTTGGTTGGTTCAAAATTTAGTCATGTGACACAAGAAATCTGATTGCACTAGGCAAAATCAATGTTCTGGAAATCCTGTGCATTTTGCAATCTTTAATTTACCTTTCGAGCACGTTTACTATTGATCAAGAACTTTACAGTTAAAATCATACTTCGTTTTACAGTTGTGTTATTAATATGTACCTTAACATTGTACTTTATACATTACTTTAATAGTGCAGATAAAATGTATCATCTAAAACATGAATTATCCATGAGGGCCACCAGTATTGATTGGTTAGTGATCCAGCAATGATTGGCAGTTTGGGATACTCCCACCCACCATGGTCGGGTTTTGAAGCTTTATTTAATGCCAGCATTGATTGGTTAGTTCAGGATACTCCCACCCGCTACAGGGTTTGAAGCCTCATTTATCCTATCACTACCTTTTATCCTGCAATATGGGCAGTGTGCCATGGTGATATCCCATCTGAACAATAGGACATTAGCAAGCTTATGGCTGCTATAATTTCAGGCTTTGACTTATGTACTTCCTGTACAGCAGTGTGAAAATGACCAGTAACATTACTTGTGTGTCTAATAGTCACTCATTTATATAATCATAATTATGTTAGCAAATCTGGCTAAAAGGATGGAGTAGAGTGTGAAGTCTGTTAGCATCGCAGTTGGCGTCTTCAAATGCTGGTTGCTAAGATGGCAGTCATGAACTACATAAGTCATAAGCTACGTAATGATGATAAAAATATTACTCAGGAGAAAGCAGTACTAAAGCACACTTTTCTGCATGACCGGGAAAATGAAATTTCCTTAATTGTCCATCCATTGTCATGAATAGCTTTCAAACAAGTGCGTACTGAACAACAGGCAGATTGAAAATGGACAGTGTTGTCCTTCTGCGTTTGCCCAAAAAGGGATTTTTAAAAAGCAAAACTCTGTGTACTTCACCAGTGCAGTATGTAGAAGTAAAATAGCAGAGTGACCCTGTGTAAGAGGTAAGGCAGATGAATGGATAGATGAATTATTAACTGCTCAGCATTATCAGTTCTCTCCCAGAGTAATACACATTTATTTTTCATTTAGAACTTCTGTACTCACAAAACTTCTGTTTGTTTGTTTTTTTTTTTTTCAGGGGAACCCAGGGGAGCGAGGAATGAATGGACCTCAAGGACCCAAGGTAACCTTTATGATCTTGCAGTTGCGCTGATCCGTAAGATGTGCTTTGGTCATGGCAGCAAGCAGACCCATGTGACACTCGAGGGGAGGATTGCGTGGGGATGTTTATTGGGGTTTTTTGGGACTCGTACAAGAAATGGAATGAAACGGGCACAGAAGATACTCGGGCATAGAATGGACCTGGAGCTTGGGAAGCGGGCCAACGCTTGGAGAGGAAAGTTATGCTGTGCTTTAATCTTAGTGGGCCACAGGTGAATGAAGAGACGGTCACCTGACCTCAACTCACCAATTAGACGTCTATGCACAGGTCTCCCCCGAGCACATCTGAGGGTGTGGTTAGTCTGACCTGACCCTCGATCCCCACCTCCCAGCACATTTGAGGGAGTGATTAGTCTCCCTCAGCTGTCGCAGCGGCCTGGACAGTGTCCCGGACCATATTAAGATGTTGTCCCACCCAGGTATGCTGTGAGATGCCAGCCTAGCCCACTGAGGGTGTTTGCTCTGCTCAGCTGCAGTGTGTGTTTGCTGCCATAGGGTGAACCTGGGGACATATCTCACCTCATTAAAGAGTACAAGGGGTCACCGGGACCCGCAGGAGTGAAGGGAGAGCCGGGTAACCCAGGGGTGGCCGGCCCTAAAGGGGACATGGTAAGTCTCTGTCCATTTTCCCAGTCTTTCTCTCTCTCTATTTCTTTTTTTTTTATTTTTGTTGCTGTATGTTGGCTGGGAGGTTAGCACGTTAGCCTTATGCTTTGGTTATCCAGTCCCTTGTATGAGCAGATGGTGTGGCTTTGCTCCAGGTTCTCCAGTTTACTCCGAGGGCTGAGAAACGTGATCGTAGAGAACTGGTGTCTCTAAATCACCCGTAGCAAGTGCCCTGTAATGGACTGACCTTCCATCCAGGATGTCCCGTGCCCTGTGCTTCCTGAGATGGTCTCCAGGCTCTTCACAACCCTGTAACAGACAAATGGTTATGAAGATTGATGATGGATGTTCTTATTGTGATTTTCTCACTCCCAGCCTTTCTAAAATTGCACATGGCTTCTGTGAAAATGTTGATCGTTGTTACAATTTGCTTCCAACCAGATGTCTTACTGGTTATTTCTACTGATGCTTCTCCAGTGGTGTGTGTGTGTGTGTGTGTGTGTATGTGTGTGTGTATGCAGGTGATTATCACATTATGGGGACACAATATCCTCTGGAGAAATGAAAACGTGTTACTTCTTCCCTTGTAGGAGAAAAACTCAATTTTATTAAAATCTGTGAATGCAATCAAAAAACAGCCAAAACGCTTCTATTTTGTTGGGTTACTTAAGCTTAAGGTTATCGCTGGGTAAGGGTTAGGGTTATCGTAGTTAGCATTAAGGTTAGAGCAATAAAAATGAATGGAATGTCCTCGCAATGTTATAAAGGCACAACAGTGTGTGTGTGTGTGTGTGTGTGTGTGTGTGTGTGTGTGTGTGTGTGTGTGTGTGTGTGTGTAAATGATCTTGATGTGTATCTATTGTTCTGATTTGTATTAATTAATTTGTCCTGCCCAGTACTGGCCTGAGAAGGATGGGTTTCCCCCTTGAGTCTGGTTCCTCCCAAAGTTTCTTTCTTCTGAGGGAGTTTTTCCTTGCCACTGTTGCCTTTGGCTTACTCTCTGAGGACTCTGGGCCCAGGACTATGTAAAGCAGTTTGTGACGATGCTTCTTGTTAAATGCACTGTGTAAATAAATTGAATTGAATTGAATTTCTTGCTTTAGGGTGCCCCGGGTCCTCGTGGAGAAAAGGGGGACAGAGGTGACCGAGGTGAAAGGGGACAAGAGGGATTTCTGGTAAGTCTTTGAAAATCTAGTGTGAATAGTAACTCTCCACTGGCAACAGAGATGGGGCCTGTTTCCTCGTATGGGAGGGCGGTGCGATGATGCAGGATGGTGAGTCCCCATGCTGCACTGGTCACGTAGATGGTGTCACCGTGGAAATATTGCACTTCTAATCCAGCAAGAGCAGTGAATAGAAGAGCCAGGCACTCGCTGTTGTCAGGATGAACATGCAGCGTGATACGATTACCTAACATTGTGGAGATGTTGGGGAGACCCCTGCATGATTTCGCTGATGACCCGAGCAGACTTTCCTCATGTTTTTAGGGCCCCCCTGGAGAACCTGGGAAACCTGGTGTGGATGGGAAGCCGGTGAGAGAAGAAAGACCCATGATTTTTGATTGGGGGGGCAGGGGGGGCACATTTTTACTGTAAAATCTTAACTAATGTGAATGATAATCAAAATGCTTTTCTGTAATTAATGTGTTTTGAAGTGAAGCGTTAAGGTGTACTTCATTACGTACTAAATAGTAAGTAAAGCTTATCAAGGATAATCATTTAAAATATATTACTTTTGTAGCTTCTGAAAAGGTACTGATTTTTAATTTTTACTGAAGTTTTTTTTATTCATCACCATTCATGTTCGGTGTTTAGCTTGTGATTCTACCAAGCCTAACAGGTATATTAATGGGTTAGAGAATGGTCTTCCAAACATTGCTGACCCCTCATGTGAGGAGACAGTGTTTAAATAGGAGGAGGCAAGTCGATGAGCTGTGGGAATCGGAGGACCAATGATGCAACAGCTAGGCCTTTCAGAGAAGTTAAAAACAAGAAACAGGGCAAGTGTGAAGCAGCTTGGAGGGGTGGGTGGGGATGCCTGGAAAGCCTGCAGTCACTTTAGGTGAATGCCTTTCCTTCTCCCTGGAGCAGGGCCAGGGAGGTCCTCAAGGCTGACCAGTGAGTAAGAGTAGCCCAGTTTGGCAGCCTCTTCTTCAGCTGCACTGCTTAGGACAGTCTGGGGATTAACATGCAGTGCAAGGCGATCAGTGCTTTTCCTTCTGTTTGGGCTGGAGCGATTATCTGTGGAGAGTAATGATTGGCAGTGCTGCTTCTGAAGACTCACCCCCGCCCCCATTTTTTCCTTCTTCAACTCTTGAACCGAATACTCTTCAGATCTCCATTCTCCATGTAATTTTTTCTTTTGATTGTTCCCTAAATCATCCCCCCCATCTCCATCCCCCCCCCTGGTTCTCTGTAGGGCTCGCCTGGGTTCCCTGGAGCAGTGGGACGGCCGGTAGGTTGTCACAGCAACCAGCAAACATTTCTGACTGTCAGGGAAATGACTGGCCTGAGAAGCCCAATCATAAAGTATTTATAACATCTTAAATCTTTTACTGGATTTATATATGTCATTTTTAACAATGTATTACTAATTCATATATCTTAAGATGTAGAAATTGCTTTCAGAATATAAATATTTGTAAATACTGTATATAGAAGTTGTTTTTTATAGAATTAGGAAAAACTGTTAAAAGCATCACATTTAAAACAGACATCAAGTTATTGGTAACCTTGCCCTCTGGGGAATCGTTGAGCATGAGATACAGGCAGCAATGGTGATTAAAGACACAGATCTGCCATCTGAAGGCCAAAGTTTGAAGGCCCTTTGAGTGGGACCCTTAATCATAATTTCTCAGCTGTTGCTGGGGATAGGGTCAGCTGAGGGAGGAAATCATTACAGACTGAAATCACTACAAATGAATAAAAATTAACACACTAAAAGGAGGGGGAATTCAAGATGTGAGTAAAGCTTTATGGGAAACACCCAGTGTCTGCAGCTCTATCTAATCTCTTCTGAACTTGCACGAGTGCGTTATGGAATGTGGACTCTGACACCCGAATGCCTGGACCATTTCTTCATTGGAATGGCTTCTGCTCTGGCTGTTTTTTCTCACTTTGTATTCTCAATGCATTTTTCTAATGGTGTACATGCTGTGTTTTGGTGCGTTTACCGTGTGAGTGTGACTGTACTTTCTTCCTTTTCTGTAGCTGCATGAACGTGACTGTGTGTATGTGTGTGAATTCTTTGCAAACCCGTGACTTTTTCATGGTAGTAGATGGTGTCAAAAACTGATCAGGAATTATGTATTTCAGGGAAACCCAGGGGAACCGGGCGTACAGGGACCACCCGTGAGTACGGCATAGTAAAATTCGACCGTCGCATACAGACAGACCGCATCAGAGCACATTACACTGCCAGGGACTCCCAGAGGCATGTCTTAGCAAAGGTCAACATCTGGACTCACACGGTGTTTTGCTGTTAAAATGCTTAATATATCTTTTGATAGGGCCCTGCAGGTATTATTGGGGCACCTGGACCACAAGGCATTAAGGTCGGTTCTCCATTTATGCACAAAAATATGAGATAAGCATGCGTTCTGCGTGGAAGCCTAAAGTAGACAATCTTTTCATTCTCTCCTCAACTGCAGGGTAACCAAGGAGAGCCTGGAGTCGGAGCCCAGGTCAGATTTTAGTGTTTGCAGTAGCATCTGTGAAGGTCCTGAGATCCACTGTTTATTGCAGTTCTGACCGTTCCCTACTCTCCTTCGTCTCTCACCACTGCAGGGGTCTCCTGGTCCTCAGGGCAACATGGGATTACCGGGACCTTCGGGGCCTCCGGGACCCGCAGTAAGCAAACCTCTTGCATCCTCATTACCATCCGTGGTGCCAATGATACAGGAAGAATTGGTATGGTTCTTATATTCACTATTTTCACCTCAGGGACTACAAGGTCCATCAGGCTTGCCTGGACAAGTGGTGAGTAATCCTCTGGGCCGTCCATCTTGGCTGAATCGCACATTATAGTCTTTTTCGAGATATTATTGAGTTTTGCACTGTAGCTTTCTGTATATCTGCTCAGGATCTCAGTCAGTGCAAAAATAACAGGAAGATCATTTTCTGCTTAGTTCAACACGAAGGTACATGTAAATACATGCATATGTACATACGTGCATACATATGTAGTAGTAATGCTCTGTAGGGTCCAGGTCAGGGTGCTGTGCTCGTGTTTTCCCAACATGCACTGCATTTATGGTCCCGGTAGGGTGAAGCTGGCAAGCCTGGTGTTCCTGGAAGAGATGGAGTGCCAGGGAAGGAGGGTACCCCAGGACTACCTGGGAAACAGGTGCGCGAGACGTGTCTGAGTACAATACAGAGCGAAAGACAGACGGAGACATCCACGTCTAAACAGAAGAGTGGGCTGCAGTGCCATCAGGATTGTGTAAATGCGAGTGTCATTGTAATTGCACGGATGTGCGTTGCAACATATGAAGGTTTTGTCTACTTCCTCATGTTTGTCCGTGTGCCTGCCTAAAATGTTATACAAACCTCTAGATCAAGTACTTACTTCATTCACATAGCAGGAGGCACACAACTGGCCGTATTAATGTTTAACATAACGTTTTAACTATAAAGATGTCCAGTATCTCACTCTCTTTCTGTTAGGGTAATGTTGGTCCTGCAGGCCCCCCAGGGCTGAGGGGTGAGCAGGGAGACCGTGGCCCACCAGGACAGGTAAGTGTGTGTCATGACCTTGTTTACTGGAATTTCCCGGTGGCTCACTTCTTGATCAACACCGTCAATATACTGTGGTTCCTCATGGCACACTCCTAAACTCACTTCCTGATCTACTTTGTCAAAAGCAGTGAACACAAACTCAGCTTCCCTTGGAGCTGCGTCAGCCCCAGTCTGCTCTTCTCTGGATAAAGCCGGAATTTGCTCACTCACTTGTACAACATGAAATGGATGCAGGCAGAGTGCTTGATCTAGCTTGCTTTTGTGTCCCTGGCTTCAGTAAGACATTGAGTTTTGTTGCGAGTCGTGGTCAGCGGTAATGAGCTGAGAAGGGGTGACTAGGAGTGACTGCTCGTCCACGGAAACCATGCCAGTGTGTCCATACTAGTGATGTGACAAATGAGGCTTCAAAACCTGTGGTAGGTGGGACTACCAATCAATGCTGGCAGATTTGAAGCCTCATTTGTCCCGTCACTAGCACGCAGTTTTTTTAGCAGCTTAATAGCTTTCTTATGCTATTGCAATCTGGACATAATAAACTGTAACAGTAATAAAGCCTGTTGCCATGAGAATATGTTTTTCCTTTTAATCGCATGAATCTTAAATAAAAACATGGTGTCTGAACTTGATCCTGAATGCAGAGTCTCAAGGAATAAAATGGGGGATTCAATTTTCTTCATTCAAAGGGTATTACTTGTGGTTTTAATGAAACATCTTCCCTAGTTTCATGAATGAGTCATGAATTAGTCAAAAAAAGCTCTGAAATTTTGGTAGTTTTTATTTTGGTTTTTTGCTAGATCATTATGTCAGAAGGAGGCACACGATGACTCAGGCGACTGACAACATACTTTCCTTACTGCTGTGAGACGACGGCACGTTTACAGTAGCGAAACACAGGTGGACAGACAGTGTAGAGGGGTGTGACAGAGCCCGCTGCCCTCCCCCCCGTGATTGTTGAGAGAGCGTCTGGTGAAGGACGTTCAGATTAGAGCAGATGTCAGCAGAGTGGGAACTGAGGCCTCTTACAACTTCCGTTACTTCGCTGACTCATGAGCGTGCCCAGAAAAATGTGAACAGCAGGGGGAAGCCTGTACTTAGTTTCCACATTGCTGAACTGAAGTCTCTGGGTAGCGATATTCTCATTCCCTTACCATTCTTTTTTTTTAGGTGCATAACCATCAACAGTGATACATCTGCTGTTCACTACGCTGATTATTAGACGTATCATTCCATTTTCTGGGTGACACTTTGTACTTGGCATACAGCTGCTTGCAGGAAAGAAGTTGGAAGATGACATGTGTCCTCTCAGCTATGAGTGACATCATAAACAGAACTCTTTGGATATTTCAGAACTGAGGGAAAAAACAGATGTTTGACAGTTTGGACACTAAAAGTGAGACAATGGGGGTGTTTCAGCAGAATGTTACAATACACATGCCTTGTAGAGAAGATTCAGTGTGTATGACACAAACTGTGTGCCCTAATCTTCTGTGTCTCCTTGCCGCAGGCTATGGTTGGCTCACCTGGTGAGAGAGGAGCACCGGTGAGTTAAGCAACATTTCAATAGGCGAAATGAAGCAAGTTAAGAAACCAGCGCAAATTCAGTGCAGCTGACGTTAATCAGCCAGCACCTTCGGAGTTCTTCGTTGTGAAGGGTCTTGTGTTGGAAGATGAAAGTAAATGTTGCATTGGAGGCTAGAGAAGACAGTTGATTGAGAAGGGAAGCCTTCTCTGAACAATCTCCTGGTGTAGATATTTTAATCAAAAGTACAGATCCATCTGACTTTTAAACCCAAAATTAAGAACGTAAAGACAGAGGGATTTGGTTTGTTGGCTCCAGCCTTGTGTGGCCAGCATCTGCGTAGAAATGTTCTTCGCTTCTTATAAAGTTCAAAAACAGGTACTTTTTCCAACAAATTCAACTATCTATGCATCTGTTGTTCTAGGGAGCACCAGGTGAATCTCAACCAGGAAAGCCTGGTGAAAGGGGCTTGAATGGATTACCGGTGAGTCAGATGAGTCACCCAAAGTCTAGGTGGGACGACTCGGGATCGAAGATTTTAAAAACTGCCTTTCTGATTCTCCCCTGAGCATTTTGGGGATATTTCTGGTATTTTGTCAGAACCGGGCAAATTATATGTAAGTCGACCTGTGATTGGTGGTGAAACAATAACACAAAATAGTTTCCTTGATCTAGAAGCCTTATCTTTCAGGGTCCAAAAGGAGATAAAGGTCTGCCTGGCATCAAAGGGGACAAAGTGAGTACATGAGACCCTTATCTCAGCGTTGGCTAAGGAAACGTTACAGTAAGAACGATCATAGACTGGTGCAATGTGATGTTTTTCTCTGTGTCACAGGGAATACCAGGTGAACCGGGAGAGCCTGGAGAGGATGTGAGTCATGGACTGGTTGTCGAATATCACTGACCTGTGATCAGTATTACTCAGCGAACATGCACCGCAGCGGGTCATATCGCCGTCCACGACACTCATCAGAGTTCTGTATTTAGCTGTAGTTACGGCGTCTGCTGAAAACCTTCAGGTGTCAGTGTCCACACCTAGAGTGCTGGACAGTGTTTTTGGGAAATAAGCCTCTGGAGGGTCAGTCTTCGCTGACGATTTGAATTGATCGGATATTCTCTCTCTTTTTGTGTCTCACAGGGATTTAAAGGTCAGTCTGGGCCTAAAGGAGACAAAGTACGGGACCCGATTTTTCTTTTTATCATTCGCTCCCTCTCCTTCCTCACTTTTCATGTGTTCTTTCCTCCTACACTGTATGCATTTGATCTGCTCTTATCTCGTCTTTTTCTCTTTCTTTTCCTCTCCAACAATCACTGAGGAATCTCTCGGTGAATCAGCTTTAAACTCGGTACAATATATAGTAAACCGTCTCCCTCCTCACCGTGTGTTCTGCCTGCCGTACCTTATTTTCCCGAACCTCGTTTCTGCGTTTCCTCCCGGGCTCCTATTCTGGGGTATACAGGAGCACTTGATGTCTGGACACTCGTGGTGGCCTGAAAGAACATTATGATAAATTGCTCTGCGCTGCAAATCTGGTCTTCGACAGCGCCGAGAAATCCTTGACAGATGAAAAATTAATTGCTTCACTCTGCTTCTCAGGCTGCAGGATGTATTGAGTCATAGACGTCCAAAAACATTGTGAGGCAGCGTAGGTGGCATTTCCTGACTCCGTACTTGCCTGTGTTTTTTTTTTTTAGGGGGAGCATGGAATTGGGCTTCCTGGACCCCAAGGTCAACCGGGGCCTCAGGGACTGAAGGTGAGTCAAAGCAACACACACCACACACCTGGAGGTTAGTGGACGTTGACTAATATAGCGCCTCTCAGTGGAGAAAGGGAGGGGAAGCATTTGTGTGACCTCAGGCTGGTGATAGCTCACACTGTTTGGTGATGCTGGCTGCCCTCCATGGTGTTTAAAGGAGGTACCGTTTGGATGGATTAACTAATGTAGTGAAAAAAAGTTTTTTGTTTGTAATTTGCCCAAGTAGCTAAAAGAGTGAATGAAAGTTTTATCCCATTAAAATTGACCAAAAATAACATGCTGGATAGGGGGAGAGTGTTCCCATCTGCTTTTCTGAAGCGCTAAGAAAATCTCAGTGGGGTAGAATATGCAAAACCGTAGCCAAGTTGTCTCCAGCTTATATTTTTGTTGTTTTATAATATTGGGGACATTAATACAGTAGTCCTCAAGTCTTGGTATAATCATTAAAAATACTTGATAAAATTTTAAAAACAACAGAACATCATTGGATCAAGGGTCATTGAATTTCTGGATCCCATCCCAGGAAGCCATGGGCATGAAAAGGGGGCCAGCCTGGCGGGGGTGCCCATCCATTATGGGGCAGGCTCATGTATGCAACACTCAGGCACACCAGTCCCCCTACCAGCTGAGCCACTGCACTAGTCTTAGAAGGCCTAGCTTACCACGTAATCGCATTGCGTCTGGGTACACATGTCTTTCAGTTCTGTGCTAACTTTTTTAGGGTGACCCTGGATTACCGGGCCCCCTGGGTCCTCCTGGACCACAGGGTCCTTCAGGAACTCCTGGCCTCACTGGGCAAAGGGGTGAGAATGGGCAGCCTGGTCCTCCTGGGGCCCCGGGAGAGAGGGTAAGTTCCATGGCCAAAGCTTTGACATTTTGACAATGTTCTCAGTAGGATTCAGCTATGAAATGCTACGTTTTCCACACAGAAGAACGTCTGATGATCTTGCGGCTTCAGTATTGCTAACTGGGGGGTCTTTATGACAGAGTGATTAATTCATAACTGCCCCCCATCTCTCTGCTTGCACAGGGTCCTCAGGGATTCCCTGGGAAGGAGGGAAATCCCGGACCCCCTGGAGTCTCCGGCCCCCCCGGCCTATCGGTATGCACCACAACTGGGCCGCTGAAATACTGCCATTTATTTATTCTTTTTTTTCCAAAAATAGTGAAATATTGAGTGCCTGAAGCACAGTTACCTGCATGAATAGAAACAGGCAGCTGACCCTGGTTAGTGATGAAAGATGTGGGCAGAACCAGACGAAGTTCGGGATCAGAGAAGCACACACATGAGGAAACTCTCTTTTTAGTTGTGAAGAAATTTGATGGTTTTTGTAAACTGTGCCTCTGTCTGTCTGTCTGTCCTCGAAAGGGTGCTGCTGGGACTCCTGGCCTCAAAGGTGAAAAGGTAAGGCAGCCTCTCCACACTCTCCTCATGCAGTACTCATGCATGCACACACGTGATGCCCAGCACCAGGATCATGCATGTGCTAGAATGCAAGCGGAAGATTGCAGTAAAACAGTATGATCTAAAAATGAACTGCTTGGAGTTAAACCGCTTTTGCAAGGTGAAGCACTCACATTGTGTTCTTAGCGGAGAGTCAAAAAAATGAGATTTACATTTCCCCCGTTTTGGTGCGTCTTCACAGGGAGAGGCGGGATTGGGTCTGCCTGGGGCAAGGGGAGAGAGGGGAGAGCCCGGCCCAAGGGTAAGATGATGAAAATAGTCATTCAGCATATTACCTTTGCACCTGCATGAGGACATGCTCCGGGGGACTGGGCAAAAATAATCTTTCCAGGTGGCTAGTAAACAACGATTCCCTCATAAACCATCACTGCTAGTGATTCATTTACAGTGGCGACTGTGTATCGAGCTGGTTGTGACTACATTACAGTGGCGACTGTATCGAGCTGGTTGTGACTACATTACAGTGGCGACTGTGTATCGAGCTGTTTGTGACTACATTACAGTGGCGACTGTGTATCGAGCTGTTTGTGACTACATTACAGTGGCGACTGTGTATCGAGCTG
>JAACJT020000086.1:5171924-5220556 GCA_009936485.2 Gymnarchus niloticus | reverse complement strand
AGTGGCGACTGTGTATCGAGCTGGTTGTGACTACATTACAGTGGCGACTGTGTATCGAGCTGGTTGTGACTACATTACAGTGGCGACTGTGTATCGAGCTGGTTGTGACTACATTAGTTATCTTTGTGTTCTATGATTATGTTACCCTGCTGCTTGTGGCAATGTATTGTGAGTAATAACAGCTTTATTTTTGTGCTGTAGGGAGAGGAAGGTCGTGCTGGACTGAATGGAGAAAGAGGGCCCACAGTAACTATTCCCTTTCCTGCTTTTCTGCATTATTTCAAGTCTCTGTCCGTCACATTTTGCTACCTACTAGGCAATCATACTCTATCTGCATCACCCTGAAACTGAAGCAGAGCACAGAGGAGTCATTTGTAGAGAATCCGCGTGTGATCTCAGTAGGACTCGCTTTAATGATATCCTGCTTTGAGAGGATTCCTCCTGATGTGATGCCCAAAGTGATGCATTAGTGAATCCATGAACCTTTCTTTAGGGCCCTCCAGGAAGCAGAGGAGAGAGGGGAGACAAGGTGAGGAAAGTGCTGCTGTTTGGCTATAAAATTCTGCATATTGTTTGTTGGTATCTTTCCATGTAAAAGATCTTTAAATTACATAGCTACTTATGCAAATGTCCATCTTCCAGTCTCTTATTGAGTATAGGATGACAGGCATGGCATGGAGCCTATCCCAGGTGGCATAGGGCACGAGGCAGGGGTACACCCTGGATAGGATGGTGGTCCATTTCAGGACACTCATACATGTGCATACACACTCTCTCCCCTGAGCATAGTGTAAGCAATTTAGAGATGCCAGTTCACCTACCTGGGCATATCTAGAGGACCCTGCACAGAAAAAGGACAATGTGCAAACTCCACAGACCCAGAGAAGGTGGTGGAATTTGAACCCCTAACCGCGGAATTATGTCAAGAGTGTTGTTGAAACGGGCATGCTGAAATATTTATTTCTGTTCTGTTTCAGGGTGAAACTGGTTCACAAGGTGACAAAGGCGAGAAGGTGGGTGTTTTCTAGATGTATACACACTAGTTTTTTTGTTGTGCTTGTTTGTTGTATATGTAATGGCACTTTTGTTGCATAGGGTGATACATTATCGGTCAGTGGCCCACCGGGGGAGAAAGGAACCAAAGGAGAGACGGTGAGTAATTAGCTCTGGGGGAACACAGCGATTTCGGTCAATGTTCCGTACATGTTCTCTGGGTGGTTTGGAACAAACCAGTCTGCAGTGTTGTCTGTTAATCATGTAGCACTGGTCAGATTTTAAGACTCACAGTTCAGGATGATTGGCCTTGGTGTGTTTCATTGTTTCAGGGGGAACGAGGGCCCAAGGGAGCACAGGGGGAAAAGGGGATTAAGGGACAAGAAGGCCCACCTGGGGAGCAGGTAAGCCACCCTGTGTGTTAGTAACCATATTATGGGATGCCATCTAGACTAGGTCCATGTGCAGGTTCGCCATTCCTTTCACATTGTCAGCTGACTCATCGAGCAAAGAACAAGCAATATATGATATGGATATAAGTATGCCATAGCTACCGTGATGTACAAGGTACCATTGTGGTCAACGGGTAGCTGCATGGCGGGAGCAAATTGTGATGTCATCTTTGCTTGACAGGGTCTGAGGGGAGAGCCAGGGGAGAGGGGCTCCACAGGGTTCCAAGGGCCACGTGGCCCCGGAGGACAGAAGGTGGGGCACATTCATCTGTGTCTGCTTATTAGCTAGTGAGGGTTTTATGACCCTGCTCTGAGTTTACATCGAGGTAATCACACTTTGTTAAATAATTGGGAAGTAGGTCATTTCAACCCCGTTTAGATATGTATCATGGAAGTCCACATTTGTCAAATCAATCCGAAAAGAAATAGTTTAATAATTTTATTATAATATGTAATACTTGAATATTTAAGGCCAGCGACAACCACAATGCTATTCCATATCGTAATTCCTGCCTCCGTTCGTTTTCACCGTAAAGTATATGTAGAAGTGTGGTGACTTTGGTTTTATCTCAGAGGGTTGTTTTGGTGTTCTGTCCGGTGTGCAGGGAGAAGCTGGGCAGCCAGGACTCCCTGGAGACAGTGTAAGTTTCTCCTTTCCTTTCTTCTAGCACGATCCTAATCATTGGTGGAGGACTCTTGTCCTCTCTTTGCTGTCAAAGGGCCCCTGACCACCCCATGGATGCTGGAAACCATCTGCACATCCGTCAGTTGGCCAAGGGTGGTTGCAAACTGCTTTTTTATTTTCTCTTCTTAGGGTTTGCCAGGCAAAGACGGGCTGCCTGGGATGCAAGGGGAAAAGGGTGACGTTGGTCTCACCGGCCTACGGGGCCTTAAGGTTTGAGAGTTTAAATAGCTGACTTTGCAGAAAGAGCTGGTTTATCGTTAAGAGACACCTGCAGTTGTGCGCTATGAAAAACACCGGAAGCGCTGGTCACCTCGGCACCCCGTCTGCCTGACACGGTGATTAATTCCGTGCTGCTATCTGGATTCTGCAGGGAGACAGGGGGCCTAAAGGAGCCTGCGGAGCAGACGGTCCAAAAGGAGAGAAGGTGGGAGAGAGATGTTCTCTACCTTAAAGGTTCCTCAATGGTCTGCTCTTATTACAGTATAGGGCAGTCATCAGTCTGATGGTCACAGTTTGATCACAGGCAAAGAGACATGACTGCTTGTTCATGGTCATACGGATCACCAAGTAGCCAGGGATCTACTCCACCTATATGCTTCTCCAGTGTTTCAGGTGACGTTTCGTAAACTTTTGACTTTTCATGTTCAGGGGCACTCTGGTATCCCTGGGCGATCAGGCTTGCCTGGACGTAAAGGGGAAGAGGTAGGTGCTGCATGATCGAATTTATCCAATGTGTCTCGTGTAGACACTCATTCCTGAACCCTAAAATCCTATGTTATAAAATAATGTCTGAGTGTAATCCCCAAAGCCTAGGAGACTTTAGTTTTTGAGGATAGCTAGTCGATATTACATGCTGTCAATGCCCACAATCAGAAGGTGCATATTCCCACACTAACGTATGATTACTGTGAGTAAAATTATATCACAAGTAATAACAGGTATTGATTTTGCTGAGGAGCTGTGATTGCTGTGATTTGAGATGAGCTCTGTATGTTTGTAACAGGGAGAAGTTGGGGCCCCGGGGCCCTCAGGAACGCCTGGAAAAGAAGGGCTTATTGGCCCTAAGGTGGGGACGGTGGAGGTGGGGTGGGTGGAGTTTGGGTGGATGGATTTCTGATAGAGTAAATATATGGAAATAAACAAAAGCAGAAGAACAGAAAGGGAGGATCCAGTGTATGATTAATATTGTGAGAATAAAAGAAAATGAGGCAGATGATTATTGTGTGTCTGTCTGTGTGTTTGCAGACATCTGCATATCTTTGTGTGTGTAATTTAGCCTGACATTTTGTAACAGACCCAACTGTGCATTTTAGGGTGACAGGGGCTTTGATGGTCTCCAGGGGCCCAAAGGAACACAGGGTGAGAAGGGCGAGAGGGTGAGTGTCTGTCTGCAGAGGTTCTCACTGCTCGGCAGTCAAGCAGCTTCTTCTTCTGGTGACGGCTCTGCTCATTATCGGTGTGCAGGGTCCTCCTGGTGTGCCTGGTGCTCCTGGCCCTGTGGGTATAGATGGAGCACCTGGTTTAACTGGACCCCAGGGCCCACCTGGTGCCAAAGGCCCAGAAGGACTGCAGGGTCAGAAGGTATGATCAAGTTCCTGGACTTTTTTCCGTCAGCACCTTTCACGTTGAGTCCTCTTTGTTTCTGCTTTGCTGTAATTCCATTTCCTTTCGTCTTTGTTAACCTTCTCCTGCCTCACCTGTAACTGCATTATGCTGTATTTTAGACTGCACTGCTGCAAGAGTGCACTGCAGAGGTGTTGATGAATGATTATGTTGCTTGAAGGGTGAACGAGGGCCAAGTGGCCCAGCTACGGTGGGACCCCAAGGCATCCCAGGTATCAAAGGAGAGAGGGGCGAATCAGTGAGTATTACAGAACCTCTGAACTCCTCTCACAGACAAACTGTCTGCTTCTGTCTTGGTGTAACAATGCAAGTTAGCCCTTGCTGTGCCGTGGTGTTAATGATAGCCTTCTGGCGTCACAGTGGAAAATAGACTACCCTAAAATAGTTAAAAATATGAAGGGACACATAGTTGTAAGGTCCTAAAACCATTTCACTTTGGAGTGCCCAAGCATTTATAATTCATTTAAATTAGGACTCTCCAGACTACAGGTGGGATCTACAGGGATCTACAATGCTCTGCATTGTAGGCCAATAAGCCGTTGTTCAATATTCCTTTTTGTTTGTATGCGAGAATGTTTATGATAGAGCAGCTACAGGAAATTATAGGCTAGATGTCCTGTTCCCAAGCGTGAAGTCAATGACACGTGAAAGGTCCGCAATGTATTTTAGGGGGAGGTTGGCCCGACCGGTGCCAAGGGAGACAAGGGGGAGCCAAGCATGACGGTGAGTGCATCACAATGCTTTTTGATGTTTTTCATGTAAAACATGTTGACTTCCCTTAGTGTAGACGCTGTTGTTCTTATTTCTCCCTCTCCCAATCTCTGCCATACTGTATACATCTCTCCACCTCCAGGAAGAAGAGATCCGTGCATATGTCCGCACGGAGATGGCCCGGCATTGTGGTGAGCTATAAAAAAGCTAAAGCTTTTATTTGTCTCACATATGTGCAGAGTCTCTTACCAGATGGAGATAATTGGGAATGAAAACCGGGGCAAACATTGTAGTCTTATGGGAAACATTACTGGCTTGGTCTGGTTTGAATGTGTTGTCTGAAAGGCTGTATCAAATCTAGACTGAGCTTTTCAGTAACAGGAAATGGTATCTCTTTACACTTGCCCTCAGACACACAGCTTGGATATAGTTTCTGATAGGCATAGTTGAATATCTTTGGACATGATACTCAGTGTCAATGTCACTGATTTTCTTGTTTTCTGTTGCCTGCCTTTCAGCATGCGGAGGTAAGTATGGTTTACTGAAGGCCATGAGAGGTGGGTGGGTGGGTGGCCTTTTACGCTAGGCCACGTGATGTGGAGTCGTAAAACTGTGCCGTTAGCCAGAGGAAGAGTGTGTGCATCAGCACTGGAATGCTGTAAGAAGCTGAGAATTTAGCTCACTGATGTGAAGTCACATCGTGAAAAATCTCCTACTACATCATGAGGATTCTCTGAGGCTTTCAGAGGACCCTGCTACTAAACATGTTCAATGCTAAATGTAATGCTTTGAATAGTATGTAACTGTACAGGTATTCCATAGCAAGGTCATTTTTTTTATTCTTTTAGCTTTTAAGTAGTAAAAATTCAACACTTTCAGTCATGCAGACACTACTGCTAACTATGAAGCATATCAGCCTTGTGTATGGTAGATATTTGCTGGCCAGTTATTATGGGATGGTAACCTTGCAAATATTACTCATTTCTTTTTTCCGATCTCCTTCAGAGAGGAAAACAAAATGGATTTTTTTGAGGCCTTTCACATTCTAGCATGTGGTTTGATCTCTCTGACCTAACCTCTCTTCTAGGGTCCGTTCCAGAGAGCAGGTTTAACAAATCCTGTACTTAAACCTAAATTCTGATTAGACAAAAACTGAAAGCACGACTTCACGATTTGTCAGTTCTCTGAATTTCCCCAAATTTCTCCAATCAGGGTTTGACTATAAGATTTGTTAAGCTCACTTTCTGGAACGGGCCCCCAGTCTTCATTCAAGTGTCATGGTGTTTGGAAACACGTCTTCTGCAGAAAAGACTCTTTGCATGCACATGTTTGTCTCTGTCAATCTATGTTCCTCTTGTGTGTACATATGTGCATCTATATGGCCGGTCAGAAGTTTTTTAACATAGAGTTTACGTGATACATTAGTTTAAGCATTATTTTGTGCAACATAAATCAGGTACAGGATAGCAGTTAATAAAAAAAAAAAAAAAAAAGCTTTAGCAAATAACCAACCACCTGTGTGTTAGAAAATAGTCACCATTTAGAGTGATTACTGCAGGGCACTCTGCTAGCTATTCTGTTAGCTCATTCATTTTCTGAAAGCCGATCCCAGCGCTGCCAGAGAGGTGCCCACGAACAACCTGCAGTTGTTGACCGTGTAGCCTCTCGATCCATTTCATCCCAAATCATCACGATGGCCTAAGGTCAGGTGATTGTGCAGGCCGTGTCATCACTTTCAACTTCCCCTCGCCTTCCTACTTCTTAAGGTTCTGAGAGGGTATCTCGCGTTGCTCGATGTCCAACGGAAAACGGTAAAATACCGGGTGTTCAAAAACGGCCAGTGACTGGCAGCGTATATACACATGGTGCACGTTTGTGGGTTCACTTTAGAGTCTGTTTTCTTCTATTTTGTCCTCCTTGGTTTCGGTTCCACACTCACCCTTTCCCCTAGGTCTTGTACCCGACTCTTCGTCCCGACTGCTCGCCGAGTCTTTAAGGGCAAGGCCCCACCCTGAGCGGCAGCTGTCCCAGCCGGGTGAGGAGGGTGAGTGTCTACAGCTCTTCCATCTCCCTTCTTCTGTGGCCTCTGTTCCCACCTGCTACAAGGCTAACCCGGCTGACTGTGAAATGGAAAACATGTTGCTCTTTTAATACACCGTGCCCTTCTCTCCGTCCGTAAATGTCTGTCATGTACATGTGTGGGGAAAACTCAGGAAACTTGCTGAACTGAGCCATATGGCGTGAGGAGTATTGAGTGGGCTTTTTATGGAGTTTTCTTGGGGAATTCCGTGATTAAGGGCAGACAAGAATAGTAGAAAAAGGACAATAAAAAGCCTTAGTAAACAAACTCAAAATTACTGCTTCGGTGAGAAGGAAAAAAGAAGCAAAGAACATTGCATACAGGTACCTCAACCCACAGATGCTTAGGTTTAAGAAAAAAGAACACTAGGCTTTGAGATACAGAGAAATATGAAGTAATGAAAAATGGGGGTAATGCAAACAGCCCCGAACACCTGACGCACCCCCCGGAGACATGATGTTTATCTTCTGTACATCTTGTTATACATGATTACTTAGGGTTGAGTCAAATGCAGAATCACTCAATGTCATGCTGTGACTTGTTTGGCTTGAGCTCTCTGGCCACCCAGAACGAAGGTTTGAAAGACCAATGTCTGTTTTTGGGAACCTTCTACAGTATCGAGAGTCAAAGAACATGACACATTGCCGCCCGCTATATGGATTAGAAAATATCAACGAACATAGCCAAGGGTGTTAAAATCGGCTTTTCAGTCAAAGTATAAATGTAACTTCAGGTATGTGTGTGCATGGAGAGGACTGTCCCAAGATGGTGGACTTCTTTCTCCCGTGAGTTGGCCTCAGCCTGCTTTAGCACCTAGTGGGCAGATTGGCATAGGATTTTCCAACCACTCAAGGGCCCTTTGAACTATATGGTGCCCCCATCTCTGTTCTTAGGAAGGCAGCTGCGTGTGGTACTGAACAGCAACGACCCTGACTATGAGCACATCTACTCTATCGAGAGCTACAGTGATCCTCTGGATGAATCTGTCGACTTCGGCTCGACAGCCATGCTCGCGAAAGGTACGTCACCGATCCCGTTCAGCGAGGTTCAAGGTGGGAGGCACGGTGCAGCCCTTGTTGCCCCGGCCATTTGTCATGGTGTGCCTTGGGAGCAGAGTGCAGAGCGCTGTCATTTCGATGCAGGTGAAGCCAGCATTGCCGAACCTCTTCAAGCCATACGACGCAAGAGAGAGACCCCAGGGGAAGGTAATCCCCTTCCGGTTCTCGGAGGGTTGCCTACGCATGTCATGCTCTGTCTTTGTGCTGAGGGTTCCTTTACAGGCACCATGGTTATGGGAGGAAGATGCCATGAAATGTAATGAACATGTGTGAGGACCTGATGAAGCCTTTCTTAGCTGTACTGTCATGAGGGCAGGCCCGTTTTTTATGAGAAGTGCAGCATTTCTGAGTTGTTGTAATAATAATAAGTTACATTTACTGTATATAGCACCCTTCTCAAACCCAAGGACCTCCAGCAGCTACAAAAGGACAACAACCTAAGGGTGCTGCTGGAGGTCAGGCTGAGGTTTGTTGTGGAAGGCACAGTTAGGGGTGAAAATGTCCATGAGTATTCAACCTTTCACTTGAAGTGGCATTAATAAGGTCAAAGCTAGCAGCTGTGGCCAGCCTGGATTAGCTCAGAGTGCGGATCCCACTGGGTGGATCGCTGCGGTCAGCATGCAGAACATCCGGCTGCTGTCCAAATTTCGGTTTGTGCTGCTGTTCTTATCCTGAATGGCAATGGAACATCATATCCACTGGAATGCTTTAACCCCATGAAGTGGAATGTCATTAGTTCTGTCAGCTGCCCACAGTCTTTTCCTTATGGAAGAAGGACCTATGTACGTGGATACATTTATGTATTAATTAATTATCAGCTCGGGGAGGCAGGAACAGGAAAGACAGGAGCAGAGGGCAGGACTACAGCAGGGACGGCACAGCTCGGGGAGGCAGGAACAGGAAATACAGGAGCAAAGGGCAGGACTACAGCAGGGACGGCACAGCTCGGGGAGGCAGGAACAGGAAAGACAGGAGCAAAGGGCAGGACTAAAGCAGGGACGGCACAGCTCGGGAAGGCAGGAACAGGAAATACAGGAGCAGAGGGCAGGACTCGGGCATGGGACCTCAAGAACAGGGCCACGGTGAGGCAGCAGCCGAGAGAAGCTGACTCAGAATGCTGACACCGGCCAAATGGCCAAGTGGGGACCCTCGGGGCCAGCCAGGCTAATTTGAAAAGAGTAACCAGGCAACAGGGAAGGAGCAGGGGAACAGGAACCAGGTGTGTGATATCTTATAGCATTTCTGTGACAAGTGAAGCAGTACTGTATTTATTATAGACTACTTTTTTGTTTTTAGACATTATTTATTCGATAGGACTTCTTCAATAGACTCTAATATGAAAATCGAATAGTTTTGTCTGCTTTTTTCAAACGAACACCGTATTATGAAAGAGTCGCTGTCAGATCTTATTGGTGTTTACTGTGTATGATTTACCTTTTATAGTAAAGTCTAGAATCGTTCTCATTCGTTCTTATCACTGTTTGTTTATGTTTCTGACTTTTTTTGGTTCCTCCATCACTCCATGTCTGTTTCGTGTTCAGTCCTCTGGTTTGTATCTTTACTGGTTTATGTGTAACGACATGGGCCTTCAAAATCTGTCTTAAATAGGCTTTTGAGTTTTTTTTCTTTTTTTGTGATTTTTGTGAAAGAACATAACAAATATATATTTACCATTGTGCGCCCACAATGTTAGTCTGAGTGGAAGAAGATCTTAAACTTTCATAGTTTGAGTAAATGTTGTGAGAATCCGTCAGTGAGCTTGTTTCAGACGTGGATGGAAGGCAGACTGGAAGGACATATTGGATCCTTTCATGGTTAGACGACTGAAGAGGTCACGGTTGACTAGGCTCAGGAAGTTCAGCAGTTTCACATCCGTAATTTCTCAACGTGGCATCCTGAAGGAAGTGGGGGAGATGGTTCTCATGTTGGAGAACGGCGGTGTGGAGCAGCTGCCTAAGCACACATTAATCTTCTGCTGAAATGAGAGGCGGGCTCCTCGACTAAAGGGTGTGAGAGAGCGAGGTGATGTGCAGCGGTCAGGCATGACGGATGGGGCTGCACTGATGAACATTTGGGTTTGGAGATAGAGAGCAGGGGCACTCAGGAAGAGCCGCCCTCCTGGTCCTACTTCCTCTTTTGGTCTGCCGTGCTTGGTTTGTGAGCGGGGTTGAGGGTGGTTCTGAAAGCTCAACCACTGCTGCACAGATTGTTGTCTTGTTATCTGCCCCTAGCAGAGCTGTATCTCCAAGATTCACCCCTGTCCTCCTGGCTTGGGGTTCTGCTGCTTGGTCACTCACATTCTCACATGCCGTGAGGCTCGCTTGCCTTGCATGTCCCTCAGGTGTTAAACCCCTCCAAGAAAGGAGTAGACCTGACAGTTGACTGGAGTCTCTCTCTTGCTTTTCTGCCGTGTCAGCCTCAGCACAGACCTGCCTGCTGCCCCTGGAGGAAGGAGGCTGCTCCCGCTACACGCTGCAATGGTACTTCAGTGCCCAGGCGGGCGCCTGCCGGCCCTTCGTCTACAGCGGCTGCGGGGGTAACGAAAACCGCTTTGCGGCCCTGGAGGACTGCGAGGCGCTGTGCCTGGGAGAGACTGCAGGTAGGCCGCAGGCTTGTGGCTGTTTGCCAGGACGCGAGAAGGAGACCGGTAGAGAAACGGCAAAACAGCTGCTGAGTGACACCATCCCCTCAGTTTGGCAGAGGCACGGGAGACTGGGCCAGTCAGGATTTAGCTAAATGTTCATGTAATGAAAACAGAAAGTTTTTGTGAATGACAGTACAATGTTAGAAAATTCATTATACTGGTGTGTCCCTGGAAAGTGGTGTAAGCTTTGAAAAGTCAAGGTGGGAAAAATATTCCGACTTGTACTGTTACCATACCACACTACACTTTGTACATGTTAAGAGCATTTATCATGGGCGTTTTAGCCCACAGTAATGTACCTTTGGAACTGTCAGCAGCCACAGAGGTGGGCCTGAGACCCCAGAGAGCCGTCGCTGTTTTAGAGCACCCATTGTGTTTACCCTCGCACGGATGAGAATGCTGTCTTCTTACTCAGGAATAGCTCTTTGGAGCAGACTTGACGGGCTGACTTAGCGTCCGCTGTAGTTCTTAGCCAGCTCTTCAGTGTCGTTACAGAACCACACAGTCTTTTGCATTCCGGTGTGCTCCTACACTCAAGGGAGGCTTCCCACCATCCAGAGGACGCTGTTCATGATCCATAACATTGCAGCCTTCTGGGTGGTTGACCGAGTCATTAAAGAAACGTCTTGTGTCCTTTCTACCTCTGGTTGACCACTGCAGTGTTTTGGTGACTGAAGTTCCCATGGCTAAAAGCCAGTTGACCAAGGGTCAAGACAACTAGAGATAGATACAACCGTGAACTAGGTAGAGCTGGGTTCACATATGAGGGCATGGAGAATGAGATGCAAACATGGCAGGAGGACTAGAGCTAAGGAGAGATAATCGAAAGGAAGGAATGAGAGGTTATGGAATCTCGGCGAAGGGGGCAATATCTGAGAAGCTGACTGACTTGTTTTATGGCTTGCAGGAGCTGTGTCACCCAGGAAGGGAAGATGATCTGTGCTGTGTCCTCCAATCATCTTTCAGGAATGTCAGGAAACTGTTGTGGACTATTTGAAAAATGTTTGTTTATAAAAGTGCGGTGCCCTTTTTTAAAGCTGTTATTTATTTTTGTGTCAGTTATGATGCCATCAGTAATTTTTTTTTCTCTTTGACATGCAATCTAATAATACATACTTCAGTAGACTGAAGTCACTCGTAATTCTTCTAGAACAATTTTTCAACAGCCCACTGAATGATTCGATTACATTTATTTATTTGATATACTGAACTGACAGTAGAACATAAATCTGTGTTGTACAGTAGGAAAATATGGAGTGGACTTCTGTGCAATAGTTTTTTTTTCTTAAAACATTAAGCCCTTTTAAGCCTCTATGCTCTTAACGAGTTTGTTGGAAAAACCAAATTAGGTGCCAAAGGTTGATGTTAGTAAGAGACAAAATAGCTAATTATCCAAAAACCAAACAAAATCTGTAGTGTCATGCTCGCTGCATGAACCTCAGCTTTGTGTGTGTGTGTGTGTGTGTGTGTCATTAGCCTATAAATGCTGGATCCCAGACATAAGCAGTATGTCATCACATTGTCTTTCCATGAAGTGGTTTGATGTTCAGGGATTCTTTACAGTTGTTTTCCTATCAAAGTGTGTCTGCCAACATGTTAATCTTTTAGCAAAATGAATTCTCTTTGGAGGCCAACTGGTCGTTTTGTATGGAGCATATTGAATTTCCATTTTGTGGTGAGCTGGCAGGAGCCGCAGCCCACAAACGCAGTACGTTCAGGTCTTCCTGATGATGACTGATGACAGTGCAAGTGTCACTGCTTCTAGACCGTCCCGTCTGCTGCTCCCGTAACTTAGGAACGGTGCTTTTATAATATATAATCCATATTGATCACTACCTGAGTATGTTTATTCAGCAACAAAAAATGTTGTCTTTTTCAAAGTACATCCATTGTGTCTACTGTTACAATGAGTGACTTGCATGTTCCTCCAAAAAAAGGTGCTAAAATGTTATTTTTATGTACGTCTTTTAATAGCATAAAACCTGATGTTTTTTGTCTAGTTTAAGAGCTGAATTGTGGAACAAAGTATTAATCGCTGGCTTATTTTATAAGGAAAATAAACAAGAGGTATTTTAAAACCAGAGCCTCGGGTTCTTGTGGGTGCGTTCTGGAAGGTTGTTTAAGCCTAACGTGAGTCCTGTATCGATGGGCTACAGTTACTGGCTACGTGGCCAGCTAACCGTTCGCCTCCGTGTCACCCATCAGCAGCCCCACACGTCTGCTTTATATTTCGCGTGACTTGTTTTGCGAAAAAGGAAAACATTTCTTCATGTAATTGTACCCGTTTTGAAGTATTTCCCAGGACGTGTCCTTGACTCCCTGGGTGTCAGCTCTTCCATTCTGGCCAGGAGACAGACGCTGGTGTGCTGAATAGAGTCGCGATATGGCTTGTTGGGTGTACAGTATATATGAGGAGTGTAAGAGCCTGGACTACAGAAGCTCGCCTTCAGCATAAGATTGAGCCTATCACTTGTGTTTACTTGAAACGTCGCAAAATTGTCGTTATAATCTTGAAAGGATCGGAAGCAAAATGATGGTCTTCATATAAGTTAACTTGAATTTGAGAATCGATATCGCCATTGGTCTTCCCAAGGGTTTCTGAATCGTTGCTGCTTTCTGAGAGGATATATTTTTCCACGTTATCAGATATTTACAAATTGCTGTCATTATTCAGAGTGATAGCGTCTGATACTGTCAGAAAATGAAAGCTTTTTTTTTCCCTTCATCCACATTCCATGATCCTTAGAACATCCAGTGGAGTGTTGCAGTGAGACTGGAGCCGCAGCATGGGGCAGATGGCCAAGGAATAGGGCATGCAATGCACACACACATAAATATGCAATAATATTCTGTGGGAAATCTAGAGATGCCAATTAACCAAACAATATGGCCTGGGATTTTGTGTGGAAAACTTTTTCCGACACTGGAACGACGTGCAAATTTCCTCCGTGCTCTGTACTGAGATACCGTGACTCTCAAGATTTGCATGTATTGAAGTAAAATGGCTGTAAAGTGAAATGATATCGTCAATTAGTATGGAGGAGAGGAAAGATGATGAAATAAAGAGTCGTTTAGATGTTGGTCATGTAGAGATTAAGAGCAGATTTGTGTTGGAAGTTTTTGAAGTAGCTGACAGGACAGAATAAACCGTTTGGGAAGGAAAAGGAAAAATGTGAGGTGAATAAAGAGAAAGCTGGTGGAGGGTTTGGGTTGGAGCACACAACGAAGAAGGCGGGGGGAGAAGTGGAACGAGATAAGAGAGAAAACTCAGATGATGATCAGGACTTGTGCCTTGGTGAGTGCATGGTCTCTTGAATGCACAATGGGAGCACGCCAACACTCAGAACTTTCACTATGACGGCTATCGGAGCAGAAGGCGAAGGAGAGGCAGCGGAACAAGGCGGGCAGGTGGACCCAGAAGAGAGTGTTTGACAACTTTCATCAGGAGCTTTAGCCGTTCAACAGAAAAAACTGTGATTTGTGGCATGTGCACCTGCAGTATATTGAAATACAGACTTGTCATGTATCAGCAGTACATGTGCTGGATTTGTAGTGTTCTTCTCAAACTGGAATACAGTTAGAACATCCATTTTCCAAACTAATTTAGACCAGAGCTGGTTTGGTTAATCTAATAGTTTGGATAATCAAAAATACATTTGAATAACCAGTTTATAAAAGGAACGTGTAAGGCTTCAGATTAAATTATTGTATGCAAGGTTATTACTACTGTAATTTCTATGCCATAATGCATATATTTTTGAAAAAATAATCTCATTAAGCAGTAGAAGAAATATTTTAGCATAACAACCCGTACACTGAAAGTAGATTTTTGCTGTACTTTGTAGTTTCAACCTTTGTTAGGGTATTGGGATGTTGATAACATTCTTTTAGCTTCAGCCACGATTAAAGACTATGTCAATGCAGAAGTCAACGTAAACGCTCTTCCTCCGTAATTCTGAACACAATCACTAACTGACCTGACGTTGGAAATCCCTGCTGAAGGTGAACTGCACTCTTTCTGAATAGGTAGCTGCGGCTTTTTTCATGACTGAGAAGTGAAACTTTGGCTAAGTACCGAAAGCAATCTATTCCTTTGTAGGGCTAAAAGCAAGCTTCAGAATTAATTTGGGACCAAACCTGAACTGGAAAAAATAACACCGGGAAATCACCTAGTGTTTAAATTCGGCCAGTTTAATCTCATTGCAATTTCACTGCTATGAAGTGAGGAGGCACAGAAGAAAAGTAATCAGATTTCTGTGAATATGGATGAGCTTTTAGTTTTGCTTTACTCACTGAAAACTGTTATCTTAATGAGGGCTATACTGTCCAGTGGGTTATTATAGAGCCATGTGCAAATGGCTATTTTTACACAGTCCCATTTGTGATATAGTAAGCATGTGTTTTCATTCTTCCAACAACCATATCGATTTCTTCCAGAGAAACAATAAGTTGTTGCTTCTGGTGCTCTGTGCCAAGGACAGGACAGGAACGGTGAGAGAAAGAACAGGACCGTGAAGGAGGCAAGGTCAAGTGAGGTCCAGTGGCCTTCGAGTCACAGACCCTGACATTACTTCTCCCCCTGGAAAATACACCTGAGGCCTGCTGGAGCTGACGGAGGTATGGGTGTATGACTCAGACTCAAAGACATCCAAACTGTCATTGTATGTCCCTCCTGCATACGTTGGATGTGTTGAATGCTCTTCCCACATCGCCAGTATCAGTTAATGCCCATAGCACGATGGTTTATTCTTCGACTACCTATACTGAATTAGACTTAATAGTTTTATTACATATTTGTAAGTATGTCAAGTGCTAATTCCACTGAATTTCGTATAGACCTGCAGTATGTTGTTATGAAAAACAGGCAAGACAAAAATCGAAGGAGAGCTGAATATTATGCCACCTGCGTATGTGTTGCTGCTAAAATTGTAATTCTCGTGTAAAACAGTAATACAACACATACGTGTTCGGGATTGCCGGTATCATGCAGCTCTATCCGAAAATAAATCCTGAAATATAAACCCTCGTTTTAGTGCTCGGCAGACTAGAGATTTTCCGTGTTTTTTGGGGGGACGTGCTCTCGTGACAGTGAAGGTACACAAACATGCGACACCTTTCACATGTCGATCAGGCCAATAGCTGAGTTTTTATTCCCTATTCCTTATGATGCATAGATACATTTGCCAAACTGTCCCGGAAACCGTCTGAAAATTAAATTATAACTTTAACCGTAAATTAATTTGCGCATATGGCATCGCTGTGTTATATTTACGGTGGCCACCGTGTTGTCAAGCTTATGTACGCATGCATGTATATTAAAACGGGCCAGAGGAAGAGGCATGCAAATAATTTAATAATAAATAAAAAAAGGGCACGACTTGCTGAACTCGGGGCACATCTTTATTTCGTTCAGCTGTTATTGCTGTCTGGCAAAGCTTGGGACTGACAGCATATTCCTGCCGTCCCGATGGCTTCGACGGTCCCCCGGTGCTCCGAAAGTCAAGAATAATGAAGTTGCTTTCCCACAATGTGGCTCGTTGTCGAGGACTGCAGAGCTCTGTACCGTGGCTTCATGCATTTCCCATTCGGACCCATGGTACCGTGTTCTGCTACGTTACGTAAAGTGTAGCAGTGATGCATTTGTAGGAAGAGACATGTTACTCCTTCACAGTGAACAAAACAAAGTGAAACGTCAAACGGGAAGACACATTAGTGTTTAACGTAATTAAAATTAATCAGTCTTTCAGTTACTCTGGGATTTACAGAATTGGATGTACTGTAACTGCTGCTATTTTTGTAGAATGTGCTTAGCTTATCTTTTCAGCAGCAAAATTCCAGAAAAGGGCACAGAAAATGGAAACTGGTAAAACTGAACTGTCAAATATTATCCTCATCCTGAAAAAAAAAAGTATAACCAAGATATATTTGGAACTTATGAGAATAAAAAACTCAATCGTAAGCAAAATTATTACCAAAAATACGTAGCACAATCCTCTGGGGACTCTTCTATAACCGGTAGATCTAATCATACATACAGCTGCCACAGTATTTCATGGATAAATCATCATCCCACTTCACTGCAGTGCAGAGGCTGAGTACAGTCTTGCTCTGCTGTACCATGATAATTATTTTCTGAGGGTCTTCTGTGTGTAAACCGCAATTATAATTTCCTGGACAACTGAGAACATTGAATGTGCAGAGAATGGAATGATATTTTCTATTAAAGTAGTAATCCATCTCACCTTCAAAATGAGAACTTGTTGCTATGTCAAGGGGGATTGTGACTGTTGTTTAATGTAGTTATAGTTTATTCATTTGTTTTGCGGTTGTGTCCCGTAGCTTCTTTATATCTTGTCCAGCATATTCATTGTGTTAAATTTTAAACAAGAACTATGTCTATGTGGGTCATGTGCACAATGATTCATGATACATTCAAGACCCAACAGTGCCAATCTGCCCTAATGTTTTGCACCAAAGCCTTTAAGGTTGCCACAGGAGGGTATCAACAACAGCCTCAGGGGTGACAAGCTACATATGAACTCAGAGAAGAAGACAGTGTTAGATTTATGTTGATTATCTACCAAAATGGACTTCACTTAGCCTTTACTTCACCCTTTTTATGCCAAGGCCTATTCAATAAGGATGGGAAAGTACTCATGTGATCAATCTGCTAATCTAACAGCGCCCCCTTGTGTTGGAAGACTTCATTGTGAACACAAAATGTGGCACACACTTCTTGCAGACTAAGCAAAGACAAAAAGTGGGGAAAGTTCAGCATACTCCTGCCTGCCTTTGCTGAGAATGAATGGAACAACAGAAACAAACTCCTGTTAACCATATGGACTTATTAGACTAAATCTGGGGCTTCAGCCAGTCTTACAAGTACTCCCAGCCAAGTCCACATGTTTGTTCTATTCCTGAGCCAGAACCACTGACTCAGCTAATTAAAGGTTTCCTGAATGCACAAATTAGGGGAATCAAATGTACTTGTGGCCGAATGAAGCGAAATTATTTGAAATGTTTAGATGCAGTTTCAGACTGTCTGATAATCTCTGGCTTAAGTCATATTCTTGCTTTTTACAACTGTGAGAGGATACTGGCTAAAACAACTTGTGTTGGATCTAAACCTCTGTAACAGTGGTAGTGAGAACTGCCTCTTGAAAAAACATGAGACCTGACCATGCTTCTTCACTCACAGGTCTTCATTGGCTGCTTCATGAAATAAGCTGCTCTAACATGGTATTTAAACAATCTCCTACAAGTAGAACAGCAAAGGACTAATAGGATGGGTAAGCAAGTTTTCAGCTTAAGAACTGATGACTTCTTAAAAACAGAAGAAGGATCAGGTAAGCACATGTAACACACTTCTGGTGTGGGAAGGCTTGAACCCACTCTGTTATAAAGGTGGGATACTTGTACTTTCACTAGGCTACCAAACCAGACCAAGACTGTGAGGATCCAATTACAGAAGAGGCTTCAAGCAAGGGTTGACTAAAATAAGGTCATCTTCACTGACTGCAAAAATGATACATAAAGCAGAGATTAACTTCAGCATTAGCGCAAGGTCTGGTCATCTTAAGACTAAGACAAATCAGTATGGTTCAGGTCCTGAAATGCCCTTTCAGTTTCTGGAGACCAGCAAAATTTACTGAAGGTTCTCCAGGTTGGCAGAATCAGAGGGCTGAATTGAGTCATGGCCATGTTGATGGCCTTGGATTTACTGAGATCCTAATCCATGCATCCTCGTGAAATTAAGATAGGATGCTGTGGAAACAAGGAATACAGTTCTGTATCATAACATATCGGTTGTTTTGGAGAATTTCCCAGACATGTTGGACATGGTCTTGGTGGAATCTGGAAATGATCAATATGTCATCGAAATAAATCAACATAAACTGATTCAGCACCTCCCAGAGTACATCATTGATGATGAGGGCTTGGAATACTGTAGGGGCAATGACCAATCTGAAAGGAACTATGAGTAGTAATATCCCATTTATAATTTAGAGAATATGGTGACCGCTTGTAGCAATTTGAAAGATATGATCAGAGACTGAAGACACCCATTCTTGACAATGAACTCAGTAGTCTTTAGAGGGTCAGAGGCCACCATTATTCTGATGAAAAAAAAAACCTCTGCTCACAGGGGATGTGAAGGGCTGGATAAAACCCACAGCTAGACCTTCCTAGATGTAATCCTCCATGGAAATCATCTCCAGGGCCAATGGGGAGAACAGTCTGCCTTGGGGAACAGATTTCCACCAGGGTGTCAATTATGCAGTGATAGGATCTGTGTGGATGAAACATAGTAGACCCCATTTTGTTGAAGATCTCCCACAGATGTATTTTCTCAGGTGGCATTTGGGACAGTTTAGGAGGAACAAGAGATTCCTCAGGGACAATGGGAGGCATCTCAAAGGAAACAAACATATATCATGTCAAAAACAATACATGTAGCACAGGCCTATTCTGGGCAACAAAACAAGAGCAGGTTAACTCAAGACGGTGCAACAAACCAACCCAGGGTAAAGAAACGGGGCACAGTTGATTGTAAATAACTGATATGAGGGCAAGGAGCAGAAGACTGTGGAAGCCATGCTGCCTTCTTATCATAGAAAAACAAGTAAATACCATTCAGTTCTGAGAAATGGGGGTGTAACCTCGGCTCATAAACGAGGAAACCTGATGAACCACCGACAACTGCAGGGAAAAACCATTATAATCGGGGGTGGTGCTGCTTCACCATAATATTAAGAAGATGCTGCATATTATGGGAACCTTCGCAAATCCAGTAAGACTGAGTGCTTCTGGTTTTGTGTTTCCTCCTGGACGCCCCCTTTCTTTTAATGACGTTAATCTGAATTCCCTGCTCACTGGAGAGTTCTTTGACACCGATCCCTGTGTGTAGAGGAGTCATTGTGACTACTTCCATGTGCGCACTCAACGGTGTGTGAGTTAAGGAGATAAATTGTCCTTATATTAACCACAGGTCTGATCCATTGTTTTTAATAACTCAATTTTTACGTTTTGCCAGTATGGTGATTTAGATGCCTTGTTTGAGATTTCTTGTGGGTTGAGGGCTGTATTTCCTAGTGGTGTCTGTGCTCCTGAAGAAAGGTTACTACAGGAAATGCAGCCTGACGTGATCTTTGTTCCTCTTTTTTATTCCTTCACTTCCATTGTTCCTGCTGTGATGTTTCATATAGTCGTACTCTGACTGACTACCGGCAGTAATAAGGCCGAATCTTGGCATTGTTTTAAAGTGCCTGGCCAGTGGCTAAAAACAGGAAGGAAACACGTGTGAAAATAAGACAAAATGTGATTCAGAGTCTGTGGCCCTGCCGTAAAGAATGGTCTAATCTGGAGGTGAGAATTATTTTATATGGAGCAGAGATGCTCATTAGCAAAAGAGTTCTATCATTGCTTTGAAATGTGATCATGTGTAAAGTCTTAGTCTTTGATGTAAAATAAATTATGCCCAGTCTGACAGTGCATGGTGTGAGTGGTTTATTTTCAACATTAATGGAAATTTTTTTGCTTTTCAATATTAATTTGTTTGCACGCAAACTTGAAAACAAGTACTTATGACAATTAATTATTTTGTGCGAATAAATTGAGGAGATGTAATACATTTTGACTGGATGATTTCGGATACAAATTAACTATTATATTTGAGGCGCTGAATTTCATGTACCCGATTTTGCTTTCCGTTCCAGGAACACACATCCTGGGTTGGTAACGGTCTTTACTGATCAGACAGATACTTTCACTCATTATTGAGGATAATGCAAGCAGGATAATGACCTCTCGTCTGTTACCACCTCATTGATATGTAAAGTACAGGCTCACATCGTCAAACCATGGATAACAAGCACCATAACACAGAAACTATTTAACTATACGATGAAAAACACCAGCTGCTGGTTACACTGTGGTGAAAGTATGCATTAATATCTCAGTCATGTGCCTCTTTCTGATGTCCCCTCGGATGTAGCAGTCGCTGACGTACCGTCTTCGCATAATGGGCTCTGGACTGTTTCACTTTCTGCCATCTCTGTAAAAGGGGGTCGGGCAACTCTTAATTAAAGGAAATGTGTGTCTCTACTGCCTTTTAGCTTTTGCGTTTATGAACATGGGCAGCTCCGTCTCTACCCATGCCCTTAAGGGTCCACCTCATGCTGTGTCTTTGAGCGTCTTCTGGTCTCACGACAAGCCCGTGACCTACTTAATACATATGTTACTTTGCTTAGTGTGCATGTTTTAATCATGGAAAGAAGGTCATTGCTTTGCCCTATATATCCCATTTATAAAATGATTTAATTGACCCTAATGGTATAGAAAAGCGAGTCTAAATGACTATTCTGAGCATATCGCTGGTAATTTGAGGGTTTTGTGTTAGCAGGAGAGGGGGTTGTCATTTAAAGTGCATCCATAATAGATGATAATCTGGTGCTGTGTACTGGTCCAGCATATATTGTTTTTTCCGTGGAGAGAAGTGTATTGCTGATGCAGTCTGTGGAGTACGATATATTTACCACGCCCTACATTTGAAGTATCTTCATTTTCCTGAGCTGTTTTTTTTCTTCTCCATGAGTGGACATGTCACCTTTCTATTATGCAGTCAGTGGACCTACTGATTGATCTGCTTCCGGCATTTTTTATTAGGCAGCCTCTGTGACACAAGATCATTCCAGCAGGTGGCTTCCATAGCATAAAAAATGTTTCAGATTTGTTTGTTCATTTGCCAGGAGCTTAAAGCTTTCTGTTGGATGTCTTCCTTCAGCATTAATGTTTTATCATATGGTCTGACTGTACTTCTACCAGTGTCACGACACCTGATTTTATGGATCATGAGCTACACTGATCTGTAAATATAAATCAAACCGCCACACCACATTAAAACAAATACCATCCTCAGATCAGTCCAATGGCAAGAAATATCCATCAAGAAGTGTACACAGGCTAAAAACTCTGAAAGGTGGTGAAGTTTTTGGGGACCCTTTATGCTTCTTTATGTTAAAAGATAAAAGATGCTTCGTGATTGCCTGGGTTACAGACCACACTCACTTCACCATCTAGGATCTAATTTACTCTGCTTTTGACCACTGGGCGATCAATCTCAGATACTGCATGTCGGGGAAAACAGCTCACATCGAGAACCAAATTAAAGCACTTGAGCAACGCAGTCTGTTGTTTTATGGCTCCTATATTTCAGTGTCATTCAGCGATTGAGATGCCAGGCAGCTTGCTGGCTCTTCTGGGATGCTGGGAATTCCAGATCCTTCTTAGCTGTCATGGAGACTTAAAGAATCTTACTGTCATTAATTCATTAATTCCTGATTCAGCTTTACTATCTCTTCTCCATTATTTTGTTGAAATATCTTTATATTATATAAATTATATTAAAATGTAGTGTTTGTGTCATTTTCGTTAAAAAATCATTAGTTCTTTTTAATTGTTCTTTTTTACTGACCTTACTGTGTGTGCGTGTGTGTGTGAGACACGTTTTCATCGTCTAAGAGCAAGGATGGGTTACATTTTGCTTCTATGTGTGTTTTAACCACCATCATTCAGCCATTATTTTCTCCATATCGTCTTTTTATTACCATTGGCTCTTTCTCCAAATGTACTATGAGGGATTCGGCTACCTTGTTTTGAACATGGTCCACCTTTTTGACCACCAGTTTAAATAGTACTTTTCCATGAGGTAGGATCGGTTCTTCATCTTAACTGAATGCTACCATGATTTCCTCGTAATTTCCACCCCGCGTCTTGCTTTGCACTTGATGCTGTGCAGTCCTCTGCCACACGCTGGCATCAGCTCTGCCCTTCCAAGGTGTACGCTGATCTGTCTGCAGTTGCCCCCAGAGTGGGCAGCGGTTCGGTTTCATGTTGCACGTTTCCTCCATCCCCCCCTTTTCCCGTGCACCCATCGGCAGCTGCCCATCCGTGAGCCCAGAGGGGCTCGATGATGACGCGGCTGGATCTCTGGTGCTGTAATTATCCCCAGCCTGGCATTAATGGCCTATTTGGTTGTCTGAATCCTCGGGAACAAATTGCTGCAATATTGTGCAGCTGAACAGGAAGAGTGGAGTGGCGAAACAAGGCTTGCGGGGAAGAAACGGAAGATACTCTGGGACGAGTGCTTTGCGGAAAGCTCCACCCATGCCCTGGCCAGGCTGAACCGTAGTGGCATCGCTGTGATGAAGTGCATGTGGACCGCCGCCTCATTTCTCTGCCTTACTGCCCAGCTTCAGCCTTCTGTATGATGCAGTAACCTCTGTGGCGGGTATAGAAACACACAGTGTGTTTCAAAAACTTTGGACACTGGAGTCAACGGGCTCCACCCTGCCGCAACACCACACCCTTCAGCCTTTTTTCACTGTGGACTCCTTCAGATTTGGCCTTAGGCTTGAGTTTAGTAACTGCAGGCTGGGGGGAGGTTTTCTTCTACTGAAGGTGAGGGTGGGATGCCTTCTTTCCAAGGACAATGGGATGATGGGGGAGATTCTTCTTAGAAACAAGTAGGCAAAAGAAAGATTTGGGGAACAGGTTGGATGCAGAACTCCATAAAAAATACAGAGATGGTTGGATTCTAGATCTTTAAAGTGATGGTCATTAGACACATGAGACACCTGGTAGTGGATAGATTCTACTGGCATGACAAACTGTTTGTATTGCCAAAACTACTTAATTACATTAACTTGAAGTCAATAAAAAGAATATCTGCTGCACTCTGCACTCAATTATAATAATCCATCCATACATTCTATGGGGGGGATACTAGTTTAGATAATAATAATAATAATAATAATAGTAGTAAAACATCAGTAAGGTACTGAGTTATTTATTACCTCTAGCATCTGCTGTCCACTAGAATCCAGTGGGCTGTAGATGACAGAGGAGACAGACAATAGAGGGAGCAAGAGCATTTGATGGAGAACCTAAGACTGGCAGAGACAGGAGGCCAGGAGCTGGGGGTCTACTCTGAACTGCAGGAGGTATGACCGTTGTATTCTCTTCTTATTATTCTGTTAAATATGGTTGATATTTATTGCAAATTTTCTTCGCTGACAAAATTCACTCTCAAAATTTTGTGGAAATCCATGTTCGCCTCATGAATGTCTCCACATTTGATGAAAATAACACAAGTGTAAACTGGACCAAATCCATACTTATCTTGCACGAAATGCCCTTTGGGAACTACAGAACATTTCATACACAAAAATAAATTGTTAAATTTACTAAACACCTGGAAGTGTTTAATAAATCTGCTCTGTAGCATTTTATTGTCTCAGTAGAAGAAGGTAATTTCACAGCTCATTAGTGGCAAAGCACAAGAGGGATTGCTCCAAACAGAGTGGATCTATGTCAGTGTTCAGGAACAGTTCTCAGATACTCATCATGGTTCTAGGTTTAATCCTAACCTTAAGCCTAACTTTAGCTCAGGCTAACATATACTTCAGACTTGACTTGAACATGCTTTGCGTTTTCTGAGCAGAGTAAATTTAGTTCTGCTCATAATCAAAATTGAATGTCCAAATTGCTTTGCTGATCAGCTGGCTTTGATGGGAGAATGTATAGATGAGACCTTGCTGTCTTTCTCCATCTCTTCAATATCATGATGAGGACCATATCATATCCTGTCTCTGGGATTTGAGAAACCCTGTGCACCCCAATCCATCGTAATGAAATTACCTTGATCTTCACCACACTCTGATCTCTGGTTGTCTTATTTCAAAATCTATGTCTTGTCTCTCAGGATCAGGCTGCCCTCAGACTTTCCAATTTCAAGGTCAAGTCTGTGGTTCAGGCACAAGTTGCGATGCTTCGGCTGAGATTTAGAGCTTCTTGTCTCATCCACCTCGTCTCTTTTCCCCTCATCATTTTTCTCCCATTAGAATTCTGAAACAGTGACAGTGATGTGATGGGGTCGTCAGGTTTAATCAAAACCAGCTCAAAGGCCTTGCTAACCCATCATCGTTCAAGTCTCGCTCGCTCACTCACTCTCTTGGTATATTCCTAGGTGTGTCATCATTCCCCAGGATCTCTCTGTTGTCCTCTGGTGCTAGCCTACATACTCTAAAATGTTTGTTTAATTATCCCCTGAGTAACTCATTCCTTGTAGATTCATTATTTTCGATTTTGAATCCTTCCTATAGATCTCTGCTGTTTCTCATCGTTTCCTGAATATCATTCGATTATACCCGTAAGAAGCAGTTTTGGCATTATTTTATGTATATAACTGATGTACAGACCAAACATCCCAGCTTACTTTTGTTTATGTCATAAACTTACTTTGTGTATATATAGATTACATATTACATCATTTTATATATTAGTGTCTGTATATGCTATTTATTATGCTTTGATGTCATAAAGAACAGTACCACTAACATTCCTATATTACGTTTGACTAAAAATATACTCATGTTGCAAAAAGGTACACAACTAAAATTAAATTTACTATCGACTTACATTTATTTTAAAGACATCCCTTCAGTACTCAACAAATTACTTGCACTGTTTTCCATCTTTTGATCATCTACAACATCCTCTCCACAGCTATAATTTTTGCTGAGTTTAAATTTATGCGGAGGACGTGAAGCATATTTTATGGTACTCAGGCGAAACATAGAAAGATGTACTTGGGACACAATAAAAGAGTGGCAAGCGTGAAAAAGGAAGAATGGAGAAAGTCTGGAAAAAGGCCAAAGCAAAAGTGTAGCCACATGGAAATTCTAATACCACTTAGATTCCAATTATAGTAATTGTTTTGGGAAAAAACTTGCCGATTTCTGATACTGACATTGAATGCAGGAGTAAGCAGCCACATTTTAGTGCAAAAGCTTACTCTGAGCATTGTCATTTAATGCAAGAATTTAATGCATATTTCCACAGAAGAGAAGAACTTGCTGTCCTGCAAATAACGAGCATTAATGGGTATCCAGTTTAGCTTAAGGGGGTGACTCATGAGTCGCTCAGCAGTCATCCTACAATCATCAGTACAGAAAATGTTACACCAGACCTTGGCCCTCTGCCAGCCGACAGCCCCCTTCCAGGCACCCAAATTGACAGCCCTGAGCCCTATGTGTCAAGAGGTGCCACAGAAGCCCGCGATCCTCCCTGCCAGACGGCGCCCCGTCACTGCTCCGCGACGGAACGCCTTTGAAACATCCTTCCCACACGGTTTCGTGTGTGCTTCATTGCGAGGTTTACTGTATCACTATCTCCTTTGTTAGTGAATGACGTATCATTTCATGGGAAGCTGGCAGAACAGGGGCAGCACGTATTTATTTACAGCCTGGGATGACAAAGGTTGTCGCCATTAAGTTTTCAGACCTGAAATTTGCACTTCTCTTGTTTATGCTAATGTCTATTTAAAAGGAGACAAATTCACACACAACTGCTAATCTGGACCTTCTCCATCAAGTCAGTCGCTCACACTGGTTTTCTCGCCCACACATGCTCTGCTTCTCTCTCAAGCACATTAACCCAGTTCTCTCCCTTCTGTCTCGCTCAGATGGCCTCTCTGCAGAATTTCTTGACCATGTAATAAGTCATTTTTTGGAGTTGTAATGCTGCGGTGGGGATAATGCTGCATGCGTGTCACTACCACCGAAGAAGAGGCGGTCGGAGGACTTTAGCGGATTATGTCGGCACTTTGTATTACAATTCGAGCTCCGTGGCAAACCGTGGACCCAGGTGGTTTTTCGGCGGTAACGTTTGATCCCTGACCTTTTTATCATTCGCATGCAGCTGTCACAACAGACTATCGCTGGGTATATTCAGTGGCTGGTACCTGGGTCTTCCTTTTCAGTGGAGAGGAGAAATCTGGTCAGACTGTTAAGTGGTCCATTTCTCAGCCTCAATTTGTTGAAAATCGCAAACACCAGCCTCTAAAAACTAGATCAAGGGCCATGAAACCACTGTAAACCGTGACGTTGTTAGGGGAGATGGGGGTGTGATCTCAGTTCATAAAAGAGAAAACTGACGAGCCACCTATAACACAGGGCATATACTGGGGGGGAGGGGGGAACAGTCACCCTGTGCTTTCTGATATCATATCTCTGACAAGTGTTTGGACCTTTTCAAATGCTACCTAGCCTCTTCAGATCTGATAAATGTCTCCGGCTGACTTCCTATATCCTGCCATCAATCTGAGACTCACACGAATACATGCAGCTTCAAGAAATCTCGACGGGTGGTCGTGGATTGGGAAAGGTGTGCTGCTAGATGTTAAGTATGTTGGGGGGAATGGCACTCGGGCTTGTAGCGAAAGAGCTACAAACTCAACCTTCATAGCAAGTTTGATCAGAGCTGGTGAGACAAGCACAATCAGAGCACCAGGATTGAAGTTCTCGCCGATTTGAAGGAACTTGAAGCAGACTAAAGAGGTATGAATGCCAGGAATAAATACTCTGTATAACATTCACACTTGTTATTGTTTGTGAAGCGCATAATTCTTCATTGCTTAATTATGTAAGATCAAATAACATACAGGTGTTGAATTTTTATAGAGGAAGGCGCAGGCTCCCTGCCATTATCATGTAAAATCCTGAAAGATAAGTAGTTCTTGAATATAATTGATTTCAATTGTAGCTTATCTTCTAAAGCTGAGGTATGCAATGCGTTTCTGTTTATTGCATGCTGTCTTGGTAAATGGCAACACCATTTGTATCTGTATATGTTGAAAGATTAAGTTTAATTAATATAATGCAACATGAATGGATTTAATTTGTACCAGAGTGAGAAGGACTTCCACTAGAGTTATGAATGTAGAATGAAAATACCTGTTGATGTTCAGATACACTCAATGGCATATGATTGTTTTTTTTTCTTCATGCATGTGCACAAATTGCGTTATCAAATCACTTCCCCACATCCTGTCCTCAGTGTTAAGTTTCTTAGGTTAGCAAGACATTAAAGAGAACGTCCATATCAAACATCCAACCTTGAGAAATAGCAAGTCTCAGTTTGCTACCGTGGGATGGGCGTTACGTCCCACACATGGCCTCAAACTGAGGCTAATCAAACCACAACAGCGTGTTATTGCAAGACTTGTTTACCGGTGTGTTTATTTCCACCATTCGGTGTGTCGGTACATCCTCCGGTGCTGTGCGCCCCCATACCTGGGGAGCTCGCATGTGGATTCTCACATCAGCGTGGACCTGACAGCCGTACGGAAGCATCCAGCTGAGACACTGCCATCTGCGTGAGGGCCCCAGGGGCTACACATGGCCCAAAGGAAGCTCCTGGAAAAGCCTGGAAGAGCTTATAAATGGACCAGGGTACCTCAACCAGGCAGTTGCATAAGCACCTCCTGTGTAGAATGCCTCTCAGCAGTAAAAGATGCAACACTCCTGTAATCGGGCACCTGCTCACCAGCACAGCCAACCAGTGTCTAACGGGGTCTAAATAAAGAAACAGGGCTGGTAATGGGGGTACAGACTGTCAGGAATTGGACCAGATGTGTGGAGTGATTACACCACAGTAAAAAAATGGCCAGGAACAGTATGAATCTGAACTTTAATTATTACCTGTCTTAGATTATGCTGAGACAAAGAAGCCTGCCAATAAAATTAATACTGCTACTTAAGTTTGTTTGGGGGCGTGGAGGGTGGGGGGTGACTTTAGGGGCTGTATTTTTGAAGTTCTGCAATTCTGTAGGAGCTACGAGACTCTGACTGCCCCAGAGAACAGCTTAGTCATCAGAGTGTCCAGGGTCTCAGTCTGGAGTCACAGTGCCCCATATTCTCGACCGGAAAATATTACCAGCAGTCAAGCCACTGGTGGGTTCTCAGTGGACCCAGAGTGAGATCATCTACAGACACCGTGAGTATGTGTCTGTAGATGATCACTGTTGCTCCTGCTAGCTGGTTTCCGTGCCAGCCCTCTCCGTAGGACCAGCTACACTTTACCAGCGGTGCGACGCCTTCATGCGCTGTCAGAATGTTGCACAGTGACACTTTTTCGTGGGCTAAAAAGTAGCTAATTAGTGTCTGACTAAGCCGTTCGTTGGACAAACGGTCCTGTCTAAAACGCTCTGCACCTTGAGAAAATTCTCGTTTTTTGTGTGTTTTCATTGAAAATGATAAAATTATTGACTTTTCGGATTGCAGAATGCACTGTTGCACAGACGTGAGATTTTACAGATGTGTGTGCATTTGGTGTGCGTCCGTTGTGTTCGTATAGATGGAGCACACCGGACACACACCAATTTCGAATATTTCATTATATTTCAGATTGGTATAGGCTACCAGTTCACCATACTACCTCTAAACAGAGAGTGCATTTTACTGGCAATCATAAAAACAGCGTGCGTCCTCTTGTCAGCTGCACACAGGCGAATGTGTGCGTTATAGTTTCAGTGCCAAGGGATTAATCAGAGATTCTGGGTGTGTTTCCAAGGGGGATTCTGAATCAGTGACCCTGTCTGTATGCGAGGACCGTCAAGGTCACCTCAGCAAGTGCTCAATGCGGACTCTCCTTTCAGCTGACTTTGGTGTTATCTGCTAATAATCATTGCATGCGTTGATTGTCTTCCGACTTTCAGTGTAGAAGTCTGAATACACGTATTACATAATGCATTTAAAACGATTCACTTTCTTTCCTATATATTTAACAAAGAGAACACGGGCAGTTTAATTGCATTGATGTGTTGGTCCTTATGAGGTGAAAGGTGTGCCTTTGCGAGTTGGCGAGTCGTCGCTCCTGTCTACTCATCTCAGTCTACTAATTGCGTGATTGAAGCGTTTGTTGCCACACAGTAAGACCGACACGGCTACGGCTCTGAACTCTTAAGTGGCAACATCGCCTCTCTTTAAGAGCAACGCTGCTGCAAATTATTATTCATTATCATTAATTAAATATATAATAATGACAACAATGAACTAACAGAGTACAGAGCCCCCTCTCGCTGAACGAATGATATTTAAAAGGAAGAGGCGCAGATTGCTGGTGTCTTGGCTACGCAACCTCACCTGTTTAAAAGGAAGAGGCGCAGATTGCTGGTGTCTTGGCTACGCATCCTCACCTGTTTAAAAGGAAGAGGCGCAGATTGCTGGTGTCTTGGCTACGCATCCTCACCTGTTTAAAGGCGCAGATTGCTGGTGTCTTGGCTACGCATCCTCCCCTGTTTAAAAGGAAGAGGCGCAGATTGCTGGTGTCTTGGCTACGCATCCTCACCTGCCCCCCCTTCTTTTTTTTTTTTTTTATAAATACACACACGCACGATTCCTCGGAGTGCGGCTGTTTTCCTGCGCTCCATACCCCCACCCGCTGCCTGCATAGTTACCACGCTACATAAGTAGCTCCTGCTCCCCTTCGCTGCCTGGCTCTGTAGTACTCGCTGCATGTATCTGCTCTGAGTGATTTGTGCGGGATACCGCGCGGTGTGTGAATTGGTCGGGACAAGTGGCATAATTGAAAACGCCTCGCAATTAAGGATAAAAATTAAATGTAATAAAAAATAATGGTCGAGGCTGCATATTAACTACAGAGATAAACACGCAACTGCCGTGGGAATCTTTAGCGTGCCGTGCTGGCAGTGAACCAGCTATACATCATCCAGAAAGCGGAATCATTCATTGTGATCAGAATGGGTGCTGAGGAGCGGCTGTCCTAAAGACCGTCTAACGGACGCCTTGGAAGTAGTCAAAGCGCCTAGTAAATGTAACTGTAATTTCCTGCAACTGTCACAAAGAGGTGAGTTTCTGTTTTCTCGATTTCACTGTATATCGGTGTGTGTCTGTGTGTCTGTGTGTGTGCGCCCCCCCCCCCGCGTATGTGTGGGCACGCGCGCGTGCAGCAATGCATATATAATCAATAGTCAAATTGCAATTGTATGTTTAAAAAAAAAAATTTTTAAAAAATGATGTAGCAGCAGACCACTAGAAAAATGTCGTTTGTAAAGCATTGATCTGATTTTATCGCTCTAGCTGGAACCAGTCTTATAAAGGTGTTTGTTTGCAAATGATTTCCTGAATGGCACGAGAGATGTGTGTTAAATATAGTATTTCAATGAGGTGCAGCTTGTGTCCAGTTCTGTTCTGTGCATCTCTGTGGGTGGAAGCCGCATCAGCAGACACGAGGCTCGAGCTAAGGTGAATTGTGTTGTGCAGGACCACAAGTACTGTACTCTGCGGTAAACAATTAGCACACCTGAAATGTAACTGTACTGCTAAAGTGCCCTAATGACAAAAAAACAAGGAGGTTTTTATTGCTTGATCACCATGCCGTTTGGGCCAACATGTTCAGTAGAGCAACAAAATTATCCGTAATAAATCTGGAGCTTGAAACGGTGTACAACAATAGTGCTTGATTATAGCATTATTGGTATGCTGTTAAATGCGCCTGTAGACAACTGAACCGCTGATCTTCATGTGTGAGCGGTGGTCTGTCTCTCTACTTCGGCCGATGGGCATAAATCAGCTGCTGTAGTTTCTCTTCAGAAGCTGACGGCTTAGTGCTGGAGTTTGAAGAGCAAGGTGCACCCTGTGGACACATGCGGTGTGTTTAATTTACAGTATATAAAAGTTTACATCTGTTTATGTACGCTGCTGAGTGAACGTACGTGAACCCCCTTTTCATATGTTATGCAAAAATCTCAAAATGTTAATTTCGATGTTTGATGTGTGACAGCAAGTCGGATAAGGCAGAGACGTTGTCCCAAAGCCGGATAGCCTCCCACCGAACTTGGCACATGGGAATCAGTTATTTTGGTGACAGACCGTATGAGATTTTTGTCAAAAGTAAAAAATTTTGACTTGAGACTTATCCATGCAGGGAACGTTATTCTGCAAATCTACAGGATCATCAAGCTGATCTTCAGAACATTTTGGTATCCTTCTTACCTCTGTAGGTAAGGTGAAACTGATCAGATTTCTTAGCATTAAACAGGAAGGAGCCGTCCGCACATTCTGGTAATTTTCTTTCTTTAGTTCATTTGTGGCAGTTATTTATGTAGCCGATTATACAGTATGTTACCCTGATTGCGCTAATGAGCATAAAGGATGTCTCAGTTATTTTGAACGTGCACTGATTGCTGTTTACCTGTAAGATAAGATCGAATGTTATTGATCCCCCACGTGGGAATTCTTTATTATATAGCAGCATCCCATACATAAATAGCTAACTCCCGGCACAATAACCCCTCCCCCCTCAATAAATAAATTAATTTAAATAACAATAACGTGTGCAACTACTGTACAGTGCAGGTAGCACAAGTGAGGCAGAAAAGTGACTCGGACTGCAGCGATCATGCTTAATTAGTGCAGGGGGATGACCGGATTAATGTTCTATTAAATCCACCAGTTTCTCTAAACAACATAGAATTTGTGAGTATAAATCTTTTAGGAGAGGAGCTCTGGATTTCAAGTGTATCCACATCTTCACATGTGCATTTCTGAACATCCTGATACGCTTATTGATGAATGGGGGGGAAATCAGGCTCGTCTTATTTCATTTACTCACGTTTACAAACGTGGTTCTCTTGCACCTGGGACCTTTTACACCAGCACATAAAATGCTTAGTACTGCGTTGTTTTCCCACCAAAGAGGTTAACAGCGTCTTTGAGCTGAAAGTTGGCATTGTGACATGTGCAGTAAAAACCAGAGGATGACAAAGAAGGTAATTGTTTTGTATGAAGGTCCTTCCTCGATTGTGCTGTAAATCCAACACCATCTGCTGTGTTTGTGATATCAAGGTATATCTGTTTGCTAGCCATTTGTATTTCAAATGGTTCTATGGCTATTACACTAAAAGCAGTCCAAAATACGAGAAACTTGGTATGTAGTCACTACTATAATAAAAATATGAATTAGCATGGAGGTCATGTGTTCATGTCAGCATTCTGCTGGGATTCTTTAGATTACTGATATACACTGATGAGCCAAAACAGTATGAACCCCACCCCACAAAGAACAGTTGACTCTACCCTAGCAGCCACATGGAGCTCCTACAAGGGTACAAATGAGAAAGGGAATATCTGAGGACAGAAGCAGTTGTGCTGAACACTCCAAGCTACCTGTCCATCCTGGTGAACCAAGTCCACCCCTTCATCGTGGTTATCTACCCTGATGGCACAGGCTGGTTCCAGCAGGATAATTCCCCTTGCCATATTGCTAGGAGTGGGTGCAAATGGTTTGAGGAGCATGACAGTGACTGGCCTCCTCGTGCTGTCAACACTGCAACTATGCAGTGAGGCATTGATTCAATGGGGCCTCTGTACATTTCCACTGGGATGCTGTACCATGTTGATGTAGTCCTGAAGAAGCAAATTCCATCACAGGAGGACCAAGGCTAAAGAGAAAGGTGACTGTGACTTCTGAACTTTGTCTGACTGTCTTCCTGTCCAAATGTGGTGCAGATTAAATCTCCTTGGATTCCAAATGGTCACGTATTTTTTTTTTTTTGCTTACTTTTCTAAGCCTTTGGGTTGACATGACATTTTTACACTATGAGTTCATTCTTCGAATGACATCTGAAACAGCATGTCAGCCATTTCCCATACATTTGATAACGTTGCTCTCCTCAGGGAGATCCTTTCCAATTTCACACAACAGTGTTAGAATAGCAGGTTTTGAAAGGTTCCTCTAGGTTTCCAATGATGTACACTGAACTATAGCAAAGGTTAGATTGTTACTCCATATGCCACATGTTTACAAAAGTGGGTTTTCAAAAGGTTCCTCAAGATTTCTAAGGACAGACATGGAACTGTAGTGAAGGTTATATTGTCACTCCTTGTATGTTTCTAACCATTTTTCTTGTATCTGTGGTATCATTAGTAGTATCTAAGCAGTACTGAAGGAGTACAGCTTCTTTCTGGGACATTACATCAATTTACAAACATAGTAACTGAAATGTACACTGAGTTGTACAAAAAAAAAGGCAGAAGACTCCAAATTTGGAGCCCAGAGACATCTGTTCACTGCCAGCTGTCACATGCGTTAAGGTGATTGTGTTGCTGTTCGATCGCAACAAACGATGCTGAGGACAGGGGAGCTCTTATACAATTTTCCCTCCTGTTAAGAGGTGATTAAAGTTCTGCTTTTGACTATAAAGTCCATTGGGTAGTCAACTCTGATGTTTGTTTCCTCACTCCAACAGGCTTTATTACATCTCATTAATATACCTGATATTGTTGCCGTGGAGAGCACAGCTAGCTATTTAATAGAGTCCATAAAACATAGGTCAGCTTTTTGGCAGTGCATTAAATGAGAATATTCACCGCTGCAGCCCATCTCATGGTATTGCATCGTGGCCGGCGTGTGTTTTCTGTTCCCGCCGCTGCCAGGTGTGCCATGTAAGCCAAGGTGCGGGGCAGAGGGAGGAGGGCTCTACCGGGGAATGCGGGCGTACACTTCAGGGCCTGGGTGCGAGAGGCTCCCGAAAGAGGCACAGGAATTGGACGAGACAGGCGCTCCCCAGAAGGAGGGCTCTTTTTAAAATGGTGACACATTGTCATATGCTGTCACAGAGGGATGTGATGGCTGTTGGGGAGGGTGGGGGGGAGAAGCGGTACAGGTCCAGGTAGATACTATCCTTCGCTGTCTTTCTGTCCGCTTTTAAGTCCTCTTCACTCATAGCATCTTATGGCAATATTCTCGCTTATTCATCATTTTCTTTTTGGTCCCCATAGCAGACGTACTTTTTCCAGTTTAAGTCTGCCATGCAATTCAGGTGACATGTACCATGAGTGAACAAAGATGGCGGTGATGGGCAGTTTACAGTTTTGAGGTCAATAGAAATAAGCACAAATAACAGAGACTGGGCTCAGTGTACGTTTCAGTGGTACAAACCAAAAGGATGAATGAACAAGGGGCATCGTCGCGGTCTCCCTCTGGTTAGCGTTTCTGCTGAGCACTTCAGCAACAGCAATTATTCTTGACTGGTGTGATTTTTTTTTTAGCGCAGTTACGTCCAAGGGTTGTACCTCACCTTCGTCATGCTCAGCTCGAGAAACGGCCACATTTTGGTGGCGGGGGGGGGGGCTCTTCCCCTGGGAGACTGCCAACTAGCCGTACTTCCCCGTCTGGTCGCCGGCACAGCAGTAAGTCTAGTAGAATGAACTGCGGTCGGAGGGTAAATGAAGGCCTTGCTCAGCGTTCTTTGCGGGCGGCCATGAATCAGCAGACCTCCAACCTCAGCACTGGCTCATTGCACGCTGTCAGGCCTTTCAGGCAGCGTCCGTGTGTTCCAGGACTCCACGCCCGGCATGACTCCGGTACTGAGGTCCCACTGCTGCTGCTTATTATTACTGGCACTGAATTCTTATCGCCAACCTCTTCCGTTTTACTAAAAATGGAAAACTGTTTCCTGGGAGAGACTGAAGCTCAACACGAACCTGAGGAAGATGTTCTTGGAGATGGCTTCATGAATAGTAATCAGTGTTAATGTTTTGATTTTAAAAACACAGGATGTATTGACTACTGGACAAAAAATATATATATACGTGCTCTGGGAAGAGTATAAAAAGTAATTTAAAGCTGTACTCACTGGACTGGGGGTCACAGTGGCTCAGTGGTTAACACTTATTTTGCACCTTCAGGGATGGGGGTTCGAATCTCTGTTTTGTGGGTGGAGTTTGCCTGTGTTTCATGTGTTCCTGCAGTCCAAAGACTCCCCTCGTGACCCTGCATATAAGTGTTTTGGACGATGGATGTTTGGACTGAGTGCCGTGTGAGGTGTAAATATCAGAGCATGTAATAATACGTTATTGATGAGCCTGTGCTGACGGTCTTTGGTGTTTGCCAACAAGATGAGCCTACAGGAGGCAGAGTTATTTAATTTAGTCCATTTGGCATCAAGTGTTTGCTGTTTGTTCACTTTATTTTGAATAAGAACACATAAATATAGCGATATGGAGGTCACCCATGTGCTCTCATTTCTAGCCTGTCTCCAGATGTATTTTTTGTTTGGACGTGGACGAGACCTCCCCATACACCACAGCCAGTGGTTATCTGTCAGACTTTGATTGCACAGGTTGCTAACTTACAGCAAGCCCTCCGCCAGTCTGGCCATTAATGTTTGGCTGCTCCAGAGATTACCGTCAAAACTGATGGATGCCGCAGTTTAAAACTGCGATCTATGCTGCACTATTGGTCACCCCTGGACAATCGACCCAGGAACCCCCTTCCCCCACACCGAGAACGGAGCAAGGATTTGGTTGTTAACGAGCCTTGGTTTATCTGCACCCTCAACCCCTGTGACTACCGCTCTCTTCCGTAATAACACTGCTTAACGATATTCTTCCATCCCCTCTTCTGCATTTGCTTGTCATATCTGCATGCTTGAGCATATTTTATTTTTCCACGGAAAGTCACCTTGCTTCGAGTTGGAGCCGGCACACAAGGGATAGCCACATCAAACGAACGCAGAGCTCAAACGCGTAAGGCAGATGAGCAGTAACCGAGAACGGCGCTCTTCCAGAATGCGTCATGTGACCATGGATCTCATTTAGAGAAACCAAAGTCGCAGACAAAGCACACAGTCTGTTAGATCGTGCACCTGGGGTGACTCCGCCAGGCAGGGTGTTCGACACTCTTATCTCACAGATATCACAGCCGAAACACGCGGATGCTGATGCACACTTGGTAGCTGAATCTGTTTAAGGCCGTAATGTCAATAGGGGACCCTTATGGTGATGGTCTACTGCCTTTTGGTGATTTCGGGATAAGAGAACCGGGAGAGAAAATATCTCGCCGGCCGGTTAAAAGTGTGACAGTTTTGTGTCAGCCGTATAAAGTAGGCATTTCACCCTGTTCTCAAGATAGACTTGGAAAATGTCAATAAATAGACACAAATACGACTTTTCAGTACAGTAAACGCTGACATCGGGAAGTCTGCTTGACAGTGTAGTGCTTAGCTGAGTGGCACAGACTGTAATGGGGGTCGTTTTTACTGTCTTGAGGCGTTCGGGATCTGCTCTCCGCTTGCAGCACGTCGCAGAGCTGGACGGTGAATGGTATGCTTCTGCTTTCTGGAGCTCACAGCGAAGAGAGCAGGATAATCTGAGGGAGGATTGGGGGAGGGGACAGGCAGATCCTGCTTCCCTCAGGCGGTGTGTTTATCTGCTGAAAACAAGATTGCTTTTTCCATCTTTTTCACATTCTGCCATAATGAACATTAGACTTCTCCTTGTACAGCTCAAGGAGCAGAATTAGCAAGCACGTTCCCCAATTAAAATTCCGTTTTTCTTCGGAGCAGCCCTCTTCCAGCTATGGGAATTTCTGTGGCCCTAAGAGAGGGCTGCTGTATCCTGTAGACCTTTGAAGATCTTGAGGGAGCTCTGTTCCATCGCGCCGTCTCCAGTGCAGTGATTTCTGGACTCCTACTGATGACAGGTCACTCTTCCTTCAAAGTCCTGCCACTAGGAACCAGTAAAGGACCAAAATACAAAGGAACAGCTAGGGGTCTGAGTGACCCCCCCCCCCCCATGTCTGCCCCCAGTCCTTGTCATCTAGCTAGTTTCTTCCCCCAGTCATTCTTTTCACTCGCCTCGTTTCTACCCTTCCCATCCTCCCTATCACCTTCTTTGTTATTGTTTTCTTGCTTCACCCATTTATACAGCTTCACGTTTAACTGGAGCATGTCAAGTACCCTGTGGGGCCCCAACTGACATCCTTCAGATTGCGACCGCGTGTCCGTAATCATTTCCTGCTCCTCTCATATTGTTTGACGGACAGGCTGCCTCATCACGTGCCACTGTCGGCCTGTCACATGCGGAGTGAAATGAAACAGAAGGATCGTGTCGGCGAGCACGATACCATCTAAGAGATAGTCGATGGCGCAGTCTCGTGGGAGGTGGATGCCGTGGGCTGACTGGAAAGCGGCCACCGTGCGTGACGTTCTGGCACGGCCCAATTCCTGTTTCCGGGCCTTGGCTCTGAAATGGCAAGTTCTAGCCTGACTCCCACGGTCACGCCAGCTGACATTGGGCTGAGCTACAGGATCAGTTGCTAAGGTAACTGCTGCCAAAAGAAATAGTTTGCCAAAGTTTTCTTGATAAGTGTATTCACCTATTGATTCTGGCGACACCCAAAACACGATCGACTCATGCTGAATTTCATGGGTACCGCTATCATCGGCCGGTAACTCAGACTCTTATGAGATAACGTTCTGTATGAAATGGCTCAGATCCATCCTTACATCCTTCCATCTTGCAGCTGCTTGTTCGGTTCAGGGTCACGGCAGGCCTGAAACCTATTGCAGGTAATGGGGGGGACTGGACTGGGGACACACTGGTTGGGACATCAGTCCAATGCAAAGCCACACACAAAAAGACACACACGATCACCCTGGATGATTCAGATGTGCCATTTCTCCTAAGTGCTTGTTTTACTATTTGAAATGTTACAAGCAATTATATATAAATTATATGGATTGATATTAGATATATTATGTATTTACCAATAAACATACAGAAGACCTTAGCAATTTTAGTGCTATTCAGTGGATTGACAGAAGTGTTTTTGTTTTCTTTCAGCTGGACTTCACTGAACTTTTAAGCAGAAATGTTGGGTTCTTTCCAGTGAGGGGAGAACTGGTGGGGATCTAGGTGGCCCTGTTTGTGTTAAAGGCTGCCAGCTCACGCTTTTGCCTGTCACTGGCGACCACAGGGACTAACAGCCGGCTGGCTCCGCCTTTTCCCCTGCTTTTGACATTAAGGTGAAGAGGTGAGGGTGGTGAGCCAGAGCACCGCGGTCCCCCTCGGGGAGAGCGGTCTGTCATCTCCAGGCTTTTGGCTGGGCCACGGGCAGGGTCCCAGTTCGAGGGCTGTTATGGGACTGCCAGGGAGATGGTGAGAGACACAGCTCCATGCCGTGATCACTGTGTTTTGGTTTTTTTTTCCCTCCCTTGGAAAAGCCGCGTGTATTTCATCTGTCTTTGACCTGCTATCCCGTACGGGGTCACTGTGTGTCTGCATGCTAAAACAAGCTCAAGTGTTTTAGCACAGTGGAAAAATCTACACACCAGCACCACATACACAGTACAAGTGTGTACTCCAGTATAGAACAGAATATCGAAAATTGAAATTAGTGCGTCTGATTTTCTGTAGTGTTCCAGACACTGCTTTTATTTTTCCTGCACTTCTTGTATGGCTTTAAGGACCTTATGACTTTAAGTAAGCTGTGCGATGATCTGTGACGAGGAGATACTGAAACCGTGAAACTTAACTGGCACCTATCTGCGAAACTGGGATGAGCCACGTGGTGTAGTTAAGCAAGTAGCGCTGCCTGACTGGGGTTGGCAAACCCGGTGTACTTCTCTGAGGGTTTGGGGAATGCCTGCGGATGGCGGGCTGCTTGCAGTGAGGGATGCCCCGCCTCGGCAGTCGTCTTTGTTGCGCCGGGGCAGCGGCTGCCTGGAGTGAAAGCTGATTACACGATGAAGGTGCCGAGGGGGATGCGATCTCTTTACACAGTTTACCGAACACAGTCTGTTTTATCAGAAATGTGGTAAATAAGTGTGGAGGTACTGTCAAGGTGGAATAGTGATACGCCGCAATCCAACTCGTCTGTTCTAAAATGTTTGACAGATTTAACTGGCAAAGCGGAATGTATCAGTGTTTCTGTGCTTGCATATTTTCCCCATTCCGTGCACACACAAATGCATGCAATTGACCTAATCCTAACTATGACAACCCTAACCCTTACCCAGCCCTAACCTTAACCATAAGTAACCCAACAAAATGTAAGACTTTTGGCTCTTTTGGTTTTGTGATTGCATTCACAGATTTTAATAAAATTGAGTTTTCCCTTGAGGAGACATGACAAATGTCCCCACAGGGTACATAAAGTTTTTATCTCCTGGAGACATTTTGCCTCCACAATGTAATATATAAACATGGTAAACAAACATGCTTATAGAGCACGATTTCACAACAGTTCAACTCTGAACCAATAGTCCAAAGATTGTTACTGGGTTGCACAGCATAACTGGCCTCGCTCAGCTGTGGTGGTGCTTGGGGGGGGGTCTGACCACTTTAGCACAGGCTCTCCATACGAACCCACCACACCTTGATTCGAGGCACTGCGTAAAGCACCACACCCTGTGAACAGAGGCACACGCCCTACCCTGCCCGCAGAGGATTCTAGCCCAGTCGATGATGAACCGCCAACCCAGCTTTCCAACGTGGAGAGATGGGACTACAAAACTACCAACCAGCTGGCAGTTCATGAAAATTTCCTGTCAGTTTTCCTGTCATCCATGGATCCTGTCCATTAATGCAGTTTAACACATCTGTATTTCCCCAAATCTTGGCCATCCAACAACATGTTAATCAAGATCCCCCCCTTACATCCTTGATGTGTGTTCCAATCTCAAATGGGAACTTCAGTTATATCAGTTAGGAAGGCATCTAAGGAGAAAATGAAAGCAGGAATCCAGCTGCATGGTGTAATTGTACATTATACTGTAAATGTTATGCGAAAGCTAGCTGCGGACAGGCTGCAGAGAGTCCGGAATTCAGACCTCATCAATGTGCTCCCAGGTAGGTGATGGACTCATGTTCTTTTCTTGCTGTTTTTTCCAAAAGTAATTATGCGCTGTTACGCTCAGCTTCTGTTGAGTTATTCAAATTAGCTCCTGACACTCTCTAATGGCTTTTACCGACAGAAAGCGATTCGGTTATTAACTTGGAGAAATGTGTAATAAATTACAATAACTATAGTGTCCAATTAGGCACAGAGGATGAGTAAGTCTGTTCTTTTTACAAGTCTTAAAGTGAATCAGACATTGACATTACGGTAACATTATTAGCGTGGACATCACGTGACCATAGTATCTGCTGCACTATTAATATCCCTTTGGATATTTTTTTATATTTATCAAGTGTCACCACAATCATTTCCAGAGCATTTTCCAGAAGTGTGTTGATATCTAATGACTGTGAGTTCCAAATGCCAGACTGACCTTGGAACGCACGAGCGCACACATCTACTGTATAAAAACACACAGCTCCCTGAATGTTCACTGGCCTCCATATCACCGAAGGAAACACAAAGAAAATGTTTCGCAGGATGGAAAGGTGGAAGAAAAGCTAAATAAAACTTCTGTGTTCCTCTCGGCTCGGTGTGTGTTGTTTGCGGAGCCGAGGGTCCCCGGAGGCTGATTACCTGTAGACTTGTGGTGATTATGTCTGGGAACCGCTCCCTCTCTCCCAGACTACCTGTGTGGAGATGACCTCCCCTGCTGTGTAGACAACAGTTCTCATACCCCCTCGGGCCCAGGGTGGGGACCTCACACTACTCCATGTGATGGTGCCACATCCACATGCCCCCTTTGTCCAGTATTCCGCCATGATGGCCGCTCCCAAAAAGCGCTTTGGCAGAAATCTGTAGTTTGTTTCTTGCAAATTTCTTTTTTTTTTTGCCCTGGTGTATAATAAGATGAACTAGCATGTGTACACCAGTCTTGTGTCACAGGGCTCCAGGCCCCACTATGGCTATTAACAGGATCAGCAGTTAAGGGATGGATGGACGGATGATGTCATAGCAGGAAAAGTTTTGTGATGTAAGACTGGATCCAAATGGATGCCCCTGAATGGCTGCATGTTATTAGGGAAACGCTTGTCTTGTTCCACCTCCCCTCTCTGCCTCACTCCATTCTTCTCCCATTGTCTCTCTCAGTCCCCGGTCTTCCTCGGCATCCTTGCCTGAGGGCTCGACATGGAGCAGCACGCCGTCAGGGGCCGCTGCACGTGAGGACGCGTGAAGAAGGCCATGGATACTGACAGTCACAGCCATCTCCTGGAGACCAGCGATGGTCTGGTGGGGGTGGGGGAGCGAAACAGCGCAGGAGGCGCCGCCTCAGACTCCGGGTGGTACGTGCCATATTCCGTTGGGTTCCAAGTGTCCCTGACCAGCTTCCTCATTCTTGAGCTGGTTCTGGGCTTCAGCAGTAACCTCACCGTCCTGGTGTTGTACTGCGCCCAGTCTAACCTGGTTGATTCCGTCAGCAACATGGTGACAGTGAACCTGCATGTCCTGGACATCATCGTGTGCGTGCTCTGTCTGCCTTTCACCATGGTCATCATCCTGTTACCACTGGACGGAAACCTGGCGCTGCTCTGCTGCTTCCACGAGGCCTGCGTCACCTTCACCAGCATCGCCACCGCGGTCAACGTGCTGGTCATCAGCGTGGACCGCTACGACATCTCCGTGCGGCCGGCCACTCGCCTCCTGACCCCGAGGCGAGCCGCCCTCCTGCTGGCCGCTGTGTGGACGGTGTCACTGGCCGTCTTCTTCATCCCCTTCCTGGAGGTGGAGTTCTTCTCCGGGGCAGGTGGCGAATCAGACGACCCTGGCGCCGCGGCGCCAGCGTGGCACAACCGGACACTGCTGTGCGTCGGGGGGAAGGGTTACTACACCAAGCTGACCATGTACTATCACCTGCTGCTGCAGGTACCCATCTTCTTCACCGCCGTGCTGGTCATGCTCTTCACCTACTTCAAGATCCTACAGGCACTCAGCATCCGCATCGGCTCACACCTGAAGAGAAGCCGTCGCCTGAAGGGCCCGTCCTGTAGAAGGCACCGCAGGAAGAGAAAGGGACTCGGAGAGAGTCAGGAAGGAGGGAGCTGCCCCAATCAGTCCAAACACCTCTCTCAGCCACCTCTCATCCCTTCCCCCACGCCCACCCCAACCTCACCCCCAGCGCTGTCCTCAGTACCGCAGGCGACCTCCGACAGTGGAGGTGCCCTCACGCCCGGCCAGACGGCAATGGGGGTGCAGGCCTCGGTGTCAGCCATCATCGCCCTGCGGCGGGCTGTGCGGCGACACCGCGACCGGCGTGAGCGCCAGCGGCGTGTCTTCCGGATGTCACTGGTCATCATCTCCTCTTTCCTGGGCTGCTGGGCTCCCATCTCAGTGGTGAACACAGTCATCCTTGGCCTGGGGCCCAGCGACCGGCTGGTACGCGTGCGCCTCTGCTTCCTGGCTGTGGCCTACGCCACCACCATCTTCCACCCACTGCTCTATGCCTTCACGCGCCAGAAACTGCGCCGCGCCTTCAGGACCAGGGTGAAGAAGCGGGTGGTGTCCCTACTCCAGGTGGACCCTGCCCCCGGAGCCACCATCATACGCAACTCCTGGGCAGTGCCACGCAAGTCACGCGAGCCAAGGCAGGAAGTCAGCGACGGCACAAACCACTGCCTCACAGAGGCCGTTCGAGAATGAGGGTGTGTGCGTGAGAGGGCCTGTGCTCCCTCTCATCTGTGTGTGCCGGAAAATCAAAAGCAGTGAGAGATGTTAATACTCACACCGTAGCATGGATAATTAGGAGGCTTTACCTGTGCACAGGTGTGTTCATTAGACTCTCACCTGGCATGTTCTAGACTATCTCCACGGCATCCTCTCCTTGCAGTGTTGCATCATTCACAGCAACATGGCCTTAAGGGTTACTCTCGGCAGATCAAAATCAGTTTGTGTTATAATCTCTGTAGTCGATGAATCAGTCAAGCTGTATTCTCAAAAAGCAGCTTTAATTTTATCAGTGAGAAGGCTGGTCAAGGCTGCCTGAATCCTGCCTCCACGCCATTTGACCTTTGTCCTGAATACCATTGATATGCTAGCATGTTAAATGCAGCCTTTTTGACAAATGATGTCTTGAAGCAAAAGGGCATCATAATTTCAGGAGAGTAGAAACGGTGTGAGTGGAGAACCTGTTGATAGTCTGTTAACAGAATCCCCGCCAGCAATGGGCAGGAAGCCCCTAATCTGCAACACATGCATCGCCATATGAAGGGTGATTCCACAGAAGGCAACGTACGAAAGGCACCTGACTGCCATCCCTGTAAGTATGTGATGACACGCTGAACTGGCAAAACTGATCTTAATGATTTCCAAATGTGGCATTCTTGACAGGAACACCAAAGGTTCTTTGTATAAAGTAATACTAACAAACATAATTAATGTGATTAATAAGTAATTAGTAGTTCTACTGGTGTTAGCAGTAGTAGTAGTAATTAGAAAATACTATTGCAGAAACGGATGGACAGTTGACATTTTGTCTAAATTGTATATAAACAGAACCACCTACAGAAACCTCTCCATGAGAGGTCTGTGTTAGAGACAAGCCCGCCAGAATTCCTGAAGATGTGCCTTTCAGTGCAACGCGTCTGCTATTCAGTAGTAATATTTAATTAGTTCCGCAGAAATTGTCATCAAAATGTTAGCTCAGTCATTTATTTATTTCAATATTCGTTCATTTTTTTTGTTAGAATATTTGACTGGTTGGTTTGAGCGGAGCAGAAACGGTACGTTTGTCTGACAGCTGCTGACACAAGTCTCACTGAACCGAGGGCCGGGGGCTGTAAGCGCCAGACTTCTTCAAAGACCTCATGCTGCCGCGAGCGCCACACATACTCACTACTTCCACCTGCCATTGTTGTTTCAGTTTTGGCGGGCTCGCCGTTCCGAGCGGCTTCAGTTGCTCTTTCCGCGGAACGACGTACCAAACAGCGAGCCCGTGCCGCCCCTACTGTGGCGCCTTGTCCTTTGCAGGATTTCTTGTTCACCACCTTGAGACCGCAGAGTGTGTCTCTATAAACCTCACAGTCTGAAAATGTGATTCGCTCCCCTTCACCACTCCGAGTTCCTCCATTTACCGCATCGCTGATTCGTCGATTAAAATTCGGATTCTTGCGGCGCCTTTCCTTTCCGCTCTTCTCCCTTCTGCTTTTTTTGTTTTTGACCCTACGATTATACACACGTTTAGTCAGAATTTTGAACATGTCACATAAGGTTCAGGGGTCCTTCTAATGCAAGGCAAATGAAATCATCTACTCTCTAAGGGAATAAGACTTTGTACTATAAACGTGTCCTTGTTCAGAGGACGTCGCAAAAGGGTTTTACATCAGATGTCAGCGTTTGTTCTTTTTCTGTGTTCAATAGTCCGCCGATTTTTCGTCCCTGTTGGCCAGGGGCTTTACAATCCGATCTTGTTGATTCGTTATGTGGTGTCAGCGTGAAAATTAACTAGCTAGGGGATAAACAGAACATGAAAATGAAATGGAATATAACAATAAATTACAACGTGTTACGTAACAGCCGTAGTAATTGGGACGAAAAGGACGATCTTCTGGGAAACGATACATCGAGTTTGAGTCGTATCTTATCAGATGAAGTGGCAAATAGAGGAATCAATTGTTTTATGTATATAAACCACATCAAGGTGTCCATCTTTAATGATCCTGCTTCTGTTATACTATTTAGACCTGTAAATATGATGAAGCACTTAAATAGTTTGCTAATAATTGTGTTAGTCAGTTGAACATTTGGGTTTTCAATTACAGTCTAGTTATTAGGTGCAGAACATAAAGGATTTGTAACCAAAAGGTTGCAGTTTCACGAAGGAGGCTGCTGTCCTTTCAGTAATGAAAATCCAGATGAATAAATTGGTTACGGGTAACTTGACTACCTATGGAATTTGCTGTGAATTAACATCTAAACCACCATCACTGCCAGATTAAAATTTACTTCAAAAGCAGAGAAACTAATTGAAACTAATTAAAAAGTACATTTACTGTTCATTATATCTGTGTAGCTAGTTTCCTCCATCCATCCATCCTTTTTCCAAGTCGCTTAATCCTATATAGGGTCACGGAGGACAGGGAACTTATGCAAGGTAGCTTAGAGCAGATGGGGGGAACACCCTGGATGGGGTGCCAACAATTGCACCGTCCTGTTCGTTACAAAATATTGAAATGAAAACATTGAGCTAATAAGCAAACAATTTTCTTTGGAAGTCAAGTTCAGCCAAATCTATTCATAAATGTAAACTACATGAGTTATTAAGAGCGAGACGCAGTAATTCAAAATACCCTGTCATTCCATACAGTTTATAAATCATTTTATATATTCATTCGCTTCACGGTTTATTGCAAATCCACTCTTGTCCACAGAGACAGTCATACACACAAATTCCTTAATTAACATAACAGAAGCATAATAAGAATCAAGCTGGCACTAATTAAAACAAGCTCATTTTCAAGAGCCTGCACACAATCTTATGTGCAATCTCAGCTCATTTATGTGAGGGTCTAGAACAGATTTAACCGTGATTTAATTGAACATGCCTTAATTGTTTCCTGACTAAGCAGGTGCTAAATGCATTACAATGTGTTTGTATAAGGAGGAACATGTTGCACATAGTCTGGCCTACACAACACGAGGATCTTTACCTGGGTCTGAGAATAAGCGGTAATGCACGTTCTCGGTTCTGAAGGAATCATCACTGAAGAAATCGATCAGACCTGCAAGAATATGCACTTACAGGCTGAAGCTGACTTCGATAACCTTCTTCCTCATCCTAACTTCTTGTCTACATCTGTGGAACCGACAATCCAGCCCCCCCCCCCCAGGTTTATGTTATACAAGAACAGACACAGGAGTCCACCTTTAGTCCATCTTTCAGGCTATGTTGTACCTTGCAGCGTTCACCCACTGCACAGTGCCTGGAGCCCTTACAGCAAACACGTGTGTGCATAATAACGGGCAAATCAATGCTTGGCATTGATCCTCACAAACCACCAGAGCCTGTTGGTGAAGTTGGACCAGTACTGCTGTTAATAGTGGTTTCTGTGTACACAGAACACAGATACACACAACCTTATCGTTTGCATTTTTTGAACAGCAGTAATTTGGGCTCCATTTCATTCTCTGGTCATTACCTGTCTGCTCTGGTGGAAGTATGTTTGGTAAGCACCTCGCTTTTGTTCTTAAAGATTCTATTGACGTTATAGCTATAGGCTAGTTAACGCAATAATCTCATGGTGTTGTGAATCTCGTCTTTGTCTGTGTCCGATTCCCCTCTTTATTTATATGTGGGCTTTTAAAGTTACCATTGTCTTGACTTAATGACATCTTAATGGTTACAATCATCGGTGTTCAACATAATATAGGTCAATGGAGCCTGATCAGCTCAGACTTCATGCAGAGGTTGGACAATGTTGTTTTATATGTGATATTTCCGATTCATTCATCCTGTCAGTATCACTGTGTGACTTCTTTGTGTATCCTTGCCATACTCTGTGAAGAAAAGTCAGATTGTTATTGTAGTTACAAACTGTAAAAATACATCTGTCCTGCAAGACACAAATTTATATGCCAATTAGAGCAACACCCCCCTCTGATGCATCTGGATTCAGCTGGTCCAAGGAGTCCTTATTGGAAATTTGTCATAACTGCAACTGATCACTGTTTAACAACATCAATACTCTCAAGTGATAATGTAATGTTTTACTTTTTTTTTTTTTTTTTTTCTGGAAGCCCTTAAACCTCAGAACAGAGGGTTAGTCACATGGAGCTTGTGACCATTTTCTCTATTTCCAAAATAAACAGGTATGGACCTGGAATTAAAGAAGTAATCTCTGTCATGCGTCCGAGGAACGTTTACAGTCACGTTGCAGTATAACTGTCATTTTTGCGCATACCTGTTCAATGTGAAGCATTGCTCGATGCATTACTGTTCTTTTTCTAAGCCCTTTGAAGGACAACTTTGACGAAGCTCTGGGCTGGTCTCCATGCCCCTTTCTCTCCTCTGCTCCACTGTGAGTGGAACTTGTCTTGTCCCAGCCAACCCCGTCTGGCTTTAGTCCTCCTGGGCTTTGACACTGCAATCTGGAGTCTATGTTCAGGGATGTAAATATTCACACTCTTCTGGCGCTGAATCAAAAGCTACAAGACAAGCATTGCCCTTCATCTTTTCCAACCAGCCCCCCAAACAGACTGAAAGTTTTTAAAAATCCATCTTATCTGTGGTGTAAGCTCATGCGGACATTAACGTACATGTATGTTATGTACAGATGTTATTGTTGTACAGTAAATTATTTGCGTAATGACTAAGTATATCTTTCTAAAAGAGACTGGGCAAAAATAAAATAGACTATATTATCTGGAATAGTCTGATTTGGTGTTTATGCTTTTACCCACTAATCAGGAGGATTCATCGCTGCTTCACTGTTTGAGCAGAAGTGGACAAGCAGAAAGCTTTCACATGCCATAATGAGCCAGCCCTTGGCAAAAAAAAAAAAAAAAAAAATGAAACATACAAATGAGTGAGCGCAAATGGACAGCGTGGCAATGCTATGGACTTGAGTGTGGGCTTCTGTGGCAAGCAGGAGAAGAGACGGAGTATAACCGAGGGGTGTGCGCTCTACAGGCTCACACACACGCACAAAGCACCCACACAAATATAGCACTACCCACAGACGCATCCGTAGCATTTGCACTCAGCATCAAAGCCCTAATAAATATGCACGCACGCGCTTGCATCGTACACGTGAATGCCTGCAAGGTTTGCTGTAACAGCCGTGTGACTGTGCCGCTTTTTTTCAGCCAGGCTGAGCTGCTGGCAGGCCAGAGGTGTGCCAGGCAGCCCTGACAGAAGCACACAGGGTGACAGGAATCAGCAATCAGCCTGGCGAAAAGGGGGGCAACCGGGGCTCACCGGCATACAGTTAGCAAGTCATTACAACAGATGAGAGATGTCACAGTGGAGAAATGCTCTTGGTGCATCTGTTGCAAGCATAACCCCCTCGCCCCCCCACCACCACCCCAAAATTCCAAAACCTGACAAGCTTCCAGTTCTTTCTCTCAGACTACTAAATTTAGTAGCTTGCCCTAGATTCTAGGTTTTACACCACTGTTGTGACTTCTTACTGTAAACACAGTCCTGTTCTGTCTGATAAAGAACAGTAACAAAACAGCATTTACATAAGTACATTATCAATATGAGATCCGATTGCAGTCTTAATGTTCCTGTGCACGTGTGTTTCTGCACATTGTTGCACGGGGATATATGCGTTGTGATAACTCGTAAGATGACCCGGAGTAACAAGAATTCGCAGAGTGAAAAAACCATCTTGCCCACGGAGTGGAGCAGCCCATGGATGCTCTGGGGCACGCAGCTTGTCTTCTCCCTACCCTCATATAGTCGCCGCCCGCTTGGTCGCCACTTGTCATCTTGCTTATCTCCACTCACAGTGCATCTGCTGAGGAAAAAGTCACCTTGAAGGACAGTGAAACGGCAGATAGGGTGGGTAAGGAAGCAAGTGGACAGAGGCTGTGCAGTGAAGTGGAAAAGCAAAAAAGTGGAAACTAAAAAAATCTCAATTTTAATCAAACACAATTTAATATTTTTCTTTAGTAATATGTACTCTATTTTGACTATATACACTGCTCAAAAAAATTAAAGGAACTGTTTTCTCACTAGTTTTGCATTTGGCTAGGGTCAGTATCACTACTGGTAGCATGAGGCGATACCTGGACCCTACAGAGGTTGCACAGGTAGTCCAACTCCTCCTGGATGGCACATCAATATGTGCAATTGCCAGAAGGTTTGCTGTGTCTCCCAGCACAGTCTCAAGGGCATGGAGGAGAT
>JAACJT020000086.1:5135524-5171824 GCA_009936485.2 Gymnarchus niloticus | reverse complement strand
CGCTATTTTGTTGGTGTCGGGGGTTGTGGAGATTGTTTTTTTGTTGTGTTGGTGAATGGGGTGGTTTGGGGTTTGGGGTGGGGGGGGGGGGGGGGGGGGGGGGGGGGGGGGGGGTGCACAGTAACCGCTTAGACTGTGTGGGTTTTTCAGTAAGGGTGGGACAAGATGTCCCGCTCGCATGTGTGCGAAGTCAATGGTGCGGCCTGCGAGCTGGACACATCTGTCATGTGACTGGATTGCGGGTGGAGATGACAAGTCCTCTGTGGCAAAGGGCGGAGGTTGACCTCATTCCTCTGCCCAGGTTCTTCATTGCATGCTGCCCCCCTCCCCCCCAGTCAATGTTTGCATGTGGGAGGTTTCCCCTACTTATTCGCCTCCTGTAAACAGAACATGGGCATCAAGGAGGTGTTTAAGCTTCCCCGCCCTGGAATTAAATATCACTTAATTAGTGTGCTGGACATGGTTAAATTAGCATGCAATAGCGGTGAACAGGTGTGTCGGCATGCTGCCGATTTAAAATGCGTGTAATCAGGGTGTGTGGACAGAAGGGTGTCGCCGAGCTGCCCCGTGATGATCACGGGCTACATGAACGCCTGTTTACCAGCAGGTGTTCAGCTCAAAGCGGCTGGCAACCTGGGACACGTCAAAGAGAGGAGGAGAAGCCTGGGAGGCTGTTTGCTGTCTGGCTGTGGAAGTCCACCTTCATTCATGTCCACTGTCCCCTAGCTCTAATGGCTAGCACCTTGAGCATTCTTTTTGTAGCCCAGTCCCCCAAGTTCAGTCCTGGGCTTTAGGCTGCAGTAGTCTTCCTCCTTCCTCCTTGTCATTCAGAGGAGGCTGCCTGACAGCGTGTCCCTGGTTCTGACAGCGTGTCCCTGGTTCTGACATCAAAGCTCCCTATAAAGTCCCCGAGGCTCAGTGAGCAGGTGGACGTCAGGACACGTACATTCAGATCCAGGCCTCCATGTTGCCTGTCACTAAGGGCTTTTTAATGGATCTGGGCTTTTTTTTTTTTTTTTTTTTTTGCAGCTGTTAACTTTCCCGAGATGATGAACGTGGAAGGTTGAGTATTCTTGTGTGTCTCCAGCCTGGCAGCTTTCCAACAATGCCAGCGTCAATTCAGCCCCTCTTAACCTGAGCCATCGGCTTCCATAATAATTAGTATAGTTAGCTTGTTTTAGCCCCCCTCGTGCATGCTAGTCCTGCACCCTCTGACCTGTGTGTGTGTGTGTGTGTGTGTGTGTGTGTGTGTGTGTTGCCCTGGCAGCCTGTGTGATGGAGGAGCCCAACCCCGGCTGCCAGGGGGCCTCCACGCCCCCCGAAGTCGAGGTACTGTTCAAAGTGGTGGGCCAGACATGCTTGTGTCATGCTTGGTTGTTTGTTTATCAGTCTGTCTGAATGCTCCCGTCTGTGTGAGGACCTCAAGTGCAGCTCCGTGCAATTTGGACAAATCGGGTCCCCGCATTACTTATGTCGCATTCTAAATTTAGCTGCCACAACCCTGAGGTCCTGCCTGTATTCGGCTCCTAGTGCATGCAGCGCCCTCTATTGATCTGGATTTGGATCTGGCTTCTGGATTTGACCATTTCTCCCCATTTCGAAACAGTGAGTGTATCACTGTAAAGCACACTGAGTGGTATGGCCTAGTCGGAAACTGCTGTCACACTACATGTAAACACAGCTGTGTTCCTTTCTTTCGCCTCTTTGTTTTTGTCTCTCTCCTTCTCCCTTCCCCCACCCTTCTTTCCCTCCCTCTTTGTTTGGCTTCTCTGTTCATTTGCTTGGTTCCCACCCAACAACAGCTGCCGGCCTTTGATTGGCTGATCCTGTAGGAAGGGGGCGGGCTCTTCTGACTTGTTGTGGTCTTTTTTAGTCCTGGGCTGGCTCAGTTCGTCATCTTCAGTATCGGCGAGGAAGCTGAGAGCACCTCTGCTCTCATTTAAAGCCCCGGCGAAGGCTTTTTTGTTTTCGATTTTAAATGTCACACTAAAGGGTGCTTCTAATTACACACTGGAGAGTCTGCTGGTCAGCTTTTCTGTTCAGTATATAAGGAGTAAAAATCCACTCCTCTTCCTCTCTCTCTTTGCTTTCATTTCTCTGGCTTGGCAGCCTCCCAGTCTGGCCCAGGGTCCCCTTGCCTTGATCTCGGTCCCGCAGCCAGGAGTCTAATGCTCGCCGAGGATGAGTCCCGCGCTGGAAGCTATCATGCAGGCGGATCAGAAGCGCTATCCCAGCAAGGGGGTCATGCTCGAGCCTTTCGTGCACCAAGTGGGGGGCCATTCCTGTGTGCTCCGTTTTGGGGAGAGGACCATCTGCAAACCCCTCGTACCCCGGGAGCACCAGTTCTACAAGAGCCTGCCGGCCGAGATGAGGAAGTTCACCCCGCAGTATAAAGGTAAGGCTAAGCGGATCGGCTCCTGTGTGGTCTGACTCGGGTCCCTCCTTGTCCAAATCCCTGCTATATATTGACTCTGCTGGTGCTGCACCAGCGACTCTTTCTACTCGAGGTACCTTTGTTGCAAAGTACAACACACCTTACTTGATACTGCAATTGGGGTTCACCTTTGAGGTAACCGGTTTGTGTATAGGATGGCGATGCTGGAACCAGTGGACTATGCTGAGTTGCCTAGCTGCTTGACGTCCACAAGTGGGCGCTCTTGTGTCATTAGCAGCTCCAGCCACTGGCTGTCCTTGTATTCTGTCAGTACTCCTGTGTCATCCTCTGGTACCCGCGTTTCAGTTCCTGGTGAACGGGACACCGATTATCAGGATGGTGCCATGTGAATCTGGCGCTATGGAATATGGGGGCTGTAGTATAACCATCTCTACCTGACGGGGAGATGATCCGGCTCGAGAAATTGTTTTTCACACCACAAGACCTCCACGATGCCAGGCAGGTGTGCTGTGGCAATCTCAGGATATCCTGTCTTTGCTCTGAACCTCTAGAGGTCTTTAGTCTTTTCTCTGGTTTTTTTTTTTTTTTTTTCCTTTCACCCTAACCCCTGACCTAAAACGGCCTAGTCTGACAGAAAGCTGCTCATCGGATGTGTCTATGAAAATGGTAGAGATGTGGGTGATTACAGAACAAGGAAGGGCAGCGCTGTTTGAAGACCTTGTGTCTTTTGAACTGTAATCTAAATGTGGTCCAGATATGTGAACGTGTATGGTGACACAGCAAACTCTCGGGTTACTGTCGGCAGTAGTTTGTCCAGGAAGGAGTTAACTCTCAGCTTGTGAAAGGTGATGACATCATTGCCTATGACATCACTGGTGAAGAAAGTAACCGCATAGGATTATATGTCCCTGGGTCCCAAAGCCTCGCAAAACTGCAGATCATGTACAGTTTATGTATTGAATTGAAAAGTTTTTTTTTTTTTTCCCCAAAAAAATCTGTTCATTCTTTTGCAGACTTTGATTTATTCATTTTTTTATTAATGAATGTGTGTTGTGTAAGCAAGTTCAAAGAAAGCAGTGTGTATTTTTGTCGTGAAATGGAGGTGTTTTGCGTTGTCCCTGTGACTGTCCTTCCAACCCTCTGTTGTACCCTTTTTAACCACAATGTGTCTAGCTTGTACCCCTAAATTGTGGCTTTTCCCCTTTACCCCACCCCCCCACCCCCCCCGACCATCAAAATGCCACTCCTGCCTTTGACTTGCAACAACAACCATTAACACACAGGCATTTGCTGGGGGTGGGAGAATGTGTGGCCATGCAGTTGTTCTCTATATATGGATTTTTTTCACTCAATAAAATGTTCTGATTTCATTGCCAATTTTAAACATTTGCAGCCCTCTTAATGGTGGTGTGTTTCTGGAGATTCATGGTTTATTAGCCTAATTGTGTGATGATTTTTCTTTTTTGTAATCACAGTCACTGAGGAGGTGTTAAGGTGATGTGTTTGAGGTGTTAGGCCTTAATCTCCTTTGTGCTGAGTGTACAGTCACGCATGGATGCTGTGATTCATCTGTTTCTCCAATAAAGCTGACGGTGACTTGCACAAGACGAGGCCTCCTGTGTGTGTTTGTAAGGGTGGGAGGTGGTGTCATCTCGTGTAAACTCGCACGGCCACAGGCTGCTAACGACACACCCACTTCCCCGTGTTCCCAGATGTCTCCATGTCTTTTGTGTGTCACAGTTTCTTTATGGCTTTTAGTCCAGTTTAAGAGGGGCAGAGAAACTGCTGTCCAAAAGACTGAAGACTTGGGTAAGAGTTAAACGATGTCCAGCTATTTTTTTTTTTTTCTGGGGCGCTCCTGTTATGTTTTTTAATGTTAACTGAGGTCATCTGCAGCTTGTTTCCTGTTGATTTCTTTCTCAGGCGTGGTGTCTGTCAGTTTCGAGGAAGACGAGGAGGGAAACCTGTGCCTGATCGCCTACCCCCTGCACAACGAGACGGCCGACCTGGAGAACGTGGACCCCGCTGCTGACTGCGAGCCCAAGCACAAGATGCTAAAGTGGGGCAACGTGAAGCCGCCGGTTCTGCTGCCCGACGGTGACTACTACAGCAAGGACAGGAGCAGGCAGATGCGTAAGGAGGACAAGATAAAGAGGTGAGGGGGTGAGGCTTAGCATATGGACCACCCACAATTGCTTGTGTATTCCTATAGAACCTCAGAGCAGTGCAGCGCTCACCTGTGTAATGAGGGCAGATCTCATTTTCTGTCATCATTCAGGAGTTCTGGCTCCTTTTAATGGGGCGGGGGGGCAGGGAGTTTTATAACCTATTTAAACTCTCAGAAGCATGTCATGTCTCAGAGGCCTCTCTCATACTAGGCCAGCATCTCTCCGGCTTGTAAAAGTTCTCCAGTGAGCATGCCTCTCTCACTCTCTCCCTGTAGCCACAACCGTGAGGACCGCGAGCAGGCTGAGGTGCTGTGTTACAGCCTGGACAAGGGCAAGGTGGTGCCCCAGATCAAGCACAATCCCTGGAGCCTGAAATGCCACCAGCAGCACCTCCAACGCATGAAGGAAAACGCCAAACACCGCAACCAGTACAGTATCCTTTCAGCCCAGTGGGTCCTGTGCTTACACGCGCTACCATCCCTCTGCTTTTTCCAACAGACCAGCTCAGATAGAGGACTAAGAGGGATGCATTTAGAAAGCCCCAGATATTGGTCTCAAAGGAAGTGGAATTAGATCATCGTTCAGTATTAAGAGAGGGAGGAGCTTCCTCTGCATGCTGTTTCCTCCTTGACTCGTGACCCTTCCCAGAATTCATCCTGCTGGAGAACCTGACTTGGCAATACAACATGCCCTGCGTGCTGGACCTGAAGATGGGCACGCGCCAGCATGGGGACGACGCCTCTGAGGAGAAGGCAGCCCACCAGATCCGCAAATGTCAGCAGAGCACGTCGGCCTCTATCGGGGTGAGGCTGTGTGGCATGCAGGTGAGCGGGCGGCCATCTTGGAAAGGGAGTCGGCAGTGAGGCCCGTGATTTCCTTGGCATTTTGAGAACACAGTTGTGATTCGGCAAATCTTGATGAGCTTGCCCCTTCCCTGTCCAGGTGTACCAGTCGGATTCGGGGCAGCTCATCTTCATGAACAAGTACCACGGGCGCAAGCTGACACTGGCCGGTTTCAAGGAGGCCCTCTTCCAGTTCTTTCACGACGGGCAGCGCCTCCGGCGTGAGCTACTGTCCCCAGTGCTCCGGCGGCTGCAGGAGATGCAGGCAGCGCTAGAGGCTTGCGAGTCGTATCGCTTCTACTCCAGCTCGCTGCTCATCATCTACGACGGCGACCCGCCACGGGCCCGGCGTCCGCGCCGCTGCCGCCACGGGGGCGAGGAGGGTGAGGAGGAGGAGGACGACGACGACGAGGAAGATGAGGAGGATGCAGACGCGTTCGGATTTCTTTGCGGTGCCACGGCAGGTGGTGGGCGCCCATCCGTGGGGGAACCGGGCCCCCTGGTGGACGTACGCATGATCGATTTTGCCCACACCACCTGCCGGCACTACGGGGAGGACAGCGTGGTGCACGAGGGCCAGGACAGTGGCTACATTTTCGGCCTACAGAACCTCATCAGCATCATCTCTGAGCTGGAGGACCACAGCACCGATTAAGCCACATTGTAGGCCAGTCCGGCCTTGATCCTGTTCTCACCGTGCACCGGGGCCGTGTGGCCACCAGCAGAGTCGCCGGGGGTGGTAGGAACACCAGCCTGCGAGTGTCGGCCAACTGACAGAGAGATGGCGGCCAGCTTTCTCTCCCTCTCTCGTGAAAGTGCAGTAGCCTTTCCATCACCGTGGAGACTAATAGATGTGTCTCTGGGTCTTCGGACCTCCTTTGGTGACGCTGACTCAGAGCTTCCTGTCTCTCACGCCATTAACAGTTCTCTCCGATCTGTTTTTTCTTTTAAAAAAAAAAAAAAATGGAGGGAAAAAATGGACAAAATGAAGCAAAACTAAATGGAAAAAGTGTAAACAGTCGTGCATCTTGAATTCCCTGATCCGCAGTAGTCCAACTCATGTCTATGAGCTGTCATCCAATGGTTTTTCCGATGGACTTCTGTCATCTCCTACCTTTGCCAGTCGTACTTCCACGGACTCCTCTGACGGGCGTTGGGATCAAACCGACCGACTGACGGCTAGAGAGGAAAAAGAGAGGAGCCAAAGTGGAACAACTGGATTCTTTGTGGTGCCATTGTCCCTCTGATGGATGAAGGGAGAATTAGCAAGAAGACTGTTTTGGGGAGGGACACATGGGGACATTTGTCACCCTAACCCCCCCTTACTTAATGTTTCCTCTCCCGTTTATCCCAATTTGTCATTCCTAGTGACTGGGGGGGTGGAGTGTTGATATCATGATGAATTATAGAAAGAGACTATATAGATCTTTATTTATTTTAAATATTTGTTACAAAATAAAATGGAAAGCCAACTACATTCCACATTGCTGTTAATGTTATGTCAAACGTTCATACACATACCTCTGTCTTACCTATGTGTTGAAAGTATGTTGGAGCAAAAAAATAAAGAGGATTTTTGTTTGTAGTAAATTTGGGTGTTGTTCCCGGTCTTCTTGCGCCTACTTTAATGTGTAAAAAGAGAAACGTGGAGGCGATTTCAGCTCAGGGAAAATCAAATTTGACTTTCCGCAGTTTGCTTAAATCAGCAGAAGTGAATGTAAATCCAGCTGGTCGTGAGTAGCTGTTTGTGCAATAAACTGCTGATCCTGAAGTAACAACATTCAGCCCCAAAATCTGAAAATCTGAGCCAGCCACACTAACCTGAGCCGGACTTCAGCAATAATTTTAAAGGCTCAACTCACCTCAGCATTTCGTAGTTTAATTTGGCTATTTTATACTTTTGTCCAAATTTTGTGGTTAATGTTAAATTGTCACTGTGACAGATAGTGGCCTGCTAGGATGTACTGAATAAACTATTCTGAGCTGTCACGAATCAACATAAACTGACAATTATTGTCTCTGCCAGATGGTGACTCATTCTATCCTATCCATCAAGAGCTCAGTTGAAAAATTCTGCTGGATGCCCCCAATGCACTACTTTTTAATCACCCTGCTCACCTTTTAACCACTGACCCAAGCTGGTACTCCACACACTTTTCCAGGATGGTCTTTACGTTTCTTTAAATGTGACCAGTTAAGTTTGCCGATCTGGTAAATGTGCCAGGACTGTTGTTTTTCCAATGAGAGTTCATCTGTCCACCTGCCATCTTCTGGTTAGTAGTCCCTGAAATGGGAGCTTGTGTCTGATAGGCTTACCCTAGTCGATTGACACCGAACGAGAACGTGCGCCCTGTGGGGTTAGCCGGACTGCCGTCGCCATCGACTTGAGTCAGTGAGCATGCATCAAAAGGCTGACTCATTGTTTACTGAAGCTACCATTCTCATACGGGCCCCGTTGACTCAAAATACATCAACACATCTGAGGTAATGAGGGTTTCTCATTATCCGGAAAAATCAAGGTTTTTGACGGACTAAAATGCAGAATCTGCTGTGTCTGAGGTATATGCTGTTGGTGTGGGCATATATGAGAGAACCTGATTATGAATTAATGGACGCATGTCCTTAAAGGTGTCATGGCACATACAGGCTGATTGAATATCTAAGATAGCAAGCAGTTCGGCTTATTCAGCGCTAACAATGTGACATCTCACTGACCTGATTTTTGCTGCGCAACCATCCAATTAATACTATCTGGTGTACTTAGTGACACTGAAAGTGTGATAGGATTCAGAGTAAAAGCTGCATGTGAACAGTCCCAGAACATGTATACAACCTCATGGACATGAAGGCATCCCTGGTTACATCTTAGCTGAGTAAACTGAACTTATGAAGATCTGATCTGTCTACAGATGTTGTCTGTACAACTTGCTGAAATCACAAGGGTACTATGAACCTTACATTTCAAGGTCTTGTTGAAATTGCTATTCTTTTTTTTTTTTTGTAGCCACCGTGTAAGATAGGATAGCATTTCAGTTCCATGAAATACCTCTGCTCTTTGCTGTACTAGCTTTGTCGAGTTGGGGGGGGGAGTTTACGTAAGAGTTTAGCACATCCAACTTACAGAAAGAAAACATGACAGATAAATTTCTGCATAAATCCACGTCAATTACATTTTGCTGATGTGTCCCGTGTTCAGTCCTCATTTGGATGTCTGTGTCCCATGCCTTTGGGATGTGTACCAGCAAACTACTGTTCTTCAAGACCCATGTCCAGCAACTGTTGCCCCCACCCCCCACATCCAGCCCTTTTTTGGAAGATACCAAAGGTCAATGTCTCCATTTCTCTCAGAGGTGGTGTTTCACACACTTTTGCACCTGAATTGGCAACGATTCAAAATTCCTAGATCTTTTACAAGAGCAAAGTTCAAGTACGTGCTGACTGTTGAGTTTGCTTACTTTTTAGCCATAGATCAAAGTGCGATACAATGAAATGTCCAAGTTGGCAAATGAGAACTGCTGATGTGGTCCAGGAACTCAGTGTCCTTTCACAAAAACAACATGGCTTTAAAATAACAACATGAAACTGAACCATGGGATGTTCTTCATAAAATATTATTTATACACACTCAACCCTGGTCATTTAAGGCTATATACACGCTCATTAGATTCACTACTTTAATAAGACCGGAAAACTGAAACGGTGTGGGTGGACCCTATGATCAGCAGCAGATTGTATGAGGTTGTGTAGTGTAAACCTAATGGGACTTATCCCTGGCAAGTGTTTTTTATGATAGCTGACCAAGCGCTGACGTTACATAACTTTGATTGTGCAAATGCAAACACGTTGTTAATATTGGCACCAATATATCAAACACAAACGTGTTTTTTTTTTTTAAAATGACAGTAGTTTTGAAACCAATGACATATCAAACCATCCCTCCAGAGTCACAGTGCGAGTGAGGACTGGACACTCTGAGTCCATCGCAGGACACCTGACCTACATGCCTTTGAATGATGGGAGGAAATGCCGTGCTATCCAGAGAAAACACGTTAAAGCAAGGTTATGTAAACTGTCCAAGCTAGTATATGTACCCAGAGGGCACATATAAAATGATATGACAGACCTGTGTATGACATCAACGTATAAACAGTTACAAATATGATGTTCTATAGTTTAACTGCCCGGTGTTTGAGCTCTAAGTCACACTTATTATGCAGAAATTGTTCTTGTAGGAAATAAGTCGAGGCTTGAAATCGTTCATCGCAGGAAAATGAAAGATAAGGTGAACTGAAGGAGGCAAGTGAGAAGTAGCCGATTTTCTTGATATCGTCTCTTGGTACTGGGAGAAGGAAGCACTCGTCCTTGATAGAGCCTCATCCCAACACACCGTGGTCTGTTTAAATTGAGGACAGGATAAGCTAAGAGCAGCTAACAGGGAGCTTTGATCTCTTCATGTATCTTAAATTAGAATGCTACTTGAATGTATCCCATGACCTTTGTAATGCTTTTCCCCTTTACAATATTCTGTTATAGTCGCATAGTCACATGACCCCAATTCACCTGCATATATTTCCATGTGGTACTGATCTGCGGGTACAATTTTATGTGGGTTTGCTTGTTGTTTTCCTTGGTTGTGTTTGCCTGAGATTTTTCATGTGTGTATTTGATGGTGGAGGGGAGGAGTAAACAAAACTAGGTATCTATTTCTGTATGAGGGCAATGACATTAGGCAATACATATATGTATGGATCTCGAGGTAGCAGAGACACAAAGGCTTGATCGCACATTCATGCCGTGCCACTGGTCCATCCAGTGCAGTGGCATCAAATGAACAAAAATGAATAAAACCTCAACCAGGTGCACAGTGTAGAGTAAAGGCCTACAGGTCAAAGTAAGAACATTTAAGATTCCTTGTGTTTCCATAGAAGAAAATGCTTGCTCTTAGCTAGCCAAGTCATTTTGCAGTTGAATCCATGTGTGTGCTGCATGTCTGGCAGTGTGCTTCAGCTGGACTCCAGCTGTACTCCAGCTGTGCCTGAATGCCCAGGTATCGCATCTGCATCTTATGCCGTGCAGACAAAAAATGCACAACGCTGCGGTAGCTCACTGATCATGCACGTTAGCAGAAAAACATGTTGTACCTGCACAGAGCTGAAAGAACAGAGTACTATTCGAGTTGGAAAGATACTGCGTCTTTGACAATACAATGGTGTGGTTTTCCAGATAATCAAATTGAAGAACACCCCTTATTTTACATAGTTGGGCTATAAGATAAAGGGTGCAATGAAAAGATCAGTGAGTTCGGTTGGGAGCGTAGTCCCTAAGCATAGTCAGCAGAGACCGCTTGGCCGATGGCCACAACCCTGCAGCTGACCCACCTTGTTCCCAGGGCTGTGCCTGATGTCTGCAGGATTCTGACATTTCCCCAATTGCGATGCCCTGCCAATTCAGACTCCCTCCTGCCCCAAACTCAGTCCAATTGAGAATCAGTGGCACTGTATGAAAAATGACAGTGCAGGATCATCCGACTCAATTGAACAGCATAGAGAAATGCTGCCGGAAAGAGTGGGCCTAGATTACCAATGAGCCTTGTGCAAAGCCAGTTGATTCTTACCCCAAAAGGCTTAAAGCTATTTTTCCTATAGAAGGTGGCAGTGCAAATATTATGTGAGGAATGAATACTTATGGAACAGCATTTTTCACCTTTTTTCTTTTGTTTTTCCAGAATATTTTCTAACAAAAAATTGTCACATTAACATAATTAAATCTGAATTCAGTGTCATGGTTTGGAAAAATAAATTTTGAGGTAGGCTTTGTAATTCCTTAAAATGAGGAAATTGGACAAGGTTCTGAATACTTTTGCAAGGTACTGTATATGCCCTTCGCTTGGTAGAATTTTCATAATTTGGTTTTATAAGTCATACAGGATGTCACTGTATCTGTCATGTGAGGATGCAGTGTTCTTCTGTTTTACCAGCATACTGGAATAAAGGTTCCCGCTGACTTTCGGGGCCAGCGGCTTTATTGCGAGAAGGACGCCACTGCATCACCTGATTAGCACGTCGTACTGACTGGTGGAACCTGATGGGGAGCCGAGCCTCACGTCCCAGAGAACAGTGTGTCCTGAACTCAGGGGCCAGCCTCGAGACACCGTATACTGCAACCGAAACGACACTCTACCACCCACGTTCCCAGAGCTCACGACCCAATAACCTCAAACCCTGCGAGTCAGTACAACAAGATGGCTCACGCAAATCAGAGAACAGCCCTGGTAGCAACAAGCACATCAACAGTAAATTCTCGTACAGCGATAACGAAACTCTGGGGCATGTCCTGTTAGTCATATGACCACATTAACCAATAAAAATTATGTTCAGTACACAGGTACAAGTATGGTGTAAGCTTCCTGTTTAAGAAGGAAGTTGTATTCCACGTCCTTCATCTGAATAACAGCACTTACAAATAGCTGACCTTGGGCCTGCTATGTCATGCAGTCTGGCTAGAAGCTGAATCCATTTTTGCCATGTTTCCATTATCTTTAAGGGCATATATAAAACAAGACATGATTCATGCACTCTTGTGGAGGCCTTGTGACTAAAGATGGACAGAATTACTGTATGCTGCCAGCTACTTCATTTGTGACTTTATAAAGTTCCATTGGGTTTAAGAAGGCAGCGCTGGACAGTGCTAAGCAGTCCCACACACCCTAAAAGCTCATTATCATTATCTCCATCAGTACTTTGGCTGTGCTGTCGGTGTTTGCTCTGTCACTCTCAGACACACACACACACACACACACTCACACACTCTCCTCTTTCCTTTTTTGGTCTCTCTCAGATTCACCTACATACAAAGAGACACAGTTAAAACTCAATTAAGAATATATCAACAGATAGAGATAAGTTATCTAACTGCCACTTTTGTTGTACAGACACTCATATATCTGAATCATCTTCTAGACCGTGATTAAAAAAGGATAGATGCCTTTACTGAGGCCTTTGGGCTAACTATAAACAGTACCAACAAAGCAGTGCATGTATGCTTATGGTAAGTGTTATGGCAAAATAACCCAGGTTAAACAAACAACACTGTCATTTAGTAAAAGTGTGTGACAATTCTTGCTATATTCTCAATCACTGGCTGAAATATTGAAGAGCTTTTTTATTGACTGACTTAATTAAACTGATGATAGCAGCTGAATCACCATCAGTACTGATACTGGACCACAGACTGTATACAGCATCTGCTGGTTAAATTATGAATAGCTGAATATGGGAAAAAAAGCAAAAAATTCATCTGTCTGTGTAGGATTTCAGTCATCAAGGTCATGGTAATCCTGAATGCTTGAGTTGAAGACAACTGGACTTCTTAGGTTCTTGAAGACGTTTCGCCTCTCATCTAAAAGGCTTCTTCAATTCTAAAAGCTGACGGGGAGTCCCAGGTATTTAACCTCTCGTGGGGGTGTCACCTTGGAGACGGTCCTGACATGTAGTAACAGGCCAGAACATGTCAGGACATGTCAGGACATGTTTGTGAATCGTTGCCCCACCCTATTACCGTGTGAGTTGTTAAGGTCACATGGGTCGAGATGTAAATAGCTGTCCCAAGACTACGTTATAGGTGGCTGATGGTGTCGTAGGCCACCGCCTCTGTTCAATATTGGTCATTCCAGCTGGACATAGATGGCCTCCTTTACTCCTCTTTCAAACCATCTGTCTTCTCTATCCAAAATGTGAACATTAGTATCCTCAAAAGAATGTCCTTTCTCCTTTAAGTGTATCCTTTTAAGGGCAAAAAATTGAAAACACTTAAAGTATCATAATTTTTGTTTGTCACTTTGGAAAAATTATTGAGGCAATTCAATAATAAATGAAGAATGGCAAAGCAAAATTTTACAGACTGATATGTTTACATTTTACAGACCACGTTACATTTTTACAAAAATGGTCTTTTTGATGCTGTGCTGCCCTCTGCCGCTAGAAATTGGTAAAAAAGAAAAATGAATAATAAATAAAAATAAAAATCTGTTTTGTCAATCTCTACGTTATGTTTAATTGGGAGAATAGTTTATTCAGAAAGACTGGCGCATACACAGGTTGTAGCAGATTTTTTTTATAGCAATTAAAGCTGTTGTATACATTCAATAATACTACTATTGTTCAAGGAGTGTTCGCTATTAGTTTAGGAAAAATATGAATTTTGGACTCAAGTAAAAATAAGTATAAAAAAGAAAAACTACTAATGTGAGTTAGAATACGACCTTAGTGCAATAACTTGGTACATTTATTGAACGTTAACTAAGAAACACAAAAATGTGATTTTATCAAATCAATCATCTAATAAATGTTATTATGTAATATGGTACATATATCATATGTTGCCATGCATTGATTCTGTATCCTTTCCTGGATTCTCCGCCTCCTCACTGACTGACTGTCACCCTGTATTGGACAAGAGGTAATGTTGATGGATGGATGGATTGATTGCTGCTTGGGTATAAGGCTTGGGTTCTGGTTTACCACATGCAGCACAGAAGACCTAGTCGCACCTGTAGATGAAGACCATGTGTGTACTAATAAAACTAGTCTTAAAAATGGGTTAGATGAGCAAACCGAAAACATGCTACAATAAAAAAAAATACACACGGCTTCATCCAGCTAGTACTCGGCGTTTTGACTCATTGTAGGGGTTGGGAAACTGGAAAAACTGAAAGGTTCTTGGAAATTATGGATGGATGGATGGATGGAACTGTCATGGAAGCAAGATGCTTTATGCACAAAGCAGCATCATTTCTGGCACGCAACAGGACGAATAGCCACACATCAACGCTCAACACACCGCACTCAGGGCAAGCGGGGCCCTCGGCCTGGCGGAGGACTGCGCATGCGCCTTCCCGGAAGGCGGTCCAGCTCCTTATGGTGACGTGTCTCGAGACGGCTTCCTTTCCGAGCCAAGGGGCGAGCTGATGCTACGGTGGCTGTCCTGTTCCGCTTTACGGGGACTGTTTTAAACTGGGTCTTTGACACGACATCATGGGTAGTAAGTAAAATCTTCACCCAGCTACGGTTCCATATTTCGTGTACTCACGTTTTCATTGATTAGGCTTTGTGGTTGAGCTGTAACTGCTTAGCACTCCTGTGCAATACAACATTCAGCGAGGTGTAACAATGAAACAACTTCTTTTGAGTCAAAATCAATCGATCCTTCTTAGTCGGCCTGTGTGTCAAACTTAGAACTTGTTACCCAGTGTGCATCAGTTGAATTCGATCTACAGTACTCTGCAGAGACAGTTGTTAGTGGAATCTATAACCAGATATTGTTTTAAAAGGAAGAGTAGTTAGAATAACTATCAAACAGACATTGTAACAACTGGTAAGTGTATTGTAGTGATGGAATAAGTGAGGCTTCAAAACCCGTGATGGGAGGGAGAATCGCGAACGACCAATCAATTCTGGGTATTGTCGACGTTGATTGGTGGTTCGGGATACTCCCCGCCCACCACGGGTTTTGAAGCTTTATTTAGCGCCAGCATTGATTGGTTAGTTCAGGATACTCCCGTCCCCTATGGGGTTTGAAGCCTCATTTGTTCCATCACTAGTGTATTGTAGGACTGATGAGGTATCGGTTTGAACATCATTTAGAACACCAAGAACCTTTCACCGGGGCTTTGGTTTTAAAAGCTCCTGTCTTTTGCATTAGTATGTTTCATGTACTTTGTAATATAAAGTGAAATACTTTAATTCTGAGTTACAAACAAACCCACATAAACTGGAAATGCAATATGTGAAATATTTATAAGCCTGCTTACATGGAGTATATTCTTGGAGTATGTTCTACTTACATGGAGTATATTCTTCTACTTGCATGGAGTATATTCTTCTACTTACATGGAGTATATTCTTGGAGTATATTCTACTTACATGGAGTATATTCTTGGAGTATATTCTACTTACATGGAGTATATTCTTGGAGTATATTCTTCTACTTGCATGGAGTCTATTCTTGTACTTTTTTGCCAGGTATACATGCCATTTTTGCACGGCATCCTTAATAACATGCATAAAAAGTTTTTCTGTTTTTTTTTCTTTTTTTAGTTAAGTTTTTGGAAGTAATAAAGCCCTTCTGTGCTGTATTGCCAGAGATACAAAAGCCAGAAAGGAAGGTATGTGTTCATTTTCGTAATCTGTGGTTTTCTGCTCAGTCACAAACTCTTACTGGGTTAAAAATGGTTTTTTTTTTTTTAATTTTTTTTTTAATTTTCAATTTTCAGATTCAGTTCAGAGAGAAAGTGTTATGGACAGCTATCACGCTCTTCATTTTCTTGGTGTGCTGTCAGGTAAGACATGATCTCATTAAATCTGACCATATGTAGGTATTATTCCATTGATTGGGTGGGACTTTGTGTCTTGGCTTGTGTGATTATTTTTTTTTTTTTTTTTTTGTGCATTTTGCGACCCTTTCTCTATAATTTCAGATTCCATTGTTTGGAATCATGTCATCGGACTCTGCAGATCCATTTTACTGGATGAGGGTCATCCTGGCCTCTAACAGAGGTAGGGTTGTGTGTAGCCTTTTTCCTCCTTGGGTTGTTATGAATGAAGTTCGTTCATTCAGCAGCCCATTTCTTCAGAACAACTCCGACCCGGTTTCCAGTAGCTTGGATATCTCTCGGCAAGCTTCGGTTTTCCCAGCTTCCCAAATTGAAATAGCGGTTGCTTCTGTGTTGTAAAGACTATCGCTTCCTCGTGATGGCATCTCCGTCTTTCTGAGCTCACTCTTCATTCTGCCCCCTCAGGTACCCTGATGGAGTTGGGAATTTCTCCCATTGTGACTTCTGGGCTCATCATGCAGCTGCTGGCTGGGGCGAAGATCATCGAGGTTGGGGACACGCCCAAAGACAGAGCCCTCTTCAATGGAGCTCAGAAATGTAATTTTGCCTCCTCTGGTTATGCCTTTGTCTTGGTGTTAGCTAAAACTTTAGCATTGACTCCGGTTTCCGTGTGTGTGTGTGTGTGTGTGTGTGTGTGTGTGTGTGTGTGTGTGTGTGTGTGTGTGTGTGTGTGTGTGTGTGTGGTTTTTCTTAACTGCAGTGTTTGGCATGATCATCACCATTGGTCAGGCCATCGTCTATGTGATGACTGGAATGTATGGAGACCCATCAGAGATGGGAGCAGGAATCTGCCTACTCATTATCATCCAGGTGAACTTCTGATTTACTCATGACTAGCTAAGAAACACTTTGAACCAAGGGTGTTCATTGACCATCTAGAACTCCAGTCTGAATCAGAGTTAAGCAGATAAACACCAACTGAATACTTCTACTTTGAGTAATCATCTGTCTGTGAGGGTCAACATTAGAATAGACAGGTTCTTGTTTATGACCCAGTCAGTTTTACAAATGGTCCAAACTGTTTGTGTCTTTGGGTGTCTTGTTTCTGTAGCTGTTTGTAGCCGGTTTGATCGTTTTGCTACTGGATGAGCTGCTGCAGAAGGGCTACGGTCTGGGTTCGGGAATCTCGCTGTTCATAGCTACCAACATCTGTGAGACCATTGTCTGGAAGGCCTTCAGCCCTACCACCGTCAACACTGGAAGAGGTAGGTACCTCAGTGTACATACTGATTTAAAGAGAGTAGACCCTAAATAGAACATGTGGTACAAAAAATACTTAATTTGGATATTATAACCTCACATACCTTATGCTTTAGCAGGGTTGTTTATATAGCTTAAATTAGCACAGGTGGTTAACTCCAGTGTTCAGCTGAGTGCTCTCATTCACTGGTGTCCCCTTTCTTTATTCAAAATGCTATATATTGGTATCTACTGCTCGTTGAAGCCTAATTGCTTAAAATGATTGGTTGAAAAATGCACGTTTTTCTTGTTTTGTGTCCTTCAGGGACTGAGTTTGAAGGTGCTGTCATCGCCCTTTTCCACCTGCTCGCCACACGCACAGACAAAGTGCGTGCGCTAAGAGAGGCCTTCTACCGGCAGAATCTGCCCAACCTCATGAACCTCATTGCTACCATCTTTGTGTTTGCTGTGGTCATATATTTCCAGGTCAGTAGGGGGCTGGGGGGTTCTGTATGTTCTCCAGCGTGTTCCTGTCTTTGAGGTTTCACTGCTCATTGTGCCTGCTGGACTCGAGAGATCGGGACCTTTCTGCAACTTATTAGCATTGTTCTCTCTTGTAGGGCTTTAGAGTGGATCTGCCCATCAAATCTGCCCGCTACCGTGGCCAGTACAACACATATCCCATCAAGCTGTTCTACACCTCCAACATTCCCATCATTCTCCAGTCGGCGCTGGTTTCCAACCTCTACGTCATCTCCCAGATGCTCTCCACCAGATTCAGTGGAAACTTCCTGGTCAACTTTTTGGGAACCTGGTCTGTAAGTATGCATGTCAGCAAGTTAAATGTTTCTAAAAGGAACACTAACACTGTCTGTTGTATATTCATTAAACGGTATGGGTATAATCAAGTGTGTGGTCCACCTCTTCCGCACAGGACGTTTCTGCTGGTGGCCCAGCTCGAGCCTATCCTGTCGGTGGCCTGTGCTACTACTTGTCACCTCCAGAGTCCTTTGGCTCAGTTCTAGAGGATCCTGTCCATGCCGTGATCTATATTGTGTTCATGCTGGGTTCCTGTGCTTTCTTCTCCAAGACCTGGATCGAGGTGTCTGGATCATCTGCCAAAGATGTGAGTGCGACCGCGTGCTTGTTCCCAACGCCGTGTTGACTGTACAGCCGTCATGGGGCTGCACCACGTCATCGATGCTCCCTCGGTATTTGCGGGGTCTGGCCTGTTCTCATGTGAAACGTGTGTTCCGGGCAGGTGGCCAAGCAGCTCAAAGAGCAGCAGATGGTGATGAGGGGCCACAGGGAGACATCCATGGTGCATGAGCTCAACAGGTGCAGCTAGCTGGCCACGCCATCCCGCATGGCTCCTGTGCCGTTTCGGTCCTCTCCCTCAGTATACTCCACAGTTTTCAAATTCCTAATTCTTCTCCTCCCGTCTGTGTGCAGGTACATCCCCACTGCGGCGGCCTTTGGCGGGCTCTGTATCGGCGGCCTGTCCGTGATGGCAGACTTCCTGGGCGCCATTGGCTCTGGGACTGGGATCCTGTTGGCTGTGACCATTATCTATCAATACTTTGAGATCTTCGTTAAGGAGCAGAGTGAAGTAGGCAGCATGGGTGCTTTGCTCTTCTAAAGAAAGGAGTTTGGAGGTTTCTTTCTAAGAAAGAAATGGTTAAAACCACCTTTTTAGCTGCTTTCTCCTCAGTGCATGGCTGTCTCTTTGCAGCTTACAGGTTGGGCTTTAAGCTGCCAACCAGGTTCAAATGTGGTTTACTGGCAATGTAAATAAATCAGGATATCACTTTTCTCTGGGGAGTTTGAGTAGGTTTCTCTGGCATCCTTTGAGGTTTGTATTTAGCTATTGGGGGAAAAAAAAAAAAAAACATCATTTGTTTTCCTTTTTTAATCCATTAGGTCAGGGGTGTCCAATCTTATCCGCAGTGGGCCGATGTGGGTGCAGGTTTTCATTCTAGCCAAGCAGAAGCCACATCTGAGTTCATTGAAAGCCAAGCTCAACCGATTAAACAGGTGGAATCAGGTGTGGCCCCTGCTTGGTTGGAATGAAAACCTCCATTCACACCGGCCCTTGGTGGAGACCCCTGCATTAAAGAATTTTGTGGCGGTATCAGTCTCTATGCCAGGCCGCTGAGGCTTCCAGCGTACTTTACTACTTTAACCGAAAATGCTATCACAAGTCTTACTGAGTACCTTGGGTTACTTCTGTCTCCCTGCTAATTCATGGTAGGAGAGATATCAAATATATATCAGCCTCTGATTGGCAGGGGTTGGGTGAATGGCTGGATTTTTCACTATGATTATTACAAAACACTTCCTGGATTTCACCTTTTTATGTATTCCCAGTGTAAAATCACATTAAAATGACCTTTATGGACAATTTTGCTACAATACTCTTTCTTAATCCTTGTTATTTTATTCTAGGCAATACTTTTAATGGGTGATTTTTCACTTTTCTTCTGCTGTTTAATCCTGACATTAATTGCAACAAAAACTGTCAAAGCTCACCACAGTTTGGCCTGAGCAGTCTTGTAATCTGCACTGATCTTCTTAGATTTACATCACTGCATCTCGTTCAGTGAGTTATGGACTCTGGATGTATGGTGTACAGTTCCATTCTGTTGTATTGGCTGGTGAAGCATTTCTTTATCCTGGTCAGCTGATGTCTGTTCCATCTCTTCTAGTTCAGCTCGTACGGCCCTACTGGTTATCAGGCCAATGAGATATCAGTGCTATGGATGGTATGGTTTAACTTGTGTTAAGTCAAATATAATGACAGTTGTCTGTTTTGTTTCGTTTGTTAAAGTTTATCAGGTGAAAAGTCAGTGTAACCATACGTAATCGAAACACTTCCAATCAACCAGTGAGGTCATCTTTGAATGGCAGTTCGTTTTTCTGCTTTTGGAGCCACGTCACCTCAGATGCCAGCTGGGTTTGGGTGGTCCAAGAGTGTGATGTACCTGACAGGTTGTCATGGCTGAGCTGCAGTACGGCAAGAGAACATGCAGATGTACACGCTGGACTATGTGGCTTCCTGGTTACCATGGTTTCATCATTCCTCTACATCATCCTGGCACCACCTGACAAACTTAATCTGTTGCCAGCCTGACTCCTTATCCACTGAACTGGATGTTTGACTGAATATTGAAACTATACTCTTTTGTAAAACTCTGCCATCAGTTTTGCATCTGTGTGGAATAGCTTAAAGCAGGTCCTGAAGGTTCCAAGTTTCCAATGAATTCTTCTGGGTCTCTGCATCGTTTCTGTGTTATCTTGGCTGTGCAGTGAGGTCTGAAAATTATCTTGTAGCTTTTCTGTTTAAAAAAAAAATAAAGTTTGGTTTACAGTATAAATAAGCAGTCATTTTAACAGATCCTAAAAGAAATCTGGCCAATTTTGTTTTGTAATCTGCTTATATCTACATAAGTGCACACATCTGCTCTAATATATGAAGCAGATCATATTGTCTTCCAGCAGTCTATCCAGTGCAGGATCAACCAGGACCTTGAGCATGTCACATACAACATGGGGTGGGATTGAAACCTACAACCCTGCAAGTATTGGGTGGCTGTACCTCCTACTGCACCAATCATGCGGCACTCGTAAATCATATTGCTTGTGTAATTTATAGACGTATGTATTCTGTTGTAAGAATATGGCAATTTTTTTCCAAGCAACTGAAAAACATGCCACATTTGGTCGGGCAGGGCCTGATAAAAATTGTTCAGGGTTTTACCACTTGTCATTTCAACGGAAGCAATGAGAGTTTTGATTGACAACTTATACAATATGACGTTTCAAATCAATAACAGGTCTGCAAGCACTTCAACACCAAGCTGTTGTTGGTTATTTGTTAATGGGTCTGGATGACAAACCACATATTGGCAAGCCAAGAGTAGAAGATCTGCCACTGCCAGCTATTTCGAATCTCGTGCTTCCAGCCTCGTGGTGCTGTTGAGTTTAATGTTGCCAATATGTTAATGTAAAGTGGACACCGGCTTGTTCATGTTTGTCGGAAAGATCAGTAAAGATGATCTACTGAAGTACTCACACTTACTGGTAACCAATTAAAGGCAAGCATTCAGATTACATAAAAGTCAGAAACAGTAGTTAAAATACTTTAAACCTGCACTAAAGTTTAACAGCCAGTTAAGGAACAAACTGCAGATCACAGCAAGGTAAATTTTATGCTGACCCTACTGGCTCCAAAGTATCTTCTCGATAATTTGATTATCCAAGGGGAATGGATTTTTTTCCCTCTGAGATGTTTGAGTTTCATGCAGATGTCGTTGTGAGGTTTGCTGCGAGTCTAACACAAACAGGCTGAAGAAAGCCTAGGAAACGTTTTGATGATTTCCAGCCATTTTTATTATCTTGGTGCTGGTGAAGGGAAGGTGGCTGAAGGCCAGGAGTATGGGAACAGGAGATTCAATATAATACTCTTTACTCCAGAATAGGATCAGTTTAGCTAAGTCAGTTAATGATTACTGATGACATAGTCTGAGTAATTGATGATACTGGACAAAGCAGTTTTAAAACGTGTTTCCCATCCAGTAAACTTTGTCACTCACATCCCTTCATTGGTGTGTATTGAGTTATTTCTTGTCTTCTTATTGCTATTCCTTTACTCTGTTCTGCTCTGAAACATGAATCCAGCTTCCCTCCTAGATATTAAAAGGTGTTATCTTCACCTTGTTGGTATCAAGTAATAAAATCAGGAAAATGTTAAAAGACATTTGGGTTTGAAGATACCTGCCACATTTTATTATATCAATTCTATTGTCTCCAGCACTTCAAGCTTTCCCTTATGGTACCCAGAAATGTTCCTTCTTGGAACAAGATATCTGCTGAGAAAATAACACCAGCCCCTCCCAGAATCTGGATCCAGTGCAGCTGGCATAGACTATAACCTGTAGGTTGAAGATGGTCAGTTAAATTTTTGTTTGTTTGTGGTTAGCAGACAGTCCAAAGGTTTGGTCTGTGTTAGCCTGTCCTTCTCCCATCAGCAAAAAACTTAGTTATGTTACTTTATTTCTAGCAATGTTTGCCAATTGGTTTAAGTGGCACTTTGTAATTTGTTGGATCAATGATTATTGGAACCATGTCTGCTTTGCTGCAACGATTGGTTGAGCAAATGGGGGGCTTAAGGCAGCTCAGCCAATGAAAAAAAGGGGAGGGGTTACTGTCTGCTACATCGCGTCTGTACCTTGGCAATTCTGCTGATCAATAATCTAACCCAGAGGTCAGTGGACTCCAAAGGCCAGTTTTGTCGTGCGTGTAACTGTCTTTGTAGCCCTACGCACTTACTGAAGATTGCCACTGAAGAGCACTTTCACTGTTGCCGTGTAACTCCTTTTGCATTGAGAGTGTTGGTCTCCACAAGATTGTTTCCACAAGATGTGCACGTTGAAGCAGCTTTGTGAGGGGTTACCGCTGAACCCCCTGCCATTGAACAGAGGAAGGGACCCCAACATTCCCCACGCTCCGGTCCGCACTCCTGACTTATCACCCCAAGAAGAGAGGGTAAGAAGAGTTTCATTATTAGGTCTTGCACTGAGATAGCACACCGATTCATCTGCTTTTTAAAACGGTCGTGTTTCTATCAAATTTCTTCTGCATGGGAAATAACAAGTACTTGTTATTAATTCAAGTTTCCCAGTGGGGGAAAAATGCTGTGTTATTTATATGAATTTGTCATTTAATTGATAAATGTTTATTTGATAACATCTAGAGTAAAATGATTATAATTTAAATTTAAAATATACTGCAACTGCATTTTAAAGAATTTCAGAAAAGCACATCTGTTTAGTTCATCACAAGTTTCATAATATAAAAATTCTTGTCACTGAAAATTGCACATTGCTGTACATTATTCATTATTTTATGAGTGATTGCTTCTTTCCATTGTTGGTGTGGTCAATGTTATTGTAAATGTTTATATATAAAGATTTTTTATATTTTTATAGTTGTGAAATGTAACCTCATTGCATTTTACAAGTATTAATTTGCAAGAGGGATAGGTTTTCCATCCTATCAGATTATGGTGGAAATACAGTGAAATGTTTTTGAAATGCTGAAAACAGCAGCCATGGAAATTTATCAGTATAAAAAGTAATCAACTCTAGCCAAACATGGAGAGAGATCAGGGCTTGTAAATGTTACACACAACCAGAGCATTAATGCTGAAATCATGGCTTTCAATTCAGACACAGTGCAGCGCAGTGATGTGCCCATTAAGCATGTTGACAATGACCCTTTTCTCTGTTCTCTCCTTTAGCTGCCCCCCTGAAGCATGTTGACAGTGACTCGTTTTTCTGTTCTCTCCTTTAGCTGCCCCCCTGAAGCATGTTGACAGTGACTCGTTTTTCTGTTCTCTCCTTTAGCTGCCCCCCTGAAGCATTTTGACAGTGACTCGGTTTTTTGTTCTCTCCTTTAGCTGCCCCCCTGAAGCATTTTGACAGTGACTCGGTTTTTTGTTCTCTCCTTTAGCTGTTCCCCTGAAGCATGTTGACAGTGACTCGTTTTTCTGTTCTCTCCTTTAGCTGTTCCCCTGAAGCATGTTGACAGTGACTGGGTTTTCTCTTCTCTCCTTTAGCTGCCCCCCTGAAGCATGTTGACAGTGACTCTTCCCTTTCTCTGTTTAGTTGGCCCTCAGAAATGCTCTGCGGTATTTCCCTCCACATCTTCATGCCACCCTGGCTCCCGAATTCGCTAAGGAGCTGCATCAGTACGGGCACATCTACATGTACCGCTTTTGTCCCCCTATCAAAATGAGGTAAGACCCATTTTGTCCACCGGTCTTTTTTTTTTTTTTTTACTTTTTTTTGAACTGTCAGGATATGATATGCTTCTCAGTTTGTACGAGGTCCCTGCTCTGAAGACCACTCTAAAGGAGTTTTCTGATTTGAGATCAGTTTTCGATTATGTGGCATCAGCACCCCTCTCTTGCTCTATTCACATAATATTTATTTTCTGATTCCCCTTTTTTCACTGCTTTAATGGTACTGTTATGTTTAATTAAACTTGGAATGCCCGATACTTCCAGCCATCAATAAACCATAATCTCTTTAATCGGCCATCCACACTTTATTCTCTGTTTTATTCACTCTAATGCAACAAAACATCCACAACATTAGCAGATTGTCTATGAGTGTATCCAAGTGTTCTCAGTTCCAATGAGTGCTTGTGGGTAATGTAGTCCTATGTCCTTCTAAGGGCATACCCAATCGAGCAGTACCCCTGTCGCACACGGCAGTCGGCTGCCATCATCCATATGATCATGAACAATCTGGACCCGGCTGTTGCGCAGGTAAACATCCCAGCCCTCCCCCTTGGCTTCCCTCCTGTTGTGATTGTGCACTCTTCATGACCAGGTCCCTATTTATACATTCTATCATTCTGACAAATTATTGTTGTAAAATTCACAAGTAAAGGTCACCCCTCATGATTTTTCACCTGAGTTAAAGGGGGTGAACTCAGGTAATCTGGGACCATTTTTGCGATGTATTTTCTCGGATTTCCAGAGCTCACCCTACATAACGTACTCTGCTCCCCATTCCCTTGGTGTCATGTCAGTGCCATGAGACTAAATGCACCAATTTCTGCCTTATCCCCTCCACTCCACATCCCAGTTTCCACAGGAGCTGGTTACCTATGGAGGGAATGGACAGGTGTTCGGTAACTGGGCCCAGGTAAGGCTGGACGCTGGACTTCAAGCCTGACCCACATCTCGAGGCCGGACACAGAGACATATGGTGGCGTTTTTGTCTCGGCAGTTCTGGCTGGTTCTCCACTACCTCAGCGAGATGTCGGAGGAGCAAACGCTGGTGCTCTACAGCGGGCACCCCCTCGGCCTCTTTCCCAGCAGCCCCTCCTCCCCTCGAGCCGTCATCACTAATGGCATGGTAACAGTCCACCGCCTTTCCTTCCTTCTGCCTGTCCATATGTCTTTCTCCTGACCTCATCTTCACTGTCTATCCCCACTACACTTTGTTGTGATTTCCTGGTCTTGTATCTGTTTATATAATGCCCTCTAACATGTCCAGTTTGTATTTAATGTCTGCTGAAATGCATGTAATTTCCATTGGGATTGCTAATGTTCCAATGCACCTGTTTATCCCATCCTGGTGCAATTGCCTGTTGGCTTTCAGTAACCATGTGGATTTTTTCGTTCTTTTTTGCTCTGTCTAACTAAGCTGCTTCACCATTCTGTTCATCTCTCTGTGTCTGAATCATCACAGGTCATCCCTAACTACTCCTCCAGAGAGGAATATGAAAAAACGTTTGCATTGGGGGTCACAATGTGAGTACCTTAGGCTCTGCTCAAAATCTGATTTACGTGAAATCGACTCACTGCCAATTTAATAAAAGAAAAGTAGATTCACAGTCAAGGTACGGTGGCTTTAATGATCACATGAAAGTAGTATTTTTAAGCTGGTATGATTAAGGCTGTCTAATGGTCATGTGTTGTTTAGAATGGAAGGAGACACCTGTGTTGCCTTTGTGTCCATCTGCTCTGCTCAGGTATGGACAGATGACAGCTGGAAGCTACTGCTACATCGGACCCCAGGGAATCGTACACGGTACCACGGTGAGAGTCTCAGCCCGTCTCTGGAGATCGTTCACAATCTCGCCTGTTCCTCCTGCGTGTTGTCTATAAAACACAGTCTAATCGAAACGATACAAAGTGAGTGCGAATATCACTACCGTCGGCAAAGGGCAGCTTAATCCCAGAAATCTCTTATCAAAACATTGTTATTTGATTTTTATAATAACATGACGTGTTTCATCGGACCTCTGTTCCTTCTCAGAATAATTAGTGCTATAGAACTACAAATAAATATTCAACTTGAAAGGATGAGGAGACGAGTCCTTTCTCCCTCTTGGGCATGATCACTAATCAATCGCTAATCACTAATCCAGCCATCTCCCTGCCCATCCTCTTTCTCTCCTTCTGCAGCTGACTGTGCTGAATGCCGGCCGGCGGTACCTTGGCTCTGGGGACCTCGGTGGCAGGGTCTTTGTGACCTCGGGCCTGGGAGGGATGAGCGGAGCCCAAGCCAAGGCGGCCGTCATTGCCGGCTGTGTGGGGGTCATAGCTGAGGTCGGGCTTTGCTTGTCAATGTGTTCCTCTCGCGTGTTGTTATGTGCGTTTTTGAGCCATGGCATCGCGGTGGTGAGACGCTGATGGTAGCATAACGTTACGTTCCTGGGCTGAGGAAACCGTCCTCCGTGTCTCGTTTTCCTAGCGTCATCGTGCTGCCCTCTGTCGTATCCCGCATTTCAGTCATGCGTCGGTGTGTGGTGTGCATGACGTGTACACAGAGGCTTAACTGTGGCTTGTACTCAGGTGGATGAAGCCCCCCTGAAAAAGAGACACCAGCAGGGCTGGCTCATGGAAGTCATGAGGAACCTGGAGCACTGCATCAAACGCATCAGGTCAGAGCCGACACCATTTGCTCATTGGCTCCAGGTCAAACAAGAGCTTCTACTAAGATAAGTTATATTGTGCTTACACTGTCACACTAATTATGCGTTCGGCAGGGAAGCCAAGAAGTCCAAGATTCCTCTCAGTTTGGGTTACCATGGTAACGTGGTTGATTTATGGTAAGGGTCTTGACTTATTCCACTTCTGCTTATGACTTGTGACTTTATGCGATTCTGTTGATTCTCCCATGACTTAGATCAAAAAGAATTGTACGTTTATTCACGGTGACAGGTACTGTAATCATCATACCCACAAATTCATGTTATTTGAACCTCGACACGGAAGACAATTACCACCAAATCCATGAGGATTCATGTGACGTGAAGCAATCTTCCAGTAGACCTGCTGCAGTCATTTTTGTCATTCTCCTTTTCGGAGGAGTGTAGGATTAATGTCAGAATGAAAACTTTGCATTTCCAGGTTATCCATTTCTATACACTCACTGTCCCACTCAAAGCCCCAGCTTTGCCATTAATTCCAGCTTAGTAAAGCTCATGACGTCCTGTTAAGTGTTCATCAGTCTCTGTCAGTGAGCTTCAATTTGCAAACTTAGTTTGTCCAAGATTTGCATAAACTGTCATAATTTTTATAACTCTACTCCTTCACATATGGATAATTGGAAGTACGACACATCTAAAGTCGTTTCTAATTGTAATTTTAGTACTTCAGAGTTAAAGTCCTTTTCATGTTGTATTTCTCATAGTTTGTCCAACCCCTGTGCATTGTCCACTGTAAAAAAAAAAAAAAAAAAAAAAAAGATTTCTGAAGTCTTTTTAACTTGGAGGATATGTGGTATGATGCAGTGTCTCTCTTTGCTGTTTTTCAGGGAGAGGCTTGTCAAAGAGTATGAAGCAACTGGGGAGTTGCTGGTAGATTTAGGATCAGACCAGACCTCCCTCCACAACCCATTCAGTGGAGGGTACTATCCAGTAGAGCTCAGTCTGCACCAAGCTAATCAAATGATGTCCACTGATCCAGCCCGATTTCGCTCTCTTGTTCAGAAGAGGTGGGCTCTTCTCCAGATCAGCTGGCCCATTTTCAGATCAAGAGATTGTTCTGTAATGGTTCTGATGTTAGGTCTTCTTGACCCACAGCCTCTGCCGGCAGGTGAAAGCTATCAACAGGCTGTCAGAGGCAGGCATGTTCTTCTGGGACTATGGCAATGCCTTCCTCTTGGAAGCCAAAAGAGCAGGTGAGTAGAGTTTAAGAACGGGAGGTTGTTGGTTCAAATTCCCAAAGGGACATACTGTAGGTTGTTTGACCTTCATTCTCAACCTGGATTATTCCAGTACAGTATCAGTTTATATAAATGAGTAAAACTTTTAGGAAAAAGGTGTCCTGCAACTTTTCAACAGAGAAGCGGTATAGTACTGTTCTGTATATTAGCAAATTAATCTATCAAGAAATTAATCCTCCATTAAGATGCACGCTAATCCATATGGCAGTTGCAAAACGGAATTATGTCACTGCTCTTTGATTGGTTGAAGCATCCTTTAAATCCATCTTTATTTTTAACAAGATGTCCTTGACTTTAGTCTTTAGACAATCGTTTTCAGCTCTAAGTTTATTTTGGAACGACCCTGTTTCCAGCCAGAAGAAGATAACATACAACATAGTGAGAGATGTCCTGTTTACTCTGCCCCCCTGCAGGAGCTGATGTCACTAAGAGTGGGTCTGGGAAGACAGAATTCAGATACCCCTCCTATGTGCAGCATATCATGGGGTGACGGAGGCCGGCCGTTCGAGACCAGCTGTGAGCTGTGAACTCACACAGAACTCGTGAAGTGTGATGAGCTTTCTTTTTAAAACATATCTGCAGGGATATTTTCTCCCTGGGGTTTGGCCCGTTCCGCTGGGTGTGTACCTCTGGTGACCCGCATGACCTAGCAGAGACTGACGAAATCGCCACTGCCATGCTGGAGAACCTCAGTTCTTCAGGTGAGTCTTTAGGGTAGAGGGTCGGGCCTTGGCAACATGGATCTGTACATGCTACTGTAAATTTAAAAAAAAAAACTAAGATGAAAGCTTTATGTCTACCCACACATCATTATCAGAGACACGTTGCGTCTACGGCTCCCACAATCCAGAGACAGTTGCATGAAACGGTGTTTCTAAATTTCCCATTGTGTGTGTGTGTGTGTGTGTGTGTGCTAATGTAATACACTGACAGGTAGCCGCGCCCCCCCACCCCAACCTAATGCTATGCTAATCATTTATAGGTGTGCAACTCTTAAATAAGTGTGTTATTTTGAAGGTCGTCTGTGCAATCGTCACCTGTTATTCATATTTCTTGATACACAACTGCAAAAAACCCTCACGTCTAGTCAAATCCGCTAAACTGCTCTGTGCAATACATAGTTGCAGTGAAATATTTCAAAAGACTATTTCTGTGTGCCTCAGTTTCAGACCGAGTAAGACAACAGTACAAGGACAACATTCTCTGGATCCAGCAGGCCAGGAAACACAACATGGTAAGCCTGAGAATCACTACATTTGCATGTGAACTCAATTTCAACCAGCCCCATTTCTATAAACACACAGCACACAGATGACGCCGTGCACAGCCCCATCTACTACGACCTGTCAGAAAAACCTGGTTAATGATTGCCTGTGTACAGGTGGTGGGATCCCAAGCCCGAATCCTGTATTCAGACCAAAAGGGGCGAGTATCTATTGCCTTGGCCATCAACGGTGCCATTGCCAAAGGAAGAGTCTCGGTAAACAGCAGAAGCTTAAGCTTTGTATTGTTGGCATTTCTGAAAGAACCTGCCAGCCAGATTACCCTGTCTTTCGATCAGGCTCCCGTGGTCATCAGCAGGGACCACCATGACGTCAGTGGTACGGACAGCCCCTTCAGAGAGACCTCCAACATTTACGATGGATCATCCTTCTGTGCGGGTATGCTGCCCAGTAATTGAGTGCACCCTAATCTCACACACACATACAAACACACACACCATAAACTGGTGCTATCCTAAAATTAAAGCTCTAGTTAACAAACATGCGACATGAATCGTGCAGCATGTGACCAGGAGTGTCTTTCTCTGTTCCTCACAGACATGGCAGTGCAGAACTTTGTGGGCGATTCTTTCCGAGGGGCCACCTGGGTGGCTCTGCACAATGGAGGAGGCGTGGGCTGGTGAGGGGCCTGGGTTTCATTAAAGATCTCTCACTGTCAACGTCAACGCTCACGGAAGCATATCAGTACTGCCAAGAATCTGTGAGGTGGCAGTAAACCTGCAAATCATCAGAAAGTCCTGGCAGCGTTCCACTGGTGCACAGACAGCTGCTTGACGTGCTTTTAATTAGATCACTAAAAACCACTGTCCTAATGTAAACAGTCTTAATTTCCAATGTTTCTTGGGCATGTTTTTTGTTTTCTTCAGGGGAGAGGTCATTAACGGGGGCTTCGGGCTGGTCCTGGACGGGTCAGAAGAAGCTGGCCAACGTGCCCGATCAATGCTCAACTGGGACGTCTCCAATGGGGTAAACAAGCGGGCGAAGTTCGGGAAGATTTCATCGAAGTGGACATCTGCTAAGAGTGAGCTGACGCATACTTTTCTCTGGCCTCCTAGGTGGCAAGGCGCTGCTGGTCTGGGAACAGTAATGCCTACGACACGATCCGGCGCACCATGGAGGAACACAGCCAGCTCCGCGTCACCATGCCTTTCCCTGTGGAGGATGAGCAACTGCTGGAGAAAGCCATCCAGGGATAAGATACAACGAGTTGGAGGAAGTGAATGTGGGCTCTTTGCTAATAGATCAAAGCACCTCCACTACACAGTCTCAGTCTGTAACAGATTACCATTAATCAGCACTGTGAATCCTAATAATTATTACAGTAATGCACTAGTTAGCCTAAATTTTTTTTTTTTTTTTACTGCAGGTAAGTGCTTACATATTCATTTGGGAGGATCATGGCGGTCATTACTGGGCAAGTGCCAAAGTGTCTTAAGGTATCAATGGCCAGAAGAGGGCATAGTGGGGCAATAAAGTCATGTCGTGTGCAAACAACAAGATCTGTGAGGAGTTACAGTATGTTATTTAGGGTCTCAAACCAAGGTTGGTGTTTAAAAATACTCCTCCTCCTCAAGCTCAGTTAATAAATCATATGAAATTAAAATTGTCTTGGTGATATAAATGGATTTATACCTAAAGATGCACCACTCCTGTCAAGTGATATATACACACATTCTTCATCATCAGTTACATGTTATTAATTAGGGTGTCACGGTCGATCAGCGGGGGTTCAAGTCCCGCCTTCGTTCCGTGCGTGTGTTCTGTTTACATGTTCTCCTTGTGTTGTGTGTGATCCCTCCGGTTATCCCAGTATCCTCTTACAGTCCAGACATGTGCTGTTAGTCTGACTGATGACTCTAAATGGCCTATACATCTCATCAGGGTCTACCCCAGCCTTGTGCCCTGTGCCCACTAGGAGAGGCTCCAGGTCACCCTGAACAAAATAAGTGGTTAAAAGATGGATGTTATGAATTAGTGTTCTTCCATCCAACATGCAACTGTAAAAGAAGTTGCAATATTCCATCTTTATTGTATGATTTTTGAGCTCATATTTGCATACACAATTATGTAGTTATGTGAGTTCGTTCCATCCATCTTTTCATAACCTTTCGTGGTACATATTAATTAGCATCCTGATCGTAAGTGGAATGCTACGACTACAGGGTCAATATAAAAGCCATCAAACTGCTTGAAACCTGAAATATATAAACTTTCAAGTATTCCGAAAATGCTGTGTATAATAACTCGTCGAAAACGTTTTTTTTTTTGAGGTGTACATTTGCATGTGAAATACAAATAAACTACACTATCGCCACGTGGAATATTTTGAGAATTTTTTTGCGTTCAAGGACTGTAGAAACGGTTGCTATGGCTACCGTGGTCAACATGGACAGGTTAAGACCAGAAGGGTGTCTTAGATCGCCATTTGAATTGAACATACGGCCTGCTTCTTTGCTGCATCAGGGTAAAATATGCAGAACGTTTCAAGGCATTTATTTGCAATTTTTTAGTATCTAAGAAATCTACATTTTAAAAAAATCATGGATAATAAAGACATGAAGAAACAGCTAAAGCGCATTAGAAGGAGAGATCTGCTTCAAACGTTTTTGTCAAGGTCGGTAAATGGGTTCAGTGCATCGGCATCCCAAATACGAAACTCTTCATTAGAGCCCAAGTACCAAGGAGTCTTACACACATGCAGCACCGTATCACACAGCCCAGCCCCTAGAGCCGAACCGGATCAAAGAGACGACATCAGAGACAATGACACGGTGAGGGATCTTTCGAACTGGATCGCCGACAGGAGAGCGTTCCGGGAGGCACTGGACAGCATGGGAGATCTGCACAAATGGACTCAGAACAAGCCGACACTGACCGACGTTGAGTTCCTGGTTATGGAAAGAGTTAATGCATCTAAGAACAGCAAGCGTCCTGCTCAGGCCGTGGACTGTACTGGATCCTCTACACCGGTACTGTGAGTATCATATCAGTCTACTCTGTATCGAGGCTTAACTGTAGTGCACCAGTTTTCATTATCACCAAGTTTTTAGTAAGTGAGTAATAGGGCAGGCGCTTCGGTTGTCATACTTATTCGGTTATAAATACCTAATTGCATGTGCCTCGAGCGCCTCCTAGCGTCACAATTACATTACGACTATTATAGGCATTGTATCTGCGTTAAAATAAAACCTTTCTGTGAATTCATAATATAAAGAAATCACTAAAAGTAACTGATGGAGAGAAAACCTTGCTTTGAAATCATCAAATAATCTTAAAGCTATCCAGGCAAATATGTGATAATATACTCATTCTCTTTCAAGATTCTTTTTGCAGTGGATTATATGTTAGAAAGTGATTAACTGCATGTTATCTCTGTGTGCAGCCCCCCATGCATCTCTGTCCCCCCAAGCATCTCTTATCAATGTACTCCAGTACACAGGGCACCATGTGCTGAGCTCTGATTGGCTCGGGCTGAGACCGCCCCAGACAAGTCCATTGCCTGGATGTGGGGGTCAGCTCCGCATTGCCTTTTGTGACCACTGGAGAGATCAGACAGAGCAGAATGTGAAGAACCCAAATGAGTTGATCTAACTGAGCTGAGGAGTAAGTATAAAGTGCAGAAAGGAAGGTGACAGGCACAGTCAGACAGCCGGACACTCATGCTGCCACCCCCCCGGACTGGATGTGTGCTCTGCCGACTGTTTATAATACCTTCCCCAATGACCATGATTCTGTACTTCACTATATCTCACAATGTACCGTGCCTGTTAGGAGTAAGAGGAAGCCCATGCATCACCGTGACACACTTAATGATGGGGAGACCATGTCATGATTCACCTGCCCAAGGTGGCCTTCCTCTCCTAGCCACACAGGTGATGCTCCATCACAGAGAGCATCACCCTGTTCCCAGTACAGGTGGCTGCCGGCGAATTACATTGGCTGAAAAATGGTCATTGGACTCAGTACTGTGAGTCACAGTCGCATTCTGGGCAGTTTGGTTCTGAAGGCCTCTTTCCATAGCAGATTGACTGTTATTTTCAGTCTAAAAAATTGCATGTGAAGTATTTGGAACTTGTTTATAAATAATAGATAAGTATATAGAGAGAAATAATGTGTTTAACCACCTTTTGTGTGATGGTACACGCAATCCTGAGTTGCACAAAGCTTCTTGTTATTTACTTTCTCTGTCACCAGATGGTGCAGTGTAAAAGGTTTTATTGTTGACTACATCTGAGATTGAATACGAATTCTTTGAAGTGTGTGTTGGTTTTACTATTCTGGCTGCATATTTTTGAGTTTAAATAATACTGAGGCACAGCTGGTGTTTCACCATTATTAGTTATAAAATAAAATCTGCCACAGTCAAAAAGCAAAAATGTATAGATCTAGTACATTATCATTACTGTACTGTACTAGAAATACTAGTTTGGGGATTTTTTTAAGGGTACTGAATTCACAGATGTTACCCTTAGATGTAAATTAGAAAACATTAAGTATAAAATAATGCAATGTGGAAAAGTGCTGTATATGAAATGGATTAGATGTACATTTGCTGGTTGGGGAACGATTCTGGCAAAGGCTAATCTGTTCCATCGCTGAGTGACTGGAGAGGGACGACAGCAGAGAACAGTTCACAACAGACAAAGATAAGGTTGCATTCTTTATTCATTACTAGCATGTTCAGTCATTAGAAAAATGGTCATAAAACAAACTAATTCACATAAAACTTTAAAAAGATCCATTTGAATATACAGTACATGTGTGCCAACTGAGACAAAATGTGACACATGGCATATCACCATTTGGAGAGAACATTTGCCAGCTCCCACTAAAGTCACAAGTCCAATGGCTCGAAGTGACACTGAAAACAAGGGACTTGACTGCTCCGTTGGCTCTTGGATAACTGCTGAGGTGCAGAGAGAGATTCTAAATTAGGGAGCGTTTGGCTATGAGGGGATGGAATCAGTCTCAAACCATTGTACAATGACACTATGTAGCTGACAAGCATGGTCCCCGTCCACCTGCTGTATTTGCCTGAACCACCTAAATTACCCCCTGTCTGTTTTTTTTTTTACTTCTCAGCACCTGCCTCTCAAAAAGTCTCTGCACGGCCCAGCTGGCAAATGCAGCTATAGCTGACTGACTGACTCATCCTTTAAAGAGGTATTTCTGGGTCCTGGTCAGGACCACAACACTGTGGTTCAGTCTGTTGTAAACATCAGAAACCTGTGAAAAACACTCCATAAAATCGACAGGAAGGAAATGATTCTTCTCACACACTTACTAATCAGTCTGTCTGACTCCACCTTCCATATATGCTGGGTTAATGTTTCTGTTACCTTCTTTATTTCACTGTTAATCTATTCTCACTCGCTACAAATTCACTTCCCTGCTGGATGCCCCACACTGCCGCCCAGGAAGCGCAGACATTGCCAGGCAGCAACAGGACCATTCTCACAAAATAACGTGTCTGTATTTTCCAATATTCCTGTACACCTGTGCACTAATTTACTGTAATGTGTCATGTATTTTAGGAGTGACATTTTTCAAGGCACTAAAATACTCAAACATTTAAATAAATAAAAATGTTATTTTTAAAATTCTGATTGTATTCAATCTTTATGTTTTGCGAATCATAATAATAGTGATAATAATGTTTTGCCCTCCAGAGACCCCTTTTTATTAGATTGTATTGTACTTGGTCCAGTGGAAAGGGTTAACTATTATGATGAGAGTGACCTAAACCTAAGGTACAAAAGTGAATTGAATGAGAATGTCAGGCGTCTGAAAAGAGATTGATCAGCAGCACAGGAGCTTGACTAGACCATATATAAGACGCTTTCACTAGGCGGCTTGGGGTGGCCTCCGTCGTCAGTCGGAGCGGCTCCTTTAAGAGGATGGGGGCGCTGACGTAGGGCTACTTGTTAAGAGTTGGTGTGACAGCCGAGGCAGAGGAAACGAAGCGGACCCTCCACCTTCTCTCTGGTCAGGTTTGATCGCCTTCAGCCTCATGAAATACCAATCTGTCAGATTATAAATTATGCTGTACTTGAAAATATTTAATAAATTTACATCAGTACGACAAATCAATTATAAATAACGAACTGATTCGTTGCCGTCATAATAATATTATTATAACGTCAAAGTAATAGTTGTAATAATAATAATAATAATATATCTTGACAAAATAATACCATATCGTGTTACTGTTTTGTAACTATGTTAGATGTAATTAATTGAGTTTCTATTTGTATAAACCGAAAACATAAACTAAAACATTTTAAATTTACATTTTTAGAGGAACTACGGCGTTTAATCATAAGGAAATATTTCATCTTATAATCATTTTGTCCCTTTGTCCTTGCCTCGCGGCAATTAAGGCGATGTAATTAACAAATGGATTTAAGAGTGGCGCAAACTTTGGAGAAAAATACAGAAGAGGACAATTAGGGAAGCGCATTAAGGAGGCCGTCGGAGTTACCGCTATCCCAGGCAGAAGAGGGACCGCGGGGCTGCTGTCACGCCAGTGACGCTTATTATAGGCTTCGATTTCGGGACATCGGACAGATATTTGCGACTCGGATTCGGGTTCCCTTTCTCGCTCCTGGCTGCTTTGACGTTGGAAAGCACGGCAGCTTTTGCCAAGGAGAAATGTCACACAATGCCAACGGGCTGGAGGATAAGACGGAGTCAGGGAGCAGGTCCGAAGCCGAGACCCAGGAGGCGCCGATCGACGGCACCGCGCTCAGTCCGGACAGCGGCGGCAGCCAGACGGAGCTCCCGGTGCCGGTGCATCCGAAACTGGAAATGAAGCGCAATGCAGTGACGGACGATTACAAGATCTCCAGTCAGGTCCTGGGGCTGGGTATCAACGGGAGGGTGCTGGAGTGCTACAACAAGAAGACAGGCGAGAAGTGCGCTTTAAAGGTACGGTCAGTACAGTACACATCACAGTCAAGAACCCGTTCACTCTTGGTCAGGGCTCTGAGTCTAGGCTGTGGTTTTTTTTTAGTTTTGCCAGGTTTAAGCCCTTTTCATTTAAAGAAACTTGGACTTGACTTTCATTTTATCCCTTTTCTGCGTATTTGAAGAAACAGTATCTATTATATAGGAGAATCAGTATCTATTTTATAGGAGAATCATTATCTATTATATAGGAGAAACAGTATGTATTATATAGGAGAATCAGTATGTATTTTATAGGAGAAACGGTATGTATTATATAGGAGAAACAGTATGTATTATATAGGAGAAACAGTATCTATTTTATAGGAGAAACAGTATGTATTATATAGGAG
>JAACJT020000086.1:5091982-5135424 GCA_009936485.2 Gymnarchus niloticus | reverse complement strand
TTTAAAAAAACATTACCAGCAGGTTCTTTTCCAACCCTTTTTACAAAAGGGGGGGTTTTTTTTCCACGAAAAGGGGGGGATTTTCTTTTTTTTTTTTTTTTTGGGGGGCCCCCCCCCCCCCCCCCCCCGAGTAATGTATTATCATTCAGCTTTGCCGCTTGTGCGGAGCAAAGGGAGCGAAGTGACAGTTTCCTAATTCTCACGGTAAGGAAATTAGAGCTGATTTAACTAATACACACGGTGAGGCAGCATGCTCCTCTTGGCAGGCGTTGAGCTGTTCCTAGTTTCTGCATCCAGCACTTCAGCTGTTTGCCGAGATGTGAAAATCAGACGCACATTTAAGTTCTGGGGGTGCTGCAGATGGAGACTCTCAGCATGTCTCATGTAAATAAAAGAATGGAGGGGCGGGGCCTGACAGACTGATGCAGATGAGTGGCGGACAGGATGGCCATTGATGTTTTTGTGTAAGCTTGAAGATGATTTTTCAGATTATGAATAATGCATGACAAACACAGATGGGTTGTCCATAGTGTCTTTAATTGAGATTCTGTAGTGGTATAATGGTACAGTGGGAAGTGCCTTGGTCTCAAACTTATGTGACTCTGATTCTGTGCCCCCTCCCTGTTTCAATGTTTTCTAGGTTTTTGCACGTATTTCCCCTTGTATTTCATACACTTGTGGTCAGGTGAATGAGTGTCTAAGTGTGTACTCTGTAATGGACTGCCATCCCATTTGGGGTGTCCCTTGCCTCCTGCTCTAGGTTTACTATGACCCTGCACCGAAAAAAGTTTTTATTCCTGAGTAACCCCAACAAAACTTTTTTTTTTTTTCCCCCCCACTTCAAAAACTAAAGTCCATTTGTTCTCATGAATGTTTTGTCACAAACTGTCTTGAAGCGGATCGTGTTCTGGGGGGCTTTCCAGATAAGCTGGCGTTTGTGTGCCCTCACCATTGACAGTACCGATCGTTGAGGGAACAAGTAGAAGCAATGCCACAAATTCAGTCTAAGTTCCTGTTCGATCTGCAGGGTGGTGATATTGAGCAGATATCCTGTTTTCTCTCCTGTGGTTGCCATGGTTCCGAGATCACCTAGCATTTTCTCAGCCTTGTGATCTAATAGCCTAGATTTGGAGCTGAAGAGATACTGTATGATGTTCTTAAGGAAAAGTGTTGTAGTTTGTTGGACCATTTTTAAGGTGCCCACTTGCATATTATGATTGTTGCAATATTGAAAGTCACTTATTTGTTCTCCTATTTAAAAGGATAATAGCTTGTTAGCTCTGTTTCTGCTGCTACTGCTTCTTTGAATGAAGCCATCAGAGAGAACATGGCTAAAATGAATGGCAAGCTAAATGTGAGCACTAAACTGAGCCACTCCTACGTGTCAGACTACACTGTCCTGAAGGCTATTTGAGCACTGTGAGCTGGCTGCCTCTTTAAAGGCACTAGCATGGTCACCAGTGTCCTGCAAGCCTGCAGTTTCGTTCTGCAAAGTCTGTCTTGCTGCTAAGTTTTAGCAAGGATGGATGATTTTAATGTTCCAGAGTGGTATGGATACTGAAGTAGTTTAACACACCGGGGTAAAAAGCAAGGCACACTACGAGTGTAACGGTACAGGTATTCATACCGAAAATTTTCAGCACGGGTCTTTCAGTTCGGTACACGTATGTACCGAACCAATGCAGCAAATGTGGAAACTTTGTTTCCCCAAGCAATATTCAGAGTATTTGTGTTCAGTTCTAATATGAAGCTAAAAGCTGCTAATGTGAATACAATACAGGTCAGGTGGAGTTAATTTTCTAATATGTGCACCTTAATGGATATTTTATCTTTATTTACTTGAGAATATTTTGATTTGCTTTAAAGTAAATTTTACTTTAGTAGGCTGCAACATTAAGACTTTTTTTAAAGAGAGTCATACTTTATTCAGTAAACCACTTTATTAAAAGAAGCAATTTATGTTGTTTTTGTTTCGTTTTGTTTCATTTCATTAGTTATTTTCATTAGTAAGCATTGGCTTTATGCATTATTTACACATTGCTGTGGTTTACATGAGTGCACTGCTTGGTACCAAATTGGTACCAAATTCTTGCTTGGTACCAAATTCATTTTACAACCGCACTGAGTGCAAACAAATAGCTTCATAAATCTAAGCACAACTTAAATGAATGCATCTCATGGAGTGTGGTAAGTGCAATATTGTACTCTGTAGATCTGTATGGATTAAGCTAACAGTAGGGGTCGGCTAGAAAGAAGTCCTGCAGGTATGAGTGGCTATACTGCATGAGAAAAGGTAGTTAGCTCTCCTAAAGGGGGTGGGAAGAGAACATGGTGGCTTTGGGAGGGGGCAGGGTGGAGAAGTGGCAGCATTGGTTGAAGTGGTCATGGGAGGAAAGGTACAGCTGGCTGTTTAATCTTTGGTGAGAAAAGAATCTTTCACAATTGTCTCTCTGACACTTCACACCTCAGGATATGAAGTTAAATTGCATCACAATGGACAAGTAGCCCTATTTTGTCTTTGTGAATTGCTTATTTCGGCATGAAATTTCTCACCGGATTGGCACTTTTATAAGGGTGATACTGGTCATGTTTTTCATGTCTTCTGATTTGGTCATCTAGGAGCCATCCGGGGTTGGCTAAGCGTGAAGAGTTTTACATTAGTTCAGGAATTAAAATTTTAAAAGTAAAACCATAACATGACCTAAAGAATCTAAGAACCTAGAAGTTGTGAGTTGGTCATAAAAAGTGATGGATGCACCCAGCTATTGGATTGAACCCATCACAAGGCCCTGGGGCTTACTGTGATCTGATGAATCCATGTTTTATGGCCGTTTCCTTCAATTATCAGTGTAAGTTAGAGGACCATGGTATGAGTAAGAAGGAAGTGGCCAAGGTCAAGTTTATGGAACACTCTGTGTAGGAGACTAATCCATAAGGCTCTATAATGTAGATGTTTGCATAGCTCCCAGAGTCCTGTATGTATGTCTTTATGTGACTGAACGTGTGAAATGGAGCATCAGCGCATTGCTGCTCCAATATCTTCCGCTTTTTCAAAGCTTACCTTGTGCCTGTGGCGAATGATTACATTATGCTTTATACATTCTATTCTTAATCTACAATATGAAGGATTAACTCTGGTAAACGACCCTGGTGGCACGAAGTGATTCCCAGCGTAACGGACAAATATTCGCCACTTCTTTTGGCAGGCCACACCCCTGTTACTGGCACCCCCACCAATGCTCCTCATGGAAAAATAAATGAGCTTGTTTAGCATAAGGGCCACATCCTAGATAATGGCAAGGGAGTAACTGGCCTTGCCTATCTGAGGTGTTTTGAAAGTGTTGAGGGCTCCGTTTTCAAACCCTGGTTGTGTCGCAGGCTTTTGATGGAACGGGGAATGGAGAGGGAGGGCTGGGTTCTTTTTATTCAGGTGCCTTGTGTGAGAGGCAAAGGGGACGGAAGTCTCCCCCCCCCCCATCTGTGCCCCATCATGCTGCCATTTTATCTTTCGTTTGGTGAGGGTTACAGTTATGGGCAACATGAATTATACAGTGGAAACCTGAGGATGATGCAGGGAGAAGAGCTCTGTCACATGACTCTGCTGTAAGTGGGGTGGCCCCGCCTCCTGGGCTCAGTGCCATCATGAAGTTGACGTGGCTCTCTTTTTGGCCTGTTCCTCTTGAGCCAGTATGAGGCTGTATGGTATGGAGGAGAAGTATTTCCTCTGAAAGGAGAAGAAATGCATTGGAATGTCTTTTTTGCATCCCATCTTGCTCTCCATGAGACACACGTGCGCACACAAATACAGGGGAGAGCAAACTTGGGGTCAGAGTGCGGAGTCGGCAATTTATCTGGCACCCCAGCGGCAGCTGGGGTTAAAGGCCTTGCTCAATAATCAAACAATAACATGGGCGCTTTGCCAGTTGTGGGCATCGGCACCTTACTTGCAGAGCTGCACTCTGCCACTTTGGTTCTAGAAAGTTCTGTAGGGTTCCCGGTCCAACCACCCTTGATGTCCATGATGGTCTGCTAAAAGCACTTTTTAAGAGTGTTAATTAACTCCTGTCATTTGAAAAACAGCAGCCCCAAAGCCCTCCAGTGCTGGCCAGAAGTGGCTCTGAGAAGACTGAAGTACAGCAGCTCCCTCGGGGAGGTCAGCACAGATAGAGAGAGCTGCCCAAGGGAAGTGGCAGCAAGAAAAGGAAGAGGCAGAAGGAATGTGATGGTTAGCTCTAGGGGTCAACCGTACGATTTGAACATGCAATCCTTTTACAAAGTGACGAGGGACTTGGCCCCCCTGTGGTTATCTCAAAATGCAAGTCGGCTAGTATCACCATGATTGAGGAACTGAATGAGAACAAAGGGTTCCATGTTCCAGTCCCTTTCTTTTGTGTCCTTGAGCAAAGAACTTCTAGTAAATTGCTTCTGTAAATATTTAACAATTGAGCAATTATAACAGATTTGAAATAGTGTGACTCTCTGAACAAATCTTTCTTACTATAGGGTATGCGCCGTTTTATTGCAAGGACCACTCTAGCATGCTTGGAGTAGTTGTGCAGTGTCTGGCCTCAGTTTACAATGGTCACGTACATAAAAGCCAGATTCAATACACATCAGTTCCCCAGGGGAACACAGAGACACACAAGCTGCTCTTTGAGGTGGAGAAGCTGTTTGTCCTGCTTTGCCCATTGCTGTTGCAGCACATCCCATATTGGTGGGTTAACCCAATTCTGCAGAAATGGGCTGTGGTTTATGACTGTGGAATCTGATTGATTGATTGGTTGATTGGAAGGCTGGCATCTGCTTTCCAGTACTGAGCCATGTTGCGGGGCTGCATCGACCCTCTCCATCTCAGTACGATGTGACTGACTTCCAGCAGACAGCCCCATCATAATTTAGGTTTCCTTGGGTTGGAATGTGACACAGATTCAGGTGGAAGGGTATTTTCTTGCTACTGTCAAGTTGGGGTGAATTCCAATAAATGCCCTGGGTTGGAGGGCATGTAATATACTTGGTGCGATCCATGGCGAGGGGGGCTTTCTTAGATAAAGGATTGCGCTGGAACTCCCTCTGGGGCATTGAAGCACCCCTGTAATCTGTTAATGAGCGTCCCTGAAATCTTGCCGGAAAGGTACTGCTTTGCTGCTGTCCTCAGCTTGCCTCATTACAGGCGTGTTACTGGCTCTCCAGTGACAATTCTACATTTTATTTTTTTTTTCCCCCTGCAGCTGCGGAGAGAACAAACGGCACTGGTTATAGTGACCAGCTCCTAGCAGGCTGGAATGGTGGGGGGGGTGACCAATCCTAAACTCAGCCATATTGCATAAACCTGAAGTCTCTTCACTTTAGAGTGACTTCAGAACTAAACTGTAGTGTGGGGGACTTGTCAGGTGGCCCTCTAGTTCAGATCATGTGAAGCGTATGGGGAATTAATGATAAATGGGTAAAACGGCCTATAGTATAGGCCTACTTAATTCTTCATTACTGTGTCTCTAAACACAAGGCAGCATATGGTAATGGTGTCTACACCAGTGACGCTGGTATCCTTGATCAGCTTGTGTTGTCTCTGTTTAAGGCAGAAGCAGATGGTAATTTACTGTAAATGCCCTAGTCCTGGAAGGAGGCGTCTCGCCTCACTTGCCTCTCTGTTCCCAGGAAGGCACTGGCTGTGCTGGTCCAAGCCCCTCGTCATTGAGCTCTTCAAAATTAGGAACGCGTGCACATTTCTTCGCCGGAGCCTGTGTTGTATTTAAGTGCACTAGCCCAATTCCTGCCTTTCTTGAACCTTGATTTGTGATGTATTAGTGACTGCTGTATTTTTCCGTAGCTGCTTCATTTGTGGTGTTGACCTTGCATTTGATTTGGCACCAACATAAGTTGCTACTTAATTGAGTTGTGCTAGTGTAGCTATACTTGCCCGATGACAAGACCTGCAATCTGTGACGGGTCTTATTACCTGACACGCAGTCAAAATCAGGGGCCTGATTTATTTAAGCTGCTGTGGCCAAAGTTTCACTTAAAATTTCCAGTTTTTTTCAATTATTGAATTAGTAGTTAGAGTTGTGGTGTAGGCCATGGGGTGGATCAAGAATTTTTCCATCTGTAGTTATGGGTGGTGTCACTAGTAAAAATCAATGTGATTCCCCCCCCCCCCCCAGTGAAACTTATCTGCTGTGTAAAGGCGCTAAATCACCAGTTTACACAGGCTGTTGCCTAAATGGAAAAAGTTAAGATGTTTATGAAACGCTCGCAGACGTCTGATTCTGTGATAACAGCCTAAGATCATCCTCCTTAGCACTGAGGCAGGGGTACAATTTGCTATGCTCAGTTAAGACCATTCTGAATTGATGCCCTGACAGAAGGGCATTGGTGTTTTTTTTTTTTTTGTTTGTTTTTTTTTTTAAAAGCAGCATTTTACTTTTGCTTTTTTGCTAAAGACTTACACAAATTGCATAATTTTATGCAGTCTAGACGTGGAAGTAATTGATTATTCATTCATGTTAAATCTCTTGCCACGACTGTATCTAAACCTCATGTTCTGTGGGACTTGGTCTTTTAATGGGAGCATCAGTAGATCTCAGGCACTCGGATTCTATGTGAGTTCTAATGTTTGATCTAAAGTCAGGCAGGCTTGCATAATGGAATTCTGGGAAGTGTACTGTGCCAACAGATGGCGCCCCGTAGTCCCCTGTGCAGTCTGCTGGATTAAACCAGCTGAGGTTCCTGTTTTACTTGGAGAAGGGGGGGGCATCCTGGTCATTTCTCGTGGAAAAAGAATAAAATACTCTCCCAGCTGGGACTCGTAATCTGTCCAGTTGTACGGCCAGATGGCACTTTGCTGCTTCTACTGGGGTTAGTAGTGTGTTTACAAAGAGGCTCTCTGCACATTGGCTCGGCCACATGGCTGGCCCTGTCCCGGCCAGTTTGCCGCAGAAGCCATTGGTATGCATCTCAGGCAGTCTATGGGGGGGAGGCCAATCTTGTGTCGCAGTGGGCAGCCTGTTTAATTTCCTGGGAAGACAAATCAGAGCTGTCAAAGGCGTCCCATTTTGACTACATTACCAGCTGTCCAGGTGGGTGAAAGCTGCCGTCAGTATGTGCCCTTTAGAACACCCTCCTAATTTCTCAAGGGCTTTTTCGAAAAACGGATACGCAACACTAAGCAAAAATTACTGGGATCTGTGACACTGCCCTTTGCAGTCATTGTTATGGAACGTTCAAAAGCATATTAAGTAAATGCATAAATATTTACGGAGTGGGTGGCTAACAGTTTACTGTGCTGACGCTGCTTCTCAAGCTGCCATTTTCACCCTTTTGTGCCTCCGATGGTCCCTTTGATAGCCCATCTGTTTAGCATTCATGGCTCTACATTGATTGATCCATTTAGATTAAAGAGACTTAAAAATGTCCAAGGCTTATAAAGCAATGCAGCTTTTGGTGCTAATCTTGTTCCTGGCATCTTTTCAAAGCACATCATCCACACCCTTGGCAAACGGGACATTGTCTTGGACAGTGCTACCAGCTGGAGACCATGGTGTTCTGGGAGGTCCTTTCATTAGTCATGATGCAGATTTCTGCACTCGCTTTCCATCTCGCTTTGACTGAGGAGAGCCCTCTCTCCTGCCTGTGCCTCCCGAGATGACGCGTGCAGGCTTTTCTAAGCTCGTGTGTTTGTTTGCTTTCATTTCCAAGCTTTGAGGAGAGAAGACTGCTGCCTTCCATTAAGTCCTTACGATGAAGGTTTGTGTCAGCTGTGCACACCTTGCCACTGCTGAATATATATGTAACAAGTTGAACTGAGGAAGGTGGAACTCTGAGGTTTAACTCTGAGGAGTCTGCCAAGAGCAGCCCATCCTGTGCTGCCAACTGTCCGCTGGAGGGAAAAGGGGCGGCTCTTAACGGAAGGTCACGGCGTGTCACGGGAAGCTGTGTGTATCGGCTTGTATGGAACACGGGCATAAAGGAAACCTTCGTCAGATGTGGCAGCAGTCGGTACTCCTGCATTGTGCTTCGGTGTCATTTTTGATTTGCTGTTTTGCAGCAGTTCACCACAGTGGTCAACAAGCAAATGGCTGTGTGAATAGATGGTTCCGAAAGAACTCGAACCGTGTTCAGTGGCTTCGTAGTGATGGCTGTGTTTGCGTTTCTCCGACCCCAGGCAAAGTGCTCAATACGGACCTGCGGCATTACCTCAGCCTGCAGTTCCAGAAGGGCTCTCTGGACCATAAACTCCAGCAGATCATCCGGGACAATCTCTACCTGCGTACCATACCATGTAAGTAGCAAGCCCTTCATCTTCATGTTGTCTGCTGAGCAACACATCATATACAACCCATCCAGGCCCCATGCAGTGCCCCACTGTAACTTCTCAAAGCAAGTGTGCCACTTCCTTTGAATGCAAATCTTTATTTGCCTTTTCACACAGTATGTTGGAATGTGTTTTTCTCATATCCCATCATGCTCTTCATGAGGATACACACACAGGTGAGCGTAAGCTTATGTGTCAGAGCGTAGGATCAGCAGTTTAGGGTTAAGAGCCTCCCTCAATGGCCCAGCGAGTATGGCTGTCCAGCACCCCCTTGCTCTCTGAGTAGTTGCCCTACCTGCCTCCCCTAATTCAAGCTCTGTACTCCACCCATTTATAATGGGTGAAAAAAGGGTCATAGCTTAGACTCCAGATACCACACCTGCCTCTGAATGGAGCCGGTGGATCTGAGAGACACCAACAATGTTTTGTCCTGGGGCGTATTGTCAGTGTCTCTCCAGTCTTATTTTACTATTGTTTTGATGACTGAAGTATTAATAAATCAAGTATTTGAATTGAACAAATTGAATGATTCCAATCACATTGAAGCTAATGGAGTACATGAGGACTTGGTCTTTCTTTTTTTTTTTGCCATTGGCTGACTAGAGTATATGGTTTCTCAGGTGCTGTGACCAGTTTCTGACCCGTAAGTTTTGTTGCCTTGTTGTGACTTCACAGCACTGCAGCCTGAACTCATTCCTGGCATCTCTGCAAAGTCCACGTGTCCCAAACACAGCAAAGCCGCAAACGCTCTGTACATGCGACAGGCTATAAATGCTCATCATTATCTGCTCACTTCAAAGGAACTTGTTAGGCTAAAATTTTTTTTATGCTTTGCCATATTAATTCTATTCTCATATGGAAAAAAATGTTATAGTACTGAGTAATTGGGAATGAAAGCACGAGTAAGTCCCTGTGTTCAGGTCTGATTTACTGCTCAGCCTATCAGCGGAAAAAATTTGTGTGGCTTAATTGCTGTAAACATGAGTCATCTTGCTAATTGTGGCATATTTGCTGTTTGTGCAGCGCAACACAGTTGCAGTCAAACTTTGTTTTTTTTATACTTTATACCAGCTAAATATTTATACCTACCGTAAGTCCTTCCAGAGCCTCCCCAGTACTAGTCACTTAAAGCCAGACACAGTAGGTAATTGCTTGACTGAGTGCCTCTTCTGTTTGTGACTCTTCACTGAAGTCTGTCTCTGAGCACAGGGCTGGTCCAGTAGGGTAGCACACTCCTCCGGGTGTCACTAGCGTGGCACGATCCTCCATAATGAAATCTGCAAAATTGGTTTGCTGTGCTAGCCTTCATCTGTCCTGAGTGGGCATGGCTATCATGCTTGACAAGAAGACATGATGGTGTCAGTTGGGTGCTGCAGATTGGAAGTCCTTTTATTTGGTGTATGAAAGTAATACGTGTGACTCTAGGCTACAGTATAACCATGCAAATAATATTACCAAGACTCCTTTGTAATATTTAATTTGTACAATAATGCAATATTAACTAATATGATATTTACTAAACCTACATCATTTTGAATTCATGCAAAACATGACATTTGACTTTCAGGTTATTGAGAAGTCGCACTGAAAGGCTCCTTCTACCCAGGTGGGCATTTTCAGAAAGCTTCTCTCAGCAATCTGTGGGGTCTGCCGTTTTCCACGACCGGCCCCTGTCGGACTTGAATGATCGTCGGGAGATGGCACATTCCTAATTCTCGACGGATGATGAAGTGGGGAAGAAATGTGTCAGTCTGTCACAGTATTGCGGGTTGCTTGGAGACTGATTGACAGGAATGGCTGTCTTTGAAGAGGCAGGCATGTGGGCCTTTAGAGCAGACACATATAAATAGAACAATATATGCAGAGTACAGCAATACTCGGATTCCAGCACTGTTTTCAGCTGCTGTTTTCTTTACCCAGAAGACCTTGGTCCTTCTGCCCTTTATCTGCTCGTTTTAATCAGCCTTATTTTAAAGGCAATTCGATTTTTCTGATGTGCCTAGGAGTGAAATCTTTTTTTAACGAGCAATTGTCTTTGCAAGTCGCAAAGCATGAAGCTGGTCCCCACCTTCCCTCCCCAGTCTCCAGCAGGGCATGTCAAAGCGGTCTTTGTTGCATGCTAAGAAGATTAAGCAGCTGGCAGCATTCGCATGTAGGTCATATAAACTGCTCCAGTAAAAAAAAAAAATAAAATTTTTTTTTTTATAAAATATATATTCCCCTCATTTAAACTCCAGTAGTCATGCCTGCTCATTCCCACCCTGTCATAGGCAGTCACACTGGACTAGCAGTACGGAGAAAGGCAGTCTTGAGCTGGTTTGTTCTCTAAACACTGAGACAATGATGTTACTTTGGGCCTCCAACAAAACTTGGTGTCTTAAGGAGGTTTGTTTTGATGCTGTCAACTCTGCCAGGTCTAATCTAACAGATGCCCTCAAATGGGCACTAGAACTGGTATCTGACATGAGCTCCAGCTGTGCTTTGTGGCACACTGTCACCTTGGGACCAGGGTCGCCCTTGCTGGTTTGCTGTTTTATTGTAGCTTTCGTCCTCGTTCTGCCACTGTTGGATTAGCAAAGGGCCGTGGGGGGAATGATAAACGTGTGCCTCAACACAAAGCTGCTGTTGGCAGTGTGTCGTCCCCCCCAACCCAAACTCGTCAGGACCAGATTTAGTGCACGTCGTGATGGCGACGCATGGAGCCCGCAGAGGTGCCCAGGTGATATATGTGCGAGTTTTGAGGTGGTCGTCTGGCTGCTGAGCAGAGTTGAGAAAAACACTGACCCTGTGAGTCATGAACATGTTTAGCATGCCTGAATGAGTGTGTTCCTCAGTTTGTAGTGCAATCCTCAGTGTCTGTGCTTGTTGACAGGCCCACTGCAATAGCTGAGGCCCCGCCAGATTGGAGAACTCGCTTTTATGGCTGTTTATAAGCCTGGATTATTGCAGCCAAATTGTTAGTATGAATTGAGAAACTTTGCTGAGGAGAAATTGCCTGTATGGTGACTAATGACATCAGGCTGGAAACAGACGCTCTACCTCTCATTTGCTTTCCGACACTGAGCTGGTGCTTTGACGTCAGGGCTGAACGAGTGCACAGCCCTTGCCTGGCCACTCTTTCCTCTCACACGTCTGCCCAATGGGCCACATGTGGGCTCTTGGCCTAAGCTCCTGACTCCAGGCTAGCAGAAACTATTGAACTAAAATGTACACTGGATGTTTCGTGTTGTACATTCCATCATTTTAATTCTATTTTGTTTAGTGGCTATTTAGTTTAGCCATTTGCAGCCTTTATGTCAGGTATTTGGGGCGAGATACCACAGCATCTCCACCACGTTCAGTAGGCAGATGACTGAACTTCACTGTACCCACAAGTGTCTTGGGATTCTTAAGTTCAGGCTAGAAGGAGTATTTGGTCTTGTCTCTTTTAATTTGAAAGACTTCAGTGAATTTAAGTACGAGGTTCAACAGTCGTACAAAATAAAAGTGACAGAACAACATTGAGTAGTCTTTCACCCCCCTCCCCTCCCAATAAATTGGTTTTATTCCTCATTATCCTGATTCTAGTTGCTTTCCTCTCCTGCATATTCATTCAGTTTGACTGAAAGATGATTAATATCCACTTGTGCATGAATCGAAGGCAGAGCAAATATCTTCCCACCAATTTGGAATTTCTCTTCTGTGGTTAACGAACCTTCTCAAAACAAAAGAAAACCGAGCTGTTTGCTATAAAAAGCAATTAAAGATTCTTATTTTTGCCATGCAGCTGTCTGTTTTAGCATTTCTGGGTGAGGCTCTCCAACTAGGAAATGAAAACGGCACTTTTTGATGACACTTGTTTTGGCTCTGTTAGGTCATCAGTGACTAGATGGGAATATAGGTAACCTGACAATATGAAGATGGGTTAGAGGCTGAAGAGAATAGCTGATTTATAGCACCGTTAATGAATAAATTGGCTCATTTTGCTTGAAGGAATAAAAGCATGAAGAGTGAGAAAGCAAGGGAGGGATGAGAACTTTGGAATGTGCAACAAAGAGCTGAACTGATTCAGTACAGCTGGAAAAACAACTGAGAAGAAAGTGGCCCTTGATCCATGACACGCCTGTATGATTGGCCAGGTGCTGGGTGTTGTCATGTTTCCTCCCTGCTGCTCTAGCAAAGTTTGGAAGGAAGGGGGGAAACACACACCTACCTCTATAAAATTTCCATGCATTTTCTCTTCAAGAACCAAACTTATTATTCTTCCCTTTGTACCAGAATTCTTTTCAGATCACCTGTCTTGCTCTCCCACACACATGGATGAGAGTAAAGCTTGGGGGTCATAACACCGGGTCAACCAGTTATCCACCATTGCCTGTACAGATTTTGCAGTTAAGGGCCCTACTCACAGTCCAGTAGCGATTATGATTCTTCTGCTGGCCATGAGGCTAAAAGCAGCAACCTTCCAGATGTGGGCACAGGTTCCTAATCGGCATTGAGGCATGGCAGTGAGAAAGAGCTGGATCTTCTGAGTTTTTTCCCTCTACTGAGCTCAGTAGACTGATAGCCCCTCCCATCAATATGCAGTACTTCATGACTCTCACCGCCTGCTTTTAGAGGGCCTCATTTCTTCTGTGCAGTGAAGCGGTTGTACCTTCAGGGCCTGCTCCGCAGATTGCTGTTGGGCCTCCACCCACATCGCTGCCACTTGGATGGAGGGGTGTTCCTCCATGTGTTTCCTGTCTTTTGTTCGGCTCCAGTTTTACTTGCACATGACTAAGTCAGTAACTGTTGCTTTCTGTCTCTACATGTCTGTCTGGCAGGCACGACGAGACAGCCCAGGGAGGCAGAGATGCCCGGGGTGGACTACAGCTTCATCAGCGTGGCAGAGTTTCGTGTTCTGGAAGACAGCGGCCTGCTGCTGGAGAGTGGGACCTATGATGGTGCGTGGGGGGGTGATCGTTGAAGAGGCTTTGTGGTAGATTTCCCCTTTTTTTTTTTTACTAATTTTGTAAAGAGTTGACTCTAATAACATAGTTTAAAGTTTTACATTTTGTTCAGTATCAGCCATACATAAGTCATACCAAATGTTTAAAACACTGCATTTCTCTTGTGGGTTTTTTTTTTTTTTTAGTGCCTTGTGTATAGATTTGAGTTGTGTGGTTTTTCACTTACCGTGCCATGGAGCGATGATTAAAGATGTATAAGATTTTAATATAAACAAAGCAGCCCCTGAGTCCTTGGTGTTAACGATGAAATTAACCTCGTGACCCTTCCTGAGAGTTTAGCAGCCGTGTCACGAAACCTTCAGTCTGGCCCTGCAGTCGGCAGCTGCCACTGCTTCCTTCTCTGCATCAAGTATCCGTCCTGAATTATTCACTCGCGGGAGCCGTCGGCTGGGCAGGAAGTCAGGATGCATTTCCTTCGGGCTCCAACTTAATTGCTGATGGTGGCACAATCACGGTAACCCTTGTTGGCTGCATTCTCTGATCCTTGGCCTGTAGCCAGACGACATTAAATAATTCGACAATAGCGGGTGACTGTACAACCCCCGCCCCCCCCGTATTACAGAGCACCCTGATTTACCACTGACCCATCAGTGTACGACACAATGTACATTTATCGAATGGGTAACTTCCTGACCTTTGAAGCCCCACCCCCTCATTGGTCCCGGTGCTAAATATGCATTTTTGTTAAAGCCTCAAAAGCACTCGTTTATTGGCTCTGCTTCTGAAACCTGAACTCACTTCCTGAGGTTTGGGGTGTTAGAGTGTGGTTAATGATCTTCGTCTTGAGTTATCGGGTGACTCGGTCATGGAGGTTTTGGTCATTGAAACCGAGGCAGAATTCAATCTGGTCAAAAGTGATTTCACAGCTTCTGCCTTTTACGAGCAGACCTACTCCTCACTGTTAATAATGCCTGTCAATTTCTGGCCAGGTAGGAGCCAAGGGATATGTCCCCCTCCTTTGATGGAAGGTGCAAACGGCTTATGAATGGACTTAATGGCTGGCTGGTGTCACTCTGGGCACAGGTGCCTGCCAACATTCGGTTATGATTAGGGTTCCTGGGTCCAAATGCGTTGGTTCCAGCCGAGATTAGCATACACTGTGAAAAGCTGTGCTACCAAAAGGACCTGGGATTCAAGTTGGCCCCAGGAACAGATCAAAAAAGAAGCACATTGTTTACTGTGGACACAAAGGCTCCGTAGTACATTCCTGCTCAGATTTCTGGGTATAGTACAATGACCACAAGAATCTGGCTCAGGATCTCCTGTCTAGAGTTTGACTGGAGGAAATTATTTGGTTTGAGCTGCTATGCAGTGAATGCAGTAACAGGCTTAACACACATCAGCATGCTGGTCAGGAGGGGATTTTTTGCGTAGCGCCCCGATATCCCGACTGGGGGTGGGGCCAGCAGCTGGTGCTTCCCTTTAATTAGGCCAGCGGGTGCTATCGCCAAGGACAGCGCTGTTGCCAGCATGAGTCACCGTTGCATTCTCTGCTCGGCCCTTGACCCCACCCTGCTGGACCGCAGACAGAGACCCCGAGGCGGATGAGGCGAGCTTGCGTTGCAGCCGAAGGGGTGATAAAATCGAGGTCAGGTTTGGTGGCAAGAAGCCTGTGTTGGCTATGTTTAAAAAAAAAAAAAAATAAACAAATCTGGATCGTTTATCTCCAGCACGGTGATGGGTCAGAGTTGACTGTCATGATGTCACATAAGTGCTCCTGAGGTGATGTGTAAGGCAACCTTTCAAAGCAGAAGCGGGATGGGAATACATGTCCAAAAACAGTGGAATTCTTAATCGTGTGACCCTACAGACTCAAGACAACAGAAATGCCAACAGGAGAATTAGGTTTCCCCTTGGATCCCGCTATAGCCATTCCATTCCATGCCGATCCACCTTTATCCATACTCCATCTGTTGCATATAGGTTGACAACGCGAAGGATTGTGGGGCGTCTGTGCCCATAGGACAGAAGCCCCAGCTCGAGGCGTCTGTGCCCGTAGGACAGAAGGCAGCATCGGTGGCAGTCCTCAACTCCCCATTCGGCTCTGGTCATAACTTTGATTTAAAATAGTAAAGCGGCATAACCGTGAATGTCAATCAGAACGAGTCCTAAACACGCAGCGGCATTTAATGGTTCAGTGGAGTGGAGCAGTACTGCTGTACCCCCTGTCCTGTCTTCGGCTGACCCATGGCCCGGTCTGGAGTCCCAGGCGGCTCTTTGCATGTGTCAGAGATCCCGGACTGTGGTGGCCAATCTGCTGACCGTGGCGCCTCGGACCTCTGCAGGCATCTCTGGGGTTTCTGCTGGGGCAGCAGTGATGCTGTGGTCATTTGGAGCCAGATCTGTGTTGAGCGAGTTATTATGGAAGAAAGGTTTTTAAATCCTGTCTTAATAGTGCCTCTGTTTAATGAATGCCTGATAGCGGATAAACTAGCGTTCTGTGCCCTTCACTGAGGGCTGACTTAGCTGTGTAGTTAAATTTTGCCCTTGGGTCGTTTCTAGTTCTGAGGCACACTAATGATGCTTCTGGCATCGCAAAGGGGGTATTGAGGAAAGGCTGTGATTGCAAGTTATCTGAACTCGTGTGCCTGCTGAGGATGGAGAGATGGTTTGAATGCTGGGTGTGAAGGCGCCACAGAGAGTCTTTACTCCACTTTCCCCGGAGTGTGGTGGGGAGGAGTCGTGAGGCATGTGCGTATGTGTAGGAGTACTGTCCCACTCACCCACCCAATCACATCAAATATATTGCATAAATGTTCAATCTGCTTTTGGGGGTTATGTTTTTCCTTGGCCAATCCTTCAGATCCCCAGGGTGATGTGTAATGTGACACATTACTCCCACCCCCAACACGTGTGCTCGCATGCGCTTTGTATCTCATTAATCAAAGGCTGCGAGACTGGTGCTTACAAGCAATTAATCAGGCAGCCATGACTTGCTGATGAATGACTTCTGTAGCCCATGGATGGAAGAGAAGCTACTGTCTTTATCACTGTGCTATCTGGCGTGATGAAGCCATTTTTTAATAGGGGTGAGTTGGAAAAGTAAAATTGAATGGCGGTCACCAGGCCCGCTGTGATGCGATGAATCTTGAGGCGTGTGTCTCTTTCCATGTCTAGGCATTAGCCACCTCTTCCTAGTCACAGGCAGCAGGGCATCAGCCAGCCACTCTCAGGCTAGTGTTTACAGTGAGGCATGGAAGTGTGACAGATTGAAGGCTCTGGGTAACCTGTAGGGACTCCCATCCCTCTAGATTACCCAGGAGGCCCTGAAAACCCAGTGGGTGCAGACAACTGGAACTTCCTGTTCTGAGTTACCACCACAGTCCAGAAGCCAAACCGTATCCTGATCTGCTAGTTCAGTTACTTGAAATTGGGCTGCAGACGGCAGGTAGAGGCTTCAAATGTTAATTTCAGAATACAAGTCTTAAATGGTGAGCCCTTTGTTCTTGGGTGACATTTACTCACTGATAAGCCTGAAAGAAATGCAAGTGCACAGCTTTTTTTTTTTTTCTTTTCCTCATGTACAAAAGGCATTCCTGCTCTGATTAGTGACCTTTACCTGTGAGACTCCTTAACCCCTTATATGATGCATTTGAACAAAGTAACTTTCAAAATGTGCTCGCAAAATTTAGAAACACATATAGATTAGGTCTTATGTGTAATTCATTATAAAGTTGGGTATTCTACAGCGTTAAGTACACACTGAGCATGTAACACAAGAACTGAAACTTCGTCCCATTTTAACTAAATGATTTTCCAAATTAGGCTGAGACTGTGGACTCTAATTGTTCACAGGGAATTGTTTGTTTGTTTTTGGTGAACAATGAATCAAGCTGAGTGCCAAAATATAACTGCAATTAACCTATAAAAGTGGATTTAATGGAAACTAAGCCCCCTATGGATATATAGATTAAAACAAAGTTAGAGTTTAGAGGGTAATTAATTGGTTTAAAAAAATATAGATCCACTTTTGGCGTCTTCCCATTCTTCAGTTAAGCTCTATATAAATTATCAGCTTAATGAAGGGTGTAATTAATTCAAATGAGCGGTTTTAGAAATGAATAAATTGAATTCAGCACTGTTGGTTTAAAACAATGTTGATTTTGTTCTGTTGGATTCAGGAGCAGACGAGTAATTAATTTATTGTAATTGCATCTTTAAAGTGGCATGTAGGCTGTTTTGGATGTTGCACACCAAAGGCAATTTTCATTGAATTTAATTTTTTAATAATTAAAGTAAGCGCCCCCCCCTTAATCTCATCAATGCTACACATTTTTCCCTACAATGGGACATAGGAGAAAACATGCCTGTTTCTAGAGAAATCCCAAGTACCCATAGGTGGTAAGTGTGGCTGGAATCCACCAGCAAAATCAAGATGAGGGGAAAATTTTCGATCAGTGGCCAACCCTACACAAATCAATATTCCTGTTATGTCTTTGTCACAGAACAGCTGTTATGCTTTTTTGGTAGAGGGGAAAAAGCATCTGCTTTGTGATTGGAGGGGTAATGATAAAGAAATGGAGAGATGTAGCAAGAGGCTGTGTTTATTGCTTTGTGTGCTCCTGGGAGAGACACACACACACACGCGCACACACGCGCGCGCACACACACCGGTCTTATCACCTGCAGATGCACCATCAGATTGCCCATGCCAGGCGTGGGGAGTAGAAAGGTGTCCATTCCCTTACACCTTCTGTAGGGTTGCTCTATTCAAGGCCCAAGTTATGAGCTCCTGGTAATTGATGGGAGCTTGTGAGAAGCTAACGCTACCCATGAGCAGCGCCCTCTAGCTGAGGCCTCCTGCTGGTGCTGACGGGCACGTCTCACCCTCGCCATGTCAGGTAACTACTATGGGACGCCAAAACCGCCCTCGGAGCCCAGCGCCGTGCAGCCAGACCTGGTGGACCAAGTTCTGTTCGATGAGGAGTTCGATAACGAAGTGCAGCGGAAGAGGACTACGTCCGTCAGCAAAATGGAGAGGAAGGACAGCACTGCCCCTGAAGAGGAGGAAGATGAGGAAAGACCACCGACAATTAATGGGCTCACAGGTCAGCTGTCTCTCTGGTGTCCAATGACAGTGCTGTATTTAAGTCATAGTTGTATTTGTCAGAGCTTTGCTAATACCCGTAGAAGAGAGAGTACATTTTTAAATCTAATTTTGAGTCTAATAAATACCTGTTGTGTGTGTAAAGAGAGCAAAGTCTGCAATACGGCAAGACAATTGTGGCCAGGTACCTCACGCATCCCTACCAACTCCCCACACAGTCAAGTGAATCCTCTAAACAGATTTTGATGAACACCCCTGCCATTTATGTTTTTTGTCAAAGTCGTTCTAAATCAAAATTGTCCAAAGGCATGTTATGTCAGTGAAACACAATTGCTCAGAGGAAGGAATTTTGCCCTTCCTGGGAAAAGATGGAACATACGGGAATGCCAGCTTAATTAATCACAGCTGCATTGGTGTGTGGGGGTTTTTTTTTTTTTTAAAAGCACTATGTTAAAAGGAGGCAGCCGCAAGATACGAGAGCTTCGGTGTGGATGCAGGGTATTGGAGTTGCACTGAATTGCGTTCAAACCGATGCAAGGAATGTACAGGTGCATTCCGTCAATTCATAGCAAAACGGCCTTCATGTGGGCAAACGAGGAAGGTTCAGAGCTCTGCCCTCCTCCAGAAACGCATTCTGTTGTCACCTGTCTGGTTATTTGAATGAACATGCAAAATCTCCCTCCCACCACCAGCTCACAACATTGCTGCACTACGTACATTTAAGGCACACGGTCCAAAAGGCTGCTGAGCGCTGCTAGCACGGTATTAGCGGCAAGATCCAAAAAGAGGATGAAAGCTGTGCAATGTGGAGTCGCCCTCAGTGGCAGCTTTTGTGGTCTCTAAGGCTAGTGAGACTTGTTTGCATGTCACTTGCTCTCTGTGATTTTAGCACATCCGTTAACGTGTTTGACAGTAATCTCCAGCATTGCCACTTATGGATGCCCATGATTAAACGGAATTGCTCCGAATTACAGTAAAATACCGAAGGCGGAAAGGTTAGGTCAATCTGCTTGGGACGTGGCTTTGCTTTGAAGCTTGAACAAGCCTTCGTGGGAGTGAACGCTTTGGGGCAGCAGAGGGTTGCAGCCGTTGTCTCTGCTCCGCCTCACCTCCCGTGTTGACATAGAGAGCAGCCAACACATGGCACTAGAGCCCCCACTTTGCTCCACGGTTCACATTACGGTAACGTGAGTCGCTGCAGCCATTTGCCTGGAACTCAAGATCTGGGCGTTCTCACGGCTCAAGACACAGCCCTGATGTATAGAGCTTTTTTTTTTTGGTTTTTTTTCCACTGTTGTCATAGTGGGTGTCTTCATTGTCACAGTTCGCCAGCTGTCATAACCTTGACGCCGCTGGCCCAGTGCTATGCTCCTGTCGAAAGGACGAAACAGCATACTGTACAGACTAGAGGTTTGGGTTCAAGGCTGAGTGCAGTTCCGTTTCGGTCTTTAGAGCGGAAGATTATCACCTCACCTTTTCCGTGAGGAGTGCTTTCGGAAACCAAGCCCATAGCTACGAGTGAAGCTGCCACCGTGTCTGAGGATCGCAGATTCTTCAGGTTCCGTAGATAGACATGCAAATGAACGTAGGCTCACGCGAGCAGCGCCGATGCTCATAAAGGGCAAGGATAGCTGGCCCGCCCTCACCTCGTCCCTCCTCTGCCCTCGCATCACGACTCACCGATCCTGCTTGCTCTGCACGCACCCATCTTCAGCCGCCTGCGGGGCATGGCAGGAGTCTGCGGACGCTCACCGCCGCCCTCTCTCTCTCGGACTGCAGAGCACCAGGATGGAGGCGGAGAGTGGAGGAAAACCGTACCGAGCTATACCCAGTCTAGTAACGCTGTGGACTTCCGTATGTGGAGTTCCCTGCCCAGGGATGAGAGCCAGGAGCCCCTTCCCAAGAACTGGGAGATGGCCTACACAGAGACGGGCATGGTCTACTTCATCGAGTAAGTACACCTGCTGAGTTACTGTAGTGGTTAGACCGTGCATCAATAGGAAGTGTGGCTCGCTGAGATGTTTTTCATAAGTAAATGGGGTTTCTTTCCAGTCATGTATGTTGCTCTTGAGTTCTTGGGCTTTGTGGACAACCCAGTTCTGCAGGTGGTGATCTGTAGCATTAGTACATGTCACACATTTGTTTGCTAGCCAATGTAACATGGTGATAGAAGACATGGATGTAGGTCTGCATAGCTCAGGGGGTGGGACACTGCACATACACTCCTCCTTTGCTGGTCGAGCCCACCACCCCCAAAGACAACTACGATAATGATATAAACTATGTTCTCGGGTGACGTCAAGACCACCACGACCCCACTAGTCTATCTGAGAGAAGAGGGCGGAGGGAGGGAGGGAGGAAGGGAAAAATCAATATTTCTCCTGCAGAGGTTGAAGGACAATTGAGTAAATAGCTTTCCCGGAGGCCTGCTTGTTTTATAAAGATATCCGCCTTGGAGTGGCAAATATTTGTGTCTGTGGCTGCTGTGCTCTTATCGTAAATATTTCAAGGCAAGCATTTTTCTTAATCAGTCTTTTGATCACAAAAAGTTTGTATGTGTATACCTGAACTATCCAGGTATGATAATCCCCTTGTATTTACATCCCTTGGACTTGTCATTGTTTTGTGCCAATACAACTAACAACCTGGAATTCAAATAGGCTTAATCTGGATTTTATGTCTCAAGATTACACACACAATAGTCTATACGTAGTAGTAAAACAAAACTCTGCATAACTTTCAAAATATACGTACAAATGACTGAAAAGTTTTGTGTTCACCCCCTTGCGGTGAACCCCCTAAATACGCTCGGCTTTCAAAGTCACCTGGTTAGAAGAATAGAGCCAACCTATTAGCCAAAATAAATACACCTGTTTCTGGAAGGTCTGACTTTTTAAAAGACCTTTTGTTAGAGTTTTGTTATCTAAAGAAACAGCATCATGAAGACAAAGGAGCTGTCAAAACAGGTCTGGGATAAGGATCTGAAGCACCAATCAGGGTTGGGTTATAAAAAATCTTTGAGCCTCCCCTGGAGCACCATTACATCATTATTAAAAAATTGAATATGTTGGGTGCACAGTGGCTTAGCGGGTGGCAGGTTCAGCATGTGGAGTTTGCATGGTCTTCCTGTGTCATACAGTCTTCCTTCTGCAGTCCAAAGATATGCATTTAAGCTGAGTGGTGTGTCTGAACTACAACAGACCTGAGACTTGGCCAGAGGTTCACCTTCCAGCAGGACCATCACCCAAAACACACACATCAAATCTACAACAGAGAGGTTTCAGTCTAAGAATGTTTCAGTCAAACTCCAGATCTCTGTCCAGTTTGTGGCAAGACTTGAAAATGACTTCTGCGGTGGTTAGCGACCAGTTTGACAGAATGTGAGAAATGGACAAAATGCTGGATTGAGATGGATATAACTGGTAGGGACACACCTCAAAAGATATAATTGCAGCCAAAGGTGCTTTTACCAAACATTGTCTCAGGGCTGAATTATTATGCAACAATCAAAGGTCTGATTTTTTTTAAATTAACTTTTTCAGTCACGTCAAAAAATGATGTGCACCTGCAAAGTGTGTTGTGCATGTTGTAATTGTAGAAATCCCATTTAAATCCATTTTAATTCTAGGCTGTAACATTATAAAATATGGAAATGTTCGAGAGGGAGTACTTGTGCAAGGCACTGCATTTTATCCAGTTTTTCTTCCGTATTTGGGTTTTAACCCGGAAAAGATGGCATGGCATGATCATGCTGCTGATGACTGACTTGGGGCGTTTGACATAACCCACTGAGTGTCGTGCCCACCTGGCTGGGTTAGCAGGGAATGCCAGCTGATCACCTACCCTTCCTCTCCACTGCTCAGTCACAACACCAAGACCACCACCTGGCTCGACCCCCGACTTGCTAAGAAGGCCAAGCCCCCTGAGAAATGTGAGGATGGAGGTGAGTCACTGGCACATTAAGCTAACATGGCTGCACTTAGCCATTCCCTCACACAGTCATGTATAAATCACGCGCAGACTTATTTTTTTCCTTTTATAGACTCACACACACCATTGCATGTGTCACCTCCAATTTTCATCGTCGACTCTGTGCTGCCCCATTCCTGAAAAACCAGTTGCTGTGCCCTGCTTGTGGGCACTGAGACATGTGGCATAGCTAAACAAATGACCAAGTGCGGTTTTGGGGTGGGAGGGGGGTTCTGATGGATTCTAAAAGACATGCGGGGAGCTCATCAGCACACCACCTCAGGAAGGAAATTTCAGAGCCCCGTCCTGCACGGGCGAGTCCACCCCACGTGTTTGTCACATGATAGCCAGCAGAGAGGGCTGTAGTGGGACCTCTAGCGAGCCTGTCCATCCCTTGTGCCCAACAGTGCTATTCCCTCACTTAACAGGCATTCATCTGTGAGTAAGATGGGTATTCAAAGGGGAACGGCTCAAGCAAGATTCGGTCACAAAGAGGTCGGATATTGGGGTTGGGTGGGGATTTGCAGGAGGGACCAGGTGTTGCTGACTGTCCACCTTGAGTACTGACTTGTTATTGATTCGTTTGCAGAGCTGCCCTATGGCTGGGAGAAGATCGAGGATCCACAATACGGAACGTACTATGTGGAGTGAGTGCACGCCATGTTTAAGGTTTTGTGTGTGTGTGTGTGTGTGTGTGTGTGTGAGAGAGAGAGAGAGAGAGGGAAAGGCAGCGGCCTCACAGCACGGAGCTGTCTAGCAGTGTTCTTTGCCACGTCTTCTGGCACGGTGTCTCAGCAGAGTGATCATGGTGCTTGGCTGACAGGTCACATGCCAAGACTGCCGTGAGTGTCGCTGCGCATCACGAGGCACGCTGTAGTTAGTGTGGCTCAATGCCAACAGGCAACCAGGGCCAGGAGCGCTGAGACTCTCGGGATGATTCCAGAACCCAAGATGGTCTGAGGTCATCGTTTTCTGGAACGCGGTGGGGTGGGGTAGCGTTTGGGTGGCGGGTGACTCTTTTTCCTCATCTCCTGTGAAGAATGTTTAGTCTCCTTAACTCTGTCTCCAAAAACTAGTGGGGGGGTGGGTAAGAAAAGGATTCTTTTACTTATGAGTGAGGAGAGGGTGCTTCTGGAGTGGGCTCTCCACCGACCAAGCGGCAGGGAAAATAATCAGGGCTGTTTATGCTGAGGGGTCATCGAGACAGGCACAGGATTTTTCTGTGGTGCTTTGTTTGGTGTGAATTTAGCACAGCACAAAAACTCATTATGCTCCAAGGATGGGATGTTTACATCACAATGAGGAGGCCGTGACAATCAAGGGAGAATGTGGAGTGGAATCCAACTCCGCGCATCGGACCCACTAACAGCGTGGCCCTCGTTTGCTGGCAGTGCCTCTGCATGTCTAAGTGGCCCGGGAGTCATCGTGATTGGCTCCCGAAGCAGCTGGCATGCCAAGAAGGCGTCAGGTGCATGCATACATTTGATCACTTGGTCAAACATAAGCCAGAGTAGCACGCCTCAATGTCTGTCAAGGGGTGTGGCCTTCTAGAGTCTGGCACATCCCGAAAAATATTATCGCAGGCCACTGAATGGTGCCTGTCTTTCCTGTTCCTGCCTCCTTCTTACAAGTACAGCCTCACATGACTGAACAGTGCTGTGGACTCTGCTGTGTCAATATTGTGACAGTGCGGTGCTTCGTGCAGCTTATGCAAAGTGGGGAATTTTGCATGACTGGGTAGCGATCGATAGTGACAACGGGTCTTTGTGGTGGGAGGGCAGTCTGCATAGATGTGGGTTTCGGTCACAGGGGACCTTCATGGGCTCTGTAGAGACAACTGGGCCTGTTCCAGGGGTTGGAGGGGGGCTCACTACAGGGACTTGGGTTTTAGTCAGTTGACACAGTAAGCTATTATGCTTTTGTGTATTTTAGTATCAGATGGGGATGTCCTTAAGCCTCCTTTAGATTAAATTCCATTTTATTGTGACATTCTCAGAAAACCATTTTGCTAAATGGGAAGTCTGATATACTTGTGGTAAAGCCGTGTGTCTTGACACCCTGTAATCAGCTTTTCTCTTGTGCTGTAGCCATATCAACCAAAAGACCCAATTTGAGAATCCGGTCCTGGAAGCCAAGAAGAAACTAAACCAGGAAATGCACACTGCCAACCAGCAGGGGGCAGCTCTACCCACAGGTAACCAGAATCCCTCTGAAATCTTACTGACCTGCTTGGGTTCATTACATGTCGTCAGAATGGTGCAGCCTCGCTTCCCATGGGTAGAGATTTGTTAGAGGAAAAGTTAAATTCCTTTAAATATTTTTTACTTTGTAAAAGAAGAATGGGCTGAGTTGTAGGTTCTGGAAAACAGGTAATGATTTGTAAGCCCTGGCTCAAGCTGTGGCTCAGTGTAGTTTCTTTGCCCCCATTGCCAAGGCAGCTCTGCCTAAATAGCCTGGTCAGCAGTACTGATATTAAATGTACACCCTGGCTCTAGAATCAGTGTTATTCAGAGATTGTAATACCAGCTTCCTACTAAGAGCGCCGTTTGATGAACGTGGCCTTTATGGGCAGAGACTCATGTTTTGACTCCGGCACGTTTGTGCTTATGGCTTATCGAGTCACCACCTTCTTCACCTCGCCTGTCAAAGGGCAGCCGATCTAGCGGAGCAGGCCGAGAGGAAAATTGGCCTAATTGGGTAGCTGCTGAATTTGCCTCGCCCTCTTTGGGGGGTCAGGTAGCGACAGATGCTTTGTGGGTTTTTAATGCTGTTGGTTGAGTACCAACAGCTGGACCTGTCTTTACACACTGTGATTTGGGCACTCAAGTTATGTTTCTCTTTATTCTCAAAATCACCATATAATGAAAGTCATGCATAATGCGAGGCAGTGCTTACATTAAGGGAATCTAATAATGCTGTGCTAAAAAGTATGTAAGATGTGGAGTCTGTGTAAGACACTAAACAGCATTGAGCCCTGTAAGACTGAAGAGAATAGAGGGATGTAGGGTGCATTTTCTACACTGGGACACACACGAGGTGTTACCTGTAGTGACAGCTGGATGTGGAGAAAGACGGTCTGTTTACTGCTCACGATGCTGTTTTTGACGCTTGGAGCAAATTTGACTGGTATGTCTGTGGGAACATTTTAGCTGGGGGAGGGGGGCAAAAAGCAAGGTTCTGTACGGCAACAAATGGTCAAGGGGTTTGGGAAGGGAGAGGGGTAGCCATTAGAAGCTCCAGAGAAGATCTCTGGTTCCTCTTTCATCTGTGAGGGGCTATATCGTAACGGATTTTACACCCACATCTTTTTTCCTGAAGGTCTTCCTTGGTAGAGTCAGACGAGTTATTTTCTAAATGACCATCTCTCACACAAGTTCTGATCTGAGGGCCTCCTCTGCCTCTGAGGAGTGGGACCCGCAGAGTGTAGGGGATGCATTCAGAGTCGTATGAGCACTAGAAGATCTGAAGTGTCGCAGTGAAGGTTTCCCATGAAATTGGAACTAGGGCTCATTCATTAGGCATACAGATGTGAGCTGAGACTTTGGCTCCCTTCCAGGGTCATTAATTAAAGGACCGGTGTGTAACTGCAGCAGGGAGGCAGTGGCGGCTCTGCCGTTCAGGGCAAGTAATTGTAAACAATCCACTCGGACGAATCCTAACACCACCTCATGCCGTGTGTCGGCCCGTACCTCCGCGGGTGACGAGTTAATCAGGCTGATACAGATACGGCACTGGGCCGGCCTCGCTTGTACACCATAGGAGTAAACGCTGGTCACTTTGTCATCCCAGCGGTGATGGATCGTGCTGAGAAAGGGAAACGAAGAGGTTCCCGATAGCCGACGATCATGAGAATCTAATGGTGAAGCCAAAAGGTGTCAGGCACATCAGACTGCTGCAGTGGGATCTGTTTTGATGTGAAGGGTGTGTGTGTGTGGCAAAGTGGAGGAAGAGCCACGTAGCCTCAACGACACGAGATCGCGTTAATCACACTCCACCAAAAAAATGGTCAAGTTCATCAGCCAGTCTGACTGATCATGTAAATACGGGGCCCACCACACCTTGGAAGGAGGCGTGAGGCCACAGAGATGTCGCTCTGCTGTCCACGTGATGACGTATTTGTGTCCGCAGTCAGATACTTTTTGCCACCTTGCTGAATCTGGGTTATAAGACGTCATTAATACTGTTATGCAGATATTCACTAAATGTATATTAGTTGTAACTCTACCATCATCTCTGGTTATCATTGAAAATAGTCTTAGACTCCAGGATCAAATGTGACGACTTTGATATAAACAAGAAACCAACTGCAGGTGGGAAGTATGGTGTCTCCAAGTGTAACAGACCCCACCCAAACGCTCACAGTCCACCGAAATGTCCAATTACTCCATCTTGTACATTTTCTGTCAAGCTCCTCTTTCCTTCTACATTCCTGTTTTGCCCTCCTTTCACTTGTATTTCAGTGCCTAATGGTGCACTTCTCTCCCCCCCCCCCCAAGAGGGTGCCATTCCAGGCTTCACGCGGGACCCTTCGCAGTTGCAGGGAACGATCATCCGCACAGCCCTCAGGAAGAGCTCCCAGGGATTCGGCTTCACTATCATCGGCGGTGACCGGCCCGACGAGTTCCTGCAGGTGAAGAACGTCCTGAGGGACGGCCCTGCTGCTCAGGACAACAAGATCGCCTCTGGTGAGTGAGCCGCCCATCCCTGATGAGCCAGACGACTAACATGCAGCCTGTATTTCTGTACTGGGTTTTCCTGGAAGCCCTGTCAGGGAGCTCACTTCAAAAACTCAAGCAAAGCATTGCTGAAGTAGTGCAGTGTGTTTAAGATTGTTGCAAGTACAAATAAGATCTGGAAGGACCAAACCCTGCAGACCAGACTGGGCAGAGCTGCTATGGCGATGGGGGCATCAAAGAAACTGCACTGAGCTGCAGGTTCAACCATGGCTTGAGAATCAATTCATATTAAGTTTTTACTTAAGAAGGCATGGATCCATTTTATTTAGGTATAAACGCCGAGGTGTGTAATTGTTGATGACTAGCACCCCCATAAGTGCCTTCTCTTCCCGTGTCTCCATGTCAGTGGTGGTCCCAGAACCAGGCTTGGTTTGGGAGGCTGTGTCAGTGGCAATGGCAGAAAGGAAATGGCTGAGAGTACCCCGCGTTCTCCAGTTGCTCTCTTTGGCTCTCATTAGCTGTCATCACTCATTTGCTGAGCTGGCCACTGCTTCCATCTGAGCCCATCGAGAGTGCTGACATTTGATTAAAGTTGTACCCTTCTTCCATTTCTCTGTGGGAGCCTGTAAACCCACGACTCCGTTAGTCTCTAATTTAATTCCTTGACCGCTGTACCCACCATACCCTAGCTATGGTCTAACAACAGCATTCCTGAAAATGGCAGCAAGTGCTGTGTTTTGGGGGGGGGATTAGGGGAGCGAGAGTTGCCATTTCGAAACAGCAGGTGCACCAGGACAGGAACTGCCTTTGCAATGCTGATGAAAGTACTTTACCTAAACTGCTTTGATGGATGTTCTGCTGCGGCATTAATATGTATAAGTGTACATTTTTATGTAGATCGTGTCTCTGAATACTGTAATGAAAATGTGAATAAGATGTAGTGACAACCCTCTAGATGCAGTATGGTGATTCAGTATGTACCACACATGCTCAGATTGACCGCTCTACTACTTGTGGCCTCCCATAGGTGATGTGATTGTGGACATTAATGGGACATGCGTGCTGGGGAAGACCCACGCCGAGGTAGTACAGATGTTCCAGTCCATCCCGGTCAACCAATATGTGGACATGATGCTGTGCCGGGGCTACCCGCTGCCTGAAGACACCAGTGGCAGTGATGAGGCTGGCAGCGAGGTGGTGGCAATACCCCACGTGAATGGCTCCCAGAATGTGCCATACGTCACCACAGGCCCGGGGTCTGTGGTTGCCAGTAGCCGGCAGACTGAGGCTCCAGACCAAGCCTTGCTGCAGCCCGAGCTGGTTAGTGTCCCCCTGGTCAAGGGTCCCGGTGGCTTTGGCTTTGCCATTGCCGACTGCCCTCTGGGCCAGAAGGTGAAGATGATCTTGGACGCACAGTGGTGCCGCGGCCTGCTGAAGGGCGACGTGATCAAGGAGATCGACCGGCAGAACGTGCAGACGCTCAGCCACGCCCAGGTGGTGGACATCCTGAAAGACCTGCCAGTGGGCAGTGAGGTCAGCGTGTTGGTGCTACGAGGAGGTGAGGAGGAATCATCCCACTGAGGACAGGAACATGATTGCAGAGCAAGGGGTGGAAGAGGCCTATTGACAGATTAGTAGAGGCCAGATGCAGTGGAGACAGCAGGAAATAGCTAGGCCCTGAAGGTCCCTTCTTCCTGTCCGTAAAGTTCTTTGCACGGAGGACAGCACTTAGGTGTCCTCGTACGACAGAGCTTGCCTGCATGATGATGACCACATTTGCTACTGCGGGAGGAAGGCCAGCTGGAACCCCCACACGCCAGTCTTCAGAATTCCGTCAAGCTCCTCAGCCATTGTCTACTACAGAAGTGATTTTCATAGAGACTGGCTTATCATAGTCAAGTAGACACCCTAGAGCACTTTACAAGACCACTGCATGGTCCAGCTAGGAATTTTAATCAAGTTCATTTCACCTTTGAGTCTTGCCTGTTCAAGAATAGCAATGCAGGCGTCCCATTTTCCCATCCGTTGAAGCATTGTGCCACCTTTTCAGTATCACTGATAATCGTGTTCCCTAAATCAGGGTTTGTTGGGAGTTCTCAGCACAAATTTCATACCCCTTGTTAAACAGGAAAACGTGACTACACTCTGCTCGTGTGTTATCTGCTCGGTGTGGCTTTGGACTTGGAGTACATAACACATTACCAAAGACTAGTCAGACTGCCTGACTGCATGTATTCCAGGAACTTGTTGCAGAATAGGTCAGTGACCTTGGTGATTCCAGACTGTGAGGTGAAGGTGACTCCACCTTCCCAAAAGAACAACTCCAGCATGACTCCTTGTATTTGTGCACACTGTCAAAGGAATAAGAGGTGCAGCATGACTCGGACTCTAGGGCTAGACAATGCGAGACCCGCAGGCAGTTTTCACTCTATTATGGTCAGGTGCGCAAACACGCATCCTTCAGATGAAAGTGTACCAGTTTAGTATGTCTGCAAATCATGTTACTCTGCAGTGGTATAATGTATGCTGTGTTGATTTGTGTAATTCCACCAAGCCCCGTTTTCTCTATTCTGTTTGGTATCTAGTGCCACCTAGTGCTCAGTCCCTTAGCTGAGATACTGAACATCATTGTAATAACTAGTGAAAAATCTCGTCTGACCAGCAGTAACTTCTGAGCTATCCTAGAAAAAAAGATTACGTGAACCCGTTGGTTGTTGACCTCTTGTCCTTGACAAATCACTTCTCGATATCCTAATGTTTGTGTGCCCAACCTGGGTCAAGAATAGCACATTCTCATAATCACTTCAATCTTATCTTGCTTGATTAATCTTTCTAATTGTTTTTTTTTTCCCCCCCTTTGTTCCATCTTCTCTCCACGTTCTTACTTTGCCTGTAGGTCAAACGTCTCCTGTGAAGTCTCTCAAACATGTAAGTTTAAAAAATGGTTTTAATTATTTCTCCTCCTCAGTCGAACCACGGGAACATCTCAAGGGGATTCTGAACGTTAATGTTGAGCTTGGAACGCTGAGCGTTCAAGACAAGACATGAGATTAATAATTTAAGGATGAAGATATAAGTCGTGCTCACTTCCCGACATGCTGGCTTGTTGCTGCTCTGCATTATTCAAGCACGGATGTTAGACAGCAGTCTCCTGCTTGGAGGGAGACTGGTTTATCTGCCCTCGGCATGCTGTTACTTGCCATCCCTAGCATGTAACACAACCTTATTCCTGGACTGTCGTAAGTCAGCAGTTTTCTGCAAGCTGTTATGGCCTTTAGAAATAGGCAGCATGGTGAATTTGGAATAGGGTTGTGGTTTGAGGCTGTTGCTCCAACAACAGCCAGACCCTGTACCCTCGTCACGTGACTGGACTTCTTAAGTAAACAACCCCGCCTACATTAGATTAAGCCATAATGGTGTATATCTAGAAAACCATGTGATTAACAAAATTGATGGATTGGCTTCTCTTTTTCCACTCTGGCTGTTTTATGCTCGCTACTTGCAGGGAGCTGCTCCCACTACACACAAACCAGAGGTGACCACCAGCACAGAGACCCTGACCCTTGCAGAGGCTGCCCCCCAGCCCTTGCCCTTTCCCCCAAATGTCCTACGCTCCAATTCTCCCAAGCTGGACCCCACCGAGCTATACCTGAAGTCCAAGGCCATACTGGAGAGCAAGCGTGAGTTAAATTTCATTTGTGAAGCACCGTTCCTGTTACGGAGATAAAGGAAACATGAAAAGTGATTGCTTTGGCATAATTTTAGGGTGTCATAAAGCGGTTATTGGGTATTTAGAAGAGCTATTGCACTTTCATCAGATTAACTTTCCAAATATTTCTCCCCAAAGCTCCCAACACCAGAGACCTGGACGTTTTTATCAAGAGGAACCAGGAGTCGGGCTTTGGGTTCCGTGTGCTGGGAGGGGAAGGTCCCGATCAACCTGTAAGTGGCATCTTGTCCTGATGAGTGCAGACCTCAGAACTGCTCTTTAATTTTGTTCTTTATACAGGTGTATGAATTATTGATTGACGCAATGGTACTGCAATTCTCCTGTTAGGTTGTTGTCCGACCAGCTGCAGGATGTTGTCTTTGTGCAATGCGTTGTAGTCCATATATTTGGTAGTTGTCAGCATTTTGAAGGCAACTGGAGGGAGCTAAAGCACTCTGTGCAGGGCTGTGAGTGGCAGTTTCTTGAACACTGTGGCTTGTTCCTGCAGGTGTATATTGGCGCAATCGTGCCCCTGGGTGCAGCCGAGAAGGATGGCCGCCTGCGGGCAGGCGATGAGCTGCTGTGTATTGACGGAGTGCCTGTGAAGGGCAAGTCACACAAGCAGGTGCTGGAGCTTATGACCAATGCTGCACGCAATGGACAGGTCATGTTGACTGTCCGCCGTAAGGTGTCCTATGTAGGTGAGTATGGGAGTTCAGAGACAGGCATGCATATGGGGACCTCGGGGGGTGCCTTTGGAATCCGTGTGGAGACCTCAGGGGGTGCTTTACAAACTCTTATCGGACCCACTGAGCCTTTCAGAAGTTTGGATCTGGTTAAAAGTTCTCAATATAACAAGTTTATAGTGTATACAAGAGAAACTATATATCGCCTCCTAGGTTAGGGGAGATAAAGCCATTTGAGGTCAAAACCATGGGACCATTGCTACATATGTGGAGTGGGAAAACGGCTGTTTCATAACCGACACTTTTGCAGTTAAGCTGGAGGGTAGAATAGGACAATTACAGAAGTGAAGTAATGCTGAATGAAGTTGCCTAAAGTAGGCACTGAGCCAAAGCATACATAAAACTGCTCCTGAAGTAAACAGCGTATTAAGGCTCTTCATTTCTTTGTCTGTGTACTTCTGTATGTGCCAAAGATGGAAAATGGTATTGGTTTCTTGTAGCAGTACAGACTAACTCAAGCAAAAAAAAAAAAGACAGCAAAACAACTCGCATTGCTTGTTTTAAGCTATTACTGAAATTTTAATATTCAAGTGGAGGTGTAAAAGGTGTTTAGTTTCTTTTGTCTCTCCCAATTTCTAGCAGATGGCACAGCAGGGGAGGAAGGCAGTAGAGAGTCACAAGCCATCCCCACACCAGTGAACGGCTCTCCCAAGCTGCCCCGTGTCGAGGTGCAGGAGTCCTATGACATCACGCTGCAGAGAAAGGACAATGAAGGCTTTGGCTTCGTCATCCTCACGTCCAAGAACAAACCGCCGCCTGGAGGTGGGAGAGAACTGCTTCGGGTGACGTGTTGCATCGACAAGACGCCGTAGCTGTTATACTTGGTGGCTGTGTGGGACTAGCTGTGCCTCGGTCTTTTGCACCGTGCCGGCTGTATGACGGTCTGCTCTGCTCCCTATAGTACGGCTTTGGCTGTGTGCCCTGGTACCAGTGAGGCCAAAGCAGATCTCTCTGGCCTGGGTTCGATGTCCTTTCCAGTGTAGATGCAGCGGGAATGGTTACACTTTAATGGACAATAGTTACATATCAGCCAACACTTCACTAATCGAAAGAGGTGGTCAGCTTACAAGAAGTGCAACCAAGACACCAATGTGGACCTTAAGTAGTGTCTTGTGGTTGTTAGCACGGCATGAAGATATGGAACAGGCTTTTCAATTACCATTTTCTGTAGGCAGTTCCTCATCCACTTCAATGGTGGCACACAGCAGAATGATTCTGAGCCTCTTGATCTCATCTGCAGTGATTCCTCACAAGATTGGCCGCATCATCCAGGGGAGCCCAACCGACCGCTGTGGCCGGCTCAAGGTGGGGGACCGAATCTCCGCGGTCAACAGTCAGTCCATTGTGGACCTGGCGCACAACGACATTGTGCAGCTCATCAAGGACGCGGGCAATGCCGTCACCCTCACTGTAGTGCCAGAGGATGGTAAGCCACAGCTGAGATCAGAGCGACGGTGTCTGAGGTGGGCCCCAGGTGGGCTCAGAGAGTGAAGGAAGGCAGAGGGTAGGAAATGTTTCTGTGAGTTTTAGGGGGGATTGATCCATGATTACAAAAGCCTGAGGAACATGTGGGAGTTTTCTAGAATGAGCATATTCCCACAAGATTTGTTAATTTAAATGGCGTGCTGGTGTAAATGCCAAATTTTACAGCACAGCATTGAACCATTCATCCAGATTGATTTTGAAGGGAAAGATGTTGTACTACTTGCTCCAGGCAGGAAGCCAAAGCAAGGCGTGTGACAAGGGGACAGGAGAAACGAACAGGGACTTTATTTGGAGTTAATGAAATGGGGGGAAGGGATGTAAAGTATCAGGGGAATTGGATGCAAAAAAAAAAAAAAAACTGGGCAAGAAAATGATGGAGGCTGGACTGAGTATAAGGCTTTGGGGGCCTGCAAACACACTGATGAGCATCAGGTTGGGAGAGGGAAAAGGATCAATTATCTCGTATGCAAAACCTCCAGAAATAGATGGGAACATTGCCCCTCTCTCACATGCATGTCCCTGTGTGTCAGTGTATTAGTTGCTCCACTTTTGCACCACTGCATACATGTGCATCTACTCACAAGTGACGGTCACGCAATTGCCATTCCAGAACACAGCGGACCGCCATCAGGAACGAGCTCGGCCAAGCAGAGCCCAGCACTGCAACATCGAGCCATGGGACAGCAGCCCATGAGCCGGGAAGACAGGTACAGCCTGACCTGACACATGGGTATCGCATGAAATGGCACAACAGGGAATTAGGTTTAGGAAGTGATGTAATGGTCTTGTTGCAGTGTCACACTGCCGCTGGCCGGGGAGCGCTCATAATCATGGCGTTTGCAGTTCTGTAAACCACTCACGTAGCTCTCTGTGTGGTTGGAGGAGTGCAGGTTAGGATTAATGGAGGGTGGGAAGATTGAGTTTCTCTCAGACTACGGCATTAAACAAGATTACCTGTGTTGGCTCTTTAATCCATTACAGTGGGAATAGTGCCCTTCACCATGATCCCACTTCTAATTTCTTGGAGATAGGACTTTGCACATTTTGTCGACTTTTCTCAAGAAACCAACCTTTTAAATTCTGAACTCTCAAAAGCAGAGCCTAGGCTGCTAGTCTCTTTAAAACGGGTAAGACGATGGATTGTAGCCCGTCTGCACTTTCCTTGTAGTGGGTTCAGCTGGGTATGCTTGCAGCTAAATCCCTAAAATCAGTCCTCTTTCTTGTAGCGTATAAACAGTATGCTCTCCATAGTGGGTTGGGTCTACTCTTCATAGCATCCTGAACAGATGACGTACGTCATCCCACTTCTTAGAACATAAGTCCTTTGACCACAACCTCCTCACGTTCCTGTGATTTAGGTACGGCTCAGACGCCGATGAGAAGGAGGGTGTCGCCCGTGCAGAGTACAGGACACTTCCTCTCAGTGAGCAGGGGACGATGTGCACCACAGGTCCCAAGCCGGTGAGATTCCGTTCATTGCAGACACCCGTGGCCCTTAAGGTAGTCTTGGTGTAGACTAATTCACCTGACCTCAGAGAAATGGCTCATCGGCTTCTTTCCATCCCTTTGTCTACAACCGTGTCACAGGGCTGTTTTCACGTAGAGCTGGAACGAGGGTTGCGGGGGTTTGGATTCAGTCTGCGTGGAGGAAAGGAATATAATATGGGGCTGTTTATCCTACGACTGGCAGAGGACGGCCCAGCAGTAAAGGATGGCAGGATTCATGTGAGTCTCAAGGCACCAGACTCAACAACAGTGGTGATGATGGGCCAGTCTTTGGACTGCGTTGGATAGGGTGGGGAGGGCACATCAGGAATGGTCAGGCTAAATCAATGTAGTAACAATTAGTCGCACAACACGAGTTGTATCTGAGTCACATTGGTTGGGTGAGTAGACATCATCTGCCTGCTCCATTTGACAGCTGTGCTTGACATTGCCCTAATTTTATGTGCACTAGCAGGTGGGGGACCAGATAGTGGAGATCAATGGGGAGCCAACACAGGGTATCACCCATACCCGTGCTATCGAGCTCATTCAGGCCGGGGGTAATAAAGTTCAGCTGCTCCTGAGGCCTGGACTGGGCCTGATCCCTGACCACAGTGAGTATCTGAATGTGCCAAAGACATGCTTGAGCCATAAGGAGTACAGATATGTGCGCTGGAGAACCTGCACCACTCTTAGTCGGGCGGAGATTTGATAACTGGAAGTTTTGGTCCAGCTTTTTGCTGCCACACACACACAAACAATTTGATAAGATTAAATGCTGATGGTCTGTACTTTTCCTTTCACTCAGACAGAACTGTAGTATCGGGTGCACAGCTGCTCCGTGTTTGTTGCACTCTACCTGTTTTGTAGCTGTATATCTCAGAGCTCAAGGGCATTGACAATTCCTCCCCCAAAAATCTGGTGTGGGTATTTCTGGCTAGATGTGTCCATACTTTGTTCACTCTTTCCTTCTCCCCTAGGTCTGAACTCTTCCACCCTGTCCTTCTACATGAAACCAGAGCACCACTAAAGAGCTTCCTCGCTTTTCTTGGTCTGTCCTTAATAATCACCTTGGTAAATGTCTTCCTTCTCTTCCTGTTCCACCTCAGGAACCCCTCAGCTCTACATACTCTCGTTTCAAGCCTCTTCTGGCCTGCTCCTCAATTTTTTTTCCACATCTTTAAACAAATTCAACTTTAGATTCAACTTCATTATCATAGTCTACATAGTCCCTTTTTAGCGGCCCCTTTTGTCTTTAGAACTATTTCAAGGGATGACAAGTTGCTTTCTGCACAGCACCGTTTTCCCACTTATGGCCTTCCTGTTAGCATTAATCAGTCTGGTCATTCTCCTCTGATCTCTCTAACTGTGTTAAGTAACAAAACTACCACCAACTTGACATTTTCTGCTTATCTCTCTATTCTGTATAGTCTAGACAGTGCTGTATATGAATATCTGAAGATGGGGGCTATTGCTGAGGTTTGCCAACCACCACATCTGGCACCAACAATCATAACACGGTTACAATTACTTAAGACTCTTCGCCATGCTAATGCTTAGCCGCACAGAAATGAAACCTCTTGACCCTGTCTGCATGCTTTAAATATTCAGTTGAAGCCACATGATTCACTGCATGGACAGGCAGGCTAACAGCCAGGTATACTTAAGTGTGTGTATGCACAAGCTTATTTACCTTTGATTGATGAGATGGTGTCAGTGTGACTGACTTGGTAGACGTTGGTCCTAACGATGGTGTTTTGAGAAGTTCCATCAACTTGCAGGAATAAGTCGGAAGTGTATTTCCAAGGTGGGTATCCCCAAAAATTAGGTAGCCTCGAACCCACCTTCAGTTTCATACCCACTGTGGCGTCTTTCCTTAGCTGTGGGTGGCAGTATGATATTTCTGAAGCCTGGGGGATTGTTCAAATTTCATCATCGAGGACAGGCTACAGTAATGTGCCTTTCACAGCGGTATCCACCACCGCTACTTCATGGCACACTATCTAAATCTCATCTGTAAGGGGCTAGATGAGGAAAGCACTGGGGTTAACCACTTTTCCAGATGCTTATGAAATAGATTTATTTGGTTGCAAGTCCAATATTTTTGCTCATTACATCTCTTCAATGCATTGTCACATATAAGATTTTGAAACGGCACATCTTAAAAATCTTTCCTATTCAAAGAGCATGGCATAATTAGAGGCTGTATGGTTGCTTCAAAATACAAATTTCATTCTTTTCACAGGTACTTATCGAAGCTTCACTGTCGATAAACGATGGCAGACAAAATGTGCTGTTAAACCTGTTTTCTGCTTGTCATTCTGCTTCAGGTACAATGGATAAAATGAATGTTTCATCCAGCGGCTTTCTACGGAGTTCAGCCTCAGATGAGCTACTGGTTTCTGCTTCTCCATCCTTAAATTCCATCTTCACCCCTGAAAGATCCTCTAGTGTACCCACATCCTCCAGAGAAGAGCCCCCAGGATTGGACACCACCACCTTCCATTCAGGAGTCCCTGAGCCCCGACCCAGCTGGGCCCTTGGCCTTGACAACAGCAGACCCGTCACCGACCTTTTCCAAGAACAGGCTAGTAAGGCCCAGGGACAGCAGCCCAGGAAAGCCAAACAAACTGCCAGCCCTGACATCCAGGATCGAAAATCTCTCCCCAGAAAGAGCGATTCCAATGTCTCCTCCAAAAACAAACCCATGAAGAGGAGCAATGGAGTCCAGCCAGACACCAAAGAAGGATCCAGCAGCCAAAAGAAAGCGGAGAGAAACCCATCTGCCCTCTCTGAAAGCAAGGTCAGTTCCTCCGTGTCCATCAACCGACAGGACACCAAGCCCAGCATGGAAAGAAAGTCACGTACACAGAGAGAGAGCCGTTCCACAAGCCCTAAAAAATTGCCTAGAAAGGAGCAAGAGGGTGTTGCCAAGCAACCATCAAAGACCCATGATGAGCAGCAGAGGAGGGCAGGGGGGCAACAGCCCAGTAATGCTGCTGGGGAGGGCAGAGAGAAGAAAGTCAAGGAAGATGATTGTAAACGCAGACAGGACAGTGATTCAAGCAGAAACAGAGGGGAAGGCACTGGGTCCAACATGGAGCCACGCCGAAAGGAGAAAGAGGCAGAGCAACGAGAGATGGCTGGGGCAGAAGAAGAAAATGCACGGGGTCGTAGGGTGCACAGGGAGAAGGAGAAAGAAAGGGATCGCGAGGGCAGGGAGGCAAAGAGGAAAGGGCCAGTGGAGCAAAATACCAAAAAGGACATGAAGGAATCCACTGGCTCAGAACAGGAGCCTCCTTGCAATGGGGCTACTAGTGCAAAGAAAGGAGCCATTACCCCTGGTCCATGGAAAGTGCCCAGCTCAGCAAAGCCTCAAACCCACTCTGAGACGTGACTGGCTGAATTGCATTATTTGGCCATCACAAACAAGCAGCCTGTAAGTGCTTGGTGACATGGCCACTGTGTTGCATAGCTGGAGGAATGATGAGGCAGGTGGCATGATACAGTATACATCTTCACAGCCCCCAGCCTCACCCACCCACCCTTATCTGCACCTTCCCATGTTTGCACTCCCCTTGGTGAGGTGGATTAGGGAGATGCAATTTGCAAATCTTGCAATTTGGTGACGTGCCAATGGAGGGAGACCCCGCAGAAAGATCCATACCTCACTCTGCCATTTTTAAAATACAATGCAGGACCTTGTTTTCTTACGCCTGCCAACAGAAAGGGTAACATTATCCCTCTACTATTCCCATCTGCAGACTTATGGACAGGCATTCAAAACACTTCTTACATGTGTAAATCCTTGTTTTGTTGCATGTACTGTATGTACAATGCTCTGTCCATGCTTGGAGATCATGTATACTTTTGATTCAAAGGAAGTCTTGGTCAGTTTCTTTTTTTGCCCTTAAAAGATCGTGTTGGGATGTTGATGGAATATTGTACACACTGTGTAAAGTCCAGATTATGTAATCACCCTTGCAGTGGTTTTTAGATTATTTTGAATCATAGGCGTGATATGCATCTTTTTAAAGAGACCAGACACTTGTGGTTAAGTATATTGTTTACTACCTGTATGTTTATTATAAAGCATATAACTTATTGAAAAAAATCCTGAAAATATACAAACTTGTGTAACCATACTGAGCCATTCCATATTTAGTGTCTAATAGTTTATCCCAGATTCATAAAACTTGCTCTCTCCTTCCAATGTTATTGTTGGCATATATCTTAAGTGTGTGTATTACAGGCAGATATGTATGTGATCTTGGATATTATTGTAGCTTGGACTGTACTTTACTCAATGTGTATCATTTAGCCATGTATGGACCCAGCTTTCCTTCATATGATAAACATCTGGCACTCTTTCCAGTTATTGGCTAAAATTAATTTCTCTTAAGCCAAGAAAGCAGGAGGTGGTACCACGTTGTATTTAATTTGTGAGTGTCACTAGGCAAGGGTTAACGTTCTCAGTAACGGTCAATATGAAGGTCACATCTGTTATAGTACTATGGACATTGTCTGTTTTTCTAAAATATAATTAATGCCGAATGGGTCACAGAACTTTTCTACAGATAAGCATATCTGCAGAATTCCAAATGTCAGAAGTCTTGGATGACATGATCGCTTTAGGTTGAGCAAAAATTGGCGTGTTTGTTACGCAGACTCTTCCAGCAGATTCACAAAGGGCAAGTGCACACAACTAGTCTGGTGTCTGAAGTGGTCTGATATTCCCAGGCACAGAGCTAATGCAACATTACAATATTCATAATAACACAGCAGAATGTAATGAAATGCAATATGCCTCTGAATTAAGTATGCATAGCAATGTTTAAAGCATAAGTAGGCATCAATTCACTGTTGTAGTGCAGGAGTCATCCACCCCACTAAGCTTCTGGTAGACCACCAGCTTAGGGAGTCCTCAGACAAATTTTGAGGTTTAGAAAATCCGTTTCATTTCACTCTGGCTATGAGGTACTCGCGTGACAGCAGTGCTCCGACCTTACTAGAAGCTCTAGAGAATGTTTGTATTGTAAGTAGGGCTAAATCTTAGTGGTTGTTTACTTCTTTTTCCACTAGTAATCAACAATAATAGAAGTGGAGCTAAGTAATGTGGTTTGCTCATCAGCACCTCAAATAAGTAGTTTTGTGTATTGTTTTGCCACTGCAGATATTAAAAGGCTGGGGGAGGTCCATTTTTGCTAAGTTCCAACATGGTGTGTATCTTATGCACTGAATGTCTGAAGCTTGATTCCCATATCAGTGTCTGTATATAACAATGTGGCCTTGCATTGCTTTAACTGAAAAGCCTTTCTTGGTCTCTACATTATGTGGTAGTTGTAAATGTTTATAAATTGTACAGCACCTTTATAAATACTTGCAGAATCCTCATTCAGATAAATCTGTAAATCGCTCCATTATTTTTTTAACTAATTGAGGGGAAAATATTTAAAAGTGGAACAATCAAACTTATCTGGGTCACGGCCTTCTGATCATGCACTGTAAAATAAAGTTTTACTGAAATCATCAGCTTATGTATTTTTGAATCCTGTTGCGTCATGGCATGCTTCTGGCCTTAAGGAGTTTACAAAAGTGGATACCTTATTTTTCTGAAATACCTTGGTTATTTTGATGGATGAATATTATTGGTTGGTATAGTACAATTAGAGCGTTTGCATGGTTTTGAATGAGTACATGTTTGACACTGAAACAATTACCTGAGTCACTAATAGCTAAACAGGATAGGTTGAGTTGAGCACTGCTGTTCAATGAAGGACTATTTTCAGGACTTGCAGAAGAAACCTGATAATATATCAGAATATTCATTACTTCACAAAGTCACAATAGATCTTGGCAAAATAAATTGTTGCTAGTAGCATGTCTGACTGGCATTCAATCAGCTGAGCATTTTTGTGTGAAAGAGGCGGGTATTTCTTGGGGGCGGGGTGTAGAATTGCCGTATATCCAAACGAGTAACTATTTTGGGATTGCCGACCTCTGACCAGTTTTCCTTCAACATTAAACGAGTCGGGGTGGTCCCAGGCAGCACAGAGGGTACCAGTCAGGGGTAGACCCTTTGACATCACATAGTGCAGTGCATAGCAGAGCAGGTACGGGTACACGTCAGCTTGCCTTACTGCGTCTCCTTGAAGCGCAGGAGGAAACGCTACACACTACTTATTAGTGGGACATTTTCCTGAGTTCTTATTCGATGAAAAGATATGAAACGCAGAGTAAACGATGCTAAACATGAGGAGCAGTATTAGTGGTAATGAGTCATGTTGATGAGACACGCAGTTGCAACTAATATCACGGGCGTTGGTGTGGTAAACCCATCAGCTTCCACTCACTGCGCCTTTATGGCTGGAAACGAGAACGCTACACACTTAAAAAGGGCTCGTCTGACAGCTGCCTGCAGCCTGCAGCTATTACCGTGTGTAAAACGCGGGCTATGACCAAAGCAGTAACCCATTGATAAATATCCAGTCGCTTTATTTTGGTGACACACAGAAATCGCTCGAGCGGTGCACTATTGCTAAAATTCATATGTAAAAATGACGAAACCGCACGTAAAATTGAAAGAATAACAGCTTCTCATTTTTTTTGACTGGAGTTCTAAAGATAACCGTACCAACAGCCGTGTTTGTGAAGCAGTCCGTGGGACGGCTATGCCCAGCCCATAAACCATTACATCAACCAAGAACAAGACGCGTGCACTCGCGCACGCATCCCTTTTTCATAACTCCATCTCCCAGGTAGCCTTCGCGCATCAAAAACTACAAATCCCATAAGAACCATCGAGCACGCTTGCGCTCAACGTGAAAACCGGAGCGAGACTACAGATAAGCTTTCTGTGATTGGACAGATTTTTAAGAACTACAATTCCACTAGATCCTAGCGCGACGGTCTCTAAAGCCATTTAAATCTACGTGCAAAATGGCTGCGCAGATTGGTCTGGTTCGGATAAAAGTAGACGGAAAAGCGAGGGACAGTTTGGATAAAAGCACCAGAGAGAAGAAGAAGAAGAAAAAGAAAGAGTGCTCACCTCCGGCCGATAAGCGAGAGAAATGCGAGAAAGAGGCTAAAAAAGTTAAGCTTCATCACCATCACCACCAAGAACACGTTCAACAGCGGGTACCCCAGGCGCATCAACAACAACAACAACAAGAGCCGCCGCCGCCGCGCACCTTCAGCTCGGAACACGCTCCGGTGCAGCATCCTCACAACCACCATCACCACCAGCATGGCGCCAAGAAGGAAGCCCTGCTCGTCGGCCCGCATCTCGAGCAGAAAGCGGTCCTGCCCGCGGTGCAGCAGGGGCTCTTCACCTTCACGCCGCTTAAAGTGGCCAAGGCCAAGAGCCACGACGACAAGGAGCACAAGCTGAAGCCCAAGAAGGAGAACTCCGAGGCCAACGTCAAGGCGGGTCTGAGCAAGAAGAAGAAAGGTAAATGAGAGGAGGACGAGTCTGCTGCCCATTAGCGGCTGGGTAGTGATGCCAGCCACCTGTCAGCCGTTCTCCAGTTGGTAGACACGCTGCCTGGTGCGCTTTTACAGAAGTTCAGTGGTGAATCCATGAGCCTTGTCTTTATCTCAGTACGGCTAGCTGGAGTCGTCTTGAAGTCACCCACAAACTCCTCTGCTGGTCGGGGTAAAGGGGGTGATGTGTGAGTCGTGTACCTGTGCCCATTTGACATGTGTGTGCAGAAGTTTAACTGAGCAGGTAATGTGCACCTGTGTATCACGAGTGCATCTCCTTGGTATAGGAAGTAGCGTTTTCATGGTGCCTGCGTGTCTTTTTCTCATCCACTTTATCATCCACTGGACGTCACGCCTCCTTTTCTTTATCCTGGCAGGAAGCGGCGACGAGAACGGCAAGAGTCCGCTTGTAGAGGAGTACTTGCTGAAAAAGAAGAAAAAGAAACGCAGACACAGGGAAGATGAGCGGGGCAAGCGACTTAAGATGTACCATAAGGAGGTCCAGACGGTCTGTGCTGGGCTGACGGGGGATGGCCCCGTGACTCTGCCCCCCGGCGACCCGACCCTGGCCTACCTGAAAGATGAGCAGCGCTGTCAAGCTGGCCCTGGCACAGAGGAGTACCACACGCCCCAGGGTGTGCGGGCGCCTTTCTTGTCCCACCAGGACCACTTCATCCGCAGCTGCTGCATGCAGACGGGCTCCCGTTACGGGCGGCTCCTCCACGAGGAGCGGCAGGCCAACGGCGGCGCGGCCGTCCTGCACGCCTATGCCGACGAGATCTCCTTCCTGCCCCCCGGCGAGAAGGAGCGCTTCGCCCAGGAGTTCCTGCAGCTGGCCTTTGCCGAGAGTCCCCGGGGCGCGGCCCGCTACGCCCTGTCCGTGGTGCACGGCGCTGCCGCCTATCTGCCGGACTTCCTCGACTACTTTGCCTTCAACTTCCCCAGCACGCCTGTCAAAATGGAGATCTTGGGCAAGAAGGATATCGAGACCACCACCATCGCCAACTTTCACTCTCAGGTACGGCTGTGGGTATTGGCTACGGCCACGCCAGCAGTAGTGCTGCAAGCCGGCCGAGTGCGTGGCAGAAATGTGACACGCGCACCTTGCTTCTTCGCGGCTTGAAGGACCCGGCACAGATTGACGCTGTCTGCCTATTGGAAAGAGAGCCGAGTGGGCTGTGTGTCACTACCGTTTGCTGTTGAACTGGTCACACAGTGTCTCTTAGTCTAGGCTCTCATCAGTGACTCTTTTATCACTGCTGGACCTCTGTCCCTGTGGCAGCTCGATGCCAGGAGCATTGAGAGGAACTGGGCAAACACTTCTCTGTATCTGGGAACCTTAAACGTTCTTGTTTACCCTGGAACTTCACAGTCGATTTACCTTAACATTTTGATGGCCCTGACCTGTGATGTAGGCTAAAATCTATGGAAGTGTTTTATCTGGTACCAATTTTTTTCCACATTCCTACTCCTCACCCCTGATCAGGATGAGGGTGACAGGGCAGCTAGAGAATAACTTAGGTGGCAACATAGGGCACATGGCAGGG
>JAACJT020000086.1:5054731-5083086 GCA_009936485.2 Gymnarchus niloticus | reverse complement strand
ATGACGCAGTGTTGTTGATTCTCTCTGACCAATCAGTAGCCTGCAGCGTTTTCACGTGACCGTCATAGTACCTACTCGGCTCGATTGGAACCGCGGCAGAGATGGGACCAAAAAATAGGACCAGGTACTATCCTCAGTTTTGCCAAATGGAAACACAAAGTCGAGTTGAGCCGGTTCCATGTGGTGGAAACACACCATTAGAGAGGTGCAGTTGGTTTTACTGACGTTTAACGTTGCCAACATTAAGAATACAAGTGGAGTTATTCTACTGTAAAGAAAGAAGCTGATTCAGCATGGGGGGGTGTGAATTGTGGAATTACATCCTGTGTTGTCATACTGATGGAAGCTTCACGTCAGCAATCCTCAGTCCTCATAGCACGCTCTGTGTGTGTAAGTGTAAACTGTGTTTCTGAGCTCTTAAAGCTTGGTGGAGCACTTAGAGAATTGATGGGAAAAATAAAAACCTCTTAAAATCATGTTAGTCCCCATCCTAAAGGCTAGTTCTGTTTTGCCAGTTGTGCTAAAACGTAATTGATGTTCAAAGTGATTGTATTTGTGGGGAGAATGACTAGATGTTTCAAAATGTTGTTGGTTTTCCCCTTAAAAAACAACTTCTCAATTCTGTCCTTATGCAAATCAGTCATTGATTATGTATTTGTGACTGTTCTACAATTAGAAGTGATTCCATTGAAATTTTGGTGAACATTGTTAGTTGCCCAAATTAAAATCCAATGAATATAACAGAGGCTGATTATCAGAACAGCTGGATATGAAAAGCTGCAGGCAGGAGGGGCAGCTGACCAGCCGGGGAACCCTGTTCTCAGATCCTCTCCTCTTAGCCAAAGGAGCACTTAAGGTGAATCTCCTGTACCGTGACTGTCAAAGGCCTGCAATGTGCAGCCCCCCCCCCCCATGTGCTGTGAAGTGTGTAACCTGCCCAAAGTAATAATGGCTCCCAGACATTCTGCACTGTGCTGTCATGGCCTACATGGAAGATGGGTGAATGGGTGGAGGCTTCAAGGACCTTTGTACTGCTTAAAGTAGGCCATCGCGGAGTTATGTCTGCCTAAGATGTGGCAGTGTGTAGCTCCGTGGATTAGGGGTCTGTGCCCGTGTACAGAAGGTTGTGGGTTCAGATCCTGCAGCCAGCAAAGTAGGAGTATCACCATTGGGCCCCTGAGCAAGGCCCTTAACCCCAGCTGCTCCAGGACGCTGGCTGACTCTGCCCTGTCTCTGTTAAATAAATGTAAATGTCAAATCTACTGCTGATATCCAGGGATAAAGGGTCAATACGGTTCCTTACAAGGAGTTTGTTGTTTTATTCCCCCATGTTTTTTTGCCTTTTTTTAAGGGATAAAAAACCTGCTGTATTTGTATGCAAGCAGAAATTCACTTGGTGTTTGGCTCATAATCATCAACTTCAGTACTGTTTACCTTAAATGAACTTGTGAAAATGTAACAATCTACTTATTGGCAATACTGTATGTGCTTTTCTCCCAGTGCATTTTAAATCAAGCATATTTCTAAGTGTTCATTTTAAAATAAATATCCATAGTAAGTTTTCTATGGCTATAGCAATTTTTATATTACAGGACAAGTAAAACTTAGTGCAATGCGGTAGTCATTGTTTTGAGTGTTGAAATGAGTCTGTATTTTTTCCGTCTGTTCTTTTGAAGGCAGCGACGCTTTGAAAAAGATTAAACTGGCCTGTGACACAGGAAATGTTGTTAGACTTAGTGAAACGTTGGTCTTAGCTCGTCTCCCACAGAAACACTCGGTGTGTGTATTGGGGCAGGGTTCCGATGGCAGTCCTGTGTTCATTCAATTCAATGTGTTCGTTCTTTCAATGGAAAGTGGACCCCCCCTCACCCACCCACACACACACACACACAGTTCAAACCTGGACGTACAGTTCAACACCAGCAACATCAATTTGTGGAATCCTTCTCCAATACCATGTGGTTTTTTTTTTGTGTGTGTGTGTGTGTGTGTGTGTGTGTGTGTGTGTGTGTGTGTGTGTGTGAAGTCAGGCTAGGTTAACACTGTCCTTCAGCCATCAGACCGAGTGCATCTTCCAGTGCCTTTCAGCTTGTCTCGCTAGTCTGCTCAGCCCATAGCGTTTTGAAAAAATGGTTTTCTTCCTGTGGCAAGAAGTGTTCATTTTGTGGTGAGAACCCAAAAGCCTGGTTGCACTCGAGGCCTTCAGACTTTGCATCTCAATGATAAATACCAATCCCCCCCACTCCCAACGAAACTAACTCATTAGGCAAATGCTTTTGTGAAGATGGCTCGGTGGAGGTGCACTACTGTGCCAATTGTAGGGCATTGGTTCTCATCCCAGGCCTCAGGCCACCTTTCTGTTCAGTTCTGCCAGACTGGATTGAGAACCATTGAAATAGCGGTTGGCCTGAGGTAATGAATGGATACCTTTGTACATTATGAATCAGGCTTTAATCAGTAAAGAGGATTCATGTATGTAGGTTATCTTCAAAACCATTTTATTATTGAGTAGGACGGGCTTTGTGATCTGTTTTCTAGCATATTAAATATTTTAACATTTTCAATCCAATGGATAGCAATTAGTAGGTGTATTTCTGGATATAGAATAGGTTTTAAAAGCAAAAAAAGGCAGCTAATTTTTGTTTTTGTTGTGTACATCTTAAAGTTTGCCTGGGGGTCATGGCATGCGTTCTGTAACATCATAAATAGTAGCTCTTATTGTATGTACTGAAGATTTTCTTTATCTTGACTTCAAAGGCTAGTATGTAAATGTATAGATAACCTTTTTGGGAAGACATAATCCTTTACATTTAATAGAGCTCTAAAATGTGTGGATCTTTTCAACTGTATTATTGTATATGATAATACACACAATGGAATGCATAGAATTTCTTGTATTTTTTTAAATAAATCATTTTAAAATGCTTGTGCTTTGCATGTGAGTTTTTCCAAAGTATCAGAATGCCAGCGTAGAGGCAATTATCCACTGCATGAAAAAAAGTATATTAAAACCCCAGTGTGAAGAAAAAAAAAAAAAAAAAAAAAAATCAGTGTGTTACCAGAGATCTGATTATTTTAACAAATAACTTTCTGTGGTTGTGTATGAATATTTCATAAGGCTACAACCTTTGAAAGGTGGAGGTCTTTCTAAAATTCTAATAGCATCATGTGTTTTTAGGATGTGATGCAAACCGTGTGAAATGAGAGCATTCATCCATTCAGACGTTTGTTGTGAAATGGGTATGCCGCTATCTTGTCATATAGCCTGCCCTTTCACTGCACTTCTGTCAATAACTAGCTAATTATGTATTCGTCTTTTAACGCATGGCATGGTTTGATTTACAAATTCTTCAAATGTGTTTATATGTTTGTGGCCACTATACTCCCACCGCATCCACTGTCTATATATATAAACAACTTTTTAGCAATGGCTTATTGCAAGAGACATTTATTCTGTAATGCATGCTATCGGTTTAAGACTCAACACGTGCTCATAGCAAATCTTATCAGGTTGCAGTGGAACACTACAACAGCACCATTCACCATTTAATTCCATACAAATTTTCAATGAGAATACCTACATTTGTTTCTTCTTAAACAGCTGGTGCAAATAATACAGAATTGCTGGGATACATTCTAAGAAATTGCACAAACAGCTTGGTATTTTAGAGAGTAACCAGTTAAATGTATACCCTGTTCAATACCAGAGTTGGGAACTCACCAGTTGAGTACTCTGTGACTTTTTATGCTCAACAGGTCAGTTGAAACAAAGTCCTGGTCTGGATTGGTACTTTCTGGACCTGAATTTTCCAAGACTTTAATACAAAGCAGTATGTGTATCCATCTTTGGGTTGATGGCAGTACAATGACAGTTATACTTACATTTGAGGATGTTTTCCTTCTGTTCTATTACTGTGAAGATTAAAGTGCTAAAGAACTATGGGAGATTAACCATGTAACTACACACAGCAACACTGGTTATTGGCCAACTGCAGAAGGTGAGGTATGCAGTGTGATGTTGACTATGAGAGGTCACGTGGTGCTTCAAGTCTCCATAGGAGATTTGGTGATATTCAAAGCCATCTAATCTTAAATTACAAATAAAATAAAACGGAAGTAAAGGCTAGTTACAACTATTCCTTCCAATGGGGTTGTCAGAGCCCCTGCTTTACACCCAGGATTCTGGGTAATCTCTTGGACCTTTAGGCTTCCCAAATCGGTGTCCAAATCCTGAAAGGAAAAAAGAGAGAAAAAAGTTGTTTTCCAAGGAAATAGATTTATGGCTCAGTGGTTAAATGTTGAAATTTACCTCAAAGCACTCAATTCAAATAGCATCTGTCACTTGAGCTGCTATTTGCTTACCAAAAGCACTAATAAATATGGTGTTTTAGACGACTACGCTGATGCTAGAAATCACATGGTTCACAGGCTTCTCACGCTGTGAGAGACTAGGAAGTCACACCAGGAAGATCAGTCTCCAGTTTCAAAGTGACCGTGAGACCAACAGTGCCACGATCTGCAGAAATAAGCAGTTCGGCAGTGGAAATGAATCAAGCTCAGGAGCGCAGCCGCGAGCTTTCCGTCTGACCGAGGATGAGAAGAGAGTGCAGCCGTACCGAGTTTGAACAGCAGGGTGGGGGCAAAGGCAGAAGGGGGTCTTGAAGAAGTGGGTGCTGGAGGTGGATTTTCTTTAGCTAAAAAACAGTGATGAGATCCTTGAATATTTAATGACTAGAACGCCACATTTGACATTTGCCTCTTCGTGTGTACTTTTGTGGACCTTCAAATACCATAAAAAGAAAACGATATCAACAGTAAGAAAAAAATATCAGGAGCCTAACCCAAGTCACATGATTTCCTTGGCCACACCACCCCCTCGCCTAGTTGAGTGATCTTCTCATGCCCCTCCCCCCACCCTCTTTCAGGACCTCACGTTTGTAGCTCTTCATGTCCAGCCATTTGGTCACCCCTGCTGTAGTAGGTCAATGGGTCACGAAATTCCATTGGATAATCTCTCACTATGGGAGGAGCACCAAGTCCCATAAAATGATTGGTGAGGAGGACATAAATGAATGTTAAGCTTTGGGAATATTACATATATTATAGCTAGAATTGTTCTTATACAAAAATCCATTCTTTTCCACCCACTAACTGAGGGTGGTAAAATGATTTAATTTAAATTGCTTTTAGCTGCAATATGACCTTTTCTTAATTTTGCCAGTTGGCAAGCTAATAAGTAAAACTTTTACTTTTTTAATAAAGCAGTGAAATTCTTGGCGAAAGCATCATTGATGAGCTTTTGAAAAAAAACCCTTTCATTAATTAGGTCCAAACCCTTTCTGAGTGGGCATTAAATCTTGGGCCCAAATGGGGTTTGAGCAGTAAAGTGCTGTGAGAAATAGCTCAGGTCACAGTGTAAGAGATACGTCACCCCCCCCGCCAAAGGGTGAAGATATAGACAATTAAACTCTGTAGTCCTTTAGTGAAACTTAGCACCGAAGACTTACTTTTCTTTTTATTTGTTTTGTTTTCTTGAAGGATACCTATTTTCTGGAAATTAATGATTAATGGTGTGTGCCTTAAACAAAACGTTAAAGTTAGCGCGACAGAAGGTGTCGGACTGTACGTTGCAAGGCACCTGACTTACTTTTCTTTGTGTTCTTCAGAAACTTGAAGCTCTGCAATGAAACAGGAATGTGATCCGTGATCAGCAATGACACCATCAGTTATATTTATGAGATGTGATGCTCGGGATAAGATGACATGGTCTTGGTGCTTCTCTTTTGGCAAACATCCATCTGTTTCTAACAGGTAAAGGACCACACACTCCCCAACACCCTGCCATACCTTGCCCCTCAGCTTGTTGGCCAGAGGTGTCCTTTCCCTGTCCTCATCTGGTCTCTCCTCTGATGTCCCAGCTTGTGTTGCCACCCTGCTGTCTGTAGACAGCTCTGGTACTACATCTGAGTGAAACAGACATCGCACACAAGGCTGCTTTTTATTTCGGTGTGTGGGCACTGTTCTATAAAAAAATATTTAAAACCATGACATATCTTCCCATGAAAGAGTACAGTTATCAGATAAGAAAGTGCTGATGCCCAACCAAAATGACTGCAATAGCGAAACACTCACTATTTATGGCAGCCATGTCAGATGGGGAGCTGAATACGGCCGAAAGATGACCTGTGACACACCAACACAGATGAGCACAGGACCTCTCACCAAGATTTTCAAGAGGTAAGGTATTCAATTTACCTCATGCTGATCATGCATTCACTCTCACACACCTCTGCATGTGACAAAAATATTTACAATCTGAAAAATGTATACCAAAACAAACACTAAATCAGGCTAAGCAGATTCACCCTCTATTCTGATGGCTCTGTTCCTTCCCTTAGTGCAATGGTTCCCAGACTTTCCCAGGCAGTACCTTCTTTCACAGATTAAAATATTTTAAAGCACCCAACCCTGGGCCACCTCCCAACATACACACACATTAGTTTAGGAAACTCCCTGGCGGGTGAAACTCTGCACTGCTTGGGAGTCACTGCTTTAGAAGGCGGCACTTCTTCGCCCTCTAGTGATGGGAGACCGTATCAATGCCATCTTGAAAGCAACTGGTTTGCCATGTTAGGGACTCGAGAGTCATTATGCAGGGCGTTCTCTAAGTGTCTGTTACATAATAATGACATTCTTCACAATATATTTTGGGTCAGTGTGTGGGGCAGATTTTGTTTTGTTTTTTTTGTTTTTTTTTTTTAATGAAGTGGCCTGAGGCTAGCACAGGTGCAGGATTTTTACAGAGGCCTTCACCAGTGAAATCTGATAAGGCCACAGATTTGATGAAAACTGCAATTACAAGTCACATCTAAAAAAAGATCTGTGAGAAGATTACCTTGCGTTGAACTTTTTGCTCGAACGCTCTGTTAGGGAAAGATTAAGATGCATGAGAGTGTTCATTTCTTAATAAGGAAAGACTGAGTCACATGCTGAAATGTAGGCCTCGGGCGTAATTATTCTGATACGAGCGGAAAATGATTTCTATAATCGTTCAGCCACCAACCCCGAGCATCTGTGAGCCGGCGTGATTAAATTGAATTAACACTAATTCGTGCACCACCGACTCTTTACCGTACATGGAGATTCTGAGGACGATGCTTATTATGTGTTCAACACGTGGCCCTAATAACCACGCCAAGCTCCTGCTATCAGCACATTCGCTGTGATCTCTGCTCGATGGTACACTGATGCCGAGCTGCCAAAGGGTCACGGTGGGCACGTGGAATCTGAATTACCTTGCTCCGAATCTTGGAATCCAGCAACTTCTTGGGCTGAGTGCTTCCGGACCACTCAGAGGAAGTACCGATTCGCTGAGAGTGCTGCGTGACAGCAGAGACGTTTGGACCCTCCTCCAGACTACCTGGAGCAGACAGAGGCAGCACTCTGGCGTGAATGGAACATAATTACTTCTCACGGCGGGGGGGGTGATTCATTCCGCTGAGAAAATATTAGGTAATACCACTGGCAGACAATGTCACTCCTTTGATACAAAACACATGTATGTCATTTAAAAAAAAAATAAATTCATAATAAAAAAGATTTTAACCGTTTGCTTGAAAATAGGGATGAGAAGACCATCAGCTCACCAGCCAGAGAGGCCATGATGAAAGACTCGGGAGTCCGTTCCGGAAGTTGGGGGGTGAGAGTTGAAGAACATTCTGGATTAACAAAATCGCATTTAATGAACTCGGGCTACTGAACGAAATCAGGGTGGAACAGTAACATCTTTCTGCAGAAGGGAAGGACGTAGCCTTCTTTACTTTTTTTTTTTAACCCTAACCTATCCAAATATGGTTGTTATACCACAGGAAAGGAACAGAAGTTGCATGTGATCAATACACAGTTAGAGAGGAACATAACTATGTGAAATTATTATTGAATTGTTAAACTGTTATGTTACTTTTATAGATCTTTCTTGAGCAATTCATCGTCTAGAGTGTGTAGAAAGGTACTTGCCTGCATTGGACTGAGGAGGCAGAGGAGGAACAGGAAGAAGCAGCGAGATTGTATCTTTGGAGGGAACTGGGACTGGAGGTGGTGCATAGGAGGGTGGTCCTGTAAGGGGCCAACCTGAGTCAGAGGACAAGGTGGCCCTCAAGGTCCCTCAAAGCAGCAGTGACCCCAAATATGACCCCTTGCAGAGGGCCTCTCCACTGTAGCTCTGGCTTTATGCTAAGCGAAGGCGTTATGCTGAGCGAGTCGAATGAAGTGCAGTCAGACAGGAAGAGAGGCAGCGACTGACAACATGGACCAGAGCAACGTTTGGAGAGCGGCCGTGACAAATCACATCCACACGAAAATTAAAGGGCCCTCCATTCAGCATCCCAAATATAGGCCTTTAGAATGAGAACCACTCAGAAAGGGTTAATGGACTTACCCAGTAGCGACATAACTTTTAAGCTCTGAAAGAAAGCGAATTGGGGGGGTGAAATTTTGCAGTTGCTTTAGGTGGGTTTAAATGCTGACCTGGACGCTCAACTAATTCGGAAACGGTCATGATGTAATGACACCCCTGCAGGGCTGAGCAGGGTTGGGGGGATGGCTCTCTATGGGACACAGGAGTTACTGGGACGTGGCCCTGGTCGTGAGTTCATGAGCAGGCGTGTAGATGCCACTTACATAGTATCTACACTCTTTCTGTAGTCTACCTTTTCCATCGTAGCTTACTGCTATGTACTGCAAAACCTCGTTTCTGCTCATTATAAAAAAAAACTGAACTACTGAATACAAAATACAAGACCATGATTCAAATGACAGTTTATCATTTCTAATTGCTTTTATTGTGGGGGTGGCATAACCTTATAGATTTAAATTTCAAATGGCCTTTCCAATCAAGAATTTCAGTCTTTGGAGATCAGCAAAGAACTTCCAGAAACTTGCTATGACGATCGATTTGCTGTGAGTAGCAACCACAGAATATGGTGTGAGCTCCACAGAGCATCAGCGGGTTCAGCTGTATGTTCTACAATAGAATGAGGGGAAACAGCTGCTTTAACCTGAGGTAGCAGAGTCAGACTTGATAAGATCCCTCTGTTTTCCATTTTCCAAGGATGTCCTCACCTTGCTCCGCATCCCAGGGCTCCTGGGCTTGACCGGAGCTAGGTTCAAGCTCCCAGCCCATTCCGATGACATCCCCACGCTGGTGGTGCTGCCGTTGCCAAGAGGCCCGTGTGGCTCCAGCTCGTCCACCAGGTCTGCAGTAGTGACATGTTTTCCCATGGGAGAGGAATTAGGACTCCAAAGTGGGACAGAGTTAAACCCCTTGAGTCACAGCAAAAGAATCCAGTTGCTTTTGGAAATACAGCATGAAAAGCCATCCTCAGTAAAGAGCGTTGTCCTCAGTTATCTTTTATGTAGCATATAGTTTCTATATTGCAAAATGTCTGACTTCAGTATAAGTAGTCAATCAGATGTCACGTTTGTATAAGAATGCTGTATAGATCAGGGAATGCAGACACACATACCCTCATTGGTGGCCAGAATAAAGGATTCTGGGGTCCTGTCTGGAAGGGGCGGTGCAGGGGAGGGGGGAGACTCTGCAGACAGAAGGAAATTGGCTGGCATGAAAGAGAGACCCCTGCATTCGCCTGTGTCTTCTCCTGCTGCAGAGACTCGTCCCAACTCACCTGTAGTTTCAGGGACGTCAACCGTGTACGGTGGGAAGACCGAGTTAAGTTTCTGGTCAACTTCAGTACTCTCTGAGACAAACAACAGCAACCATTGGGGAGAAAAATAAATGGAACATCTGAAGAAATCCAGCGAGAGCGATGATGGATGCTTTGAAACAAAGCAGAAAAGGCAGCAGACCCCCAGTTACCAATAAATTTGGCAATGGCTTCTACAGCTGGGGGGACGGAAGACGGGTAAGCCATGTTTTGGCAGGGGGGCTCACCTGATACATTTTCTAAGCTAGTTGCCAGGATGAAGGACTCGGGGGTTCGTTCTGGCAGGGGTGGGGGGCTGTCGTCATCTAAGGAGGCCTGGGCTGCATCTACGACATGAGTGTAAGGTATGATAACTGAAAAATACCACAGGAGATTGATGGTTTCTCTTCATTCTATGACATGAATCAAGCATGCTGCCATTTAATAATGACGCATTTTCAATTCTTGCCTTCAGAACTTCCTAATTATTTAGGATTCTACTAATATTTTACTGTTGCCTTTAAATTCACCCAGAAGGCTCTAAGTAATCTTTCTCTGGACGCGGCTATTTTATATAGACTTGCTACATCTCTCATGTCAGGAGAACACAATATTAGCTAAACATTCTAAAAAAGTTTCTTCAACACACGCTTGGCTTTGCAAAGCCACCCCTCAGGTTAGTGATGGTAAGGAGCGTCACCTAGTCGCTCGTTCTCGAAGTGCGGGAGCACCAATGTCTGATCGTTCTTGGCCAGGCTGGGGCTTTCGAAGCAGGTGTTGTTGACCGACTGGTGATCAACGATCAACTGCTCCACCAGCTCTGTGGAGCTTTCTGGTCCTGGAGAAGTGGGAGAGCTGAAGTACGGGTCCTCCACAGAAATGGTGAGTGCAGCCTGGTTTGCTGCAGTACTGAGGATTATCTCTGGTTCCTTTTCCTGTAGGGGGCAGTGTTCCTCCTCCTTTGGACTGTGCTTTCGGATGCTTAAATGTCTGGGTTTGGGCTCAGGCTTCTGCATTTCATCTGCAGGCTGCCTCTGCTGATTACTGTATCTTTGCTGTGGTATCGGAGCACTGAGTATGTTTGGCTCGGGTACATTGGCGCAGTGATCGTTCTCCCCCACCAGGGAGAGTATGGCAGGGGGGTCGGCCTGTGCTGCAGTGTGATTGACCAAGTCCGTGTCCCTGAGACCAAAGCATTGAAAAGTTAGCTATACATTCGTTTCATTTTCACAACCACGTGTGAAAAATCCCTGACATCGACCCGCATAGATTCAAATATTTCATTTTACAATTTGCAGAGTGTAATCCTAAAAGCTGGAGAGAAATAACAACTACTAGAAGATTAAAAATGAGAATCAGCCTCTCACAGGATAGTAAATACATGCACGTGCAAAAGACTTAAGCAAGCAAAGGTGATGTTTAAGGTCGTTTACCTGGGCAGTAAGTAGATATTTGCTCAGTTGAAAACGTGATTTAACACTAGAATACGTTCAGAACAAAAAAAGAACAATTTCTTCTGTTCTCACAAATGTTACTGATATCTAGTTGGATAGCAAAAAGAACACACCCAAACCTCTCCTTTCCCCAAGAGCACCCCAGCCTTCTATGTATTTGTTAAATCCCATCGCCGCCTCACTTAATTTCTTAACTTAATTAGGTAATTCATTTTATAGGGTATTGATTAACCAAGGTATGCTCAGGGTCGAGTTCAAGAAATATGTAATTTATTGGTTACCAACTGCAAATTCTGCAGTGACTCAAGGAGATTTTTTGAAATATGTAAACTGACACCTCGACAGTCAGTCATGATTTCTCACCAACATAATTTAATTTTCTTTGCTGGCTAAAAACCTTTGCACAGTGCTGTGGATTAACATGCATAACACTTGGATGTGTGCCCTTGACCACTGGAACATGCCAAGCTCTCCCATGCTACTTCCTCACCAGGGCTCCTCTCCATCTTCTTGCTTCACCCCAACCTCCATCTCTGGTTTCATCTCTGCTGTGACCTTCTGCTCCTCTGGAATGATCTTCTGCGGTTCTTCTGGTGCTTCCCTCAATTCCTCATCCACGTCCATCTCACTGCTTGCTTGGAGGTGAGGAGAGGGCACCAGGACCTAAGTGAGGACAGAGACAGACAGGGAAAGTTCAAAGACACAGTAGTCTTCTAGAGATGAGAAGAAAGGCAATGAGTATGAATACAACAGAAAATGGCATGATGGTTGGTGCCTAGATGGCATCTGCAGTTCGAGGCTACTTTAGTAAATTATGACTTTTTTCGGTTTAGACTTCGTCACTTGGCACTAAGAACATCTTAATGGCAGGCAGTTAATCCAACAAAACAGAGAGAACCTGATGATTTCTCCATCTTGGTGAGATCTGAGAGCATAGCCTACCAAGCCTAAGCATTTTCCACTCCCCCATCTGACTCACCTCTCTTTGGTTTCTGGAGGTATCTAATGCATTCAGATATCTCTCAAACAAGAGCATGATGGTCCTGTAGACAAGTTCATACTGCTCCTAGACCCAGAAATGCATCAAACATGAATCAACTACATTGCAATGAGAAGTACAAATAATGTTTACTATTTTTCATCCATCCATCTTCAAACATCCTATCCAGTTGAGGGCTGTGATGAGCCTGGAACCTATCTTAGAAAACAAAAGGCTGGTCAACATACTGGACGGGAGGCTACTCTACCGCATGACCAACACACACTCAACGGACAATTTAGAAACACTCATTTGCTTGTCTTCGGGTAGCGGGAAGAACCCGGAGTAGTCTGTTCAGTTGCTTTGCTTAATCCAGCTCCCCTTGTTTTCAATGTATTTAGTCCCACACAGTTTGTTGTTATCAATGCATGGTTACAATATTTAAATATAAGGAAATGAAAATCTGTGTGAAACTTGAAGGGTGTTGACCTGTGGTGTTTCCACCTGTTTCACTGTCTTCATGTCTGTTTAGTCATCTTATTGTCCCTTTCCTTGTGCCAGGCAACTAGCCATACAACCTTCAGTCCACAATCATCATGTTCTCTGAGACTCAAAGGGAATGAGTAACAAATATTGAGCAGAGCTTCCTGTTTGTTTACCTCATCTGATTGGGTCATTCCTATAATGCAATGCCTTTTCCTGATGCCATGAAACTTCTCTACATATATAATGATAAAATGTTAAATTCTTAAAATCACTAAATGTTAACAACATCTTTAGCCACTTGTTGGAAATGAAAAGGCACTGCATAGTAGGAATTAACATATTTAAAAAATTGTGTAATTTTTTTTATGTGAATAATTATAATCCTGAAACTATATCTGCTTGGCCATACCATGTGTAAAAATGATTTTTTTTAATTTTATATAAGTGCTTCAATTATCAATCCTCTCCTCCTAAACCATTAACCAGACCTGGTCAAAAAAAGGTAGCATGTAGACATGTAATGAAGTTTAGTGGTTAACGATAACTAATGTGATGATAAGCTTGACAACAAGTGCTTTGACTCAAAAAACTGTCACCTTAGTTTGAACAACTGAAGGACGCTGGGTCCGCATCCCCTGGACTAGCTGGAAGATGCTGAAGGATCCAGTGATCATCTACAGGAGACAATGTCCAAATGTAACTTTTTACCTGCAGGTGTTTCCCAACTCGCCCCTTTGGTCAGCCCGTGGATCTCACGGCAGCCTCACCTGACATTTCAGCAGGTTCCACGTGTAGTCGATGGCACACAGTGCACCTGTCCTGCCACAGCCAGCACTGCAATGGAGATGCCGTGAGATGGCGGACAACAAAAGAAGGAATTCATGTGGAATGAAAGTACAGCAAAGGTTTTGTTTCAGAAAATATAGCCATCTTTTCTGTGCTGCCGTCTTGCCCCAGCAATGCAACTGTACAGCACTGAAGCAGTGAACAAAGAGGGTGACAAAATGATCCTTTGTTGTTTAGATTTTTCACAGCTAAGAAGGGTTGTGGCCATCCTCCCACACCTTCCTGTGTGAGTTTGGGTGGGTAGTTTTTAATAGATGGGGCAAGACACGGATATATATTTCAGGGCTATGCATTTGCAGGAACAGGTCAGAGGTCAGGTCGGGGTGCTTGTTTATCAGGCATTTTATCAGGTATTGCATTTTCATTCAAAAAAAAAAATTCTGTCTGATCCAATGGCTTCAAAAGTGGTAGTTCATTGCTAGGCCCTATTTAGGACATGTGACAGGGCTAAGCCAATGAGGAGGCAGTGGGCGGGACTCTGACCTGCAGTGAATGCAGATGGGGATATTTTCATGGTCCTGGTAGAGGCGCATCTCTTGAATCATGTCCAGGATGGGAGGTATGGAATCCGGCACTCCATGGTCTGGCCAGTTCACATAGTGCAGCTGGAGCACAGTTCGACTTTTCTGGAAGCAGATGGATTGTCAGATACACTACCATTGGAAAGTTTGGCATCGTGAAGAATCATTTTGAAAGAAACCAAAAGTGTCAGCCAACAAGAGATCATTAAATTCATCAAAGAAGTCAAAATATTAATGAGGCTAAATAAAACTTTTCTGTTCTTTGTTCGAAAATATAAATTCCAAACTTTTGAACGGTAGTGCACATCACTACAAATTCAGCAGGCACTGCTTAACTCTAATTTTTAACTTCACATGAAAAATTAAGGCCTACTCGTCTAAGCAAACCTCACCCTCACGCATGAATTATAATATATACCATATATATATCATATTATCACCTATATACCCTGTGGGGGGAGCTTAAATGACAACAGTGAACAAAAAAAAGAATCAACCCAAGAAATCCAACAAAATATGAATATTATCTCATTGCTTAACAATTAATTGACTTGAAAATGAAAAGGAAAACATCACCATGGCTAACTGACTTATGAAAATAAAAGGTTAAATTGTAGCAAAGCTATTAACAGGACCTGGTAGGATATGAAATGTTACCAGGTAACTAGCGTGAACCTTCTATGGCCTATATCTTCTGTTTTGCTCCTTGCTTTCTGTTTGTTTCTCGTTTCAAAGCTCGGAGAGTATTCGGAATATAGTTTTGATATACAGTACAGAAGCAGAGTCGAGATATAGCGTACATACAGTCACAGCTAAGAGGTAGCCAGAGTAACAACCTGAAGCTGAAGCTTGTCCGGCTTCATTCCTTTAATGATCCTTTAGTAATACCGTGACCACAGATGCGTGTGAGCAGTACTGTATCTACTGTGCCTTGACCACAGAACAGTGCACAGAGCTCTCAATGCTGGGAGGACAACAAAGGCCACTCACTTTCAAATATGTCACTCTGAGAAGCCTCGTGATGTAGTCTCCTCTGCTCTCCTCCGAGTCCTAAAACCAGAGCACACGTCCAAATGAGTAGGCCACATTCAGGGTATAGTCTGGGCAAATCTCGGTCTTCTGGTGCTTCAGAGACAAATAAGGCCATCTGATGGGGAAGGTATCAGATATTACAGCTTAAAGTTTAACAAAACCTAGAGCTTTCTGGTGTTCGGCAGTACGGCCTCAGATATTGGCATGAAAAGAAATGGAACCTCTCATCTTTATGTGCAACTTGTTAGCATCATAGTTCATTTTCGTGAGCGCTGGTTTAGACAGTAGAGGGACTCATGAAAGTAGAGAAAATGAGGACTACACGGAAATGACACAGAGTGCATTGGCCCAGGAGAAGCAGTGGCTAAGATCTCATTGCTCACTGAGGACCACAGGCCAGAAAGAGGAAGTGCTCCACTGGCAAGGCCAACACAGAGGCCAACAGACTGAGTCGACGAGCTGCATATCTTCATGTCAGTGAACAGCCTGCTGGACGTGACAACACTGACGGTGGACTATACCCAGGGACCACGAAGGGACCCATCCACCTCACCAGTGAAGCTTGGGGTTTGACATCACCTCACTTAAGCAGTTGTAGATGAGACTTCATATTATCTGATAACCTTACGTCAAAACAGCCGGGCTCTGGATGAATTTAGCAGAAGCAGGAAACTTTTTTAGAGCTAGATTTTTAGTGTTAGAGTTCTAAGAACTCAGCCCATCTTCTGAAATGGGAGCACTACAGTGTTTGTTTTCTTTTAGACCATTTCCTTTCCATTCCGGTGTGACCTTTCTGAGCCCATACGTTATACCAAGTAATTATTATGCGTCATTATTTATCATTTTCTACAACTTAGCCATTTGTTACAAAATGGGCTCCTTACATCTGAACGATTGAAAGGAGATCAGTTGGATTCAGCCTATTGCTTAGAGGCACCGAGCTTTTGGTGCAAAGCTGCACAAACAAAGACCACCGTTGGCTAGTGCAGGAAGTGGTCGGAGTTTGGAAGGAAGTACTTACACACTGAACGGCGAATGGGCCGAAGGCTAACAAATCCCCCTTCTCTGGCCAGTAGCGTTCACACTTTTTCTGCAAGAAAAATACATCAACGCAAGAGATCAGAGGAGTATAGGTGCTTCTAATTATACCTCCTGAGCTGTCCTCATAAACACCCGCTGCTCCCACAATGCCACTCTGAGTAAAACACACTGTCTCATTTGGCTGCCCCCACCTACAAATGCAACGTTTGGGTCAAGCTAGAGGCATTTCCTAGTCATGACTCTTCACGAGTTACTCACAGAAAGACCAATCAGCCTGCACGATAGATTTGCCTTTTAAATAAATTAAACTGTTACCACTATGAAGTATAACGTGTGTGGAGCCAGGAGCAGAGGGTGCAAAGCAACTCACCTTACCCATCTCGAACTCCCTGCAAGCCATCACCAGGACCTGAGACAAAGAGAGATGCTATTACACGGTCAGCGTGGCCCCCAGACAGACACGCAGACGCGAACGAGGACGAGAGCGGAGATGGTGAGGTCGAGATGGGGAGGTGAGTACATGCACAGCAGAAGGCGTCTGACACTGGACAGGAAGAAGGTTACTGCCTCACCTCCACTTTATACTCCCAAATCATCCTGAAAAAGTCCACCATTGTGGAGGGTAGGGGCCCCTGGGTGGCAATGTAGGCCCATTCCCTGAAGACACCCTGGGAACAGAAATGTCACAGGGTCACGTCATCCCCCCCATCCCCTGATCCTAACGCAGGATTAATGGCCACAACTGTCAACTGAAAAGAAAGTTAGAAGCCAAACACTGCATTTTTTTATTTTCAGGATTAGTCTTATTGTTGAGTTACATTGTTAAAAACATAGACATGATCCAGGATATTAAGCTATGAATAAAGACAAGTAAGCCAATAGAACAAAGAAGGTACAGAGTACACACACAAAAAAAGAATAAATAAATACACCCGAAACCAGCCGATGAAGTTTCGGCAGTCTATGCTCTGTGATTCAGGCAGTTAACAGGTTAATTTATGTTATTCCCATAGTGTTCCCATATTCCCATCGATGTAATGGTTTATAGTCTTGTGAACTATTTTGATTTATGAGATCATAGGTTAATTTTTTCAAAGGCGACAATCCAGAAATTTCAGATAGCCATGCATTAACTGAAGGGAATACTGGTTTGTACCAGTAAAGTAAAATACATTTTTTGGCTGTATACATGCAGGTAAAGTATCTCCTACCATAGGTATGTTCACCAGGTCCAACAGATATGAACAGACATAAAGAAGGAGATGTGTCAAGCCTTAAATTGAGTAGGCTGGACATCCTAGAGTGAATAACTCTCCGGTAGACTTGACCTTTGTCACAATGGTAGAATGCATGCATGAGAGTACCTGTGTGGGCTTTACATCTAACCTATTTATTGGAGCTGACTAAGAATGTTTTACAGAAACAGACAGGGGTAAGCAATTCTCTGAATGAACACTGATGGAATTGTGTGTGGGGAAAATCTTGTTACATATCTGTGACCAGTCATCATTACTCAGGGATGTCCCGAGGTCTGTTTCTCAGGACAGCTTAAGTGTGTCATTACGGGATGTACCCATATTTGAATGGGCAGATAGGAACCTTGGGATCTCACACTTGACAATGTCAAGAGATACAAACTGTTTCATATGGTCTGTATGGCACAATCTTAATTTTCTTTGTTTCATTTCTAATTCAACCATGTGCCTAATTTATCAAGTATAGCATACTTTTCCTTCAGGTCCTCAAACGATGTCAAAGTTTCATTTACGGACAATTGTGACCAATCCTCTTGAAGACCTATGTTCCTAATCGGTAGAGGGATGTCAGGATTCAGAGCCAGGGGAGACCAAAATGAGACACAGGTGAAAACTGCATTTTAATCCATCATCGATATACCCTCTTCATATTGAAAATATATTTTAGATTTACACCCACCATTCCTGCATGAAAGTAAACTGACATCCACATGTAGGGGACTGAATGTGTTGGCTTTTCTAGCCAATACAGACCCATTGTCTGTTCACTGTCATTCACCTGTTTGATCCCGTTAGTTCACCTGACTCAATTCATGCTCCTTTCTCATTTCTCAAATTTCATATAAACAATTTCCTAAGGGACTAAGAAGATATTCTAATCGTGATTCAAATCTCAGCCTACCTTTATGAAACTGGCGTTGATGTAGTCATTGTCGGTATCTGAGGTGACCAACGACAGCCTCACTCGGCTGTGGTCAACTGGAGGGAGAATGGAGAAGTAGCACAGCCTTTTCGAGATTCACAGCATGACGCGCAGAGAACACCGCTAGGCTAAAGCCGTCATACATTATTCATTTAATAATGCTTCCTCTTTGGGCTTATTCAGGTGTTTTCTATACAAATTGCATGTACAACTGATGCTTATTGATTGTTTGTACTAATAATGATAACAGAAAGACCAAACAGCCTAATTTTCTGGTTTTCTTATGTCCCATTTTAAAGAGGGATTCTGCTTAGGTCGACTCACAAGGAACGATGTCTTTGTATCGGTTTTTCTTCACATTCTCTTGTTTGTCAGCAGCTGTGGTGAGGAAGGTCTTCTCTGTGCGGTACCTGGTGGACTGCCTCTTCAGCCTCTGTAAATCACATTGTACCAGGAAGTCAAGCGCATCTCGACAGCCTCACAGTGACAGCCAATGGGATCGCTCAGCTGGTCAAGAGGCCTTAACGATAGTGTCCTTCGGCATGATTAATAGTGAACGAATACCTTTCCCTGAAATAACAAATTAATCTTTGCTTCAGACAGCTGGTGAAAACGTTTGTGTTTGGCCTGTTGGGTAGTTCACCAGCAAACATGCACGCACACAAAGTCTTAATTCACAAAACATCTCAAGTGGCTCATCATTATGTTCATAGCGTAAGTATAAAGGAGATCATTCTGACATATTTGCCTTAACCTCAGACAGCTGAAGACCACTCTCAAGCTATTGCAATGTTTTGTAGAAATCGTTGTCTAATATTACAAGAATTTTCTTTGTATTTAGAGCCGATAATATACATTTCAGCTGTCCAATAAAACGATGTAACGATTATCCATTGAGTAAAGCTAAATGCTCCTTTCTTTATCAAGAACAATATGGAAATAAAACTCATGCAGCCACTGCGACGTAAGGGATGGCGACCGATTGCCTTTGAGGTTCACTCGCCATCACGCTGAAGCCCACCCGACACATTACGGTTAAGCTCCTCCCAGATGTTGCCCATGTGACCCCTTACGCAAGGCGATCTGCTGGACTGAGCCCCTCTTTACCCCTAACCTGCAGGAAACTTGAGCTGAGAAATCCCCCTGTGAGAACACGTACCCACACACTTCATGGTGGTGGTAGAATGCGGCAACATCCATTTCCCGTAACTGCCTTGATTCATTTACTTTCCTCCTTTTTCAAAAGTCACCGAAGTGAGGCATGAAAATGCCCCCACAGTGAAGTTCCACTATTTGTAACCTAATACTGGGTTTTATGATATAATACTTTGAAAGTTGATATAATTTGTCTATAACAGTGCACGTGCACCACCATACCACCTCAGACCATTTAGGCACTTCCATTATAAAATAACGTAAGTAGTGATTCACTGGCTAAGACGAAGCATTTCTCTTCTTATAGCGATTAGCACAGTTACCCTTTGCTTTATAAAGCCAGGTAGATATTTGGCCACACAGGCATTTGCAGTATCTGTTATGTTCTAAATGGTGATCATAAATTCTCCCTTGTGTGGAAAGTGATGCATGTACTGCACATGTTCATTTTCAGAGGTGTCGGTGGCCTAAATGTGGTGTTAATGTCTTGGAGGTTGCCGCTTGCCAAATGAGACCACAAGCATGCAGATGTACAAAAAGCGTGGCATTCATTTTGTGCTTATTTAACAAATTCTTACCGGTATTCTCTATTATTTTCAGGGACGCAATTACGTGTTTCGTGAATAACCTCGTTTGACAAATGGAGTCAGCTGAACATGATCTTTGTGGAGTTTGTTCCTGGTAGAACCCAGATTGTGCCTCAGAGGTAAAGTCTCCTGGATAAATTTGGTCCAGAGACTATGGCCAGGGTGGCCACAGAGATGCCAGAGGGACATAGGGAGATGAATACCATGGCTTGACCAGGCCTCCTGTTAGCAGAGATATGACCTGCGCTTCGCCCAGTTTACCCAAGGACACAACACTCAATTCAACAGCTCGATGGGTTTTCAGTGCTCAGAACCAGTAAGATGTTTAACTAGTTCTCAGCTTTTCTACAGGGTCCATTTCCTCTTTTAACCTACAATAAATTCATCTTGTTTCTTTCAGTTGTATTGACTGAACAATTGTCCCACAAGCTATTCATGTCAAATAATATGCATGCCTTTTTCCTCTCAGTGCCTTCAGAGCTATCCTTATTGGCCCTAACTTGATTTAAGAGGTGCAAAGAATATCATAACAGTGTGTTTGTTCTCTCATGGCCTGCAGTAAGGTAGCCTACCACTCATGGCACAGTGAAATCTATAAACTATATATCTATACCTTGGCAGACTGTACTTCAAATGTTGGCCTCATTGCTGAAAAAAAATACTCATCTGACTGCCTCAACACTGCCATTCCTGTGCTGTTTATGTGTGTCTTTGTATTTTGTGTTGTCGTTCACGTGCCACACGTCCACATGAAAACCCCATTAGGAAATAAAACTGGCCTATGAAGAAATGAAAAAAGAACTAATGGGAAATCACAAGCATGTCAGCGAGGAATTTAACTCAGCATGGAAACAAGTGTCTGGACTGGAGCCCAGGGTGAAGGATATACGACTACCAATGATGGGGGAAGCCACATCTTCACCTCCCAGCATACTGCTGGCCAATGATGTGTATGGAGCTTAAACCTCAAAACTGGAGTGTTAAACCTTTGCTACCCATGCTGATTTGTCCTGTCTGAGTAACCTAGTAGCAGATGCCAAACAAACATGAGTCATTCGCACTGCTTACATTTTTACTCACAGGCTAAATGGAGGTTAGCAAGACTGTGACAAATATGTCAGACTTCGACAAATGGCCACTACACTGGTGTATTTACTGTCAACCTGACTTCCTGTTTTTTTTTTCTTTCTTTTTTTCCTCTGCAGCGTTGGGCAACAAAGCGGAAATGACAGCTAACGCGGTACAGAGAAACATCACTGAAAAAGAGTTTGGTCACCTCCACAAGTGCCGACAGGAAATCTACCTATATGGGTCCTTTTTAATGGAGGAAGGGGCCTCGACGTCTCACGATTCATGTCTGGAGACACTGTTTCAGCAGGCATGACTGTACGAGCAAATTGCACACGCCACTGCCGCATATCCTGGCCAGACCTCATAGTTTCAAGTGATGGTTTTGAAATAAGGTACATTACAGACAAGGAGATGGATGGTTCCTTATACATCTGTGCGAAGAACAAACAGCCAAGTGGTGTCAGAGTGAACCTGCTTTATCTTACTACTTCCCACAGGTGGAGACTGACAGATCAGACGTATATAATGAGCTACAGTAGGTAGCAGACACAGAGAAATGCATCTCTTGACCTAACAACATGAAAAACTATTTTTTAATGAAACATTTTATCTTCTTCTGGATAAAGGACCACAGCCATCCAGCATGCCAGCTATTCTCCTTGTTACCGTCTGGCAGACCGTACAGGAGCATGGCTGCACGCACCACAAGACTCAAGAAGAGCTTTTACTATCGGGCCATCAGGCTCCATAACTCTAACACCTAAACATTCCACATTACAAAGTTTATTGATTTCCCACAACCTGTTTACTCACCTTTTACTGCATACACACCCTTAACCTTGACTGGTGCCCTGTACTGGAGATACACTCGCCACTTCAGCAAACGTACAATATTGGCATAGACTGTATTCCCGCATGTACTGTCATGCTACTTTACTCCAGTGTGCAACATTGTAACTTACACTTGTCTTCCCCTAAATGTGCAATTACCAGTACTTTCACCTTGTCCAATATTCAATACTGGTGCCCACACTACACCCCCACCCCATGTGTATCTGTAGACACTTTTTCCTATTTATGACTTTAATTTTACTTCTTATCTTCTAAGTTAATCTGTACGACACCAGTGCTGAGTGACTTGTTTCTCTTCTCTCGTCTTAACACATTTCATTGTACTGTTGACCCTGCGTTAATATACATATATAACAAATATAAAGTGACCCGAACCGTCAGATGTAATACAACGAACGTGTTTACTGGGTCACGACGCGACTCTTCTGAGCTCAGGGTGGCTCCTTCAGCCAGCCACCGAAATTGCGAGTGACGGAACAGTGAACTCACCAGGAACTCCCCGGCAAAGCCTCCCTCGGCACCGTCCTCTGTCTCCTTGCTCTTCGCCAAGGCGACGAAGCTCCTCAGAGCCGGCACTTGTCGCTCCATCCTGGGGACGGGCTGCCGGACATGTCACGGCATGGGTGCTCCTCTGCAACTGTGGCGCACGTCAGCGGCGGTCTTCAGCGGTGTGAGAGGAGGGGTGTGTGTGTGTGTGTGTGTGTGTGTGTGTGTGGAGGAGGGGGTGGGGGGGCTGCGAACAGGTTCTGCGGTCGGGTTCGAGATGTCAGCCACCCCGACAGAGTGTACCGCAGGGTCCTAAAGGCGGCACAGCCGGTCGCGTGACATTCAGGGGATGCGGGGCGGGGCCGGTCACGTGACATTCAGGGGATGCGGGGCGGGGCCGGGCGGGTCCGGCAGTTTCCTCACCTCACTGCGTTTTCAGCCTTCTTCAGATGAAGACAGCAGATTCACATCGAGTGCTCGGAACGCAGTTCCCACCCCAGGCTCTGATGATTTAATCACAGGGCTGGTAGGTTCATGTCAGGACAAATCAGCCCGTGTTAAATGGAAGGGCTCTCAGTTGTTAAGGAGAGCCTCATTTCTGGAGGACACTTGACTTGACAAATCTGACACACCTTGTGCCTCCCGTCGCACGCTCCTGGTGGCGCTGTCACTTGCTTACGATTTCCAGGTGGCCGTCGTGAGTAAAGGCGAAGTTCCACTTGGGGCTGGTGTTGACAAACTTCCGCTGTTGCTGCACTGAATAAACATTCAAAGCTGCGGGGATTCACTTCCTACACCAAGATGTATGTTAAAAAAAGTTTCTCAGACTAAATCACCCTCTTACAGGGATAGTCTGGTTTCAAAAATGAAATTTACACATGCAGAAATGTACATAGGTTTTGCTTTTTTGAATTTTGCTAATAACCACAGAAACAAAGTTACAAGTCGATCCCAAGTTTAGTTTTTCAGCAGACTCTCCCTTTAAGAGGGTATTTTAGTCCATATTTGCTTTAATCAGTGCTTTGGAAACCGGCCCAAAAGTGACACTATGAGATTCGTGTTTATTTAATCCTATCCTGGCAAAAGTGATCATCATAAAGGCTGATCAGACATAAAGCACTTTTAAAAAACACTTTGCAGCTTGTATTCGATGTACACAGAGTAACAACTCCTGCGATGTGGGCGAAGCTAACTACAGAATAAATATACAGAGGCAAAGCAGCAATGAGCAGAGTCAGACAGGGCTGACAGATGAAGTGCATTTATTCAATAGTACGACATCCCAAAATGCAAACAAGGGTGAGAGAATTGATTAAAATACAGATGAAAGGAGAACAGAACACCAGTGTTGGCGGATATATCTATACATGCATCAAATGGGTGTGTGAAGTAGATTTTAGTTCCGTACAAAGGAAAGCATTTCAGGCATGCTGCCGTGCCACACTGAGTGAAGCTGTCGTACATTCTTATAAAGCACAACCCACTGGCAACTGCTCACACCACAAAAGCTCCTCAGCAAAAACTGAAAATGATTCATGTACTAATATACATATGTTAAGTGTGGTGGCATTTGCTGGAGCCTTGCGCCATCTTCCTTTATTTTAAAATTTCCGCCCACAGTACCGTTGGTTAAATGCAGACCACCCCAGCGCCTCCACATAGACATGGGGTAGTTGTCTTTTATGGTTCTAGTCACCCCGCATTGGCTCTCACACGTTTTCCCTTTCACCTACTGAGTGGTCTGCAGGCGTAGCAGGGTGCCACCTACTGGCGTTTTTGTGAACATACAGAAGTCTTCGTTTGTCTTTAGATGTCTGAATATAGCTGCATTTTGATCAAACTTTTTTCCATCACCCTTTAGAAACTTTACGTGTCTGACTCGACCACAATTTATGAAAAATACGACAATGTACGCATTTAGATATTTTTGTTTGTCTATCTCTGTCAAAAAAGGAACACACATCAATCCCATAGAAGCCAAGTGTGGTTCTTGAGGATCTGAATGGCTGACCAAAAGTTTTAGAGCCAAGGCTGAATTTGTAACAGTGAACACTGAAAGTATTCTGCCCATATAACTATCGGACGTGCTGAAAAATTCAGTATCTATTTATCATCCATTTTCCAAGCCTATTCATCCTATTCAGAGTTGCCGGGGCCACGGGGGCCCATCTCAGGCAGCCTTAGGGAACAAGATGGGGGACACCCTGGATGGGGTCTCACAACACACTACAGACGCATAAAAATTCTAAAGTAATTTATATGAGTACAAGAAATATGGTTATGAATGATAAAATAAATAAATGGGCAAACAGTTCAAATAGCTGTTATGACTGCAATGACATAAGTTGTAAATGTTGGCTGCGTATGTCAGCGGATGTCGCAGTAAAAAGCATCGCATAATTTTAATTGTGAATTCTATGAATCACCTGTTCTTAACTTCACGTCTTTTATTTTTTAAGTGTTTTTTTTCTGTGTATGAAACGTGTTGTATAAAGTTGCTTTGCCTTACCTGAAAAACTCGAGCGCGCATGAAATCATTTCATCTAAACATCCTGTTTCATTTCATCCTCTGGGTCTGCCAATTCCGAGCATGAGACATGTTGAAGCTCTTCTCTCTGATGTGGATATTTCAAAGTAAGTTTAAACCATGAATTAACAATTATACAACTTTTTCCAGATTAACAGTTAATAGAGTACTGTCTTAACCGTGAATTTATTTGAATTTATTGGAATTTATTGGATAATGACTTTGATTAAGGGCAATAATTTTTACTTTTGTTTCCTTGGAGCGTTTATGATGTATTTTACCCTGTTACTCCCTGTTTTAGGTTTATGGATGTTTTTTTTTTATTTCAGTGGTTTTATTGAAGATTACAGAACATTTAACTTCAGCAATGCACACCGATGTACTTAGAATGTACTCAGAATGTGAAACTGCGTTTCGGTACCCAACCCAAAGCGATGATAGCTCCCACTGCTATTCTGATCACTGTCCATGTTAGTGACACACAGAAAGAGGATGAGGATATTTTGGTTATATTGCAAGCGAACACGCATTATTGGAGGGCTGTGTATTTAGTGATGCTATGCCTCATCTCCAGGTAGTGTCCAGCTACAGTGTGACAAAAGTGAGGTGAATGGAATCATTGGGGAAGTCCTTGTGGTAATCTGTCAATACCAGACCAGCAGGTACATATTCAGCAAGAAATACTGGTGTCTCGGCGAGGCCAGAAGCATGTGTGAGATCCTTATAGACACGGATGGCTTCACCAAAGCAGCGCTGAACAGTCGCCTCAAGATTCAGGATGCAAGAAACAGGGGCTTGTTCATTACGATGGAAGACCTGCAGATATCCGACACTGGGGTGTACTGGGTTGGGATCGACAAGGTGTACACTGACATTATGTATCGAATCAACGTGAGGGTGTCAGAAGGTACAAGGCCATTCCAGCTCTTCACCCCACCCAAATATTTTTACTGCCGCTAACACAGCTGTGCATAATATCATTTAATGTGCATTTGTTTATTTACGTTTGACTATGCTGAAAGTAAAATCTCCATCTCAGTAGCGGTATCCGAGCCCAGCGTCTGGTCCTTGAGTCCTCTACAGATGTCCTGTTGGGGCCAGCCTCTCACTGTCCGCTGTGCCAGCGACCGGGGCACACAGATTAAGTATGGCTGGTACCAAGCCACGGGGTCCCGGCAGGTAAAAGTGAGCAACTCGTCAAACCTGCAGCTCTACTGTGGGATTTTGACGGATGGCGGGCGGTACTTTTGCACAGCTGACAACAGCTTAGGCAGCCAGAGCAGCCAGCCTGTGACAGTGCAGCTCTTGCGTCCTGCAGACGAGGATTGCGTCTACATCTTGTTCATCCATGGTGAGTCTGTGTTGATGACCCAGCTCTATGTGATAAAAAAAAAGAATGCAGTTTGACAGCTTTGTGAGATGTGACCTTGTAATAGGTAGTGAATGCAAAAGGAAGGGATTTTTCTGTTCAAGAAAATCTGAATACACTTTTTAAAGAGGTTCTGTGTTACCAAGGTTTCCCTGTGTGATATGAAGGCTGACCTCATATTATTGAATCAAGTTGTACATGTGTTCATCTCTCTACTAGGGTCAGGTGATGAGCCTTATGACTGCAGGGAAAGACTGAGGACCACTACGACTGCTTCCCAAGTTCCCACTCAGACCACTGGGGGGCACAGTAGTTCCCACAGTATCTATGGGCCTGTCAGTTGTACCAGGTTGCTTCATCTCTCCATCTTGTGGGTAGGGTGGGACAAACAGACCTGAAGGGCTAGTGATGGGACAAATGAAGCTTCAAAACCCGTAGTGGACGGGTAGTATCCTGTGCCAACCAATCAACGCTGGCATTAAATGTGGCTTTAAAACCCGTGGTGGATGGTAGTATCCTGAACTAACCAATCATCACAGGCATTTGTCCCATCATTCCAAATTACCACAAGGCTGGTAGATTTAGTAAAGAAGCTGTCCATACAATAAATTTGCAAAGCGCGAGGCCAGATTCATTGGCTGAGATTAACTGGAAATGTACTACTGCTGTTGATCTCTTTTTAAACAAGTACAACATTATAGATGATGTGAGCACAGGATGCTATACCTCTGCTGAACTGCACTTAAGAGCTTGAATACAGGAAGTTGCATTTCTGATAAAGCGTGAGTGCTGGCTACTTCTTTCTCATGTAATGAAAGACTTTCCATCCTCACAGAGTGGTGAGGTAGGTGTTTGTGGCAGACTCAAGTTTGATGCCTGTGGTCAAGAGAACAGTGTCTAAGGCAGAACCGTCGTACTTCCTTCTGTCTGCCAAGCAGCTCGATATAACATCAGATGAAAGATCTGTGGAAAATCTCTAGGCAAAGTTTTCCCCCCACAGTTCTGCTGAATATGAGCTACAGCATCTTGCTTGACAACCAAACATAATTTTAAATGTGTAGCAGGAAGGCGATGATACAGAAACACCAAATATAACCTGCCCTTTGAAGTTAATAGTTAATCGGCTAGTAGTGGTGTCCTGGGTGCAGGAAGCAACTGACCTCAAAGACAGCCTGCAGCAGAAACGTATGCAAAGAAACATGAGAAAGAAGAACGTACCTCAAGGCATTTTTGCAGCATTTAGTTCTGTTGCTAAAACTTCAGAGTTGTTAATAAACAGGAAAGAGTTTTGTCAGGCTGGCCCCCGTGAGGAGTGTTTGAAGAAAATGGTCTGCATCCCCTGTCTCTTACAGGATGGATCCTGGGCTGCCCCTGTGGTATGAGTTTCTTCGATGGCTGCTCTTCTCTGCCCTGCTGGCAACGCCATCTCTGGTGTTCTGTCTTTCCCACATGCCGCGCCGGGCCATTCAAACCCGACGCTCCACCTCAGGCCCATCGAGACTAAGTACACATAGAAATGTTTATTAGTAACATCTAATACTGTAAATATTTATTGTACAGGGTTAGTAGAAGAAACACAGGAAAATGCAAAGCAGTGGAAAAGCTATAAGTTTCTGGCAACTGCATGTTTTTGGATGAAATGGGCTGATCTTGACAAGTAGCCAAATAAACATGCCAATTTTTGGTTTGTTTTTGGTATTCGGCACTATTCTTTAGCAATGTCATGTATGTTGTAAATATCTGACACCCTGTGTAATAAATTAAACTGACAGTTAGGAGGTTTACGGTAGTGATTGCTTTCCTTTGTAATGTATATGTTTCAAATACAACTTTTTAAAACAAAAGGTACATTTTATGTACTATCCTAGATTAAACTGATTTTGCCTATATTAGACCTTCTAGCTGGCTTTATTTAAAAATGCTGATGCATTTTGAAAGTTTTTGAGCTGAATGATATGCAGCAAAAATACACTGCAGAACGTTAAGTACATCAGTGTTTTCCAACCGGGGGGTATGTGAGTGATTAACAGGGGGTATGTGGAAAAGTTGCAAAATGCTAACCCCCCC
>JAACJT020000086.1:5034284-5054631 GCA_009936485.2 Gymnarchus niloticus | reverse complement strand
GCAGCGGCCTAGAACCCCTTTTTCTACTATTTCCTGGTCCCAAAGCCCGTGCGATCCTGCCGACTACGCCAAGTTCTAGTTACACACGAGGTCACATTTTTCCCAACACTATTTCTATTAATTACTGACATCTCACGTTCTAGTAATTTTCCATTACAGATCTTAGTAACTCAGCTGGTGGAAAAATCCTGGAAGTAAGTTATGCTTATCAGTATGGGGACCTGCTATAGTACACGGCTTTTCCTTCTGGATCGTTTATGGAAAAATTATAGTTGAAAAAAAGTATGAACTCCCCTAGCATAAAGATGGCGGGCTTGGTTAGCATTCTGCCATAGCCATAGCTATATGTAGAATATGTATAAATAGTCCCTTTTAACCACTGTGTTATCGTTAAGACTTGCTCACAATGGTTGAATCTTTTTTGTATTGAGCATTTTTTGAGACTTATGTAAATTATGTTTTGATTTTAGTACAACTGTTGATGGTTTGATTAATGGACGAGAAAGTGTCTTTTATTTTGGAATTGAAATGGGATTTGATTTTGTTGAAATAATTTGAACTGTTTGTATTGATTTTAATAGTTGTTGAATAAATTGAATAAAAAATGTATATGTATATACATAGTTGTATGTATAAGTCAGGTTGTGTGTTTAAGCATGTCGTTAAATTAGACTTTATGGAATTCGCACATCCTCCCTGGGTTAACCTGAGATTTCCCCACGTGTTCCTGTTTCCTTCCACATTGGCCCGGAGCAGAGGTACCAATAAAATTCTTATGTGTGTTTCTTCAGGTTTGGCTGGGATTTCATAGCAACCGACCACCAGGCCTCACACTAAGACGAGATAAGATGAGAGCTTGCTTGTTGTTATATTTCAGTACAATTAAATTATGTTAACATCTCTCCTTGTACGGGAATTATAAAAACAATGACAATGCAAATGGACAATGGAAAAGGCTATTTAAGACAGGCAATACAGCAGGTAATTCCAACAAAGTGCAGAAAGCAGCATATGTATTAATTAGTCACTATATATAAAGTTGGCATACACAAAGTAAGGTAAACAAATATACAAATATAAATTAAGACACTCTGAGGTGGCAGCATCCTTGTATAAAGTGCCAGATTCTGGTGAATGGTGAGGTTGGGGTGGCAAAAATAGCAGTTCTAGGGTGGTCCAACTCCGTGTGTGACAGTCCTTAGGGGAGGGTACTTAGTTTTTGGAGGGATCGTGAGAGCCACAGCTCTGGGGAAAACGCTGTTTCTTAGTCTCTTAGTCCGGGATATGATGGCCCTGAACCTTTTTATGGAGAACAGAAGTTCAAACAGATGATGAGTTGGGTGGGTTGCATCTCTACTGATGGTGTTAGCCTTCTTGTACAGTCAGGAAGTGTAAACAGTGTCTGGGTTCGGGTGGTCAGCCCTGGTGGTTCGCTGGGCAGCCTTCACCACACGATGCAGGTCCTTTCGCTCTGCAGCTGTGCCACTGACAAACCACTCAGTCAAGCCGTAGGAGAGGATGCTCTCAGCGGTGCTGCGATAGAAGTTGATCAGGAGCCGCAGAGGTATGTGGGCCTGTCTCAGTATCTTGAGAAAGTTCAGCCATTGTTGGGCTTTTCCCACCAGGTGAGTGGTATTAGGAAACCATGTAAGATCTTCAGTTATGTAAACACCCAGGAACATGTTGCTCTTCAAACATTCCACTTTGTCACCATGACTATGCAGGGGAGGTGTTCTTACTTGTTTGTTCTCCTGCTGTCTACAATGATTTCCTTTGTCTTCCTGGTATTCAAGACCAGGTTGTTTTCACTGCACCACTCAGCCAGGTGTGCCCACCTCCAATCTGTAGGTGGCCTCATCGTGGTCTGAGATTAGTTTGACTGCCGTTGTGTTGTTGGCAGATTTCACAACGGTGTTTGTTGGGTGCATGGGGTTTACAGTCGTGGGTGAGAAGAGTGAAGAGCTCAGCACACAGGCCTGCGGGGAGCCTGGGTTCAGCCTAAGAGTGGATGAGGTGTGCTTTCCAATCCTGACATGCTGGGGTCTGTTTGAGAAAAAAATCCAACACCCAGGAGCAGAGAGGAGCGTCCAGGCCATGGTTTCTCAGTTTATTGACCAGCCTGTGAAGGATAACGGTGTTAAATGCAGGACTGAAGTTTATGAATAACATCCTGCTGTATGTGTTTGATTGTTCTAAATGGGATAAGGCTGTGTGAAGTGCAATCAAGTCAGCATCGGTTTGCGCAATAGGCAAATGTGTTTGTCCAGATGGGTGTGAGACAGACTGGATAATCCGGTCTCTGAATCTCTGGTAATCAAGCAGTTCACCGCTGACTTCTTGGGCACTGGGGCTATGATGGAGGATTTCAGGCATGTTAGAATGTTCGCTTGTTGTAGCGATAGATTAAATATATTGGTGAACACACCTGAAAGCTGAGTGGTGCATACCTTCAGTGTCTATCTGGGCCCCCCATCCGGGCCAGCAGCTTTGCTAGCATTAACTTTCTGAAGGGAGGATACAACCTGATAGGACTGTAGAACCAGTGACTGCTGACCTGCAGTTAACAGACATCCATCTGTGTGGAGATACTGAGTAGTGGTTTAGAATTGCTGTGGTTCCTTTCTAAGACGTTATCCGTTGGTTGGCTGGCTGGCTGGCTGGCAGGCTGGCTGGCTGGCTGGCTGGCTGGCTGGATGGATGGATGGAATTTAGTTGCCTTCATTTAAAGGGCTCTATGTCCTGTTTTGTGTTTTATAAATACAGTTTATTTGTGCTCTGCTCTGCTTTTCTGTTCTGGCCCGTGACTTTGCACAAACTTAGTACAAATGTGATAACGTTTTGATACAACCCTACAATCCTGTACTAGATAAATAGTCTGATAGATGGACGGATGGACAAATGACCAAACTGATGTTGAAGTAATGCACCAATTTGGCTCTTTGTTAACATGCCATTTGGGGGGGGGGTGTAGAAATGTACGTGTCTTAACTGAGTTACACCTGGGAATTTGTGAAGGAATGACAGTAGCTGTTCTTCCTGCCCCCTACTTGGGACCATCTGTCTCTGAGCTCACAGGACACCAGGAGGATGCAGACATCCAGTCTGTAACAACGTCCTCACTGATCAAAAATGCACACACTGGCAAGGCCAGGTTTAATCTACTGTCAGTGTTCGCTTTGCACAGAGCCTCTACGAACCTCTCTCACCACACACCTAATCAGATCCTCATTTTAGGCAATACTTGCCAAGATAAATAAATATAAATTTCCCTCAGGTTAACCCTGCTGGTCACTCAGCCAAAACTTTGTGTCATCCGAGCAGCTTTTCTCCCCGATTTGTAAACGCGCTCCACCACAAACTCTCAGGCTAGACTGCTCTTACCTTGTTTGTGGAACGTTACGCTTTATGGGAACAGTCTCTCTGTCAGGTCACATTGCCTATGAAATCATTCTATCACTGCTGTCTCTGGTTATAACACTGATTGTCATTCCTTGCCATTCTATTAATGCTGTGTATCTGTATTGTTTCTTTCTGCACTTGACTGTCTAGGTGAATTGTCCCATTGCACCTTGTCAAAATGTCTCATTCTGCTAACGTATAAATTCCATGTTATGTTAGTTACACTGTATGGACAATTTGGACAGCAGTTAATGGGGGGTTCACATACTGTGGTACTTGGGTAATTAAGCCATATTCATCGCTGAGACAGGTGTATAATTAAACACACAGTCATGTAATCTCCAGCAACACACACTGGTGGCAGAATGGGTCATACTGAAGAGATTAGTGACTTTTAAAGTGGCACCATCATAAGATGCCACCGTTCCAACAAGTCAGTATCAAATTTCTGCCGTCGTTAACTGCAAGTGAAGTGATTGTGATGTGGAAACTTCTATGAACATCAGAGTTCAGTTGTGATATCATAGGCCACACAAACAGAAAGGGACTCGATGACCCAACATCAATACCCAACCTCACTGATGCTGTTATGGCTGAATGGCAGCAAATCCGACCGACGATATTCAAACATCTAGCGTAAAGCCTTTCCCAAAGAGTGGAGGGAAAGGAGGACCAACTTCTTATTTATAACTATGGTTTTGGGATGAGATATTCCGCAGGCTGGTGTTTCAATACTTTTGTCCACTTTCTGTATGTTATTTTTGTAATTTATTTAATTTTACCTTAATGTGACCAAATTCACCAAAGCAAATTCCTTGTACATGGGGAATAAAGCTGACTCTGTTTCTGATTGAATTCACTTTATTAGTATCAGTCTTAGATGTAATATGATTCAGCTTTCCTCATGTGGGTAAATTTTTCTCACAGCTTTTATGCTTATTGGTTCCCTTTAGGAAGCCGTTCAGAATCTGTGAGGGTTTTCATGTAAAAATGTGCTTTGCTGAATATATTTGATAGTTTTGATTGGTGAAGTGTTTCAGGCCTAAATAATAATAAATTTACACATCAGGTCCAATTAGGCATGCGAGTTGTAAAGCTTTATGTCAGGTCTGATGTTTATTGTTTGTGTATTAAGATATATTTTATTCCTTTGAGTAGCTTCCATCAAGCTTAATATGTAATGTTAAGCCAAGCAGCCTCGGACAGAGTGCAAAATTAAATTCATAATTCTGAACTGGGATCTTCTTTCCTGTATACATATATACATTTGTTTATTATAAACATACACACACACACAATCATTTTGTAAGACAGGAAGTGGAGCCGTAAGACAGGGTTGAAGACATTTTATTACTTTGATTAATCTCTAACCCTGTTGCAGTTAATGACTCCTCACAAGTTGTGTTTTGCTGATGCTGGCATTGGGTTTTTCTGTTTTTTGGGGTGTTAACTTGACAAGAATCTTTATTTTCATATGTTTCATTATTTGTTCTCAGTTATTTAGGTACGTGGTTTGGAATGGTTTAAATTCCTCCAGCAATCCAATGACACGCTATTTAACATGACTCATTTTTCTGAACTGCATATAGAGCATATGTGTGGCTGTGCCCTGTGATGGACTGGCACCCCATCCAGGGCGCACCCCAGCCGTGTGCCCTGTGATGGACTGGCACCCCATCCAGGGCGCACCCCAGCCGTGGGCCCTGTGCTGGACTGGCACCCCATCCAGGGCGCACCCCAGCCATGTGCCCTGTGATGGACTGGCACCCCATCCAGGGCGCACCTCAGCCGTGTGCCCTGTGATGGACTGGCATCCCATCCAGGGTGTCCCCTGCCTGGTACCCTAAAGCCCCCCAAAAACGTTCATAAGCCCATTTCACATAAATGTATGTTATATTGGGGGAGCTTGTGACCAGCCCTCTTAGTAAAGGCTTAGCCTCCCAACCATAAATCACCTGTGACGCCCCTGGCAATTACCGTCTTTACCATAGCTGCAGTTAAAACTTTAAACCAGAACAAGTCACGTGGTTCTTTATATCCAATTGCAGTGTTTCTTCCGAAATCACCTAATCACCACTAGAGGTCACTTTTTCTAAGGTTTATCTTACAGCAGCTCTGCCTTTCATTGAGCTATGGTTTAAGGAGCTCTGTAGACTCTCACATCCAGTGTTGGGGGTTTGAGTTGCACTTCCGCTGTGTGTGTCAAATTTACATGTTCTCCGTGTGCTTTGCAGGTTACCTTCTGCAGTCCAAAGACATGTGCTTTGAGGTAATTGGTAACTGTAAACTGCCTCTTGTGCATGTGCCGTGTGATGGCTTGCCATCCTGTCCTGGGGGTGCCCTATGTTGCCTGAGGCAAGGCAAGTTTATTTATATAGCACATTATCATACACAGAGGTTATTCAATGTGCTTTACAGAGGTAAAAATAAAGAACAAGGAAAATTAAAACAATAAATTTAAAATAGAATATACTAAATAAGATTAAAACATAAAGTAATACATAGTAGATTTAAAAGTAAGGAAATTGAAAATGATAAAATAAAATAAATAAAATTCTAATAAAAAACAAAATTTTGACCCATCCAGTTAGTGATGTGCTCAAGGCACTTGCACAGTGAGTCAAGGGGGCCATAGTTATTTGGAGAGATGGCCATGTAAATCTGAGTGTCACCAGCATAGCCATGGTAAGAAATCTCATAGTCTTGAAAGATTTGACCAAGAGGAAGCATGTATAAATTAAATAAGAACGGCCCAAGAATCGAACCCTGGGGCACACCACCTGTAACAGGCACTCTTTCAGAAATATTATTCCCTATTTGTACGATGTAGTTCCTTCCTTGCAGGTATGATCTGAACCTTTTTAGGGCAGTTCCTGAGAGTCCAACCCAGCTTTCAAGTCTGCCTAGGAGAACTCTGTGGTCGATGGTATTGAAAGCAGCAGTGAGATCGAGCAGTAATAGAACAGATCATTTTCCAGAGTCTGTGTCATTTGTCACTTTAATTAGAACAGTCTCAGTACTGTGATTGGGCCAGAATCCTGACTGGAATTTTTCTAGACATCTTTTTGAGGACAAAAAAAAAAAAACAGAGAGTTTATTGAAGATAATTTTCTCAATGATTTTTCTAATGAAAGGTAAGTTTCAAAGAGGTCTATAATTTCATAATAAAGATACTTCTAGATCTTTCTTTTTTAAGAGAAGCCTCACCACTGCAACTTTTTATGTGTTAGGAAAAATGCCTGATATGAGTGAGATGTTTATAATTTGAAGGAAGTCCGCTGAAACTGAATGAAAATTGAATGATGAAAAAAATTTATTTAGTAATGTGTCGAGACTACAGGTGGATGATTTATGATGACTCACTGTATCCATTAAGACTTCATTATAAATAGAATAAACTGTGACATTTTAACCATATCCTTACATGGAGATTGACAGAACACAAGCTCATTTGTGGACATAGATACACTAAGGGCTTGTCTGATGTTGTGGATTTTTGTGTTGAAAAAGTGTGCAAACTCATTACATTTCTCAGCTGATTCTAACTCAGAGGCTATACAAGTAGGTGATTTTGTCAGTTTGTCAACCATGTCGAAAAGTATCTTGCTATTGTTTACGTTATTATTGATAATGGTTGAGAAAAAGGTTGTCTAGCTTTGCTTATTAATGTATTGTAATCATGCAACTTTTCTCTGAATATTTCCTTGTGAATCTGAAGTTTGGTTTTACGGCATCTGCGTTCAGCCCTCCTACATTCTCTCTTTTGGAGCTGAACATCAGTATCATTCCTCCAAGGAGCTTTCCGTTTGCATGACATGGTTTTTACTTTAACTGACGCTATCTCATCCATAACACTAACAATTTTAGCTGAGATAGGCTCTAGGCCCCTCTGTAACCCTGATCAGGATAAATGGTTAAAAGATAGACGCCCGTAATTGAAGAGATAAGAGGGTTATGATCTGTACTTATCTTATTTCTTTTTAAATTGTAGACATAATGTGCTAAAGTGACCTTTACTACAGTAAACATCAGTCCAGAAGTTCAGCTGACAAGAAAGTACAGTCACGTCTTCTTAACAGAGTCGTTTCTATTTACCCAACGCAACAACAAATGATAAAAGTTCACCTAAACGAATATCTTCACGTCTAAGCAAAATTCTTGCCAGTGCACTTTAAGTCAACGTTCCCTTTATTTCAGTAGTTATATAAAATAGTGCTCTTCTGTCTTACAGGCTTGGGAGGTTACAACCAGACATGAGATTAAGGAATGAGGCACATGATGACTGATAACTGCCTCAGCGCACTTGGGAAAGCGTAGAAGGCCCGACAGTTAGACCGTGTCATGACTCCGCCCACGTGAATTTCGTCACTGAAAACTTCCTGGAATTGCTGTTGGACCGCGTCATAAATAACGGGCCATTTAACCAAGTGTTATTGTGGGTCGAGTAGGTCGCTCTTACTGCATGGTGGGTTGGTCTATTTTGGCAATGGCCGGATGTGTTGTCAAAATATATTATTACAATGTATTTTTACAGTTATGTCGTTTGGTTTAGGGATCTGGGATCCAGCTGGTGAAAGTCGAGAACCGAAGCAGAACCAAGACGTACGGATAAAGACTGCGGATATTATCGGGCCGAGATGACGATGTTTCACCGTGAAATCGGGTTGTGGTGGATTTGCGCCGTGGTGTTGGTGTGCCTCACCCTCCGTGTCGTACGTGTGGACGGTAAGATCGTTTTGTGCGCGCGAGCCGTCGATAGGCCTAATAATCAACACGCGATGAGCAGTAATGACACATCTGTCGGCCACATCTGGACCAGAGCAGTGCTCGCTCGGCCCTCCGATGTGAAAGCAGTTTATGCTCCTGATCCACTGAATCGGAATAATTCTTGTGCGATAAGACTTGATACAGTGTTTGTTTGTGTGTGTGTGTGTGTGTACTACACACACGCATACGTACGTGAATACAAAAGTGTCCTGTTAACGTTTCTACCACGAGTTAATTTGCTGAAGTAGCGCTGCGCGGCAGTCATATTTCCGTAATTGTTTATTGGAAATGTTTTATATATTTCTTTTCCTGTTAGGAAAGTCATGTGCCGCCCCTAACGATATACAAAATGGGCGGTATAACATGTCAGAAGGAACAGACATAGGAGCCAGGATATTTATCATCTGTAATGAAGGGTGGGTAGTTCCTCAGTGCATTTGCTTGCTTTTCTCCTCGCTTACTCTTGCAAGGGTTCTTTCATCAGTATTGCAATATTTTTGCAATACTAATAATTTCACTGTACTTCTGCATGTTGGTGGTCAAAGATCTTTGTTTTTACGTCTGTTTTGTATTTAGTTTGCTTTTTTTTAAATCAACTGTTCATGTACTTAGGCATATCAAAAGTGTGTGTGTGTGTGTGTGTGTGTGTGTGGACCCTGCACGTGACTGGTGTCCTTCCTAATGTGTTTTGCTGACTTGTGCTCATATGGTGCTGGGATTGGCTCCAGATTCCACAGTCCAGTACTGGGTGGATGGGTGGAATTTAGGTTATTGTAAGCACCCTACTCATGGGTGCAATAAAAATCCTCCTTTGAGTGAGATATCACCAGAAAGTTCTCTGTGGTGTTAAAGATTGTCACCCATTTTGTACTGTACATTTGTATGTCTGTTAATTTGGCATAATATTTATTTATTTTTCCCCAGTTATCAGCTTGTAAGTCGGTTTACTTTTCGGACGTGTACCGAAACTGGCTGGGACAACCGAGATCCAGTTTGCGAAGGTAATGAGTGTGAATATTTAGGCTTGCGTCATCCATGCTTCCTTATCCTTTGATCTCATTTTGGCTCTTGTGTTTTACAGCTGTCACCTGCCTGCCTCCACCTGAAATTGCTAATGGCAAACATGATTGGCTCTCGGACGCTTTTCTGAAATACCAAGAAACTGTTACGTTTACCTGTGATCTTGGCTACACGCTGATTGGAAGTGCAATGCTAAGGTGCAGTCATAATGGATCTTTAACGCCACACCTTCCTAGCTGTCAGGGTATGTAATATTTCACATTGAAGGTGTTGTTGTAATTGAATGAATCCAGTTATTAAAACTACATCAAGCCTAATGACACACATTGACATATTGTGATGTTTTTCTTTCATTTGTATTAAAACCACGTTTATGTTGGTTGGGAAATAAACTGGGCTGTAATGTTATCAGTTAACAGGAAGTCTGACATGGCAGTAAACGGTTAGTAATGCATAAGGTAAACATTGCATAAATGCATATTTTATTGGGTAGGCCTAATTAGTAGGGATATGCTGAAGTGATCTTAGGTATTGGTCCAATACTGACCAAAAACACTAGATCGGTTATGGGGGGGTTATTATTCAACCCGATACATGGGTGGCGAGCCTTACTTCATGTTGCCAGAATGATTTTGTTTTGTAATTATTCTTTTAGAATGTTTGTTTGTTTCACAGTTTGAGCATTTTAAATGGTGTCTTTGTTAACAATCAGTATTGACTAATATCTCAGGTTTATGCTATTGAGCCATCCCTAGTAAGTAGTGTCTAATTATGCAATCTATACATACAGATTCTAACTGCTTATGCTGGGCAGGGTTGTGGGGTCAATTTTTGTGTAAGATTTTTGACTGATCCTGAAAGAGAGGCATGTTTTTATTTTTTGGAAATTCATTGCACGTCCACAAGCCATCTCAGTGCAATTGTGCCGGAGAAGTTGGTGATAGTTTTAAATTCAGTTCAAATTGTTATCACCAATAGTCATTATAGCTTGTGCTGTTACGTTTTTGCTGGGGGGGGGGTGATGGATATGAGTGTGGAATTGAGATATGATATGAATTCAGAGACAGATGTCCATGAAGGTATAGCGATGGAAGAGAATACTGTAAGCAGGCTGTTGGGTCAGATGGAGAAGGGGGGGAGTCTTTTCTGGTAGATTTTCCGCAGGAAATCTATGGCTGAAGGCTCTTTCGTCAACAGCTGTGTTGTAATTGCAAGAAGGTTCGCTTTATTTAGTGACTTAGCTTATATAGTGACTTTTGAAGTCTGTCCCAGACTAAACTGGAATTTAGTAAATGATACACAAGTTCTTGTGGTCATCTCCTGCTGTTTTCTTGTAATGCAGAAATGATGAAACTTCTGAACATAAGGTACTGCAGGAGTCTGAAAAATGTGTTGGGTTTTTTTTTTTTTTTTTTTTTTTTTTGTATGTTGCACAGTAAGAATTAATCTGTTACAGTGCCTCTAAGTTGTAGGACATGTTTTTGGAAGCAGGTGACATGAGTAACATGGATATAGACCCAAGCAGAAGATGAACTCCTGAGGTTATTCTCAAAGCATGAGCTTAAGCCAACAGTGTATGGGCTGGTTGCAGTGTAATTGACTGGAAATTCAAATAACATCTACAATATGGTGAGTTAATTGTTTTCTGACTTTTTTTTTTTTTTACAGTTGTTAACTGTCCCGAACCAAATATTCCAAATAGCCATCGGGTGGAAGGTAGACCACCCTACGGATATCTTTCACAAGTTACCTATGAGTGCAATCCTGGCTATGTAATGAGCGGCAAGGGGAAATTGATCTGTGATGTGACAGGTTGGAACGCTCCCTTTCCGGTCTGCAGTATGGGTAAGACTGAATCATCCTTGCGTTTATTAGGAGCTACCTGTTGCTTTTGTCATTACTGTGGTCTCCTGTTACAGAAGCATTGATTCTTACTATTTACAAATTCCAAATTGTTACCAAGGTTTACCAGTGATTGCATCTAAGCACACACAATTTGCAAAGTTGAAATCTGCTCTACATAATTAGACTCAATGTAAAGACTATACCTCATGGCTCTCGTATATACTGTTTGCTGGAATGCAATTTAGAGAGATGGTAAAAATAACCTTTTGGCTTTTACTGTTCTGGTTAAATTGTTAATTCTATGATTATAAACTTTTGTTCAGAAACAGAGCCAGTTTTGTTGTGATGGTTTTTTCAAGAGTGTACATCTAGTGATGTCAAATTAACCCCAGAATTAGCATTCTTTGTCAGTATGAAGCTGAGACGAAGTGCGCTCGGCTTTACTAGAACTCGTTTAGAAAATCACAATTGTGATGCACTTGAAAAATCACTTCAGATCCTCTAATGTTTGATTGTTAATGAATGAATCTCTTGACAACATTGACATAAACCTAATCTATTGTTTGTCGGTACATTTTGTGTGTGTGTGTGTGTGTGTGTGGTGTGTGGTTTTTTTTTTTTGAAGTAATTAATACTCCAGCTACACCAAGTGCCACCACAAAAACTGTAGTGACCCCTCGGCCTTCGGTGTATGGTAAGAATCTGTCCAGCCTGCAGCGTGGAGCCAAATCACTGAAACTTCTCCTGATTTGCATGCTCCATAATAATGTGAAATTCTAGCTACAATGGACCAGTGTCTTATTGAGCAGATAAGACATTGCTAAGCTGGTCCAGCCCTGATGGACTGTCTGAGCTTTAATTTGAAAGCCATATAGCACTCCGTCGTGATCCTCACCAGGGGTGGTGTGGTGGTGATGATGGTGATGATGATGATGATGATGATGATGATGATGATGGTAGCACTCTGTGTAAGTCAACACAGGGATTTGGTGGTGGGCACCAAGGTTTGAAAATTGGATGCTAGGGTGAAGTTGTGAATATTTATTTTTAAACTGTAAAATGAGGTGTATTTTCATCTTGAAAGCATTGAGTAGGCTTGCTTGTATACATTTTCAGGATCCACTGAAAAAGGTGCTTTCACCACCACCACTACTCTGGGTAAGCCCTCAGTTCAGCTCGGTGCTCTTCAGGGTTTCCACAGAGCACTTTACCCTGACACTCAGTATTTTGTAATGGCTGCCATTCTGCAGGCTGAACAGGGTCCTTAATGCTGGTTGGACCTGAAGCTGCGTTACGCGGGTCTTTTCCAATCCAACCACACGCAGTTGGAATGACAGTCTTTCCTGGGCTGCCTGTAGTGTATGATTGTGAGTGTGTATGCTGCAAAGGACTGGCATCCCATACTGTGTGACAGGAACCTGCCCAAAACTCAAAGGGCACACCCCCCAGTCCCTGAGTGGTCGGATGGTGAATGGATGGCTGAATGGACTAGTGGACTTTCATAAGCAGGACCTTTTCTGCCAACTTTGATTTTTCCCTGAAAGATTTTGTTTCAATCTAAACACAAGAGAAATCACCCATCAAAGGTGGTGTTTTTCCCATCTTAGCAAATGTATTTAACTTTTTTCTTTCCTCTCCAGCACCTGAAGGAAAACAGGCCAACGTAACCCCTCATAGTAAGTAATTTTATGCTGTTATGAACTGCACTGCATTTTGAGATTCCTACCAAACTTTTTTTTTTTAACATGTTATTTATAATTGTCTGTCAGTAATGAGTATAATCTATAGAAACATGGAGTTTAAAATTAAAACTCACAGGGGTCTCTAATCCCATTTTTCCAGTTTTAGAACAGTCTGAATAACACTGTTTCTTTAAAAAAGTAACCCATACATGTATAAACACCCTGATAAATATGTACATAAATGCACACAAACACGACTACCTTATTATACTACCCAGTCTCTATGGGGGTAACACGAGAAAAGTCCGTGTTCAGAATAGCTTGAATGTGTCACATGTCTAAGTCTGCATATAAAGTTTAAGCTTGAAACTTTTTTCCTTTCCCTTTATTTTCGGCACTGGGTCCGTCTAATTTCTAGACAAGTTTCTGAAATTTGATATGATTAATTAAATTTGGCATTGGTGTTCCGTTACTGCTGTTTCGGGGGTATGAAGCCAAGGCGGAGTCTTCAAAGGCCTCAGTACCTCAAAACACAGGAAGTTCCAGCTCACAAGGAAAAGTCGATCTGAGAAGTGACGTTGGCTCCATTGTTTGGCAGTACAGTTGATGTGCTGGCCCATTCCAAGGCGTGTCCCTCTTAAAGCAGTCCCAGGCTGTAACTTGTACATTCATACTGATCCTGCTCATGTGATTTTACTTGGGGAGTGTGTATAAATAGCATGAATTCATGAGAATGCACCTCTCACTTTCTATGAAGTCCATAAATGTGATATTGTGTGTGTCTGTAGCTTATTAGTGGTTATCTGTAATTTATGTCCACGCCCTTATTTACATAGTTATCCAGATGTTGATGTTGGTGCTCCATTTCAATGTTTTTCTTTGTTGCTCACTCTCAAAATGAGATTCTGTTCAGTCGGATGGTTCTTGAGCTCTGTTTCACAGTCCCACCCACAAGTTACTGTTTCACTGGCACATAGCTGTCTTTGTGAATCCCTGAGTGGAGCCTCTGCGTTAAGCGGAAGAATTAGAAGACTGTAGGCGGAGGCTCAACAGCTAGTACTCATGCATTTTTGTTGTTAATGTCCTGATTGTGAAGTTGGTGTGAATGTTAGTGTTTATGCCTCATTTCGCTAACACTTAGCAAAATTTAGTTGAATTTGAGAATTAATAGATGATGTGTACTGTGACGGACTGGCATCCTGTCCAGGGTGTACCCCTGCCTTGTGCCCTGTACTGCCTGGGATAGGCTCCAGACTCACCCCCTGACCCTGATAAGGATAAGCAGTTGGAGGATGGATGGATAAATGTATAATAATTAGTCTACACACACCATACACTTAGTGGGGATACCTGTACTGTAGTATACTGTGTTTGACATCTTTTAAGTAGAAGTAATTACCATTTATCTCAATGGGAAAAATTGTAAGCACTGTATGAACTGAGATCGCACAGGAAAATTGCAGCACAGGACTTGAATCACAGGTACTATGGTAGTAACTGTGGAGACAGATGGTTTGACGATACCACCAGTGAACTGGCCACAGCTGCTGATCCGATCAGTCCTTCAGAGTACTGCTCAGTGAGGCTGCCGTAGTCCCCAGAAACAAAGGGAACATCTCCTTTTTTCTCGTTGGTCCTTACGGGTCATTCATGTGGGTGCGTGTCACTGAGCTGACCAGCTAATTTGGATTTCCCCTAATATACAGAGAAATATGACCGGTGACTAGAGGAAGAAAATGCTTTGTTCTCTCTTCTAATTGGTTGGTTGTATGGCATAATCTTTAATATAATTAGCCTTTGGAAATGAATACATAGAGTATTATGCATGCTTAAGTTGCTTGCAAAATGCCTTGGTTTTTAAACAATTTCCACCTTAATAGAATAAAGTGTCTTGTGATCATGGCAGACTCTGGAGTGATGCAGTAGAATTGATTGGTTCATGAAATTTTGACTCTGAGATTTAATTGAAATCAGGACAATCAGGTTCTGCTGATCAACATGTGACAAAATCCTTTAAATTTATTCTTTTTCTCCACTTCCAGCCCTAGGTGTTCTTATTGCACTTCTCATTCCGGCTGTGTTGGAGTTGTTCCTGTGAGCTGGGGGAGAGAATGTACCTTCCCATTCCTCTCAGCAGGCACAGAATGCACCTTTAAATGAACGTGGCTTCTTCGCGATTGTCGTTTGCACGGACGTGATTCCATCAGGAGGGCCTCCCTGGGAAAGACCATCGCTGACATGCTTCCGAAACCTGCGTCACTTTTCCGTGTCTTTATCCGTCTAATTTTATTAAATGGCTGGTTTTGTAAATTTGAGCACAGTATTAAGTTGTATTTAAATTTTTCAGCTTATACAGGTGTATGTAATTCCTTTAGAAGTTTTTTTTTTTTTTTAAATAAATGGGCAGATGTTTAATGATATGCAGGGGTTTATAGTTGTGAACTCAAAGTACTTTCAGATGATGACTTGTGTGAAGCCTAAGAAATTTATATGCAAAATAACTATGAGTTGGAAAACAATGTTTAGCAATATTTAAAAATCCTGCTAAATTAAGGAAGCAGATGAACTGAAACAAGTATATGCAGATTATAAATGAATTTTCTCAGACCTGGTACTGTGATATTCCTGCCTCTCTATATGTCAGTGGTCTTCAGCAGTGTTAAGCTGAATCCATGTATTAGCTGCTCACTTTCCAGTTTAATTTTAAATTTATGGTTGGCATGACGAAGTTCTCATCACATTTATGAAATATTAATGAGCAGTTGTACTCCTTATTAGTTCAAGTGTGTAACATGTAAAACTAATGTCCATACAGTGCATTGCAAAAAGAGAAATAAAGTTAATGCTTCAAGTTACATTTTTCTTGATCAAAATCCCAAGTATTCTCTCAAAACACAATCCTAAACACTACAAACTTCTTGAGAAGAGGTCATGTAATTTTACCCCGTACCCTAAGCATCTCCAGTCACTGAATAAATATTGACTCATTTCTGAGGAAGTAGAGGTGGTGTCACCTGTTGGGCAAGTGACTTTCTTAGGCCATATTCTTTAAATACGTTACTGATTACTTGACTACTTGACCACGTGCCCACATAAAGAATAGCTTGCCAAGGATTGGTCAACTTACAGTAATATAGCAGTACCAAGGAAGTATTGACAGTCATATACATGACTAAGAGCTCCTTAAGATAAAAAAATTACTATGTCAGTCAAAATGTTAAGAACAAAATGACAGACAGAAATTGATTAGCTTCCAGCTAGTCAAACAGTATACAATCGCCAGAAATCTGGCACAAGCACGACTAAGAAGTGCTACTCAAAGAGTTTCAAAGTACGGCAACCATCACGCTTGGAGTCGCTGAGAACGCAGGGTTTTAGGTGGACTGAGATCCTGACGGAGCGTAATGCTGGGGGAAAAGACAAATCCAACAGTGGACTGTCTGCCTATTGCCTTTCAATATTGCCGATTATGTTTTCCCCCAATCAGAACCGTTAAAAAGAGAAGTATGAAAAAGTTACTTCACGCAAGTAAGACAAGCAAAATGTGAATATATGCTGCCTTAAAGGAACACAGCCAAACGCTCATACTAAATCAGTTCCTAAACTGGGGGGGTATGCTAATCTAATGTGTGAGGGTGGTGGGAGTATTTAAAATATTCTTAACTGCAAAAGCCAGGTGTGACAAAAATTTTGGGGACCACAGCTCAATATTATGACTGAAATACAATATAAACTTTTACTTAACTGCTATTAAAGTTATTGTTTACGCTCATTTCTACAGAAACATTTGAGCCTATCTAGTTCGGTCTTAGTCATGGCTATGGTTTGAAAATCACTTCTGGTACTTTACCTTGCCATGGAAGGTGGTGTATTGCTCTCACATCAATGTTAGCCTGCATTTGTTGCTGGTCCCTCACTGGATATTCAGCCTAGCTGCACTTATACCTTAGGTAGCTTCTTAACTGCTGTATCTTGTGATATATGTGCCTTTACTGTAGCTGATAAATTAATGTAACTGTAAATAATGCTGCAATCGACTTCATTACGAATTAGTGCCACCTTGAGGCCATTTACAAGAACTGCAACTGCTACTTTCCCTGGCGTTAATCTTTCCTGTACGTAAAAACGCCAAATAGCTGTGTTACTTCCATGTTTCTCACAAAATTAACAGTGCCCCACTGATTGACATCACAATGTTTTACCATGAAAAGCAGTATTAACTTTTACTTAATCTGTGTCACAGGAATAAAATCCTTCCTTCGCGGCGCTGCTGCGACTCGAGCACGTGAGACGGCGTCTTGTCTTGTTTTCTTTTTCAGTTAAGTTTGTTTAAATTTGTTAGTGTGTTAAGTCTGGGATAGGAATATCACGATGGGGAAGGCTGCTGCACTATTGCTACTGCTGACGCCGGTCATGTCCCGCGTTTGTATACAACATGACGCCGGTATCGTCGAGGGAGGAGGCGCAGCATTAAACCACCGTGACCATCAATACTTCTAAGCAATGCGTGCTCCCTCAGGAATAAGATGGGAGTCTTGTCTCCTGGTCTACACAGAGACTCGGCTTCAAAGAGACATCCCCGACCCACTGACTCAGGCCCAAGGTTTCTCGAATGTTCGCATGGGCAGGAACAGCAACTCAGGAAAAACGCGGGGTGGACGCATTTGTGTTTATATCAATGACTCTTGGTGCAGGAATTACACAGTCAAAGACACAGTATGCACTCCTGATCTTGAACTGCTATGTCTAAGTTTAAGACCCGCCTAACGAAAATGCATCGAAGGCTGCCTCACGTGTGGCCCGACTGTGTTCATTCACAGCTAGGAAATAAGCCGGATGCACCTATATTTATATTGGGGGATTTTAATCATTGTAAAATGGACTATGCTCTTCCTGGATTCCAGCAATATGTTAATAATGGTACACGGAAAAACAGGATTCTTTTCACACTATATACAAACAGTAGGAGTCAGAACACAAACAATTACATTATTAAGTTTTCTGATGATAACGGCTAATTTGAGTCTGCTGACAACAGACTCAGACATTGCAGTTTATAACTTAGAGATACAGGAAGTTGTGCAGTGGTGTGGGGATCATAACTTGATTTTAAATGTTAATAAAACTAAAGAAATAGTCTTTGATCCAAAGTCTATTGGAGATCACAGTCCAGTTTTTATTGAGAGAGAGTTGAGCAGGTAACAAAATACAAGTATTTAGGTATTTACTTTGACAGTCAGCTATATTGGGACGTTGAGTACGTTTGTTCAAGAGTTAGTCAGCACCTGCCCTTCTTGTGAAGGCTTAGGGTCCATGGAGCGGATAAAAATTATTTTATAGAGCAGCTATTGAATCATTTATTCGCTATGGTATCATAATATGGTTTGGTAATTTGACTGTTAAACGTAGATTACAACTTCAAAACCTAATCAGAAGAGCAGGTAAAATAATCGGCATACTGCCCCCATCCCCTCTCCAAGAGATCTTTGAGGAGACAGTGAGCAGGCAGAGCCTTAAAATAATTAGGCCCCCAACTCACATTCTTCATAAGGAGTATGAGCTGATGCCTTCAGGCAGAAGATATAGGTTACCAACATGTAAGTTGAACAGGTATAAATTTTCATTAGTTCCACCATCAACTAAATTACTAAATAACAAGATGAGTTGGAGGGGGGAGAAGGGTAATATTTTGGACAAGGTTTGGTGTGTGAATTTGATGAGAAGTGTTGCTCTGAAATTACTTGGGGAATTGTGTAGTTCATGGTGGAGAGGGTAGTGGCGTAATGATTTATGTAGGGTATTTGTGCAATATCAATATTTTGACTTGGGGCATTTGTAGAATATTCTGTGTAATGTGTAATTTATGGTGGGGAGGGTAGTGGTGTAATGATCATTCGTGCAATAATCTGTGGAATCTGTTTTGCTTTGTGTGAGTGACATGTATGTGATGGGACACATATGTTCTCTCAAATGTCCAAGACAAAATTCTCCTAAGGGAGACAATAAAGGCTAATCAATCAGTCAATCAATCAATCAATCAAATAACTGCAAAAATGTAAATTTTGAACATATGCAAAATAAGCAATGAATTAAACCTACCTGTCAAAAAAAAAATCCATATTAATGTCAGGCTAACTGTCATTCTGTAGTTGAATATGACAGAAAAACACAGAATAGCACAAGAAAAATACCATAAGAAGCTGAGTCTGAATCCTTCAAATCCATCGGGTGTGCAGGAAAAAATAAATCTAAAAAAAATGCTGGCAACAAGCAATCCGGCCGCGAGGGGATGTTAAAGTTTGCTTAGAGGCGACAGTCAAAGTGACCCTAGCCATTCTGCGGCACTCAAAGAGACTGAAGGTGCTGAAATCATGGGCTACCCAGCTCTCATTGTTTATCTGATGGTCATGTTGCAGTTTTTCTGCACTTGGGTTTTGAATAAATTCATTTTTTAATAGTGTATTTGTGTCTTGGTGGAGTGAAAATTAAGACAGCAAATGAGACAGAGACTAAAGCAGGTTTATTTATAAATTAAAGCCTAATGCTGTTAAAACACTTAAATACAAATCACATTAAATATAGTCAATTGCCAGGGATTACAAAAACATTAAAGTGTGCAATTCTAAATATTTAATGCATACAGTATATATTAGATATTCATTGTGCTTGGGCTAGGCTCCAGGCTGAGTGCAACCCTGTACTAGATAAGCATTGTAAACAGGTAGTCAGGAAAGAAAAAAAAAAAAAAAAAAAAACAACATTTAAGGAAAAATAAAGGGAAAGGCCAATAAACAACAACAGAGTAACGTCTTCTAAGAGGCGCGGATGGCACAAACTATGTGGCGACGTGGGATCCCTGGTGACGGCTGACTCTGGCGACTTCCCTCCTACATTGTAACCGATTTCAAATGGTGCTAGAAACTGAAGGAGACTCTGAACACCAAAAGAAATCGGTCAGCCTTGGTGAGAGGATAGGGGTTCAACTGCTGCAGTTTCTGCTTGGGCCGGCATGAGGACGCCTGTACGCCTGTACGACGCAAGAATGATTGCGGGATCTTCAGTGCAGGTGACCAACACGTGTCAACTGTCTTGTAATGGATCTTCCCCTGCATCAACCCAAGAAAGTGACTGTGGAAAAACCTGGTTCTTTTAGATGACCAACAAACTCAAAGGACACAAGGATGGGAGGATGAGGAAGAGGGTGATTTTGGTAGCACCCTCAGGATGAGATGGGCAGGCAAGCCGGATGACTTTCAAAGTGACCACTTTGTTCTATGGTCTTTAACGAGCTGAAAGGAAACTAATGGTGCGTTTTCACTGCATGGTACTGGCTTGACTCGACTCAGCTCGACTCGATTCTACTCGCTTGGGGTTCCATATCCATTGCAGAAAGCTGATGGTCATGACGCTGCATGCAATTCCCGTGACATCATCTTCAATCCGACAAAAAGGAAAGAACAATGGATGATATGGAAGGGATTCTGTATAAACTGATTCTCGGTATGTGGCTATTTGTCACAACAAGGAGAAAACTTTAATTTCAGAAGAGGCTGAGCACTGCAAAACAAAACACCGCTGAAAAATGATGGTCTACTCGGTCGAACGCCCAAACAGACGGTCCGCGGCGGCGACTT
>JAACJT020000086.1:5011849-5025717 GCA_009936485.2 Gymnarchus niloticus | reverse complement strand
GGGGGGGGGGGGGGGGGGGGGGGGGAGAAGGGAGGGAAGGGGGGGGGGGGGGGAGGAAGAGAAAGAGAGAACTGGGGAAAAAAACACTACGCATGTTACCTCAACGAGCAAAGTAAAGATCACTGCGTCATCACCTCTGTTTCCACTAACTACACAGAAACAAATGTCTGAGAGAGACAGAGGCACCTTAATCAGGGGCCTCCAGGAAGCTTCAGCACAGCTACAGGACCGGTCTATCTTCCTGAGGGCTTCAGAAATCAGCCCCGAAACCAAACCAGAAAGCCCTGCTGTGGCATCTCCCGATACTCCAATCCATCCCAAGAAACTCTACCAGCGCCCCCTGTCCTTCACTGCGCACCCCACCCCAAAAAAAAATGTGAAAATAAGAGTTAATGACAGAAGGACAGAGAAAGGAAGAACCTAGAAAGAATATGTTATCGCATACAGGAAAACACAGGTTCATAACTTACCATGAGGGTTCGAGTCCTACTGGGAGAAAACAGGCGGACAGCAAGAGGAGGAATCGGGAAGAACGGGAACTCATACCTTAATCACCTCGAAAAGATGTGACCGCCTGTGTGACGTGTGCGTGTACATTTGAATGCATGTATGTTACATGTATGTACAAAGACGCGGTACTTTTCTCACATGCGTATGTACCGCTGTCCATGTTGGTTTCCTGATACTCTTATGCTTGCACTGACCAGATAACAGCACTAGTTTAGGCAACAATGAAAAATACAAACATACAAAGTAACCTAGATTATTTGCATAACTCGGGATTATCTAGATGTGCTTCGTCTCGATAAACAGAACCTTCTAGAACACGCTTTCTCGCGTTAACTCTTCGCTTCGCCCTCCCCGCCCCACTCCGTCAGCCACCTAAACATTTGCCTCCAACCCAGATGAAAAAATATTTCGATACGTTGAAATGTTTTCAGCCTTCGGACTGCAACTCTGCAACGCTACCCTGGATATGAGTAACAACGCAAACGAAGAGGCTGTAAGCACAGCCATACTGGAAATAAACAATTAAAAGCGTATGACAGTTAAAAATAAAAATGCTTGTTTAGAGTTCTGTCCGCTCTCAGGTAGGAGATCTGAGGTCTGGAGTCCAGCTTTCTTAGCTGCTGTTTTCCTCTCGACGTGAAAAAGTGACGTAGCGACTAAAACAAAATCTCTCTCTCTCTCTCCCTCCCTCCCTCTCTCTCTCTCTCTCTCTCACTCCTGCTCCCTCTCTCTCTCTCCCTCCCTCTATTTTCATCTAGCTGCAGCAGCACCACTGCTCTTCTGGATATCAACAAAGCCGGTTCTCGAGGAAACGGGCGCGCGCGCCGGCAGATACCCACACACACACACACACACACACACACACACGCGGCCGCGTTCGCAAGCCCTCTCGCTCAGTGTGACGCAGCACTTAATTCTGTCGGCTTTCTCCCAATGCCGCCACGACACAATTGCAGCTTCTCCAGGATTTTTTCAGGCCAGCAGCACACCGCCACGCTGCCACACCGACACTCAGCCGGAGCCTCAGCCATCTCTCGGCTCCCCTCCATCTCCCTCCTTCGTTCTACCACAGTGTCACCCTTAAACAGGGTCTTGCTCAAACTCTCCCCCCCCTCTCCGTCCAGTGCTGACCCCCCCCCCCCACCTGCCCACCCACTCCTGTGCCTCCGCTGTCTCCCTTCTGCTCACAGTTGCACACTCTGTTTCTCCCTGTGAACTGAGACGACAGCGTCTCCTCAGTCACCTGACAGCCCACTGGTTTTAAAGGCACATTGTCCCTTTTCTAAGCAAAACAAAAAACAAGACTGAGGCAGAAAACCAGGAAAAAGAGACATGACAACCAGCCAACAATCCCCTGCCCAACCCATCTAATAGTGACCAGGCCCCCAGAAAGGGCCTTGGGCCACAGTTCAGTTCTCTCTGCAGTCTGGAGTGAAACCACAGGACAAACGTCATCTACTTAACAAGGAAGTTGTTGTTTGTCTTTTCGAATGTTTGACTCCAGTCTATTGGGAATCCATTTACGGCCGTCTGGTTTCGCAACAGAAAACAATCTCGAATTTCCAAACGATATTCTTTTCTGTTCCGCCTCTTCTGTCGCCGTGTTCCTTGGCAGCGCAGTCATACACGCAGGCAGTCAGCACTGTCCCGCTCCACGCTCGTTAATTCGGCCCGTTCTGTTATTTTTATGACCTCGAGCGTTTCATCAGCTTAAGGTAAACCAACATCATCTGGCAGCAGGTGCTTCTGGGACCCTTGAGGTCCTGTGGCCGAGTTTGGATGGTCCATGCAAAACTGTACAAAGAAATAAGCTGCTGGGGGTCTTGTGCAATTAGGTCATGGCCAACCACACGGGTGAGGGTGGACACAAGAGCCTGTGTTTTTCTCATTGATACCGTATCAACACACAAACGCATTTTAATCAGTTCCATCTGCTACGTGTGCTTAATGAATAACTACTGAATAAAAACTACAAAAGGATTTCCGAACTCTTACACAAGCATATTATATCAGATTTTTAAATCATTTTACTTATATAATATGTAGTATTGGTATGATATTTACGTGTAGCAGTAAAAGTTCAGGCCTGTGCATAATCATGTTCCTGACATGATTCTCATATGCCACTCTCCGAATGCTTCCACTGTTATCGGTCGACATTTTACTACCGAGTTTCTCTGTTTCCACGAATGGTTCATGGGGATCTGAGGATCAGATGGCTAAAAACGGTAAGGAGAGCCTCCCTTTAACAGCACTGGAATGTAAAAAACACCGACTGACAAAACACAGTCATGTATACGCAGCGTCTCTGCTGACACTGAAATATGAAAAATGACTGAAAGAGCCCACAAATTCTACCTTCCACAGATTGACCTTGATCAGAAAAGAAGCACAAATTAGAGCACAAATACCACTTGAGGACATGAGAAAGTTACATTTCTTAGGGAGGTAACAGATTTTCCTCTGCACGCATACAAAACAAGCTGCTGATTTATTCATTTAAATATTTCTGCACTTTCTTATTGAATTCAAGAGATCTAAAATAAAATGCTGAAGATCTGGAGATGTCCATGGAAGTTAATAGTCGAGGGCAAACAAATTTGAAAAAGATGATGTCTTTCTTCAATGTATTTCCAGTAGTCCTACGGAAATCCTTTTGACATTTTTCCCAAGGTGCAGGACGCCCCAAACTGAAGGCTTTTTCCTCTTTCAAAAGGTGTGGTATTGTTTGCAATGTTGTGAAACAAGACTGGAAAATGTGGCTCTGTGTGTCTTTTGACGTTCCCTGTTTTATTACTTAAAGCCGTAAACTACAGTGATTACTTGCACAATTGTCTTATTGGCAGCTAGTGATTCAAACCCACCAAAGATAATGTAATCTCTAACCTAAAACAACCATCATACTGAGGGGAATTTTTTTTATTATATTTTATTCGGATAATTCCTTTCTTCTCTTGGAGTGCCCTTTTTCTACCAGTCCTTTTTTAATTATGGCCAAGGACCCAAGAGTCAAAGGCAATGAATTTACGAGCCTTGGGCATGCGTCATATGGACGACAGAGAAAGAAGATGGCACAGATCTGCAAGCAAGTGCACCATGTCGTCTTAACCCAATGACCTCAGGCTCTTATAAGTCACTTGGCTTAAAAATATAAATCCCGAACAGCCTGCTATATGAATGGCTGGAGAATGCAATATCTAAAACATTCTATCAAAATATTCTTGAGGCTTCCTGAGAACTATGATGACACTTTCTGTTATAATCTACCCATATATAAAACTATGCTACCCGTAGGCAAATGCTTAGCAACGTAACCACACTAAGGATTACATCAGTCTGGCAATTTCTTTCAAAGGAGGGCCAGACCACAGTCATGGCACCAAAAAAGCTTTAGCATCCTGTCCCATGGTCGTTTCTAATCATGTGGCTCATGCAACATTGAGGGGCAAGCAATGCATAAATTGCATTATGGTCCTTACACGCGATCGGACACGCTGTCCTGCTGCGGGACGTGTTTAAATTAAGGACTTTTCTGTTAATGCTGATCTTGAAAACCTTAGAGTTTCTGCTGGAGTCTGTTTTGAGCCTGACAGAAATATATGATATGGACTGAGCAAGAACGGGGCATGAGAAGAGTCTGTCAAATTATGGGTATTAAATCAGTGCTCAATGGCTCATGTCTGCATAGTTGCAGCAACAGAGCGGTTTGATTTGCGTGTGATCCATCAAGAGTATCTTTGAGGCCCAAAAGTCTACTACTAGGGTGGGATCACCTGGGAGATTCCAGAAACGTGGCACAAAGGTAAATGGCAGGCAGAAAGCACGGAAACTGCTACGAGGGGTAACATGGGGTACTTCTCTTACAAATGCTACCACTGACTCCCGTGGCATGTGACCCAAAGTAAGTTGAGCGATAGCCCCCGACAGGCCGCGGGACGGGGGGCTATTCAAGCACTGCTCCACCAGGCCTGTGCGAGGGAGGGACGGAGGGGCAACTGCATGCTGGTCAAGGTCACAAGAACTGGGGGTGGCAGGTGGCTATTTGTAAAGACGCACATAAGCCTCTTAAAGATAAGAGCTCCTGGTTTAACCTGGGGAGTGAGAGTGCATTCAGATAATGAAGACATACTGAAAAAGATACCTGTAAGACTGGAGACTGGACAGGTCTCCAAACCACCCTGAAAAACAGAAACACTAATGCAGATGACTGAGCGGCCTACAGGGGCCATCCAAATGCCTCACAGATTGCATATTTACAGTCCTGCATGTAAAAAATTATCTGGTGGTAAATGCATGAAGACTGGACCACTCTGGTCGCATCTTCCTCATGCAAAATGGAATCTCTGACGGACAACGGCAGCGGGGGCCTGAGGTCTGGCGACTCTGCCGCCAGACAATGCAGCACCCTTGTGTGGGGATGCTGGACCGGACGCGCCGGGCTGAGGCGGACTGGGAAACAGCTGCTCAGTGCGTAAATGAGCCCCCTGCCGCCAGGCTGTGATGACAGTCACTGTCAGGCCCCGTGCCATGAAGCCATGAGCGGCGCTGAGAAAATAGACCTCTGTGTCTGAGCTGAGCCGCGATTCCTTCGTTCACTCTGATGTGTAAAACCGGCGCCTGCATTCAGAGGCTCGCCCCGTCCTAAAATTCAGGGGTTGCTGCACGGCCGCTGGCCTTGAAAAGCAGGCCTGGAATCGAGAGATCGCCACCTTCTGTTTGGCTTCAAACTAGTGCATGCAGTCTAGAGAAAATTTCGCCTGGGAGAGCTGGTGCAAGTGACTCAACAGTGCATCGTCGGTTATACCAGCTTTGCCTACTGACGCGGCACAGGAAATCTGAGCAATCATGTGGATCAGAACCTGCTTCCTATCACACACATGGAAGCGACTAAGAAGGACCCATGAAGGTCTTAATTGTTCTCTGGCCAGCAGTGTTCCTGCATGCAACATTCAAAAAACATGTTTGTCATATTATAGGAACGCATGTATGAAATACCAGTGTAATGTGTTTTACGTCTAAGTAAAACAATATTGATTACTTGGTATAGTTTGATTAATTGTGAAGAAGGAATATTCGGCATATTAATTACAGCTTTATGATGTTATAATTAATGAAAGTGAATTTCACCGATATTTAGGACATGGTAAAGTCCCCCACAACGTACTTCAGCCTAAACACAGCTTTAAAACCATCGCACTGAAGCTTGGCAAAAAGCCCACATCCTCAGTCACAGATAACAAGCAGTTCCCAATTCGGCCCAATTCAGTCAACTCCAAAGTGATCCTGCAGAAACCCGCAACATCGGAAATGCACTACAATTCCAAGTTGATCCTGTTGCTAACGGTAATGCGACATCTTTTGCATAAAATAAAATTAACGAAACGGTCAGTGGCGATGAATCCAGGATTTGTTTCTTTTTTGTCCCGTGGTCTTCAAAGCGGCACGCAACTGTTAACGATACCACAGAACACGGCTCCCTGCTGCCGGCTATTTATACCCCGCCATTCGCCAGGCGGCACTTTAATTTTAGCACTGCCATCCCTCGGCAGTATTCCACTTCATAAACCTTAATCTCTTGCAGGAAGGGCAGTGGGCACCTATGAACGGGGCGGCGCCATCACACGAACATGACGCATTCGCAGGTTCCCTCGTTAACCGCCCGACCCCGACGGACTTGGAGACCTGCGATGAGTGACAACAGATACCACAGCTCAGTCCTGGGAATGGGGCATGACGTTGAATAAAGCATCAGTATAAGCGTTTTCGTTAAGAGGCCTTTGGGGCTATCAAAGGTCGGGGATTATCACAAAAGTACCGCTACTTATAAACAGAGAAAAACAATCCTAGCAATGACGTGAGAAGTGACTCACTGAATGGGGGGGGGAGTGAATAAGAAAAACGATAAAACTGAACACTTGTTCTCTGTAAAACAGTCAAAGACACCAGTAGAGATCCTATTTTATAAACAAACCCTCTAAACTACGGCTTTAGTGTCTGGGTGGATCTTTTCAAGTTTAATGACCTCATTTAAACCCATGTTCTACTGCTTGTTCTGAATGCAGTATATATTATGAATAGTACAATCTTGAAAACTTATGAATGAAAAACAGTGTTCCTTATTTTTTACTCTTCTGTCACGGCTGAATGTTCACATTGTAAGTGCAGCCTATTGTATGGTAAGTTTAATATTACCTTTCACAAAACTTTTGTTTATTAAGGAATCCTTTCATAGAATCCATGATTCCTTTATGAAAAGAAATCTTACCTCACATGGATGCTTACCTTTATTTTAAATGTCAGTCCTGTCCCATCATCATGGTTACAGAATGGCTCCAGCTGTGCATCCTGCCAGCCACTTTATCCACGAAGGTGGAGACATTGTGGGTTCTGGAAAATTCAACCCCCTCCCCCCCCAAAGACTGACTTTATGTTAGTGCTGTCGTGTTTTCCTTAAAAGCAACAGCCGGAGGCCCATGTCTCCTTGCATCAGGAGCCTCGGGGAACAACAGAATAGGATCACACAAGGCATCTCGGATTCCACCAGTGAGGAAGCCTTCATTTACAAAGTACTCTAAGAATTTCAAGCCCATCCATTGGTGAACAGTTACGTACAGATGGGATGTTTGGGAAATGTAGCAAACCCATTATTGGGAGCACTGAGAGTGCATGACTCAACCAAAATGACTCATTCACAAATGTACAATATAATTTACTGTAAAATCAAAGTCCCTATTTTTACTGTGCAGTATCTCCATATGTCCAGAGTTCAAGTTTTACTAAATGCAAGGCATCAGTGTTTATAAGACTTTGTTTAAGGGATCTAAAGAAGGGCGGCATTGCAGCGACACCCAGCGTAGGGCGAGAAGCGCACGTTGCAAGGTTTGTTTACATCTCTTTAGAAGTGCGTAGGGCAACACGATGGCGTATTAAAGCGAGCCCTTCCTTCGATCTTAACACTCCTTATTTAAAACGTCGACCACCAGCAGCAGAATAAACCGATCGACGATATGCGTGCGCACATAAACCTTGCTGTATAACGCTACGATTATTTCGTATTTTCTTAGTATTGTTGTTAGCAGCACATGGATATAAGGAGCTAATGAGGGAATGGCAGTGAATTCACATTTTTCATTTAGGTTGAAGCATGCGAGCGCCATCTGAATGTTAAATGAAGGCATGTGGTTGTCTTGCCTTCTATAAATACGCCTGTATGGATGTACGAAGCAGCCAGAAGTAATGAAGTCTGAGTCCGAATAAGAAGTGCGTAACACTGAGCTCAGCACACCTTCATAGCATCCTCCAGCCCCTCCCATCACTCCCCGCTTGTTTATCCGTGCGGGCTGAGATCGGCTGCCCAGAGGGCAGTCATTTTTCCGCAGCTGGCGTCATCACACGCAGTTCAAGAGAAAATAAAAACATAGAGACATTCCGTTCTTCGTGTGGCGCTGGTGGAGCCGCCTCGCCCACCGGGCTGACGCAGTGTCGCCTTTTACTCGGCCGGTGGGCATCGGAGACCCGTCCCCTTGTATGCGGTGGACTAATGCGTCTTATCTGGCGTGACGAGCAGCAATCTCTGCGTCAATGCGCGCCTGGGTAAAAAAATATCTGCATTCCACACTTATGTGCGACAGGTACTGCCCTAAAATCGGTCGATATCCACAGATCGGAGAGTTCGCAGCAGCAGCAAAACTCGACTTACGATCTGCTTGGCTTGCATTTAAAAGCCAGCTATCTACGTACAGAGCCGCGCAGACATTTTTACACCATAAAATAATAACTTACCTGCACAAACACAATCTCCCTAGGCTTTAGTTGTTCGCGCCCTCGTTTTTATTTTTAATCTGTTCACACACCTTTTAATTTCGACTGATTTTCACAACATTTTACTTTAAAACGTCCCCCCTCCTCCCAGTCGCACCGCCACTACCGAATTTTCCTCTGAAGAGCATGCGGACCCCGCCCCTCACACCCCCACTTTGTGATTGGTCACCACGCCGCGACTTATTTTTTGACGTCACTATCACATGCGTATGACGCATGTTTACAAACATTGCTCAGGATCACGTGCTTAAAAGACCGGGTTTGCCGTAAGTATTCGAGTATCTCCGCACGGAATAAAAACGAACGATGCCACTTGAAACGCAGTCTTCTCCGGGAAGTAATGTTCCGCCATGGAAAAATAATATACAGAATATAAACTATAGACCGATTTTCCTCTAGTTTTAAATGGAGCCGAAACGAAGGATGTACGTCACGTTTAAAGCTACCGACTACTATTAATGAATGTGTGTCAATGTTTCGTCTTACGCATTTCACTGGTAGTCAACACACAACTGAGGTTAAAAGTTCGCATACACGGAGCCAAAAGACTTTGAAGCTCAATATTTCACACCGTATATTTCCTGTGTGAAGTCAAGCACGGCATCTGCTTTATTCCATTAATACGTCATATCAAAACAATAGCCTTTATTTACTACATCAGATTTTCAGTTGGTCAAAAGTTGACATATACCAAGTTGAATGTCTCAACTCACTCTGGAAGATTCTAGAAATCGATGTAATGCCTTTAGGAGCTTCTAACTGGCATCTTTATTATGAGTGCATTGCGAATGCACCTGTGGCTGCATTTAAGTGTGTTTTTGCCCTTGATACCATGGGAAAATCCAGGCAATTCAGCCAAGACCTCAGGGAAAAAAAATGTTAAGGCCCTCTCCAAGTCCAGTTCCTCCTTAGGAGTAATTTCCAAACAATTGGTGGTTGGTACTACGAGCATCTGTACAAACAATTGTACAGAAATAAATATTTAGGGACCAGACAAGCACTGCATTGTTCAGGAAGGAAGCACAAATTTACCTCCCGGGATGAATTAACTTTGTTCCAAATGGTTTGACTAACCCAGAAAAGAACTGGCAAAGGAGTTGGAGGCGTCATATTAAAAGTATCTGCAGCCACCAGATTGTCCTTCATTGCCATAGCTTGAAATGTTATTGAGCAAGAAGCCCCTACTCCGCGACCGGCAAAAAAAAGCTAGCCTGAAGTTTGCCGGTGATCACCGGGAGAAAGACCTAGCCTTTTGGAGGAGTGTTCTCTAGCTAGGACAAACAAAACTGAATGGTTTGGCAATAATGATCCGCATCATGTATGGAGGAAGGAAAAACTTTTAAGGCAGAGAACAATATCACAACTGTGAAGTATAGGGGGGACAGCATCATGTTTTGGGGGTGTTTAGCTGGTACAGAGACTGGTGTGCTTCAGAAAATAGATGGCATCATGAGGAAGGATTTAGAAATTCTGAAGAAACATCCAGAAATCACTCGGTCGCTGCATTGTCTTCCAGCCGGGGAGTATTCCAGGCAGCGGGTTTAATAAATCCTGTAGTTAAACCTTAATTCTGATCGAAGAAAACCTTAAAGTCCAATTTCAGGATTTAAATCATGATAGCTCTATCATTGCTATAGGTGCAACAAAAAAACAACAGAGGGAAAAAAGCCTAGGGTACTTCTACTACACCTCAAACATCCAACGGAGCAGACTACAAAACCAAAACATATCACTAACATACTGGAGACACCCCAGGGTTAGATCCTGAACGTGCTCAACAACGACACCATGAGGGATCTGAAGGAACTACAGCTGAGAGCGAGAAGGCCAAACTGATCTTAGTCTGGAGGGCGACGGACGGCAGTTTTTCCACGGGTGAACTTGAAACTAATCGAAGTAATCGCGGTTAAGCGACTCGCCTCCTTTTTAAAGGCCCATGTCCTCTGCACCCTAAAAAGATACTCCCCCTATTCGTCCATCCTTGTTAACTTATTTTTAAATTCTATAGAAAAAAAAGCTTTATTGAAGACATTAAAATCACCGCGCCAAATCAAAAGGGCCTATACAAACATATACCTAGACCCAGAAGAGCACGACTGTTTTCATCCAGGCTGTCAGTCTCTTATCTCGCCAAACCCTTCAGAAACATATACATATGCACATTTTCTAAAACGTTTACCATACGACACACTTATCAAACTATAAATGTACTCCTTCATTACAGTGTTTTACACCGCTCCTGTAAATCGAAACACCCCATGGCTCACACCTCACATGTCCAATAATAAGTCTGTGCACTAAGTAACACCAGGAGGCATTGCCAGACTGGCTGCAAATTCCAGAATCGAATACAGCTTTTGAGTTCATACACAAATTAATAACTAAAGTTTTAACGAAATAGATGAATCTATATGATTTTCATTTGAAAATTGTATCTGTATATGCTAGCCATGGCGGCGAACTAATAATTATTAGTCGATAGTGAATCCGCCTCAATATTCTTTCAGTTCTGAATAAAATAAAATGCTTGATATTAAAATAAGAATATAATCATTCGTGTTTTAATAAATCATGTTATTTCTGATAGTGTATCGATATACTTCTGTACCAACAGAGGGCACTGTCCCCCTAACGATCGTTGTGCTTAACCACTTCATAGTTTGTTTTGTGATGTGATTTTGATGGATTTCGGTGTGATTTATTGTTCTCTGGAAGACCCTGTCATTTTCTGCATTGTACAGTGGATACAAGCCTCAGTTTTGGAACTGGGAACCGTGTGAAAGTTTTTCATACAATAATGACCGCCACCTTGTGTTGGTTTTATATGACGTTGTTTTGTCAAATGTAAAATCATACCTGCGCAGTGTGGCAGGGGCTGTGCAGTTGCATTAGAAATTGAAACGGCTTTAAATTTTCGAATTATTTTGTAAAAATACTTCATTTGAAATGAGTGTTTGCAACCCATCACCTAAGGCACAAGAATCTGGCCACTTCTGGTCGATAACACGAACCGTGCATATCTTAATCGATACCACATGTAACATGGACGCTAATTTTTATTATAATTATAATGGGCTTGCATGGCTTGTCGGATAAAGCGACTTCTTATAGTTTCACACATTGCACAGGAAAGGAAGTTGCTTAAAGCGCAGCATCGCGTCATTGTGGAAAGACAGATAGGATGTTTTCCAGATTACTCCGGTTCTCACGGCATATATATTCCCGCTGGGAACAGCCTGGTCAGTTTTACTTTTTGTGACATGTGAAACTGCAGGTTTTGGAACAGAGGTATTTCTCAGGATTTATTCTCTGTTGTTCTTTCGGGTACTTTTGACCATGACCTAAGAATCCAGACGGGGAATGTGACATTGCAAGCTACGCCTGACGGTCATATTCGTGATGTGTATGTAATATTAATAAATTCTCATAAATACAGTTTGACCCCACCCGAAATTATAGATTATTCCGTGTGTAACGTACTGTTTTCCCAGGAGCCGTGACTTCGGAGTAATGCAATGAGAATTACACTAAGCATCTGGACATGCGGAAGATTCTGGGATGCGAGATACATGGATCGAGAGGGCTGCGCGTTAATAAAATACCCCATATCATATTTTACACACCAAAGACTGAATGCCGCCCCAGGGGCTGCCAAGTGGGCGGGGCCACCTGGCAAATGCACCTGCCACTCATTGCGCTTTGGAGCCCTATGATACCCCCCTTCCAAAAGGGGTGATGGTAGGGCAAGAGTTAACAGGCATATATCTTTAAGAACACATCAAGTCACGTGGTATTACATCATTTGGCGTTAACAAAGAGTCTACTGCTTAAGATATTCCTGAATATGCTAATCTTGAACAACTGAACAACAGCCGACTGTTATCTGTGTATGAGCATATATGTAAATGTGATTTTGAGTCTCTCCATGTTTTCGAGTTAGGAACACCCTGTTCCTCCCAGGACATATAAAGACTCGTTCATGTGGGATGAAATGCGCTAGCATAGCGACGATCTCCTCCCACCCAAGACCCCGTGGTCACGGGCTTGGATCAGGGCCTGTTTCTCCACCCGGATCTCCTTGCACAGGTCGTGGCCTCCACAAGACCAGGTGGTCCCCCATTTATGGAGTGCCGTACGCTGTCAGAGCCCTTGAGGTAGTCTGTGTGAGTAGCTTTATTTAATCATGTTTACGTGCCACTTGCCAGCGAGAAGCTATGGCATGACTTATGTATTAATAACTCTAATTGTGACGGGAGATGGACTGGACAGATGAAAGTCTTGTAATAGTTACCATGTGTGGATATGGTTTTATAATATATACACATAGACAGGTATTTATCTAAAGCTAAAGTCCTAAAACCACAGTCCAGCTTTGCTGTTGTCAGTCATCATTCTTAGATGACCTGAATTCTTGTCATGCTAACATTTCTGAAAGCAGTTCAGCAGCTATGTGGATTGCTGTACAGTTCATCCAGTCTTCTAGTATTACAATCCCTTTTTAAATTGCATTGTACTGTATATCACCAGTCCCTTTGCCCATGTTTCCTTCAAATAAATCGCCTTGAAACTGGGCCACTTTCATGTGTTTCGGAATGCCCAGTCCAATATAGTTGGGCAGGCAGCCATGGGAGTGGAACAGAACGCGACGTTTTCATGAAGTGCCCACTGGAAACACGTTGCATGTCACTTTGATGGCTAACGAAAGTGTTGAATGTAGGGGAGCTGTTAATAACTCATAAAGAGAGCAAGGTCTGTTGTCTAGTTTTTGAAAAAACACATTGTCACCAGGTTACATTTCATGGCCATTTAAACGCTATAAATCTGACCTTTTTTATGTACCAGTGTAACTGTATACCAATTAAATCAATCTCTACCATTTTCACAAATGCTCACTAAAGCTCCACACACTTCTTGTCTTTGATTGAGATGAGACATTCTCTTAAATGTCCCATTTTCACTGTACACTCACAATCCTCTCCATGGCAGCAGATTCCTGTAAACCCATTAAAACTAATCACATGCCACTTGCTGGCATGATCCAGTGAGCGGCTTGACAGAGGTCAGTTTGGAGAATCTCTCAGACTGGTGTGATAAACATAAGGCTTGCTCTGGGCAGGACAGCAATCTGAATCATGTGACATAGGGAATAGAGGAAGGACTGGGTGGGGTGGGGGAGGATCTGCCCAGTGTAAAACACACAAGCAAAGATGTTGCGATACCCCAGTCTAGGGTTGGGGTGTAACAGAATGGACGTGTGAACACGGTGAACAGCACACAAATGGGTAGTGAGAATGGTGACTTTATACATTTACAAGTGACAAACAGACAATAACAAATGTGATTTTTACACCGGTGATAAACATCGTCAGGAGTGACCCAGGCCAAAAATAATAAACAAAACAAACTAACAAACGAATCCTCCAAAGCTAACTTAACCTACGACCAAAAAAAAAAAGGAACCAAAAGACAATTCCTCTCCCTAACTCCCTATCAAAACACAGAACCAAAACCACACGCAAAACAAAAATGGCAGTCAC
>JAACJT020000086.1:4998079-5011749 GCA_009936485.2 Gymnarchus niloticus | reverse complement strand
TGAGATGGATAGACAGTGTAGTGGAAGCAATGAACATGAGTTTGGGCAGGCTTCGAGAGGCGGTGGAGGACAGGGCGCCCTGGCGTGCTGTGGTCCATAGAGTCGCGAAGAGTCGGACACGACTGCGTGACTAAACAACAACAACACCTCTCTGAATAATTTTGTGCTCTTTCATGCAATCCAGAGTCTCTAGCTGACTTCTGCCATGTTACTGGAGAGGTTTTAAAACTCTTGTATTTATGAGCACAAGTCCATTTTTCATAACAGGCATATGGTTATGTTGGTGCTGTCCCACTATGCACATTAACATTCAGTTAACACCCTTGAACTGCGCAGGCACCCCGCTGTCCCCACATGTGGGGGAGCACAGTCTGGCAGCTGATATGCATTTTGAAATGAAAGGTTTCGTTAGCTGCTGCCCTGGAAAATTGGCAGGCGAGACATTTTTCTGTGGTCCTTCTGTCTTGCGTCAATTTTCTACTTAAGAGGAAATGGGAGGCAGAACCTTCATCCAGCCAATTACCTCAAATGTTAGAAAGGTTGGAATTAGCTAAAGTTCCTTTGCCTGTTTTTTTCCCACCTAGGAGTCTTGAAGGGAGAAGTTAAATAGTAAAAGCTAAGGATTTTGGACTACCTTTTTACATTTTGGTCCATCCATTCATCTTGTAGCTGTTTATCCTGATCAAGGTTGTAGGAGGAACCTCCTGTTGGGCTTTCTAAAGTGGCATCAGCTGAACCATCACCAGCTCAACATCAGTAAGACCAAGCAGACGGTTGGTGGACCTTCAGAGCTCATATTCTCCAGTGTCACCTGACACCATCCAGGGTGAGGATGTCCAGCTGGTGCAAGAAGCACCTAAGGTACACCTGGACAATCACCTGGAGTTGGCTGACAACACAGGCACCCTATACACAAAGAGACAGAGCTGACTGGATTTCCTGGAGACCCACAGCTCCTTTACAGTAGTATACATGATACCCTGCTAGGGACAGTCCATGATTCAGGGGTGGCTCATGCTCCGAAACATAGAAGGGAACATTTTCCCAGGCCCAGCGCATATAATAAGGGCCCTAGGCCAAAGCAGTCCCAGACCATCACATTACCTTCACCTTGGTTGACAGATGACATCAAGCATTCCACCAGCATCTTTTCATTGGGTCTGCGTCTCATGAATTTTCTTCTTTCAGATCCGAACACCTCAAACTTAGATTTGTCTGTGCATAACACTTTATTCTAATCTTCCTCTGTCCAGTGTTTGTGTTCATTTGCCCATCTCAATCTTTTCTTTCTATGGTCCATTCTGGGAAATGGCTTTTTCTTATTTGCACCTCTGCCTAGAAGGCCAACATCCCAGAATCCCAGATCTTCACTGTTGACGCTGAGACTGGTCTTTTGCGGGTTCTGTTTAATGAAGCTGCCAGTTGAGGACCTGTCAGGCATGTTTCTCAAGCTACACACTCTAATGTATTTATCCTCTTCCTCGGCTATGCATCAGGGCCTCCCACTGCACTCTCTATTGAGGTTACAGCCAGTTTACGCTGCTCTGTGAAGGGAGTAGTACACAATGTTGTGCAAGATCTTCATTTTCTTGTCAGTTTCTCAGAAGAATAGACTGACAAGTTTCAGAAGTTCTTTGTTTCTTGCCATTTTGAGCCTTTAGTCAAACTCTCAATTCTTGATACTCCAGACACTCAGCTCTAAAGAAGGCCAGTTTAATTACTTCTGTAATCAGCACAACAGTTTACAGCTGTGCTAACATAATTGCAACAGGGTTTTCTAATGATCAATTAACCTTTTATAACGATAAACTTGCATTAGCAAAGACAACATTTCATTGGAACACAGGACTATTTGTTGCTGAGAGTGGGCCTCTGTACACCTATGTAGATAATCCATTAAAAACAGCCGTTTCCAGCTACAATAGTCATTTACAACATTAACAATGTCTAAGTGACCCCAGACTTTTGAATGGCAGTGTTTGTATGCCCTTCACCACAGTTGAACCAAGAACCAATCTGTGCCAATGATTGTTCCAAGGAGGCCAAAGTCAGACATCTTTCTGTCTTCACAATAAACCCTGAAGTTAGATACGGTCATAGCCTTTGTTTTCTACACATTTAGCCGTAGTCCTATCTTTTCACTCTGTTTTGTAGCTATCCTAACATGGTAAATTTCATTTCCTGCTATTATTGTAGATTCATTGTATCATAAGTTATTATTTCCCAGTTGTCTTTTGACAGGATGGCGTGGTGGCTGAGAGGTTAGCACATCTGCCTCTCAGCGAGAAGGGTATGGGTTTGGTCCTTGTGGCCAACAGAGGGCCACTCTGTGTGGAGTGTGCATGTTCTCCTTGTGCCTGTGTGGGTTTCCTCCCACATTCCAAAGACATGCAGGTTAGGTCAGTTGGCTACTGTAAATTGCCCATAGGTGTGAGTGTGTATGGGTGTTTGTCACTGTGTTGGCCCCGCAGTGGACTGGCAACCTGGCTGCTCACCAGAAGTCAGCTGGGATTGGCTCCAGCTTCCCCATAACCCTGATGGGTAAGTGGTATAGAAGATGGATAGATGTCTTTTGACGTTCCCAGTCAAGGCCAGAACTTAATTTTAATCCCATGAATCTTCTGAATTACTAGCGTTTCCATCTTTATTTCCTTCTTCAATGACCTCAATCAATAATAGTCCGTCTTTCCTGGTAGCTTTCTGGAATTTGTGATTCCAAATTTTTACGAGAACCTTATTGTTCTGGATTTTGGCTTCTCCATTTGCAATTTCCATTGTGCTTTCTGTCATTTATTTGAAATTCTTTTTGACTCGTTTTTTTTTTTTCCAGATTCCTCCTGGATGACGCCTTTGAATTTTGTCCACAGTTCCTCTGGTTCTCTATCAAGTTAGGCCAACTTCTCTAATTGGTTTCTGATGTTTTTCTTGAAGGCAATGGGCATATTCTCCATGTCATTTCTTGGAAATCAGGAGATCTTGTTATTCTTTCTCAGCTTCAGCTGGAGCTTGCACATAAGTTGTTCATGCTCTTTTGCACAATTTGCTTCAGATGTCTTCACACGTGCTTTGAATTCTTCGATTGCTTGGTTCTGTGAATGCAGCCAGCTGATTTCTGTGAACTCTGTCTGGTGATGTCGAGGCAGTTGGCCTTTCAGAAGCTGATTGGTTACACTCTAGTTCTATGTCTGGCCAACCATATTTCCCACTTTCTCATTTTCAAACTTGGAATTCGACTGTCCGGTCTCCAGGCATGACTCTTGCCTGCATGCCCTGTCTATTTTAGCTTGTACCTGATTGCAGGACTTTTTTAATTTTGTTGGTTCATAAGCTGGCAGGACTATTATACTGAATTCATAAAATCAAATTCATGTAAGTTTGTACTTCCTGTCTCTTTATGTCACACCATTTCTTCTTTATTGTCGAGTCTAATGTCCAGTTCCTGAGTAAATGGTGTGTTCAGCTGACTGAAAATGTCCTAGTTCATTTAAGCTGTTGCAACCTTTAATTATTTCTTACTCTTTTATTTTTATTGATCATTTACAAGCCAGGCAGACACTGAAATATTCTTATGTCACTTACATAGCTAACAAGGATTTCAGTATACACCCCCTAATCAGAAAAAGTTGGGACGGTATGGAAAATGCAAATGAAGAAAATGCAGGAAGAATGGGACAAAAAAACACCTGCAATGCTTCATTGCTCAGTATCCTCAATGCCAAAATGTCTTTTAAGCATTGTGAGAAGAAATGGCAACATTACAAAGTGGTAAATGCTTTACTGTCCCAACTTTTTTGGAATGGGTTGCAGGCCTGAAATACAGGAATGGATGTATATTAACAAATGAAATGAAGTTGACCAGACAAAGCATGAAATATCTTGGTTTCATACTGTTTGCAATGAAATAAAAGTTAAAGTAAATTTAAGAATCAACGCATTTTTTTCTTTATTTACATTTTCCATACTGTCCCAACTTTTCCTGATTTGGGGTTGTAAATACCATACACATACTTACGACTATCGTGATTAAAATATGTAACGTTCCAGTTATTTGTTCAGGCTTTTAAGTGCTACTTTGCACTGTTGCATGCTGTTAATAATGAGTGTTAACATATCATCGGTCCTATAGACGCATGGGTCACGGCGAGGCCTTCCCTACTGGGCTGCATGTCCGATCGTGTTCCCGATCATGTTCCCCCTCACCCCGGAGGCACTTTGACCTTTACCTCTCCTTGGCTGGAGTGGGCTTCACCCCCCATCTGCCTACTCCCTGAGATCATTTTTCAGTCAGCGGGAGGGACAGAGAGGGGCACATGACATACCTTGCAGCTGCGCCAAGGTGGCTATTGTATTGCTCCATGGATATAAACCTGCCCCCATTGAATGTCACACTATGGCCCTAAGCAAATTACTCTTTTTCCCTTAGGCGGGAGCTCATTCCGGCCAGAAATGAAAGGGTGTAATGGAGTCTCCTTCCCCTAATCATTCTAATGGTCATGGACGGTATTACAATTTTAATTCAGCTCCATTCGGTTTATTTTTATACAGTGCCTTTCACAGCACGATTGCCCCAAAGCACTTCTCAAGAGTGTGTCACACAGTGCTACATTCATGAAAACAAAGGAAAAGCAAAAAGGTCAGAAGAAAGCAGAGGAGAGGAGCCAAAAACTCCTCAGCCACGAGAAAAAAACCTTTTTGGGGGTCCAAGGTCATCTGGCCACCTTTCCCCTTGGGCAGGCTACCATTATAAAGCAGGGATAGATACTAGACTTTTATAGATGCATGGGGTGTATTGTTGTCAGGTCCCTCTGCAAGCCAGTTCTCCATGCTCGTCTCCATATGATCTTCTCAATTGTAGACCATGATGTCACACTTGGATCCGTGAGACTAAAGGCCTTTTCACACTAAGTCAGATTTTTTGTATGAACAGAAACCCATGATGGCATTTTAAAACAAACACACTGGTTCCTATAAACTCCTTCACATTGAGTTTGAGATTGATGTGCATTGTTTTTTTTAAATTGCACCTAGTTCAGTCTCTGGGTTTGTCAGATGCAGTTAAAAACCACCAATAAAATATCAAATACCATGTGATGATCTGCTCAACATGGCCTGAAGTCAATGGAGTTCCTTGCCCCTTTGAAAGAATTCTGAATGTGATAGTCACCAAAATCATTTGATATGTTGAATTTATACGTCTGCTCTCCTCCTCCGACTCCTGTACACCAGCATAGTGTGATGTTCTGCTGGACCATCACCTCCAATCGACATGCACTATATGGACAAAAGAACTGGGATGTCTGCCTGCCGAATATCTCATCCCAAAACCAAAGTTATAAATAAGAAGTTGGTCTTCCTTTGCCTCCACTCTTTGGGAAAGGATTTATACTAGATGTTTGAATATTGGTGGGATTTGCTGCCATTCAGCCATAACAGCATCACAGAGGTTGGGTATTAATGTTTGTTCATCGGGTCCCTTTGTGTTTGTGTGGCTTATGACATCACATCTGAACTCTTGTTTTTTATAGAAGTTTCCACATCATAATCACTTCATTTTCAGTGAACCAAGGCAGAAGTTTGATACTGACTTGTTGGGACGGTGGCCATGATGGTGCCACTTTGAAAGTCACTAATCTCTTCAGTATGACCCATTCTGCCACCAGCGTTTGTTGTTGGCGATCACTTGACTGTGTGTTTAATCATACAGCTGTCTCGGCAATGGTTGGCTTAAAGTATGGCTTAATTACCCAAGTCCAAAAGTATGCGAACCCCCTGATTAACTGGTGTCCCAATACTTTTGTCCATATAGTGTACAATTTGACATCCACCAAGGACCAGCTCTTTCACCATTGCTCCTTGACACAATCATGGACATGGTCACATGCAACCTCTAGACTCAGCACCCGTGGACACTGCTCTTCATAGACGGTGTCATGTATGCCAAAGAAAAATGCCAAGACCCCGAGCACCTTATTCAGTGATGGAAGGAGTGGCTGGAGGAAAACGAACTGCGACTCAACATCAAAATGACGGAATATATGGAGTGTAGACAGCAGACTGATGTTACCATCAAAATCGATAAACAACACCACAACAAAGTCAAATCCTTGACACACCATAGCTCACTCATCAGCCCCATTGGTGACTCACTCCCCAATGCCTGGTGTGCGTCAAAGCCACCTGGCTTAAGTCGAGACAGGTGACTGGAGTCCTTTGTGACTGAAGAATACCAATCTATGTAAAGGCAAAGATTTACAAGACAGTTGTATACCCATTCACCCTACAGTATACGGAACGGAGTGCTGGCCAGTAACAACAAAGCATGAATCTGTCCTGCACGCAATGGAAATGAGGATACTTTGATGGGTGCTTGGCCTGGCCCCCCTGGATCGAGATATGAATTGCGACGTCCGCAAGATCATTGGAGTGGCCCCAATAGCAGACAAGATGCATGAAGCCCACTGATGATGGTACGGCCATGTGATGGGCAGCGACGATAATTTGGTATCCAAGACAGCCCTAAGACAGCCCTAGTCCTACTGGACAATGACCATGTGGCTAGATAGGATAGAAAAAAGAAGACAGGTGAGCAGTAAATGCTAACCCTGAAGATGCCTTTGATCAAGCTAAATGGAGAACAGTGAGCAGAACAGTGGACCTTACATCAAAGTTGGACAAAATCTAGGAAGAAGACAGTTTAAAGGTCTCCTCGAGAAGATGTTCTACCAGCTAAATGATAAACCAAAAGTAACTAGAAGCCCACAGGTATAATGCATCCATGACTACGGCATAAACTAACCAGTTATGTTTCAGTGATTGGCGGTGCATTTGAGCAATCAAATACTTAAAATTAGAAATGTATTTTGGAAATGAAGATCATTGTAGAGCTTTAGTGTGTGTATGAGCGAGTGGAATTCCCCGTGCCGCTATTTTTTTTTGAAGAATAGGATGTACCCAGTATCACTGTCCATTTTTCTTTTTCTGTTTTTTTGGCCAAAAGAAAGACGACAGACTGGTCATCACTGCCGCTACTTTTGGATGCTTTTTTTCTTTACTATTTGAACTTTTATCAGAACGTGACATTTCGCATTGCACTTGGTGTGAAGTGATCAGATGTGATCAGACAGTATCTGAATATTTTGTAATTTAGTTCTTTTTGTTTGTTTAATATTTAGTGTGAACAGGCCCTAGGACCGTGTGCTTCTCAGATGGTGCCCAACTCCAGAAATAGACATGTACAGACGGGAAGGAAATTAAAATGTTTACTTGTTTACACTATGTCTCTTGTGTTGCACTGTGTGTTGGTTTGTCTGCTCTTTTCCTTTCTGCTGTATGCACAAGAATTTCCCCTCGGGGCCAATAAAGTTTTCTGTTATCTAATCTTATGTAATCTATCTTAGAACAAAGGTTTACAACAGATACACATTAAAGACCTCAAGCACCAGAATAAAGCATTCCATGTTAGTGTCACATGACACAAAGGGGTCGAGTGAAAAGGGTATGTTGGAGTATGCGTTGGGGTACAATTTCAAACAGAATGCAGTGCCCTACATAAAGCTTGGAGATCAGGAGAATGCTTTGGTAGCACCAGATTATAGTCAAATGGGCAGCTGTTATTCTCGAGAGTTCGTATACCAGCGTAGCTGTCTATCCTTGTAGGAGCCTAAATACGCTTAATTGATCATTGTTGAGCGTATTCTTAATTCTTTGTCGCCTTAGTGATGTAGTGAATGATGTGTGGATTATTATTGTTGGATTCCTTGTCATCCTGATGATGGAATCTTAACTTTATAACTTTAATGTTTTAAAGTCATTCATTGCCGCAAAAGACAAGTGCACTCTGATCTGTACTTGTGATACAAACGACTTAGAAAAAGGAGTCCCATGGTCCTTTGACCGTCGCCTCTCTTATATTCTGACTATAAAGAAATTTAAACTATCGAAGTGTGTCTTGGATCATTTATGAACGGATGGGAAGAGAGTGAAGCGTCAACCATACGACCTCTTTAGAAGGACCCTACAATCCTGTTACCCATGCAGCCAGATGCTCTTAAATCTGATCGGGTCGGTGGAGGAGCAGACTGACTGTGGTGTTTTCCCACCATCAGGTCACACAAAAGCACGTGTCTTTCGGCCCAGGATCTCGATTGTGAAACAGTGAAAAGTGGACCACCGGGGGGGGACAGGACTAACACATAGACAGCGTTAATATGGCATCCGGGCAGCCTTTAGGGTGGACGGCTCTTTTTACACATGTAAGGGCTCGCGGATGCATGTCTCCATTCATACAAAACGTTTTTATTTCTCAGCATCCATTTCTGTCCTGAACATTAGTCAAGAGCAATCTATCATTTTAATTCATCGTTATTAGAATCAAAAGATGGTTATGGAATGTAAAAAAAGAAAATAACAAAAAGCATTTTTGTGGGTTAAAATGTTTGCAACTGCCATATGTTCCAGTCACACATTTAAAAATGTTCACAACCTTAGATCATAGTATGCCAGTGGACTTTTAAATCTGTAAATGGTAGACACATTCTCTTAGAAAATAGCTTGATAATATATAAAAAAAAAATCACAGAGTATGCTCTTTTTAGAACTCATAATATCGCACAACCGAAATAAATACCTCTAAATGAAATTAAATGGCATCAATGTTGACTTGGTAGCCTTCCAATATAATAAGACGGAGCTTTCGGCTTTTGAACATATATGGAAATGGACAAACCTGAAGTGTGTGTGAGCCATTCTCTGTTTAGCCAAGCCAAAGTGGACCCGCCTCACAAAGGATTAACATTTAAAAGGTTTGATCAAAGACTAGCATTTAAATGGAATGGCCCCTTAGAAATTGAACATAGAGTTATTTTAAAATCTTCTTCATGTCAGTTGAATTCATTACATAAGAGAAATGTCAAATTGCCAAAATCACAGGAAAACTGTCCAAATTAAATATTTAGCTACCTGCCACCTTTTTTGTTTTTAAGATAAACCATTAATGCGGTTTCAATACAATGGAACAAGAGATGGAACAAGAGGATATATATATTCAAGTTGACTGGTGGTCATTTTCAAAGACCTGTAAATGGCATACTGGATAAACTGGTTAAACTTAAACATTCTTCAGTTAAGCTGGGATAGGGATCAAGTCAGGTGGAGCTTTTTTTGAAGCATACAAACAGAGAAATGGCACAAAAACAATGACTGGACATATACATTCATGCTCAGAATGGGGACATCGAAATGAAAACCATTACAGCTTTGCTGAGTGTGGCTGTTCAGAAACAGCTCACTGCTCTCTTCCCACTCTTCACACAGATGTTCAGTAGTTAGTCATAAAAAAACACACTCGACAATCGAATACTGACACTGCAAATGCACAATTACATAGAAAACATTTAAAAGATTAATATTGACAAAGAACAGGACTGCTATTTCAGCAGAGGCCACACGTCTCTGGCTGGTTGTGTGCCCTTTGGGGTGTCAGTAGTGATCCATCGGTGGGATATGAACCCATGAGAGACCGTCTAACTGTGCTGGAGACTCAGCACTCTCTGTAATCCTATTGGCTGATTCTGCAGTAATGAAGGGGAGATTTACTGTTGCTTCATCTCGCTGATGTGAGAAATTTAGCACCAGCATGAGGTCAGGTCCTGCCCTTCCTGACCTGTTCCTCTCATTGACTTCCCTTGTCACTACATTGTCTTGAGTTTTACAACAGAAATGTTTTAGGACTGCTCCTAAACATACACATGGACATAACAGACAAAAGAAAGAGCTTGATGCATTTATCTTATCAACAGCTCCTAGCAGGTTTAATAAATAGCCAGCCGTTGGGCTTGATTTATGAATACGGCTCCAAAAACCTGTAACAGATCATTTTTGGTGGCAGTTGCAGTTCCGTGAATTGGAAAACACTGGGAAAAGCATAAGGTCCCTTCAGGTGTTGAATGGTGCTGGTGAGAGTGACCCAGTTTTAGTACAGACTCACACTGCCACTCACTAAATGGTTCCAGTTCTTCCTCTCCCATGAGCATCCTCAGGGTGTGGGGGGGTGCAGTCTCTTCACATTAGACATGGCATCATCATCATCATCATTCCTATTTCCACTTTTACTGTCCTCAGCATTATTTTTGTGGGTGGGGGAGGGGAGCTATCAACTGCTTGATTTGGTAAGACACTTTGTGGAAAAGGATAATGTTTGAGAATGCTTCTGGTGCTCTTCAAGTCGGTCAAGAATACCTGTGTGAAGGTGGGGGGTTGGGGGTGGGCACAGACTGACTTGGTGGGGCGATGACAGGGTGACTCTTTTTTCTGTTGTGCCACAGGGTTGTGGGCTCACAACTCTGTGTCCGCCAGGGGGCTCTTGGCAGCAGAGTGGCCGTTCGTGGTGGCACCCCCTGTCCCGACGGGGGCTGGCTGGTTCTTGGTGCCATCGGGGGACTCTCCATTGATGTTGGGTTTCTCCTGGGCCTCAGTGGGGTTCAGGGGGGTCACGGACACTGACTGGCACTGGTTGTCATCATAGTTCTGGCAGCGATCCTCGTCCTGTTGGCAGACAGAGGCACATCGCGCGTTCGGCACACGAGATCGCTCGGTGGCTGACGGTGAAGCTCTTTCGCAAAAGTACTGAGCAAACAGTGTGAAGTCGGCCTGTTAGATATAATTCCTGCTAAATAGGGCTTTTATTTTGAAGTCTGTTGTTATCAAGCTTGCCCCATTGTCCAGTTTAACGTGTGCTTGGACTGGAGCCCCACATGGACCCTTACTGTGATGCATTCTTAATGAGGCCCAACACAACCCAACCCATAAGAAGAACCTGAGGATGCCTTGGAGATGTCTGCAGCCCATATCACTGCGTGAGTACTGCAGGCCACACCCAGAGCCACCTCTGGGTGTGAGCCACCAAAATGGCTTTCAGTGACAACACTGTGAACGGTACACTCAAACAGCCACAGGGCTTGTAAAGAAAAATAGCCGAGTAAGCCGACAGTCTGTTTGAAGCACCGTTTTTAATGGGATCTGTGCTGGAATCAGAACTGCGGTTGTTTTATTGTGATTTTCTCCCAGTGTTCTTCCTGGCAATAGAGCTCACCCGAACAGAACAAATTACCCATATTAAAGAATTTCATACATAAAGAAAGCATTATGTATAGTGCCTTATACATACATTTCGTATATGTCTAGGCTATTAACTGGCACACTGCAATAGAATGTAGCAGAAGGTAACTGGGCACCCTGGCCCAACAAGACCCCGCCCTTTCCCTGTCCCCGCTTCTGCCCCACCCCCAAGAGTAACTAGTTTATGCTGAGCTGACCAATCTCTTTCCTTTGGCGCGGCTGCTCCAGTGGTTCTTAAAGTAGTAGCCTCCGATGAGCAGGGCTGCCAGCAGCAGACCAGTCAGCAGCAGGGACACCAGCACTGTGGGTGGAGTCTTGGCCCAGAGGGGCGTGGCCTCCACCACCCTCAGCTGCATAGGGAAGGACACACAGGAAAAGATGGAGGACAGGAGAGCAAAGCAGAGTGGAGAAAGGTGTGAATTCAGTCAGGTGCTTCCAGGCCTGAGGACCCATTGAGTTGGGTGTGATTTCTTTAGATGCTGTTCCACTTTAGCTTCACCAGCGTTTAAGAGCTCTGTTCATGTTAATGCAGCACAACTGCACTGTCTCCCCCGGCAACGCTGTGTAGAACGTTGCACTCTCTAGACTTATATCCATTGGTATTCATATTTATCTAAAGATAGTGGATATCATGCGTTTGTACAAGCGTCACTTTTGTTTGGCTATTCAGTATGGTCAAACAGAGGATCCCATAATCTGTTGACATGGCATGAGATTTGGAAACTCTTGGGTTTTTGGGATGGTGACAAAACTGTGGAAGTATTCTCCAAAAAGACAGTTTGAGACTGGAAGTAGATTAATGCTTACAGTTGTGTATGAAAATCTGTACTTCAGAGCTCCTGCTTGTGGATATTCCTGGACAATGTCAGCCTCAGCTATAAGAAAATACGTACCATTTTGGTAAGATTTGTGTTATAGGTAGGGGAGGGATACCCCAGGAGGAGTACAGGATCAACAAGTTTTTGTTGTGATCCAGCATTCTGATTGGCAAGATTGTGTCACCTGACTTTTGGTCACCTGATTTTAATAAGCTATTCATTGATTCAGACAATGATGTTAATTAACTAGTCTAGTTCAGAGACACGATTTAATCACACTGACAGACGAAAGGCATGATCCCCCATCTCCCGCCTCCAAAGGCAGGGTTAGATGAAGACCAGAAAGCCTTTTCAAGCAAAACCTAAAATGACTTTAAGCCAAAAAGCACTCGCTCACAGGGTTACATCAAGGAAGTGCTGAGATCCAGGGTGGAGTCCAGACAACAGGGTCCCCTCCCTGGTGGTGCTGCTGCGTGCCTCTTTTGTGTAACCCCCAGTTTGACGTCAGATCTGATGTTTCTGGGACACAATCTGACATGCTGGAACTGTATGCAGCATTGCTAAGAGTGATTAGAAAGGGCTGGGCCCATGATAGTTTTTCCCATGTGTCTGGCTGATTCAGACTGGGTTTGAGTTGGTTGCTGTCTTTCTAAAATGTATGCATGAAAACGTACCTTATTTTTAATGTTTTCAGAACTGAACCTCTTGACCATGCCACCTACATCAGCTGTAAAAAAATAACAAAAAAAAACCTTCAAATACTAAAGTACTTGTAGCAAACTGTGCCAAAGAATGCTGATGTATCATGTGATCAGTAAATTTTATCCTTAAAAATACTCAGAGAACTAACAGAAAAACACAAAACATCCCAAAATAGATTAGAAGATCCGGCAGCTATCTAATGACTATGTTCCAAAAAGAAGTGTAATGGCAGAATCAAACCAACCTTCAACCTCATTGCCTGTAACAATAACTGTGTTCCCCTCCTGGAAGATTTCCAGTGTGCAGTTGTCACACAGTTCTGATATGATGTCTTGCAGGTTGGTTTTGACAAGCTCCTGTGGGAATGAAGTTGAATAAGTTAAGGCACAGAGACTGACTGCTATCCTCGCCATGCCGCTCCATGTATCATATGTCCTTTGCTCTGCGTGGCATGTGGTCTGGATAAACCGGACTGGGGTGCAGACGGTCAGACTGTACCAAGCTGACGCTTTGGTAAGGCTTGTTCTTTTTCGATCTCTTGCACACGCCCTGATAAGTTTACATGGCTGCAGTAGGCCGTGGCCGTTGTCACGCTTGTTTTTACTGTCCTCTCAGGGGTTGGGCTCTCAGCATTGGCAGGGCGGAATCTTTGTCTTGCGTCATGGCGCAGTGTGTGCCATGAGGTCAGCGCATGTGCTGGTGCAGAAACGCGCAACATAATGTTGAGACAGTGTTCTTTTTGTTATATCTTCATGGGCACCTCCCACTGAAACCAATTGTTAAAAATGACAACAAACAAAAAGTTTTTGCAGCATTTATGAGGAACACCAAGCACAAAAAAAATTTTCATTGTGACATCCCCCACGACTGCTAATTTTTTGAGCTGTCCTGCTTTGTGAGGACATTCTTAAGAAATGTATTTTTACAAAATCGTAGGTTAGAGTCAGCACTAATCACCGTGACTTCTGGAAGACGTGAGGAGTCAACACTAATCAGTGTGACTTCTGGAAGACGTGAGGAGTCAACACTAATCAG
>JAACJT020000086.1:4983658-4997979 GCA_009936485.2 Gymnarchus niloticus | reverse complement strand
TAATCAGTGTGACTTCTGGAAGACGTGAGGAGTCAACACTAATCAGTGTGACTTCTGGAAGACGTGAGGAGTCAACATTAATCAGTGTGACTTCTGGAAGACGTGAGGAGTCAACACTAATCAGTGTGACTTCTGGAAGACGTGAGGAGTCAACATTAATCAGTGTGACTTCTGGAAGACATGAGGACAACACAAGAAGAAGTCTTTACTACATCTTGGTCAACATTCTTACGTGGTGCTCAACAACAAGACCACGTTTTCAGACCGCAGGTGACGGACTGAGCTGCAGCTGAATGCATGAACACCAGTGATGACCGGGCTGGGCGTTCACTGTAAAAGCCATGACCTCTGACAACCCGGGGAACACAGAGTACTGTAAGACACCGTGCGTGTCTGTAGATAAGGAGGATGAAGGTTACACGCCCTGCCTACCACATGCAACAGACATGCTGAGGGTGTTACGACTGAATGATGATTTAACAGCCAATAAATACAAGAGCCTTGTGTTGAGCAGAAAGATCAATCGTGAAACACCAACCTGTGAGGCAGCTTTGAAAGATTTAATCTTCTGAACGTGTAATTGCTCTATACACCCAACGCGTAATCACCACTTGACTCGACAGACTTTGATTATATTAAATTAGACTTAAAGACTTGGAAAAGAACTAAAGCTTGACTTATAGATGATGAAGTGTGAGATGACTGCATGAGAGGCAGCCACAGAAATGCACACAAAAACAGGGCCTGATAAACGCATGGAACACATCAAACACTCCCCAGTCTGTGTGGGTGCAACAACTGCAGCATTGAAGTAGTACCCTCTGGGATGAACTCTACAGGCATACGTGTATGTCTGCATCCATGTGCATCTGTCTGTGTAGATCTCCATGTGTCTATGTGTCTGCCTGTGTATGTGCATGCCGGTCTGTCTGTCTGCAGCCGTCTGTGTGCCAGCCTGCCGGCATCTGTCTGCAGTCAAACGGACATCAAGCAGACATCTGTTAGTGTATGTCTGTGTGTCTGTCTATGTCTGCATACATCTGTCTGTGTATCTTCACGTTCACCAGTATGTTGATTTTGTGTGTGTCGGCACCGGTTCGCCTTGTCTGTGTCTGCACGTTGATGCTCATGAGGACTGGCATTACTGCATTTTTTGAGGTCAAATATCAGGAAAATGCCAGTACCTCCTGGAAGTTGTGGTCGTGTGTACTTCTGTATTGGGTGCAAGGTGGAGCTCCCTGAATACAGACCGGCCACCACACCCTCTCTCCCCCACCTCCAGTAATGATATCACCGCATTGCACAGCGGCTTGGGAACAATCCTCGCTCTGTGTAAGGCAATCCAGCCGGAGAAAGGGGAGATCCCCACAGGCTGCTGTCTGCAAACACGAAATCCCCAGTTTTCTGAGCTGTGGTAGCCTTTTTACGCTCTGCAGAGTGGAAACAGAGCCCTTGGGGCCATCCCATCATGCTCTCTGTCTGCACCCCTGCCTGCTGATGGACCTCCTGTCACTTCACACCATGTCTGCATGCCTCCTGACTGCATCTGACCCTGTTTTTCAAGCTGTACGAGCTGGATGCATGATTAACAACTGCCTTAATCCTTTCCTTTCCTTTCCTTTCCTTTCCTTTCCTTTCCTTTCCTCTCTCTAAGCTACTTCTTCCTGCGGTTGCAATATCCACCCAGAGTTGTGTGACGTGATTTCAGCATGCTTTCTTTAATGTAATAATTATAACATTAGCCATGGGCATTTCTTTACAGCAATGCTAGTTTTTGGAAGCTGCTGTTTTCTGTTGTCTTAGTCTTTTTTATTTCTGTGGGAACAGACGGGGGCATTTTTAGAAACGCTGGTCCATTCCTGTTTTTCTCACAGGATTCTTTCATTCCTTAGGCATGTTCTCCTCTTATGGAAACGACTCTGGCAGCTTTGTTTAAGGCCTTATCTCCATACTGATAGCTCCGACTACGGATACATACGTGGCACATTTTCCTGTGTGAAAGCAGACAGGGTAACGAGACATAGCCTCGCAAGATGGCTGAGTCCGAGTTAAACCATCTGATGCCAAGACAATGGCCCGAGGACACCAGGAGGTACCACGTCTTTGGCTGGGCCTCTGTTTTGACAGAGCCAGGGCTGCAGGCACTGAACATGGTGCCAGGGTGGAGGGGGAGTGGCTACTGCCCCTGGAAACAGGTCCCGGGAGGAGAGACACTGGGAAGCTGGTTGGCTCCCAGACGGACATCCTCTAAATGAGCTTAGATGAGACAGGATGGTCGTGTGGCTCTCCCAAAGCACGGCCCAGCAAACGCGAGACCTGTGTCTGTCTGTCTACATGTCCTGCCTGTAAGCTAACATGCTTCACACGCTGATAAGGAGCGTGGCAACACCAGGCCAGTAACAATGTATGGCTGCAGGGACCAAAGGTGCCTTCTGAACCTGCTTTCGTCACCATAGTTCATTTTATTTGGAAGCTGTCATGGCTAATGCCGCATCCAGACACACAAACTGATTAAACCGGAACGGGACGCCAGTCAGTCGCTGAGCGCGCACACACACATGTGCATAATCACACACGACGGCCTATTTAAGATCACAATTCACATGACCTGGAATGTGCCGTGTGAAATTCAGTTTGATTGCCTGGTGGTTTGAAACATTTTTATCATCAACGGAGAGCCGGCATCGTACTGAATGGGTGTAGGCTGGACTTTGGATGGAGACGAACGCCATTTAATATTGCCTGAGAGTCAGAGGGCCCCAGGAGCGCTATTACCAGCGAAGTATGGCAGCAGCCAGGAAGGGACGTTTGTGGTGTGGAGTGTTCAGTTTTACACATGCTTTTTGTTATTTCCCGTTTCCCTAGGACTGTTCACTGATGCAAATGTATACATTTTAAAAAGTTTCACAGATAAGGAGGTGGAGACTGCAGTCCCAACTGTGAGGCACTGTGATAAAAAGGGGGCCATCGGGGTAACAACAGCCTACCCCTTTTGACGGGACACTGGTCTCTCGGAGCAGTCCTCAATTTCCTACGCCCCCAAGCAATCTTAAAGTGTTATCCAGAGGATTGAAAATGTCCCCGGAATGATTCTTCATGCATGTTTTCCAGGTACAGTCTAATTTAACTCATTTCAGTTTATTTTTATAGTGCCTTTCACAACACGGTTGCCCGAAGGCTCTTAAAAGGAATGGATGGTAATTACAGTGTACGTTGATGAAAAAGGAAAAGACCAGAAGACAGTGGAGGAGAGGAACCAAAACTCCTCAGCAGAGAATCAGCGACTTCCCTCAGGGTGTCCACAATCCCTCCACTGATGGTGACGTGGTCCATCCACTTTTATTAACAGTGGTGCCTCTCAGAAACACCTAAGGTCAGACGGCCAGTAGACACGGGGTTACTCACACAGCCTGTCTCCTGAGCGACTTTCAGCTTCAGCATCACAGCTGTTCTGTCTTTCAGAGCTCCCTTGTCCACGCACTGGATTAAGTCCTGTGGGTAGATATATGGATCACACATAGATCACACATAACTCCATCAGTGGACACATAGATCACAAATAGATCACACATAGATCATGCGGCTGTAAACAGATTGGCACAATGCAGTGACCCCAGAAAATCACACACTCTTACCTCAGGCATGGACTGTACTGTATGAATTCCTGTACTCTGGGTTTGATGATCATTCACAACTGCCATTACGGTTGTGATGCCTAGCAGGCCTCGGCCCTCAGATACCCCCTGGAGGATGGTTGTCATGGCATCTGTGTTCTTCGTTCCATCATTTTCTTGTAATGAAGTGCTCAAGCTAGTAGCAGAAATCCCTGTGGCTGCGGTTTGCTCTGCCATAACCTTACCTCCTGAAACTGAAACATAAAGCGATCATTATTATAACACCAAAATCAATAAAATATCTTTTATATGCTAAAACCAGTATTTCAACATGCAAGCATACATGTAAATTAAGGTTAATAAACTCAGTCTAAGTTTTAATTACAACCTCACTTAGAAAAGTTTATTTCTGTTGTATTTGGTATGTGTTTTTCTACTTTTAATAAAAACATATCCATGTGCTAGATTGTGCTGGATAAGTGGTTATACAATGGATGGATGGATGCACAGATGGATGGGAGGAAGGAAAGATACATATATATGCAAGAATTCTAGTTCATGTAGCGGACTTTGTGTCTTTGTTCAAGTTAGACAGAGCATCGAGGAATGTGTGAGTAATCTTACCACTGGTAGGAAGCACAAATGCTGTGGTAACTGCTTCAGGCATCTGAGCCCCAGATATCATTGAAGTAATTATACTGCCTTGAGTGTTAGGTGTCACTGAAGGGGCTTGTGAGCTGTCAGAGACAAGGCCATCTATAAGAAAATAGTAAGAATGAAATCAGAACCTCCGCCAATGTGTGGTGAATCATGTGGATGAATGAAGACTCTTTGGTCCAATGCTGATTCCAGCTTGTTTGAGGTTGGTGGACTGCGGAACTTCCTATTGCTCTCTCCCCATATGACCCTTCAGCTTTGATTTCTTTTAATGAAATGCGTCTAACTTCTCACCACAGCACCGTGATATGAGGTGAGTATTAAACAGAGATTGCATCTGTTTGCCGTTGTCACGGATGAGGATATTGGCACCTGGCCTTGTGTCCTAGGGACAGGATATCTGCGACCGTTGTAACGTGGGCAGCTGTTTAGCCTTCGAACTGCATGCCTTTGGGCACTAGCCACACCATAATTTTGAGAGGCACGCTGCAGAGAGTGCCACGCGTTTGGTCTCCAACGCTGGCTTACAGCGGATGCCCATACAGATAGTCTACTAGGTTCACCTCTTGGTTCAAAATTAGCCACACCACAAAAAAAAAAGCCGGCGACCACAGATATCCAGAAATGCAGCTCATCCCAGGTCGTAATCTGCATTAGCAGGCTGGTGATTTTTACACCTGAGAAAGAGCCCGTCCCGTGCCCTCCTGTGCTGCAGAACTGTCACCGGCTTACTGTGGTGACAAATTTTCCACCCATAATTGCAGTTCACTCTCATTAGTATGGAGCCAGAGACCTCCCCGAGAGCAGGCTAACTGGCTGGGAATTTTGGCGGTTCAGTGACATTTGCTTGGCAAAACTGAACAGGACCTTTTGCTGAAGAATTGTAGGTAATTAAATTCCTGGAAAAATGGCACTCTAAGGCTTGTGTAAAAATAAACATCAGCCTTCTATCGCTGACCCCTGAGCCCCCCTAAGTTGCCTTCCTTTCTAAAATAAATGTATTTTTTCAGCCAGGTGTCCACCCAGAAGGCCCTGAATAACGGTCTTGCCATAGAATTACAGGAAATGCCTGGTTATGTTGTGCAACCGTCAAATTTCCTTTCTTTGCCAGCGGTTCATTGTCCTGCGAAGATAAGCTAAACTGTTTTATCAACTTCCGAACATGGCAATGATGTTTAAGCACCCTTAACAAGCAGGCCATTATACTGTTCAGAAGGACAGAGGTACATTAAATGCTCAGTAAACCAACAATCTTTTTCGTGTTTCGGAGCACAGCAAACTCCTCTATGGTACAGACTTCCCAGTCCATAGATATATGGAATTCTGATTCCGAACTCATTTATCTGATATCAGCACCTGTCCCCACGATGGCTCCGTCGTGTTTGGTGTGGACTAAGGCTAGCCCTGCCATGTGAGCCCTCTCACGTTGTAACATTCGTATGCAGTGCGAAACGCTCCGGAGAAAACCTTGGTGCCAGTGGTTTTAGACGGTAATGGTGGCTGAACGGTTAGTATCAGCCACTTCGGAGGCATATAAGAAACGACGCGGAGCAGATGCTGTGTGTCTGAGTAGTGGCTCTTTTCCAAAGACACGTAATGGCGTGACGCAGTATGATTGTAGGGACAGTGGGGGGGCTCATTCATAAACACTTGTCTGATGTCGTGCTGATATTAATAGCTGTCTGCTTTGCCAGAGGGACGGCTTTTGCTCCGGTTTACAGTTTCGGCCGTTGTCTGCCCCGTGCTGAGCATTGCTTCACAGGGTCGCCGGCTCTCAATTCCTCCTTTGAAGCTCCTAGTAAACGGTGGGGACAGAGCACTGCTAAGCAGGCCATGTGTTTCGAATGCTTGAGGTGGGAGTAACTCTGTGTGCTTCAGCCATGCTTGTTAGCCTGGGAGTTGACTGCTTTTCTGATAGGGGAGTATGTCTTTATTAAAACGGCAATGGCAAACACGATCACACAGTAATCCTGCAAGTCCAAACAAAAGACCCCATGCTCTCACACACATACACGCTTCAGTATTGCATCACCCTTATGGTATTTATACATCATTGCAGGCCTCATTAAGAAACTTCCCTCTCAAATTTCCCTTGGGTGGACAGTTATGGGTTTGTTCACCAGCAGTGGTCCAGGGGAGTGAAAATGAAGGTTTTGTAGATGAAGGCTTCTGGAGCTGACTGTGACCTCCAGGAACAGATGCAGCCATAGTAATAATCACCAGTCTTGTAAAACACAGGCTGTACCTCAGACCTGTTTTGTGTGAGTTGTTGCTGCTGGAGCAGTGATCCCTGGGTTAATCAGTCAGTTAACCCTGTCTTCTGTTCCCATCTCCCTGTCTCATCCACGACATCACAACTGCCAAGGGAAGTGTAGTGAAGGACATTTGTTACTACAGTGGGCTCGTGACCAAAAAGGTTCTTACCGGAACTGCATAAGAAAAAAATACAGCTAAATTTCAATACTACGAATGACACCTTCAGGGTCAGAGGTTCGAATCGTGCCCCATGATGTGCAGGTTCCCTCCAGGTACTCCCGCTTCCTCCCACAGTACAAAGTCACGCCGTTAGGCAAATTGGCACCTCTAAATTGCTCACATTGCATGACCGGCTGTGTGAGCGTGTGCCCTGTGTGTGTGAACTGGCATCCCGTTGAGGGTGTCCTCTGCCTTGCAGGCTGTGCATTCTGGGATAGGCTCCAGTCTCACCGTGATCCAGAATGGTTCACTGGTTTACCTCTGCAGACTACCTATGACAAACTGGCATGGTAAGGATGTCCCAAAAGTCTATGAGGTCTCCGTGTGACAAACGCCATCTCCTAATGGTTTCTGGCAGGCAGGGAATGCCAATTAACAGAGAAGCAAGTCACAGGCTTTTGAAAGTGACATGAAAGCCATGTGATCTGATGATGGCAATAAAGTGCAGGTGAGAATGCCAGAGGACTATGAGCCGCATGCCGGGGATGTGCCTGCCATTCCACACTAGCTGCTTCGGTCTCTGAAGCATCGTGGGAGGTCCTGAAGTAGCTGGAAAGCACAGGTGACTGGGTGGTATTTAGAGGCAGGTTTGGCACATCTACAGGGAATGCGGGGGGGGGGGGGGTATGGCATCTATTCTGTCGGTCCGAATGCTAACATATTAGGTGTCTCTGTGCCCATAAATAAGCTTTAACTTCCAAAGTATGGAATGCTTCAGTCTGTCAGTTGACGTGTGAGGGGTCGTATTTCAAAAAAAAAAAAAAAAAAAGAGAAGTGAACGCCATTAAAATTAGTGCGCTTGCACAATCAGCACACCAAGAACATCTGTCGTGGATGTCACAGGCAAAAAAGCAGTAGAGGCCCTTTCGTTTTAATAGTGCAGTTGCCATAGCAATCTGGTTTCCATAGCAGGACAGATGTTTACAGCTCCAGAGAGCCTCCCAAGCCAGAGGCGGGGGCTAGTAAAGAAGGTGAAGGAGGTGGGCCTTGACTATTGTCTGCTCTTTACTGAGCAATGTTTCACAGGAGACCCAGCTCTCAGTCGTCTCCGGTTCTCTGAAACACCATCTGTGGCCTTCAAATTCCCAGAAGGGCGTTACAGAATAGCCCCCTCTACCCCCTTCATGGACCCCTCGAGGTAGCAGAGAGAGCAGCTCTCCATCCAGCCCCGCGAGCCAGTTTCCCGGCCTGCTGCCGGTGATGTAACAGCAACAGCGGAACGCATTATCTCACCGGCTGGCGCGAGAGCCAGGGGCCACGGCTCATAAAGAGAAGCTGCCAGATTGGTTACAGCGGCGGTTTGTTTGGTTCGTCGGGCATGTGGGGAGCTGTGCGTCCTTGCCGCTGCTCTATCCATTCCAGTAACATTTAGGAGTACGTGTAAAATAGTCACATGTTATACGAGCACCACCTTGTCTCATAAAACAAAGGCTTATAAAATATTACATCACATATCTCAAGAATGATTATTTTATTATTTCATTAGTTTAAATACGCATATGTCAATACATGGGCGTGCCATTTTAAGGAGCCTGAGAAAAACAGACGATTATATATAAAGTATCATAAAAGCTACAGTGGAAAATGTTTTCAGGGGGGTGACATCGCTCGTTACCTGTCCCCAGCATGACCTTTCTTGATAGCTGTTCTTACTGAACTTGCCGATGGCCAGAGCTCGCCAGTGGCCAAGCCAGACATCCCTGCATGGTGCCTCAGTGAGTGTGGTTAATATGTGTGCAGTGGGCCCTTCGTGCACCTTCCCAAGGAGCCTCTCCCACGCGCTCCCTCCCCAGATAGCCGTTTGCTTTCCTGTTTAGGTTCCCATCTGTTATCTTTCCTGCCTTTACCAGCTTCACGGTTCGGGGTGGGAACACGGAAACAAAAACAAACAGAAAAGGGGAAATGAGGAATGGAAGTGGGAAAAAGGGAGGAAAACATCTTACCGGGGTAGCGTGTCATTTTTTTCCTTTGAGGAAACCAATAATTTGTCCTTGTAGAGGGTGAGGTTCTCCCAGAAACCAGATGCTGATCTCCTGTGGGATGTTTCTTGCGTCTGACGTCAGGCATGCCGAGGTGAAGCCCAAGAAGAGACGCGCTTCACCCTCCACCCAGCCCCAGGAGACAGCACCTTGGCTCCCATTCTCACATTTCCAGTCCCTCCGAACCCTTGGCCCTAAGGTTTTTGCCAGAGCTCCTCCCATTGGGAACTGACTGATAATTTTCCCAAATTGTACCGGCAGACTTGAGATAATATGACTGAGCTGTAGAAGACTGATTTCTGGAAGATCAAGGGACGATGGATTTACAGCAGGGCAGGGTAGGTGGATTCCACAGGCTTGAGGTCACTCTCTAGTGCCTCTCACTGGTTGCCTCCCCTGAGCCTAGCTAAACTTTGCCACCCCACGATACATCTCTCGGTGGTTTGAATACCGTCACAGCCCTAGTCTTCCTCTCCCATTAGCATAAACGTGCTACTGGTGCCATTTCACCAGCAAACAGAGATCCATTGCAATGACTAGATGCAGAAACTTATGGTGCATCCATGTGTAGACCGTTAACCCTTGGGTCTAGAGCATTTCAAGCATTTTCCTCTCAAATAATTGGAGTCATTTCCTGCAAGGGATTACCACCTGACCAAGAAGGAGCAGGTCATCCAAGCTCACAAGCCAATAACAGCCACGCCCCAATTCAATTTGGAAGTGGATTATTCTGTTCTCACCGTGAGACACGGGCATGAGTACACACCTCACTGTGGTGCAGGAGGGTGAGTAGTGAGGAAAATGCCCATCTTGTCTGGCTCACATATCTGCCTGTGGTCTTTACCCATTGTGGCATCTGTCTAGCACACTGAATGTGTGGTATTTCTGCACATGAATCCGGCAGATGGGGTAACTCCATTAGAAGTTCTTCTTAAATGCTGAAGCTTTTAAGAATTAAGATGCTAAAACAAACCAAAACCGATGAGGCAGGTTGCCTAACTCGCCAGCAGTTGACTGAGTTGAAACGTCGAGTTGTTACTCAGTTATCACTATGCGGTGTATACAGGCTACAACAAGAGCTAGCAGAGCGGCTTTAAAAGGCTTCATTAACCCAAACTCCCATATCCCTTCCAACAACATGCTGCTCTCATTACTGACAAATTGTCTCCTCGCCATAACACACCCTTTTCTTCAGCAAGCTGTTTCCCCACTTTATGCGAAACCAGACGCAGAGTAAATTTCCCCCCGTCCAAAATCTGCAGATGTGCGTGGCTCACAACCAGCTCTCTGTTCTTTACATCGCTGCTAGGGTGGCTACATGCTGTGTGAAAGCATATCTAGATGTGTTGTCTTTCCCACTACCGGCACTAAATAACAGCCTGGAGGAAACCACGGTATCTAAGGAGGGGGGTAAAAAAAAAAAAAAATACAACATTAGATCACAGAATGTGACGATCCTCCCTTGTAGGTTAAACGTGCAGTGCAATTTTCTCTATTTGAAATGGCCAGACTCTTAACCTTTGACCTGGCTTGTTAGCAGAACCCCGGGCCTTGTGCACCACAGGAAGAGCGACCCAGAGAAAAACGCAGTGCCATTTGGAGCAGGAAGGGAATGCGACCTCATGTTTTCAATTAGAACCACTGTGGCATTGGTTGTTTGGAATTAATTACTCGGGCCAATTACTTTTCTCAGCAATTGAAGCCATGAACAGTAAATCTCTTTGTTCCTAAGGAAAAAAAGGTTATATACATTGCAATAAAGAGGTTCAACACAGGGCTCTAACGGGAACTAAAATGTAACTGGACTGTAATATACTGCTCAGTAAAAAAATATTTAGGTTTTGTTGATGCAGCGTGTTCTCGATGCGCCTGGAGTCTTTGCACGCTGGCATCTTGGAGCCCATGTAACCTTAGGGAAGCAAGATTCCATTTCCTCCGAATGTTCAAGGGCCCGCACGCAAGTGGATCTGGATGCTTTACTGCGACAGCTAAGGGCGCTGGTGTCTTGCAGTGGACCACTGCAGCTGAGAAGCTGGAATGTAGTCACGATGATGTCATCAGAACTCTGGCAGAGTCGAGTGGTCTTCTTGCACTTTCAGCAGGGAGCAAATCTCCACACTCAGCCCAGCGTTTCATGCGCTGGCTCTTTATGCCAGTAGCTGTTTTGTGTGGATTTCAGAAAGAAAAAAAAGAAAAAAACAATAGAAGGACCTGGCACGGTCACGATAGAAACCCTGCTGGTCATAAATCTGGGAGCCGAGAGGGCTGGGAACGTGATGTTTTACCAGTAAGCAGTAATTGTGGGAATGAGAGGCAAAGACGAAGCAGACGTCTGTGACTCATTAGCACTCTTTAGCTAGGTAAACACTGTGGCCACCAAGTGCCGGGTGTTGTTTGGGTCGGGCAGGTTCAGGCAGAGTCTGTGCATCCACGCATCTAAGGTACGTAAAGCAGAATGAGCCTCAAGTGATATAAAGCACTGATAGGACTGGAGGGTCAAGAGTTTCCACTTAACCTTCTTTTGCCATCAGTCTGCCACACGAATACTGGTCGAACATGCCAAGCTGACGTTTATGGAAGCACACATGAAGCCTCTAAGTGCTGAAGACGACGGTTATACCCGAGGACATGACAGTGGTACCTGGCTGTAAGGACCACCAGCTCTACTCGCAAACCCTTAAGTAAAGGCGGAGTTAAAGAATAAGGAGTGGCTCTTTCCTATTGGCTGCTGGCCCCTTTTTTGGAGGATGTTTTTGTTTATGACCTTGAGCTCTCAGATAAGCTGTCTACAGACTCGGGTATCACCTGGCCTCTCGGTGAGCCTTACACTCTGGAGCACACCAGAAATGTGTGTGGGTTTGTGTTTTTTTTCCCAAAAGAAAGTCACATGAACTGTGTGGGATCTCTTTCTAACAGAGTCCTATGAGCACCAACAACATGGATTCGCCCACTCACACTCAATCAGACCTCACCTAGACCGTAACTTTTAGGGGCACGGGGTTTAGGTAGACCTTAACCATTCACTGTAAAGTACTGGGTTTTTGGGTGTTAAACACGTCTTCTCCAATGCCTCCTTGAAGGACACACAAGGACAGTCACAAATTCCTTCCTGTCAATGGGCTGTCTCCATAACAGCTGCTTTTACAGCTCCTTGCCACCCTTGGATTGTGTTAAATCTCCAATTTCGTGACCTCGGTCTCCCTGGCCCAGCATGCTGAGTTAAAATCTCTACGCCAGATGTCCACCCAAGGCAGCTGATCTGCCCCCTGTCCGGAAGCAGGGCTCAAGTTCTTCTTCCCCCGTCCGTGTACCTTCACCACTCTGTCTGTTGTGATGTTCTCTAGGAATCTTATCATGCCCCCCCACCATATTTCCAAACCCTCTGGATACACCATCCGCCCCCATCCTTTACCCATACCCTCAGCACCCCTAACGGAACAATTTCGTCATCTACCAATGCAATTATGGAATGTCCTGGCATGTCTGTCTCTCTTCTCAACAAAATAGGTTTTTAAGAGCCAGAATCAGGCAGCGTACCCCAAAGCCAGGAACAACACCAGCACAAATCCAGTGCGTCATGGATTGAATCCATTTCCCATTCCATTAACTTGGGGAACAAGACAAATGTCTATGCTCATTGTACAAAATGAATTTGCACATCCATAAAGAGTGAACAACCCTCAGAATACCTGCTTTATTTCCCCTCAGATTATTATATACCAAACACATTTGGATTACATAGTTACTTAAGCTAAGAACAAAAAAACAAAAAATGTAATTTTTAGATATTTATATTTGAGAGCTAAGCGTGGGCTTTGCTGCCATGTTTAGTTACAAAATGCTTTACGCCCACTCAAACTAACTTAGTTTGGAGGACACCGACATAGAAACTGATATATAAAGCGCTGCCTTCATTATATGTTTGAACTATAAATAAAAAACACAGCCAGTGATCGAGTTGTCCTGTAACACTAACTGGCTTGGGCACATTCTGGGACACACTGGTGTCAATGGTGTGGTCCTCCCTTGCGATTGGTGGAGTGTTACTGCCTGCGTTTTTGGTAGTGAAGTGGGGGTTGGGTTGAGGGTGAGAGGGGGATTGTGAGGCGTTGTAACTCCCCTGTGGAATGCCTAAAACCTAACCTGGTGAGCATTACTTTACTTGTCACTGAGCTCACCAGCAGCCGTAATAGCGCTTAAACTTTACCGTGTGTCCGAAACATGGTGAAAAAAAAACAGACTACACCTACGAATGAGCCGGAAATCCCCTAGACTGTGACTTATATCCCATGAAGTCATGAAGAGCTGGCTTGGCTGATTAGATTTCCATTTTAATTTGTAAACGAGTGCCCTCATGTACACGCTGGTCTTATCTACGCACGCACCTCGTATGCCGTGCACGGCTGGCACCGTACGGCCTGGGCTTCGGCAGCCGTGAACGTCAGTTAGCAGACCGTCCTGCTGCTCAAATTATTGTTTATAATTTTGGCCGTCAAGCTCTGCCACTTTGAGTGGGGTTAGGTGATATCCATGCACTCAATGAGTCTCATACAACGGTATCCCAAATGCTACCACTTTTGTTGCTATCCCTACAAAGATCACCTTTAGCATAAAACACCGCCACCAGCATGTTACCATTGCCAGAATACTCATTATATTTGTTCTGCTTTTCATGACAGACTGAAATCAATGGGACGACGGGGTCCCGCCCAGACGGTCTGAGATCTTTCCGAAGTGAACGCTCGAATCCCCTGAAACTTATGGGATGAGCGTCCACAAAGGGCAGGCTGTGCATCTGCAGGGAGTCTCATGCCTTGTCCATTCGTGAAGGCATCCCATAATAAAGTTTAATTGCAGCCTACCACAGAAAATGAACCCCTTTGTGCTGAGTTTTCATCTCCTGGTAGCACTTCTACATCCTTAAACACACAGGAGTGCTTGCTTGCAGCCCTACATCATCTTATGAGCAATACATAAGCCAAGTGTTCTGCGTATACAGCACAAACCAATAAGGCACATAAGATCTGCTCATATCTTATTGATTTTCTTCCTGTGCAAAATTAATTAGCAGTGCATATCCCCATCCTAATCACGCTGCCTCATTACATCCGAGAACTGAGACTAAATTCAGGCACGATTTCTAAAAGCTCAGTAGAAAATTGAAGAAACACATTAAAGCTTTAAAGCTTTCCATGCCTGAGCCGATGGGTCCTTGCTCTTCACGTGCTTCAGTTAAACCTGCGTGGCGTCAGGGAGGTGGACAGGTACTCACCACACAGCAAAAGAGTGCAGGCGGTCACAGCAACCATCCATCTGTGGCGTCCATTCATTCTGCCGGCGGATGCGGCCATGCCTCCTGCGTACACGCGGCCGGGAGAGGGTGTGAGTGCGTCTGGGGTGTGTGAGAGTGTGGAGTGAGCCGAGAGAGTTTTGGGTTTCCTCTGATTGCGGGAGCCACTGGCAGGATAAAGTGTGGCTTGTGCAGGGGCAGTTTTATATGGTTCCCCTCTGCTGCCACGGGTCCACACCCCTTTCCTAACTGGCTCTCTTTAAACTTCAGCTGGCTTTCCTTGTCAGAGAAAGAGAGAGAGAGAGA
>JAACJT020000086.1:4941716-4980048 GCA_009936485.2 Gymnarchus niloticus | reverse complement strand
TTCAAGAAACCAGTCCATCTGCGGGGAGTTTTCATGAAAAGGTCTTCAAATTACATCATGAGCCACAGAGACGGACTGCTGGGTTCAAGCCAGGCCCATGTAAGCAGAGTTGGTATGTCGATACTGAATCAGATCTGGAGTCTGGGAAATCTCGTGTGTGAAGCTCAGCCAGTCCAGTACCGTGGATGCATCTGCATTCAAGAAACCAGTCCATCTGCGGGGAGTTTTCATGAAAAGGTCTTCAAATTACATCATGAGCCACAGAGACGGACTACTGGGTTCAAGCCAGGCCCAGTCGTCACTGAGACAGAAGGCAAAGCGTGCAGAGCACAAAGATTCTGTGTGGGCAACATCTGGAACCGCTGGATGTGTCCTTGCCATTTCTGGGGACTAACTGAACCACTGTTTGTTTTACAAATGGCAACGCACAACAAGATGGAGGCAAGCCAAGCTATACCAAAGGCACCTCTTCTTCTTTCATCAGATGTTGTTTATAACATCATTCCCTCTTAATCCACTGCCTCCTTTTAGTCAGGGTCATAATTATTCCTTCTTCCTCCCTCCCCTGACTTTGTAACGTTAAAACAGAAATGATAGGGACAAATATGCTGCTACCCAAAGTGACACGAACAGTGGCACTGCCTTGGTGGCTCCAGATGTTAATCGCACTGCTTTAGCATGGCACCCATCTCTTCAAACAAAGCTACAGGGTCTCCATGCCCACAAGGATCGCTCTTCTTAATGGTGCGAATTGAAGTCAATTTAAGAGAAAGGACGAATTATTCAGCAAACAGAGAATGTTACAAGAACGTAATGAGAACACTATTGGACGTTGTGGGAATGTTCCCTGTTTGCTGGTTAACTTTGGCATCCACTTTAACCTAGTGAATTTACAAAAGACAAAAGAAAAGAAAGAAAAAAGAAAAATTTACAGAAGAAGTTTCTCTTTAACAGATCTCCCTCTCCATTTTCACCATGTTTCTAAATAATTAATACAAAAATCCGTAGTGGGCAGTGCATAAAGGAGCCAGTTAATGCTCATATGTTTGTACTGTTCTTTGGGGATGAGTAATTGCTTCCTTTCAATGTCCCCCAAATGAAGGGAATGAACTCTCTATTATTAAAGTGAAACCCAAGCTTCGGTTTTCCTCCCGGCAGAAGAAAACAATGTAGACAGTGTTGAATTCAAAAAAGATTATTCACAAACAGACATGATGGTACCACATCAGATGTATTTACAGCATGTTTTTAGTTTTTTGTTATCGTTTCTCCTTTTTCAAAGCTGTTTAAGATTAATTTGGTCTACATGCAATGTGTGCCCAATCAGAGCAGGCTGGAAAGTGGATGACCAGAAAGAACATAAAATGTGAAACTCATTTTATTAACTCATTTTTAGGAACCTGACCCACCTCGGATATATAATAATTTCATTTTGAGCGCAGGAGAAGCCGGCCGGATGGTGTGGCCCAATACATGGGAAACACAAGCTCCTCCCACTTCAGAGGCCCAAACTCATCAAAGGATACCTGCACGCTCAGTCACGTCAGCCCACGCCTCCTCTGGCACGAGCTCACCCATGCGCCAGTGCAAGACTATTTGGCATTTTAGATAAGAAAAAATGACGATTTCTTCCCATCTTACTCTGGCTATTTTTTTTACGCGACTTTGGAATCGATTCGCCTCAGAGATGGCTTGTAATGACTTCTCCTCACAGAGTGGATCCCTTTGTAAGGAAACAAAAAGGAAAACAGCTTTCATTAGCTCATCTGGATGCATATTCTTTGTTTAATCTCCAAGTACAGCTGGAATGGCAATAAAGGCTTCAGTAACAAAAGCCTTCTGTTCTTAGCGGGGCGTTTTGTGTACATTGTTACAGTGTCTCAAGAATGGGGGGCTAGGTGGGCAGGGCAGGAGGGGCTCCATAGTGCATGGTCACTCTGACCTTGTTTATTTTTTTGGGAGGTGGCAGGGGTGCGACTGACACGAGTCTTCATTTGAAATGAGGCAGCTATGCATGGCAATTTTCCGCCGCGAGCGGTTATGTGCGGGCTGCCTACTAATGTCCGGGCACCATCCGATTCCCATAATCGCCACGCTTTCACCCATGTTTCCGGGCTGGTGCTAACTCCGCCTGCACATGTCTGAGATTAGGGGGGCCAGCTGCCGTCGTGGCTGATGGGACTCCCTCTCTCTCCCGGCCGCAGTTTCCGCAACCCGTTGCTCATTTGTCCCGCAGTCGTAATTCACAACGATACGTTAAGCTCCTTTTCCATTTATGCACTACGACCAACAGCTGGCTGCAGGCGGATTGGCTGCAGCGCGGGAAGGCAGTAAAGGGGGCGGGGGGCAGGTTTTAGACCCATCCCCTGTCAGGCTCTGGATCCACAGCTGGTCACGTTTGTGAATGAGGTTGTTTTCAAGGAGACTTGCGGAGGTAAGGTTTCCGAGGTGATGAGATGAGGAGGGCTGTCTGGGACGGGCATCAGAAGTACATCATCAGAACACATCCCAGCCATTTGAATAGAGGAGGCAGAATGTCTGCTTTCCTCCTGGCTTTTATATAGATGTCTGAGTCTCACCATACTGCGGGCAATGCCATTTTAGCCTGGACACAAGCACCAGCGCCAGCCTCAAAGAATGGGGTGTTATTAAAGGGGTTTTATTAGCATTACAGGCTACCAATTATCATTCAGGGTTCCAAGTCATTGAAAGACTTGGAAATGTTTTTCGAAGTGACCCATTCCACCAGCCAAGTTTCGCTGTCTCTCTGGTCGGGGATGAGTGGAATCGCTCGGTTTGTTCCTCAGTGTTGACATGTTTGGGCTGTCGAAAATAAAACGGAAAACCACCACAGAGAGGATGAGACAGAAGGGATGTAAACGACCTTGTGCCGGTCCCACCCCAGCCTAGACCCCCAATGGGCGCTGCCTGACCACCCCTTGACTCCTAGCTGTTGGTTTCCTGCCATTCTCTGTTGCCAGCTCCGCACCCCCACATACAGGAAGTGGCAGCATGTTGGCTCCAGGGTGGGAGAGCAGCGAATAAGCCACACCCCCTCCCACACAGGCTCCAGATTGGGAGAGTGATGAGCCACACCCACTTCCACACAGGGTATCGTGTATCCGTTGGTGGGGCTTTTTCTGAACAGGACAAAGTTGTGCTTCTAGCCCTGGAATTTTGGCTCTGCAAAGCACTTTTGACCAGTCATGAAGGACAGGAACAGGGTTCTGTAGTACTAGAGTATCTCCGTTGCTGTGACTCGCCGAAGGATCTGCATGACAGGCAATGCAACCATTACGGTCACAAATTCAACTCCTTAATCACACCGTCCATCAATCCAGTGGGTGCCGTGAATGAGATGGAAAGCCTGAGTGATTCAGGGTGCACAGGTGTGGAACATGCCTGAAGTCTGGAGGTCGGGGCCCAGGGTGCGCCTTTGTCAGGAGGCCCGGGATTTCTCACCTCACCCTTGATCCGTCCATCTTCGAATGGTCCTTTACCATTCAAAGTTTGTAGATTTGTAATGTCACTGCAATGCTGTTTCCACTCCAGCTTCAAGTTCTCTGAGTCAAATGCTGAGCTCAGGACGTGATGTCACTGCAGCATTATTTTCACTTAAATACCAGTCCGGGAAAGAAAAACAGGAAACTGGAGCCGACGCCCTGAAGCAGACAGTCAGTCACCTCACCACTTTGACTATGTCCTCACCCTGTAGAGCACTTTACAGAGGAAGGATAAAGGCCGATGGGAGGGATGAGGATTGATGTGTCGTGTTCCACTAACGGCAGTGTCTTTAAATCCATCTTTGATGCCAGCTGTCATCTTTCAACCTATTTCTGTACCAGAGCCTCGAATGCAGCTTCACCTCACGTGAAGAAAACAGTTTCAAACTCCACTCACCACCATTCACACTGCTTATCCTCTCATTGCTGCACGAGATCCATGAAAATACCGCATGGGATGCTGGGACAGAATAAATTTTAAAAAATACCGCAAAATTAAGTTCATGCCTACAAAAGCTTTGCATAATGCTTTAACCAGACAACATCCCCTGTGCCATAATGCTGTCGTCCAGTTGTAAGCTTTTGGAAAAGTAAGCAACGTGCAACGAAAGACTCTCTTTATATTAACAATCTTGAGCAAACCTAAGATTAATGGCCGTTTTCCGGCATTTAATTTCTTCAGTGTAAAACAACTTTGCCTGTCGGCCTCACTCCTCCAGATGCTCTTTTTAATACGTGCCTCTAAGGGGAGCACACCCCTGTCATTAATAAGACCAACACAGCTAAACGTACAAACACAACAACTATGCACACGCAGAGATGCACGTGCACACACGTCATTCCCCAATCGTTGAGCCGAAGCCCCTTCTGAGCCCCGGCCCTGAAATGCAGGTGGCTGAAGGAGGCGAGATTTCTGAAGTACTAAACTGGCCCTTATTCCACAGAGGCCATCTTGAAGCGATTTATGGCGGGGGTCACTGGTCTGTACGAATTTCTCACTGTCCCTCCCTGAAGTGGTTTCTGAACCGACGGTGAATCCATAGTGTGAGGGAGAAGCTTGTCGACCTCAGACGGCCGGCCGTCTCATCCGTGCTCGGGACAGGCTGTGGGCGAAGATGATGCCCAAAGAGGAAGAGCCTCGGTTGAATTAGCCTTTAAATCTGGGAGCCAACTGCGGCAACACGGGCTCCCTGACGCTGTGTGTGAAAGCTCTGTTTGTGCTTCAGTGGTTGCTGCAGCTGTTTCATTTTGCATGGTTGTCCGCACACAAAGGCAGACAAACGCAGACACATGCAAATATGCACACGTAAGCAGATATGTGGGCATGCTTAGAAGATCGATAACATATGTTTTGCTAAGAACTTAATGAAGGAGTGATAATCTGTATTTGATACTGCCTATCCCAGGATGCACAGGACACTAGGCAGGGGACAACCTGGATGGGATGGCAGTCCATTGTACCACACACACACACACACACACACACACACACACACACACACACACACACACACACACACACACACACGCAGGCACAGACCTATGCTCCCTCTATAAGTAATTGAGAAGTACCATCTCAACTATCTGTATGGTCTTGGACCTTGGGAGGAGACTGGAGTAGCCAGGGAACACTTGCGCAGCAAAATGAGATCATGCAAATTCCACACACATAAAGCTAGGGGTGGGCTTTTAACCCCAGCCTCGGAGGCGTGAGATCAACGTGCCACCTACTTGGTGAATAATGTTGTGCAAACTGAGGGATGGAGAGGCACGTCCTGCCTAGTGACATGTTTCATCATCACGGCATCCACAGCTCACAGAACTGGCCAGCAGCCATAGCCTGAGGAGGTGAACTTTAAGCTGCACACCACGAATCAGAGATGATGTTTGGCAAAAGTCTGACCTCATCTTCTGGCATTTATGTTTTGGATGTGCTTGCCAGGGAAGACTTCTAGGATTAACCTCTGTTCACAAATCCAGATGGCACTGATAAAATTTTACCTCAGGATTTGACTTGGGAGTAATTTCATTTGGACCATACAATTAAAGCCAGTCACACTCAGTGGCCGCACATACCAGAAATCTTTCCGACACTGTAAAGAAAAAAGATATTTATTACCTACAGTTAACGTGTCTCTAATGACCTCACAGTGTAGCAGCTTGTCTCATTTCCTCACAGGTTCTCTGATATGACACACACCCTCAATTATTGACTTTCAGATTTCAACTGTGGTAAATGCTCGTTACAATTCCGCACACACCACTTTTCGCTCTGGTCCCCAAACATTTTTTTATATTTTACACCCGAGCACAAAATTGGCGCTCTGCGCGCCGCTTAAACTTTTACCCGCGCAAACGCGAAGCGGCGTAACGAAGCGACTGGAAGACTGACTGCTGGGCGGAATTCTCAGAGCATCAGTGATTATGAAGGAGTTCACGTCAGGCCTCGCAGAACAAGCGGTGGAGAATAACAGAGACACAGAGTGCATATAGTGGGCCTAATTAAACAAGGTGGATGCACAGACGGAGGGGTAAGCAAATGCAAAGTAAGAAGAACAAATTCTTAAGCGTTTAAAAGAATAGCGCTGCTTTGGTAAATCGTCACATTTAAGAGGAAGACTGACCACGTGGAGAAGCTGAGTTTTGTGGAAGTCGGCTCTGTGTTTCCTGACTGCTTCACTTGCACAGGTCCACAACCTGAGCTGGAGGCGGCGTAACTCCCGCACAGGAGAACCGTCTTTACCGACCAGGCGGAGGGCTTCCATTCGGAAAGGAGCGGGAGACGTGGGAGATGCATTTTTGTGGATGTCGGTGGCCAGCTAAGAGGGAATCGTCAGTCAGGACGACCTCCTACATCACCATGGTGTACTTGGCCCGTTAAGCACATCTCGTCCTATGGTTCTCTTGGATGCTTTTCCCAAAGTTTCTCTCCAGCTCCAGAGAGAAAGCATCTAGGAGGCGGGAAAGAACATTGTAGGCTGCCATTTATGTGAGCTCTCCCCTCACCCGAGCCATTTCTTTTTAGCCAATCTTCCCCTAAAGTTATCAATATACTCAAGAACTTTTTAATTTCCTCCCACAATGGTGCTGGAATTTTTGAAGCCAAGACCTCCTCGCATCGAAATTGAGCCAGATGACAGGGGCGACTTGGACAAGGCTGGCGTAGATTCGCCAGGCCAGGGCATTTTATTATTTTTTTTTTGGCCTATTTTTCTACTCTACGTGTACTACATCACGAAGCACATGTAGCTAGATATAAATGAGTGACAGTAAACATTTTCAGAAAAGTTAAAAAAAAAAAAAAAATCCCACGCATTTTCCCCAGCAAACGGGTAACGTCCCCACAACGTCCAATAACGTCCTCATTACGTTTTAAACGTTCCTGTAACGTTCTCTGTTTCCTGGGTTAAAGTATAGAATATGCAGATGTAATGCTATTATTAGAATCCAGAGCTTTTTTCCCTCAAGCATTTCACAGATAATAAGACCTCTTTAAACCGCCTGCAAACCTCGGTTCGGTGTAAAGACTGACGTCTATATTTGAAACCTTTATAAACGTCGGACTTTAATAGTTCGCGGGCTGCGTGAAGTTTTATAAGCTTTTGAGAATCGTATTAACCACTATGAGAACTTTATATGAGGTTTTTGAGAACGCGTTGTGCATTTTAGAGAGAACCACGGTCTGCTTCAGCTCATCTCTAAATGACAAGAATTTTGGATAATTATCGTTTTGGCCACTAGATGTCAGCACGAGACAGGATTTTAGCCTTCCCGCCTGTCATAATCAAAGGGTGAGTTCTGAAACGATTCTATTGACCTGCTCGTCTCTGCCTCCAAGTGGGATCATGTGGAATAATGAGAAATATTTCTTAATTCTCCTTTAGCTTTTGTCTTGCAAACTGTTTTAATGCATATTTTCAGTGGTTTTATTACCCTGTTTTAAATGAAGAATCCATTAAATCAAAAGCAGTCAACTGCAGTTTGGCTTTTGTGTTGTTGTGAGACTGCAGTACCGTGAGATGCTTTTTCTTTGTTTTGCATGTCATGGATATAACTTCTATTAGGACAAGAAGCCACTGTATTCACATAGCTAGATAAATCACCAGTCTGTGCATCATCAGTGGTTATTCCTGTCTCACTGCAACGTCTCTCACCAAAGCGAAGTAGGATCACGACACATGTAATAGTGTTCCTGGGAAGCAACGAACGTGGCGCGAGCAGCACCCATGCTTCCATAACCTTCGTAAATGCAAGTGTGTTCATGGAGCTGTTTTTATAAGTTGTACACCTCAGGAAGAGTACTACAGGTTAATGCAGGAAGATGGTAATTTGACCTGGTTATTTCGATCCTATAGACTCCAGAGTAAGTGAAAAAGAAGACAATGTCATGTTTGGAGCAGCTCTTGACATCGCATGCGTGCATTACTTTGTTGTCAAGTAAAAATGTTGAGGGAATCTGTTGCTAAGTGCATGTTCATGGAGGTGGTTGTGGGGGGAGGGGAGGGCTTTGGATTCCTACCCCAGGTTTTCTCTGATGTGTTGCACTGTGGGCCTAGAGAGGCACTGAGGTCTTCCCCATCAAATATTCATACCACAGTAACTCCAGCCTTAAATAATTCTCAAAGCACTGTGCCTAAAACCAGCCCTTGCTACCCCAGGCACGTTCGGAGCTGGACAATGGATTCATGAGAGCAGAAAGCCAGAGAGAGGGAGAGGTGGGAGGAAACGAAAGGTCTTCGGTCTCCCGGGTACTGGCAGAAATCTGTATTCGCATTGGGCGGATGCAGATGCATGCCTTTGAGATCAACATAAATTACTCGCGACAGGAGGCACACGACTACTCAGTCGCTCTTTACTTAGCTAAATGGATATATTTATAACTGATTGATTGAACACGGCTGAAGAAAATGCAGGTAGGGCATTAATAATGAGCAAGGACAGGGAGATGCAGTGGCGTCTCCAGCAGAAATGCAATCAGGATTGAGCTCTCATCCTGTAAACGTACACATGGCTGAAATGATGGAGCTCACGCTGAAGCAAGAGAAAGATTTTCCATCAAGCATTTCCTTGTGGAGGCACATGATCCACTCAGCAGAGTTCTTCTCTCCCATTAGTGTGAGTATTGACAGAATCTGGGACACTACAGAGAAAATGAGGCTCATGGGAGAAAAATCCACGGCGCTCTCTGTCCGCGGCGGCGGTGATGAACATACAAGTTGAGGTATTACTGCGAGACTTCCTGGATTTCATCACCTAAGAAGTCTGCAGTGCCACCTGACTGGAAGCTCACCTGCTCAGTGTCTTGGCACCTTTGGAAGTCCAGGGCCACATTGTCTGATGCAATGTCTGTCAGTGATCTTCTTGGCAAATGCGAATTTTGTCCGAAACAGATCAGATTTCGGCTGAGTTGACTAGAAAGATAGTGCAGGCTGAAACTTTTTTTTTTTTTTTACCTGTGGGGGGCTGGTGGAGCAGATTGAGGCATTCAGGAAATCCCAAATGATTCTCATCTGTGAGGGGATGGGAATTGTAAAGGGAGATTTACCAGCGATGCGGACTGTTCTGACTGCCCATTGATTGGGCCAAGGGGCATTTGGAGTGGGGGGGGGTGTGAGGTTGAGCCAGGTGGTTTGGCCTCTCACCTGCAGGCTGAAGCAAGGCAGTGTGTCAGTACTGGCATCAGTATTGGCATGTTTCCTACAAAATCCCTGGTATTGCAGAATGCCACCACTAACTATCTTAAAAAGCTTTTAAGTGTAATTCTGGTGAAAACCCTTACATTCAGCATCTAACTGTACCAGTGAAGACACATTGACACCATGCATTCTAATGTCATAAGTCAAGAGTATGGCTGTTGAGCCTTTGTTTCGCCATGGCAGGGAGGCCAGCTGCACTCAGGCAGTGCTGAGACCTTACCCTTAACCTTCACAAAAACATCTATGTGTACAAAATGTATAAGGTGGTAAATCCTGCCTGAGGGACAGCTGAAAATGGCTTCAGACAGTGTAAAGAACCCCCCCCCCTCCACACACACACACACGTGAAGACACAAGGCAAGCAGATTGAAAGTTTGGGTTAGAAACATGTAGTCACCAGCTGGGGAGCATGCGTGTCATAAGCATGTTCTCACCATGACCAGGTGGGAATTCTGCCACGGAGCTGATGACAGTAGGGGGAACACTGCCCTGTCTGAGATGCTGCTGGCATGGGGGTTCCTGTCTGACAGCTACCAGCTCTGAGTTCTTGGGGCTGCCCAGCAGGCCCATGGGCAAGGTCCTCTAGAGCCACATCACGTCACGTAGGACAGCGGAGGACCCCTGTGTGAGCTGATGGCCCGGCTAGGCCGGTGAGTGCTCTTCAATGGCATTCCCTCTTTGTTGTGTGCTCGGTTGATTAGGAACCCTTGACGGCTGGTAATGAGTGATGCTCATCTAGAACCCTAGGACATGGAGCTGAAACCAAACAGAAAATGACATCACAATTGGGTAAAACTGGGCAAATTATAGTATGAGATTGACAGATCAGAGACACCAGTTAAAAAATGCAGGTAATGGCAGAAAACACTTCATGAGTCAACTGGAAAGTCAACTAGCAAAGGAACTGAGCATAGTTATGCTAATTAAATCTTTAAGTGAAGATAGCAGTTGTGTCAGTAGGACTAACTGACAATCACTCTCCAGAATAGACACGCAGGATAATAAGTTGAGGGTGAGTCCCTCTCTAAATGCTAGTGTAGGTCCAGAGGAGGACAGGGGACTTTCTGACTGCTCTCACAGACAAGGAGATACAGTACAGAATTCTCAACAGTTTATTACATCACAAGCTCAGTTAACTTAATTTTTTTTTTCAGACAATCAGCTACGTCTAGTGGCTCAGGGCGTAGCACTGTTTCCACACACCTCTGTGTTTGGATTCAGTCTCTCTCTGTCATGTGAGACCCAAGGACATCAAGTTGTGTGAATTGGCTTCACTCAGTTGCCTAGTAGGTGCCCTTTGATTGACTGGCATCCTGTCTAGAGAGTAGCCTTGCTTTGTGCACTGTGCTGCTGGAGATAGTAAGATAGGCTCCACCTCCCCTGTGATGCTGTCTAGGACAAGCTGTTGGAAGATGGATGGATGGAAGTACATGTGATGACTGAAGCTCTGTCTCTCATACACAGCAATTACTGCAATCTTCAGCATTGAGCTGTGAGCATAAACAGGACACGTAATGAACACATTGCCGAAGTGATGCGTACGACACTGCAGGAGCTCAGAGAGGTTATTAGACAGACAGGCCTGTCATGCTGGAGTCCATGAGGTCAAGAAGAATTGGAATCGACTAAACAATTGAACAACAACAACAACAAAAAATAATGAGCATAACCATTGTTACCTTGTTAACCTGCGGTGACAGAGTTAGTGGCCCCACCTCACGTCACCAGGGCAGTGGGGTGGAGATGTGCTGTCAGCTTGCATCTTCTCCCCATGACCATGTCAGGTTCCTCCAGACAGTCTGAGGATGTAGTTTGGCTAAACTAGCTTCTCTAAATTGACTGTATTGTGTGCGTGTGACTGACTGACGTCACACGGTTTCTCATACACCGTGCTTTCTGGGATCAGCTCCAGACTCACGTAGACCCTGGATTTCATATGTGCTTATAGAGGATGTATGGATCTAGTATTTGAGGCTGGTTATGTGTATGCAGGCTTCATTTTCCTGCTTTCTTTGAGTAAGCAGCCTGTTCAGTCAGAACTAATGTACCTACAGGATTCTCATATAAAACTGTAAATGTGTGACAAACAATCCATAAGAAAGCATGCATCTTCATATTGAGGTTCCCCTGTCATTACTTTATGCTTCACAGTATATGACTTGAAATGATTACCAGATCTTTTTACTTTCCACGTTCTGTGCCATCTTTTCCACCTCCTACCAACCAGAAGCTACGCTGCATGATTGACTACAAATTGGACTAATTAGGCTGAAGTAATGGGTTGCAATTAATATGGGAACATAAATGTCCCTCTGAGCTTTTTTTGTTGGAGTCTTCCAGTGTCCTCTCCTCCAGTGATATATGACAGTAGCTGGACCATAAAGTTTAGCAGAAGCATAGATGAATTACTGTGTAATTAGTTTGCCTATGGCTCTAGACACTGGTTGACGGTGCCCTGACAGACTCAGTGTGGTGATCCAGTGCTTTATTGGTCTTCACATATCAGGATGGAGCACATAGTTGTATATTTACAGTAAGCCATTACAAGCCTGTCTATTTAAATATTGATAAGGGGAGGTTATAAAGTCCGAAGAGTCTGACATGCCATTGCACACCATGTCCTGCTACCCAATCAGAAAACCTTCTGGACACTTGCATCATAGTGTTTCCAAATATATCGTTTTTTATTTTAGGAAAAGATTGTCATATTTTTGTCATCCGTACTTCTTTTGTGCTCAATGACTAAGAGGGCGAATGTGTGGCAGAGTTTTATAATATGACAAAAGGTAGAAACACACACATTTTAGGTTTATAGGACGGTTAAATAATCTAAATACTGAAATAGATTTCAATTATCCTAATTGGTAACAAGAAGAGTCAGCCAAAAAAAAAAAAAAAAAAACCCCGACATTTGCCCTTGACCCGTAAGCACACCTCTAGGGGCCGGGCTTGCAGCACCATTCCCAAAATGCATCGCGCCCATTAGCGCGCTGATATGCTAATGTGGTTTACAAGATTAGCATGGGGAGAGCACTCTATGGTGGCAAACGGTCCGACGTGAAGATGGATTGCAGCACTCTGGAATATTAGCAACGTCGGTTACCTTGTTGTAGGGGAGCATTGGTGTGAGCGCCCATCGATGGCGGGGCTTGAAAAAGTATCTCCCAAGATCAGCCAGAATTAGAAGTGATAAACAGCCACCTCTGCAGTGGTTAAGCAAGGCCACTTCACCCCGGGCAAGGGCACCAATGTGCTGGGGCTAACTCAGCTCTTTCCTTAACATGCTTTGGGCTGAACTTCGTCCCTGGAAATAACTGTCCTCTGGGAGTTTGCCAGACACTTGGGGCTCATCTTTGATGGTTACGTATGGCTTCCCAGGGACCATGGCCAGAACCCTTATGTGGGAACAAACAGCAAAATTGCAGTCATTATTTTGATTGCAAGGCAGCTCTGTGGCTGCAGCCATAGCCTGGCCACTAATCAGAAGTTATTACCAGACCAGTGCAATTTGTTCCTTTCTAATCCATGGCTCGAGATTGTTTTGGCTAAATTATTTAAAAGAAATAAGAAAGGCCTTCCTTCATTTGCTGGGACTGCAGTAATCAGTATTGAATATTTAAGGCATCTCTTTTTAACAATGAAGTGTGACAGGTTTCATCCACTCATTTTTTTAACCAGTAAAGTTTATTTATATATAACAACAGTACAAAGTGAATCCTTGGCTTGCAAAATAGGTGTGCTTCATATTTACAATAGGTACACAATAATATTATAACAAAACCGAAAAAATAAAAAAACAAGAACAACCTTTTTTTTTTTTTAAATACTTTAACTTTCTTACAATTTTCACAACACTTTTATAAAACAACAAGAACAGACAGCCATTATTATTATCATTGTTGTTATTATTATCTTCATTTACTATAATAGAGAATTCCAGTGTCGACAGCGAGCGGGAAACACTTGTGGATTTCGAAATCAGAAGAATCCCCATTCTGCTCGGCATCATATTTCCAAATTTCGATGTAGGAATTTCCTTCTTGGGATTTTGCTTTGCAGAAGACAACACAATTAAAAAGTGTAAAAACAATTGTCATTTTCATTCATCTTGTGTTTATCCTTTTTTTGCCTTCATGCCTTTTTAGCACGAACAGCGAAACATAAGCGGAGAATTAAAAAGTGTATGAATTACCATTCAATGCAATTGACGCCTGTGATTTTCAAATTGCCGCAAAACGTCACGGACAACACGGTTTCTGAAATCTAGCTTGCAGTGCAGAATTTTTGACAAAGACTTATGTCAACCTTTTTTATTTTCACTTCGTCAGATTAGAAAAAAGTAAAGGATAATCTAGTTTACACAGGTTGAAGTCTCGCTCCAAAAAAAAACTGTGCCAACAATGATGAAACAGAACGTGAAGACGACAAAAAAGGGGGGAGTATTCTCCTTTCACATTTGTGTGGCCATTTCACCACACTAGAACGGAAGCATTTCTTATTCAAGCTTTAGACCACACAATGGCAAAACAGTGACACTTCCTCTCAGAGCATGTGACGCCTTCCTATCAAACAACGAGCTCCATGCAGTACGTACACCAGCTCTTTCTAAGGTTGGCCACTTAGGGAAGGCTAGATTCACGTGAAGGAAATGGCCAAGCGTTGGCTGAAAATATTATGTCCGCTGCTCTTGGCTCAGACACTAAAGTATTGATAGCAGTAAATGCCAGATGCAGAACAGGGCACAAACAGATGTTATGAAGGAAAAGAAAGACAAAAAGTGGAGGGGAGGGGCCAGAAGCTAATTGGATACTTAGAGAGAGTGTGTTCTTCAGCTGTTCACCAAGCAACGCTAAGGTGCTCAGCACGCACGATCCAGTGAGAGTGGTCTAAGGGTGTCCCTTTCACAAGTCCCTTCTGAGGAGTGTCTTCTATACAGCAACTAGCTTTATATCCACTTTCTACATATATCTTGATGACACCGCTAACCGAGATTAAAATCTGGCTCCGAATTTGGCTTCTCTCTCTCTCTCTCTCTCTCTCCAACCGGAGACGTTCTTCAGACATTGCTGACAAGATGGGACACCCACTCTTCAAGTGCGAGCTACATCTGTGGTTCCTTCCCTCCTCTTTTTTTTTCCTGTAATCATATATTTCATTATTAAAAGTGGCCGTTTGGAGGAAATTACTTAAAAAAGGAGAGTGTCAGACTTCACAACGAAAACCAAACTTGGCAGAACAGACAGGTTTTTGTACCAAAGTCGTTAAGCACTCAGAAAACGGGCTTAATGCCAAACGGGAGAATACACAGGTAAAAGTTCCTCAGAAATCATTCACATAAATGACTTCAACACACTTATTTAGTCCTACTAATTTCAAGTACTTTCTCATGTAAACAATCCCCGCTATCTGAACGGGTCTTTGCTATGACATGAATAAAGACCCATGAAGATGACACCATGTTCTCGCTGAGCAGAGCTCTGTCCTAATTATCAAACGTACTTCCCTTGGCTCCTGCATGGCTGTACTTCTCTGGGCAGAAATATTATTAAAACCAAAATAAATCTCACTCTGGTACCATGCATTACCCTTGACATCAATCACCTCTATGAGTCATGCTTGCAGCCGGAATATCTTCTATCAAACTGATAGAACAAAAAACCCGGGCCTGCAAAACTAAACATTTTACAGAAGACCTAACAAGTTCTTCCCGGTACGGATCCGGAGTTAAGAAGATGGCAGGCTTGTGGGTCACCCCCTCACCCCTGGCCGCAGACCGGCACACCCTTCAGCCAGCTTCCCTTGAGATCCCAAGGAACTTGATTCCTATGTGAAACGTTAACCACTGGACACCATCATTTGGCACTTTATCAAACTGTCCAGAGGCTGAAAAATCTCTGCTGCGACGCGAGTCTCGTCCTGTGGACAGGAGCCCCAGCTAGAGCGTGGGCTTCTGCCGGCAGCAAATCAGGATGCCTTTGGCACTGCTCTTGGAAATGAAGATGGAGAGGAAGCGGCTCGATGCGAGAAACCAACAGCAGCATCAAAACAGACAAAAAAAAACTGGAAGATTGTGGCCTGGTAGTCCCACTCCTCATACCCGAGTGGATTGGGAGAAGATTCCTTTACAATGCTGTCCCAGTCTCCATGGAATGTTACCTTCAAGTGGGAGGTCAGATTCATATTAATTATCATTTAAAACAAATCATAACTACACCAAATCAGAGTGTTGTGGCAAAAATAAAACAGAAATGGTTTGGGTATGGATGGAAGCAGCTTGATAATAAAGTATGTGACTTCATGCCACTGAGGAAACAAAAGAATGCGTCCATATTTATACATTGACGTATAAGCTAACGTTGGAACGTACACCATAGACAGATCAGCTCTATCACAGTCCAGGGAAGTCTTTTTCGAGCTGCTTTGTAAAAACCAGGATCCTGCTCTCGTTCGTATTGTGGTCTTTGGTGGCATGCAGTGATCAGCCGCGGCCAGCAGCTGTAAGGTCCAACAGGCGTTTCTGCAGGATTTGGCCACCATTCAGTGGAACTGATTTGCCCCGTGTCTTATTTACTTGCTCCTCGGTGCGGTCACTTTCATCCCTCCCTCTTTGGGAACGATGCCCACTGATTCGCCGAACGAACGTGCATATCTGGCCCGTGTCCCCACGGAGATGCCTGCAATGGGACTATGCGCGCGCACAAAACAGCAGCTGTTGGTGTCACAGAGATAGGAAAAGTCAACTCAAAGAAGGAGAATGTACAAGTATAAAAATAAAACCTGGGAGCACCCAGGACATCTCCAGCTGAGGGACTGAGGTGGGGGCCACGTGAGGACGGCGCTCGTCTTCTCTCTCCCCCCTCCCCCTGATGTATGGCTCTGCCATCTCCTCTTCAGAGACCCGTCATGGTGCCGGTGCCAAGACGGGCGAGAAAGACGACGCGTCTGACGGAGAGATGAAGCCACGTCGCCTCGCAAAAAGTGTTTGTTCTTTTTTTTTTAAATCCATCGTCTCAATGCTTTCCATAGCAATGAAGTTCCCGACTGCGGGCTCCCAACAGCCTTTAAGTGGAAATGTATCGTTATTTTTTACTGAAATTAAAGCCCATGGTCAGTGATACTCCCTGCCCGTACTGAGCCAGGTCTTGAGTGGGTTGTGGTTGGTGGCGTGGTCCAGTCCTTTACACGCGGGGTCCAGCAGTACCCACCCCCCCTCAGCTCTCTAGGGACATGGCGCCAATGAGTTGCTCCACCTTGTAGGCCAACCGCTGCTTCCGGGCTTGCTCATCCTGTTCTAATGCCGCCGTGATCTGTGGAGCAGAAGAGAAACTAGGCTAAGCTAAGGCCAAGATGCTAATCAGAGGACACGGTGCTAAATCGAGGATACACGGCGCAGTACTAAACTAAGAGGCACAAAAGCAGGGAAATCTGTACTTTTGGGAAGCAGCCCGATTCTGCTGCAACTTTCGCTAAGAACAGTGATACTTGCATGAATCGACTTAAGTCTGGTTTTGGTGTGATTGTCCTTTCGCCAAAATGGTCTCATGAAAGTAGATGTAATCAATGCTGACAAGACAACCAGGGCATCATTATATTGTTCCCATGGTAGGCTGCCTTTGGCATTCAATCTGCACATTTTTAATTCCTGTACAACTGCGGCATTTGTGAAGCTGAATTCAAAGGAAGCTGTGTTGAATCTTCTTTTATTCCCTCTGATACTAAAGCATGAGGATGTTGACTGTGTGACATCAATGCCAGTGTTTATGTGTTTCTTATAAGTATCAAACAAAATGGGAAGATCAATAAAGACAGTGTCAAAAAGTCGATATAAATTACCTCATCCTAACATCATCCGAGAAAGGCAGAGGCATCGTTAGCCTGACAACGCCGCTCTTTTCATCCTCTGTAAATCCAGTGTTGGCTACGTGGCTTTCCTGACAAGCTTTGGCTCGATGAAAGTGGGGTGGGGGTGTGTGTGATTAAAACTGCGGATCTCCCAGTGACTGAGTGACATCCTCCCGACGTCGCTCTGCACGACAGTATCCTGCATCCTACCAAAGGATGTCCCTCATCTGGGGCAATAGCGTTAGAAGTAGTGCAACCTGCCCCCCCCCCCCCCAGTCCCTCGCGTTCCCTTTCATCTGCTTAAGTGCTCATGCTCGCTGACGACGCTCTGCCACAAGATTAATCTGTTGGCCTTGTGCAGATGCAGTGTGTTTCCCTGGCTTCCTGGTCTGCCATCGCCCCCTGGAGGGCGGTGGGGGAACAAATAAGCTCATACAAAGGAAGATAAGTCTTTTAAAAGCAAGTGACTGGGTGCAGATCTGAACTAATAGGGTGGGCGGCTCACGGCGTGTAGAAGAGTACTGAGCACTAGAGGATGTCTCTCCTGCATTTTACACCCAATCTAACGCAAAGGTCAAACTGACGGCTCCCCCGAGGAGCGCTGACATTAGACAGCTGACGGAACGACTCCATTACAGGGCTGTTGCGGGCTGCCACTAGGACCAACTATTTCACACTGCCGTTTTCCTGAACAGGCTGCTCTGGTTCGGCGTTCTTTTCCGTGCCTGAACCGAGTTAAATTTCACATTTTTCCAGGCTTGCCCACAGCACCTTACCTCCTGGCTATACTTGCTGACGTAGGAGTAGATCTCGTTGAGCGCGCTCAGCATGTTGAACTCGCAGGAGTGCAGGCGGGCCTGCTCTGCCAGGTAGGCGTTCATGTCCTGGTCACTGATGGCGGGCAGCCGACTGATGTCTGCGTAGTACCTGGGAGTGGGCACACGGCACCGCCTGTCACATATACCATGTAGGATCACAGCAAAGGGTGTGGGGGTACCTTTAAGCATGTTACTGTATAGAATTCAATCAGAAATTCCAGTTGGTCAGGGACCACTCCTGCCAGTTTTGGAATGACTGTGACAATAACTCCATGAGGTCATTCTTATGGCTTATTTACAGTAAACAAGCTGTGGTACCACAGCAGGTACTCCTCCATACATGGATTACGCGGCACCCAGGAATGGGCCCCCATCTTATTTTCAGCTTGTTTAAGGCGTCTTTGAGGTGTGCAAAGCAACAGGGTCTCCGACCAATATGAGGACGGACCCCAAGTGCCGGGGGTTCAAACATTTGTTGTGCCGAGCATGTTCACCTCTCCACCCAGCTCTTGTAGTTGGGGATGTCCTTGGCGTAGAGCAGCTTGTTGGAGGGCGAGTCCTTTCCCAGCCGGTGCTCAGAGGTGGAGCAGGAGTCCATGAAGGTCTGGGCCACCACGGAGAGGCAGGCGTCCGTGATGCTGCTCTTATGGATGTCGAACACAAACTGCGGGTTCTTGATCACGTTTACCCAGAAGCGTAGTGGGAGGCTGTAGAAGGTGCAAGTGAAGAGGAGTGTGAGTTAATGGCTCCCTGACTGCTTCACTCTGGCATGGGAGTAGCAGGAGCACAAGGTGGCACAGTGGTCAGAAGACAGGTGATTGAAGGTGTGGGGAAGAGCTGTTGTACCTTTGACTAAGATGCTTAAACTCAACTGCTGTATATTTATAGGTGTGGAATAATGAATAGCAGTGTCTGAATAGTCATGCTGGTCACATAAATAATAATAATAATAATAATAATAATAATCTAATTATGGTGCAAGAAAATGGAAGAACACAGCAGCCCACCAGGAGCAGACAAATGGGAAATTTGTTTGGGCAGTCTCCAGGTTTGCCTCTTTGCCGTAGAAGGGCGGGTCCTTACCAGTTGCTCTTCCAGGTGTGGCGGACGTCCGTGTCGTGGATTCCATGCCTGTCGGCCTGCTCGTCCAGGAAGTCAAACATGTACTTGATGGCGAGGGGCAGGGCACTGCCGCGATGCACCGTACTGAAGAGCGTCTCGAAAAGGTCATCTACAAACTTCTGTAGCGTGCCCTGGGGGGGGGGGGTCACGATATGGTGAGCCAAGGAGCTCCGAGTTGTGTGGAGGGGCAGCAGCAAGCTAGTGTTGATTACATTGGAAAAGGCTAATGTGTCCTATGAGGGCGACCAGCTCAGGTTGAGCCTTACTGGCTTCTATCCTACGTTGATCTTCTCAGCTTAGTCTGACCCCTAGCATCAGTGGAAGCGGTCTCCACAAGAACAGTGGTTGTGTCTGTGGTGGTACCTTGGTGGCCAGCAGTCGGGTCAAGTAGATCTCGGACACCATCTTGCTGCCGCGATCGCCCTCCTTCTGGTCGCCGTGTTCGTGGTTCTTAACCAGATGCCAGACCTTGACGCCGCTCTCCAGGTCTGGCGTGATCATGGGGGCACGAGAGCGCAGGCTGTCTGGGCTGCCGGTGTATCGGAACGAGGAGTCTGGGGGGGGCAGCTTCAGGTTAGGTAGAAGGACCCGGAGACAGGAGTGGCTCTAGGGGTCCCAGGGGGTAGTGCAACCGAGACACACACACACACACACACACACACTAGCCAGAAGATAATTACACTCATCCCTCATGCGCTCATTACAAACTGGGACCCCTGGCCTTTCTTCTCCTCAATGTCCTGCTGAAAAATGAATGACTCAACATTAGTTCCACCACATAAGACAACTGTGGAGCTTGATAGCTGTTATATTGGAAGAAAAATTGAAGCGTCCCTGGGGAATGGCATCTTGTGCTGCCCCCTCTTTGTGATGTGTGTCCTCTTGCCGATGTTGAAGCCCACCCTGAAGACAGTCGGGGACCGCAGCTCCTTGTTGAGGGTACATATTTCTCTCGTTCTCCGTCATGCCTCCCGGCTCTCGTACATAACAGGATGGCTAAACAGCTTCTACCCCTGGTGGCTGTTGTGTAGCTGAGATGTCTCCATCACAGCCAAAATCGCACTATTTACAAAGGCGATGGTCTCGGAGCTGGTCTCCAGGGAAACGGTTCAGAAGTGGGGGTTCAGTCGAATTGGGACGAGGCCAAAAATTCACCTTACAACCACCGGCCAGTTATCTCCAAGTCCAGTGTGACACTCCACCGCATTGTCATGCCTTTGATCCCAGGCAGGAGAGAGATGATAAAGTGATAAGGCGTTAAGGCGACGCAATTGACTGGAGGGCGTCCAAGCACAGCTGCACCCTCTATGCCCGCCCGTGTGAGACCGGCAGAGGGCCTTCTTGGCATGCGGCGATGGAAGGTTCCGGAGGCAAAAATAAAAAACAAAATAAGCATGTTGATGCGGTCGTGCTCCAGCCCTCCCCAGTGTTTATCGATTTAAACCCACAAAGAAGAATTCACAGCACTACAGAAATCGACGGCTGACCTCCTTCACGGCCTATGGTGCCCTGATCTGGCACAGACGTCGTGGTCAGCATGCAACAAGTGCCATGATCCACCAAGCGGGGGTCCAGCCCAGCTTCTAAGGTTGAGAAGCAGGACTGTGCTGTCACTACCAGATTCATGTCTGGGCCGCAGCTGGCAGAGATCTCCGGCCCGCTTGTGCCCAACCTTCCCCGTTTTGCCCGGTTGTTTCTGCATTGCGTGGATGCCTGGTCTCGGGGCCGGTGAACTGGCGCCGCTCCCTTTTCAGCTTTCGCTGGCATGCAGCGCCATTTGCACCGAATAATTAGCAATCAGCACTGCCTTCAGCTCCGCCGCCTGGCCTGGGAGCGGACGAGACGGGGGATCCGTCACACGCTTGCTAAGGAGGGGCGGGGGCTTGGCTCTGAGTGCCGTGTTAGAAGAACCTTTTTTATTCTTTGCAGAGTAAAAAAAAAAAAAAGTCAAAATGAACACTTCTCCATCTCCCCGCCTTCTCCGCCGCCCTGGAGCTTATCCAGCCAAGACGCGGCTGCAAAGTAAACCGTAGCACAAACATGGAGGAGGAAAAAAACCACAAATATGATAGAGAAGTAAAACTTGACCCCAGTTCCCTTCACGATGACCAAGGTTGTCAAGGTACCATCACAATCCGAGCCTGAGCTGGTGATCTTGGATGCTGTACGGGCAAACTGGGACGTGGTAGATGGTGAGTGTCTCCTAGCGGGCGTCTAACGGGGGTGTGGTTTCAGAGAGAGGGAGATGGCCTCGCTCACCATATCTGCTGATGGAGGTGCGAGAGATGCTGGCCGACGGTGGGATGTTGTAGGATGACGTCTGCTTAGACACTAGCGCCACCACGCAGCGGTCCGACACCTACGGGAGAGAGGGGAGGGGTGAGGTCATCTGGGGGGCACATCTATGATGCTTCAGTCACGCTACCATTGGAGGGAAGGGACTCTGCTGAATTTCCACATACACGGACGGACATCCGATCAAGAAGATATTCCCGAAGATCGACAGTGCCACGTTCCTGCACCCTGAGAGAACGCGACTATGCCTCGACGATATGGGAAAGCCTCTGACGTTCTTCTCATTCTGATGGTTTATGGATGTTTCTCACGGGGATGGCGGCTTTGAGAGTGGCGGAGTCCTGCTGTCACCTCCTGGTCTCACCTTGGGCTGGGAGGGCTTCATGCCGCTCAAGCCTCCAGCCTCTCTGATCTCCCTCAGTAATCTCCACCATCTAAGAGTGGAAAGGGGGGTCATTCTCAATGCCCCCCGGGAGAACAGAGTAAATCTGAGCTTTTCACATTAAAGGGGAGTCTGCCAAAATGGAAAAGCAAAGCAGCCACAGCCCCCCCCCCGCTCGACACCCCCACACTCCCACTACTTCGTAGTGACATGCTTAGAAAAAGGCCGCATTAATATTATGAATGGCCCCCCTTTTGTACTTTTTCTCTTCCCACTTTTTGGTACCCCCACCCCAGCATCCGAACCCTTATGGTACTATTTATTCCCCTCCCCAGGGTGGCTCTTCTTACGGCATGGCATGCGGGCTGGCGCTTATTGCTGCGCTGTGGCGGGCAAATCCAGTGAAAAGTTTGTCCCGATGCCTGAAGGTGTCTCCGTCCTTGCGGGGCCTCCTGACGAAAGCTGCAGGGGCAGCCATTCCGGGCACATGCAAACGACTAATGGAGACCTCTGGGGACCCTCTCTCACGCCAACCCAATCTGGCGTCCATAGGCCATTTCACCTGGGACTGGGGGGGGACATCTATTCTGCTCTGGACCCTTGACTTCCATTACGAGGGAGACTGCTGACCTGCTTGACTTTAATGACCACATTAGGGGCCCCGCTACTCCGGCTCGAAAGCAACCAGCCCCCCAATCGGCTACATCCCTTTCCTCCCCAGTCCCTTGTAAAGCGCAGGATAAAACCGGAAAGGACAGCGGTAGGTGGATTTGCCCTTCCGGAATGATCCACAGCTAGCCCCGATAAGGTTTGGCTGTGGTGCCAATAACAGTCCCCCATCTCTGATCCTCCGCTTGCTGATGGTATCGGGCTCCAGCTGCAGGTGAGCCGTGACACGGTAAAACAGCGGAGGGCAAATGTTCTTTTAATCGTGTCCTAGTACCACACTGGCTCAGTGGTAGCACTGTGGCCTCACACCTACGTGGTCATTGGTTTCGTTCCCAGATTCATCTATGTTTGTGAAGCCTGCATGTTCACCCTGTGTTGCACGGGTTTTCTCGCACATGCAGACATCCAGTTAGGCTAACTGGCATCTCTAAACTGTGCACGAGGGTGAGAGTTTGTGTGTATGCACCAGGCTGCCTTAAGCCCTGTGCATCCTGAGATAGGCTCCTGGCTCTCCATGACCCAGTACTGGATAAGCGGTTATGGAACATGGATGGGATCCAGTCCTAACACTATTGTGTAGGGCAGCCGGGAGCATGTCTGTTTGAATTTGGATCTGATGCTGCTGCAATGAGCAAGCTGGGCTTTGTTTGGAGTAGTGGGATTTGACCCCCCTCCTGAAAGGATAAGTGACTGATGCATAGGACTAGTTCCAGCAAAAGGTAGAGGGCATCATCCCTGCCAAGCGACTGCCCTAACAAATCCCTTAACCAACAGCCATCGCCCACACGCTTGCTGCAAAATATGAGAGTTATTTACATAAACAGATGGCTGCATATTTGATGAAGAGCTTGTTCGACGTGTCAGAGCTGTGTTAGACTGAACAATAAAACAAAGTGCCGTGTATAAAAATGAGGTTTCTCGCCGCCGATGTAGCCGAGTTCCTCTAAAGGAGCTGTTAGGCTGCTAAAGTTGGTAATTAAGCAGTCAGGGACTGCGTAGCTAACATTGGCTACCTGAGCATCCGCCGTCGTGTTGAGAAATAACATTTGGCTTACTACTTGGAAGCAATTACTGAAAGTCTGCTGCAAGCGAAAAAAAAAACAAAAAACACACCAGATAGCTGCCTGGGCAGTTGGTGCACATTATCCATCCATCTTCCAAATGCTTATCGGTACAGGGGTGTGATGTTAGCCTGGAGCCTGTGCAAGGAGGCACAGGTCTTAAGGGACACCCTGGAAGGGATGCCAGTCCATCACAAGGCACACACTCACATGCTACAGGCCATTGAAGGACAGGAGTTTACCTAATGACATGTCGTAGAACACTGCGGGGAAGCTGGAAAACTTAGCAGAAATGGGAAGAACCTGCAAACTGCACACCGAGAGGCTGGGGTAGGATTTGAACCCCCAACCCCGGAGATGGGATTAGGCAGTTCTTCCAGACCCACATTCCCACCTGTTCCCTCACGCTGCTTCTCCCTCGTTCATTTGTGACGAATTTTCCTGGTATCACACTGTCTTTCTTTAATTGACCACTGACAGTAATACTTTGGTCCGTGAGCACCGTGGAAAAGTCAAACCTTGGGTGTTAGAAGATGCTTCTCCATGAGGTCCTGCTTGGGGGTGGGGGGGCGTTAAGAGCCCTGCGGAAGTCACATTTAATTTCTGTTCTGCCGCTTTCTTAGGCTGCAGATGAATTTTTGACATGTAGGGTGTGCAAACTGAGGGCTTCATGAGAGAGCAGCTTACTTAATACTAATTTGGAGGGATACCATTAACGGTTGTCAGCTATGAGCTGTGAAAGAGCAGGATCAGTTTCACCTCCCGCCCTCGCACCTCTCTGCCCCAAAACCCCACTCCTGTGGCCACTCGTGAGGTTGGCCCAAGGCCCAGAGGCTGACCCTCCCCTCCTGCTGCCACAGAACCAACTGGACAAAGGAGCGAAGTGGGGCAGGGCCGCTTCCACTTAACACCATCCTCGAGATCTGAATATTTCATGAGGTACAGTTGCTTTCTTCGACCTGCTCAATCACACATCCCAAGTTGCAATACCTGCACTCCGCTGGGTCTGGCGATGGTCCAGACAGGCGTCGAGGGCTTGCAGGCAGAGTAGTCCGTGTGTGACCCGCCACTTCAGCTATGTAAGCAGCTTCGGTGCTTCCTTAACGCCCTCATCTGTTACATGCACAGTTGTGTGCACACCGGTGGTCTGACCCCATCACGCCCCGTTCCATCGCCACGATGCCCGCAGACACACAAACACACGTGCAAACACACGCTCGCTCACGCTTTATTTAAATTTCTAATCTGCTTCGCCTATCTCCCGTGCCGCTCAAACCTTGAAATTGGAAATTCAGTGAATCTCAGGACTGGGGTCTGCAGCCACCCACCCCCCCCCCCCGAGGTGCTTTTCTAATGCCATTCCTCGGCTACAAGGTTAACAGCCTCACCTCGGATGATAACAAAGGGAGAAGCTGGGTGGGGGGGGGTGGACAGGGAGAATCACGAAAAAGATGAAAGAATCCTTGACAAGTCAAGAGACTAATCAACACGGGGAGATAAAAATCAGCCCCCGTCGGACATTCGATATTTCACATCTTCTATTCCTCCGACTGGGATTAATGCCTTCAGAGATTCCCTCAATCACCAGGCCGTGTCGCAAGAGTGATTGAATTAAGATATAACGCTTGCGTGCCTATGGTCCGCTTATGTTTATTTGGGTGGGAATAAAAAGGTGGAAATTAGCATATCTATACAAGAGATCATCTCCAAAAGGCTCTGGTATTATAAATACGGAGGCTACCCGGGGTTGGTAGGGAAGCCATACATTTTAATGCAAATCTGTCTGCTCGGAGCTTCCTGGCTCCTGAGAGCCCACAGAGTCACGGGCCCCTTCTGGAGTCCACCATTAGCTACGCATATTTCACTTCCTCATTTTCAGTCTTCCTCTCCTTGCCTTGCTCTCCTCGATGCCCCCACACCTCCGGCCCCTCCCATCTGGCTCCCATCTACACACCCTCGGTACAGCGTGTGGCTGCCTCTCTGAATATGCTCTGCAAGCCTGCCTATTCCGAACGAAAGGTACAGCGGATGGGACGGTCAGACGTGAAGAGGATACGAGCGGAGGCTTCCTGCTCCCTATCAGTGAGGAGGAGGCAGTTTGAGTCCTTCCTAGAGGCTGTACTGACTTGCACTGACTCTGCCATAAGCCACAAGCTCCTGTCCCTTCCCAGCCCTGAGAAAGCCCAACCCCCAGCTTCACAGTGATTCATGGTGGTGGGCCGCCAGGTCCACCTGACGCCATGTGGAATGACCCCTGAACCCAACGTCCCCCCTCTGCCTTTCTCGTTCTCAGTAAGGGTACACACAGGAGCTCCTGACCGTCCGGAGCCCAGTGTGGAGCAGCGTGCGGTTAATTGCTGCAGTCACAGGTACAGGACAGCCCTGGCAAGGAGGGGGAGATCAGCTACAGATTCCAGGAAGGCCGGGGTCACCATCGGCAGCCTGAGCCCGACTTCGACAGAGTTTCAGCCTCACTGCACTCCTAAGAGACGTCACTTCACAGAACTTCTGTCCAACACAAAAAAAAAACCACCTGCTCCTCTCTGTGAGCCTGAGGGTAAGAGAGGCTCAGATCACTGGGACCTGTCAGGCAATACAGGTCCACAGCAACACAACGGTAAGCATCATACTCGTATTTTACACTTTCCTTGGCACTCAGTACAAGACAAGGATTTTAACCTTAACGGGACTCAGAATCTGACACTGGATCAAAATGACTACTCACTTCATTTCAGGAAAGGCAGGACTGGCACCATTTTAATCTAAGAAAGAAACCTAGCTAATACACAGACCTCACAGAGATGGGCGCTTGGCATTTACATCTTTCTGCTCAGCCAACACTGAGATCCACAGAGATTTCCGGATATTTTTGGCATCAATAAGCAAATTGAGTCAAGCGCTTTGCTCAAGGTTAGGACAGAGAAACTCGAGGGACTTGGACTGACAGGTTTTCGGTTTAGGACGACATGTTCGCTACGCGACTCGTTGGTAAGGTTATTAAGCGGCTGCATTGCAGCATGTGTTTTTGCTACAGGTCTCTGCTGACGGAACCATCTGCAGAGCTGGCTGGGCCTTTTAGCCAAGCGTGGGGCCCCGGGAGGTCCTCGGAAACGGCTCGGTTTCGGCGGACTCACCTGGTAATGCATGAGGGAGTTGAGGCGCTTCCAGTCATTCTCTATCTTGGTGGTGATGTCCTCGTCCTGCAGCACCACGCGTGCCAGTCGCCCCTGGCGCCACTCTGGAGGGGGACGAGGAGAAGCCCCCGGTCAGAATGGGCTGACCGAGATCCCATACCGTCGCCACAGGTGCGGATTTCCAGGCCCACAGAAATAAAGAGACAGCTTTCGACAGATAATAGAAGCAGAGGGGCATTTATGTTAAACACGTTAAACGAAGAGATGATCCCGTTGTTCAGGGACTATTTCTTTTCAACGCTGTCCTCGCACCCAGAGCCAAGGCCGTTGGCAGCGGCTCCGTTCGTCTCGGTGACGAACACGTGACCCTTGCATACGTATGAAGGGCTCTTGAGCAAGCGCGGCATACAAACGATGCACTGCTGGTAGTGGCCTGCTTCCACACACGTGCCGCCAAGCTGACGCCGGTTCTAATTAAGTGTTGTCAAAGAACGGTTCTCTGGACACACAACCCCCCCACCCCCGAGTCCCAGCCACGTCTCTGTATACAGCCAACGCGTTCGGACAGGGGGAGGAATAATGACATGATAACAAGGATGCTGATGGAAGGAGGTTGGGCAGGCAGCTCCCCCACCAAGAGTGATCATTGATTTTCTCCTCTGCTGCTTGGACTTTATTGCTTTGTGGCTCTGCCAGCCACACGCCCTCGCCTCTCTGTCCCCACTGCGGCATGCTGGTGATGGAGCTGCGTTTCCACGGCGATGCCGAAACAAAGAGGTGCTGTGCCGACAGCACGCGCAAGAGGGGAGTCCGTGGTGGAGACTGCAATGTCGGTGGGGGGGGGGGTTTGGGCGGTTTTCTTTTGTTCCCCGCATGTTCCTATCATGATGCCTTTGAAGAGAGAGCAAGCAGCCTTGGGATTCGGATGACTGGACTGGGCCGGGCACAGGGGCTGTGCACACGGTGCCAGACGCTGTAGGTGTTCCCCCCACCCGCCTGTGTGCCCATCTGCCGGGCCTCACCTGGGTCACCGGCCCAGCTGCGGGTGCCCCGAGAGGCCAGCTCCGCCTCCGAGCGCCGGATGACCAGATAGAGGACCGGCAACTCACCCAGGTCCATGTCGATGGCGCGGGGCCTCTGGGAGTATGGCATGTTCTTGTAGACGGCGTCCAGGATCTTCTCCTTCACCTGTGTGATGGTGTCGCAGTTGAGTACCTTCACTGGGATCTCAGGGCTGTTCTCGTTGTCGGGATTCACGCAGTTGAGAATCTGCGGGAAAGAGCGTGGGGCGTCAGTGTTTCCCGCGCCGCTCTCCCTGTCTGTCTCGCATTCGGCTCCTCGCCGCTCGAGGCGGGAGCTCTAAGAGGCTATTTCCGTGTTCACAGGCTTCCGAAAAATCTAATTTCACACTTGCGGTGGGACACCAATTTCCAACTCTGGCAGGGTATTAGCAAGTAATGAGCCAAATTTCCCATCAGCGCAATCAGTGCCGTGTCATCTTGTCACCGTCTGACTGTCTGAATTCCCAGCCCACTCCCCCACCACCTCTGCCATAGGCATTCCCGTCAAAGGGCTACAATGCAGCCTGGAAAATCAGAGCAGAAGGTATGGTTTTTATTCACTGTGCACGTCACCCCCACCCCAGCACGTGGGCCATGAATCCCTATCCATTCCTATCCATCTGAGGGATTCCCAGTAGCCGCGAGCATCACAGGAGTCTATTGTGGTTAGTTTTGGTGTCCCAAGTCAGGTGGCCTTTTCTAAGCACGGCGGACCAGAAAGATGGCCGACAGGTGAGTCGCAATGACAAGATGGTATGTCAGAATTCCCCTGTTTTCTGCTGCTCACTTATTTTTTATTTCTTTCTCCCGTAATTATGAAATTATGTAATTTAAAGGATCTTGTTTATGTAAGAGAGAAATAAACTAAACATAGCGCATCAATGAGCTACAACTCCTTGGACAAAGAATATTAGATATTTACTTTTCATGGGGAGCCTGCACTAGGAGAAATGTGTGCTTTTGAGTGCTTTTCTTAAAGCAACAGTGCTTATTTTAAGCTCTTTTCAGTGCCTTTCCAGATGTCTCCTCCTGAAAGCGCACCCCCTGAAATGTCTACTACTGAAATGTGTCCCGTGACGTGTTTAGTGTATTGTAATCGTTTTTAACTATTCAAAATAAGAAACCCGAGTGCAGAACAGTTCATATGATCGCAGATGTACACATTAGGAGCGTATGGACTCGTGTGTGTGTGTGTGTGTGTGTGTGTGTGTGTGTGTGTGTGTGTGTGGTCTGAAGGCGCATGGCATCACGAACCAGGGTCTTGTACTCAATTTGCTGCCGGATGAGCTTGTCCTCACTCAGGGAGTAGCGAGCCTCGCCGGTGATAGCGTCGATGGGACCTTTCTCCATCTGCTGCTTGATGGCGCAGTACAGCATGAAGAGAGGTTCTCCAGCACACTCCTACACAGAGCAGGGGGTGTGTGAGTAGAGGTGTGACAGAAAGACACACACACACACACACACACGCATGCGCGCGCTTGGTTACCTTCAGGAATTTGTGGAGCAGGAAGGCGAACCAGTTGGTCAGCATCTTCTCAGCTACAGACTCCGTCCTGCAGGTACAGAGGAGACAGTAGCTCAGGGTATGATGAGGCCGTACAGCCCCCCGCAACTAGGCAACGAAACGCCGACACAGCACAGGGGTATGAAGCACTGGACTCTGTCAAAACTCCGCGTCGCTCCTGTGCTGAGGTAGGAGTAGCCACTATCTTTAAAGTCACTGAAGCCATATCCTCACGAGAGGACCGGTGTACCAATTACAGGGGTGTACGCCAGCCACTGGGGGGGGGGGGTGCCACAAAACAAAACCAAGAACATCCCTCTCCTCTCTTTATGTTCCACTGACGGAGGCTTTCCCTGACACCTGCACCTAAAGATCTCAGAAAAGCAAGCTGGGAACCGAGAAGAGAGGGTCAGGTTCGGTTAAGAGAGGGCCGAAGTACAAACAGAGTGGTTAATGAGCATGAAAAATCCATGAAGGGGTTGCCCCTGCGCCACAGAGCATGGGACGAGCCTGTGCTGAACACCGGGACGGGCCTGTGCTGAGCACCGGGACGGGCCTGTGCTGAACACCAGCACGGTGCCCCCATTTCGTCACGTGCTGCTCGGCGCCGCCTTCGAGGGGCCTCACTTTCACCCGCACGCACACCCGAACCCTGAACCCCCCCGCGCCTTCGTCGGCTGCTCAGGGTGCCTGCCGGTAATTTACTCAGCGGTGCGCTGAGAAAATGACCCTCTTATTGCAGCCGAAATGACTGTGATTATGGCAGAGAGATGGCAGCCACAGCTATTCAGCAGAGTGAGAGGGGATTACATTAGGTGGGATCTGTGTAACAGCCACTGCCGCGGGTATTAAACACCCTGCTCACCTTCCTCCTTAACCGCATGGATATTACACTCCAGGACTGCTCTCTCCGGTCGATCGCCATGTCACTCTCACGCCATTCATGTACATGATGTATATGATTAATATGGAGCTTATACTTCTTGCTACAACAGCTCATTGTGAGCAGTAGCACTGCTGCTGTGCAAAGGAGGGTCCGGTATACAGGCAAGGGGGGGGCTGGACCGGATTATCTAAAGTGCATTCCATGGGAAGAGTACTTGCAAAGTGTTTTTCCTCGGTTTCTTTGTTCTCAGTATTCCAAAAGCTGCTAATGCAACAACACTACTGGCATCCAAAACCCGTTACCCTAACACCTCCAAGGCATTTCCTGGGTACCTCCTGAACTTTCTATTTCCTTTAAACATTTTAAAAACGTATTTGAAATGTTTCAGTCCACCCTATCTTCCCTTTCCACGTTCTGAGATGTTGCTCATTATTCCTAGTTTTTGACCGAGAGCAGTTAATGGAAATTATTACGCAATTTAATAAGCTCAGCCGGCCTCCAAACAGGAAGTCCAACAAAAACCTTTCGAACAAGCCCAAAGTCAGGCTCGCGCATGTTTTTGTTTTCCTGCCTCAGAAAGCCGACATTCTCCCTTTCCCACCTGACACCCGCCCAACTCGCTTTTAATAGAATTTCATTAACGAGCATCAGGGTTTCATTACCCAGCTATGGATTAGGAGTGCACTTTTCTTAATGCCAGTAAAAGGGCTGGAGCGGCCCTTTTGGATAGCACTGGAACGCGATGCAGAGGAGCGATGCAAACATATCAATGCTTGACTAATAGCCTCGTTCCTCATTGCTCTGGATGAATGGAGATCTCATTAGGAAATGCGGAGGGTGAAGAAAAAATGCAACACAAATAAGAGTGAAAGCCTTGGGCAACGGAAGGGTTCCACTTTTAGCTGTCACTCTGTTTGAAAATGGAGAAAGGGAGAGAGAGATAGAGGGGGGAGAGGGTGTGAGAAGGATGGGGACAGAGGAAGAGGGACAGAGATAGAGAGAGGGAGTGAGAGAGATGGAGAGGGAGAGAGAGAGAGTGAGAGAGATGGAGAGGGAGAGAGAGAGATGGAGAGGGAGAGAGAGAGAGAGAGAGAGAGGGTGAGAGAGGGAGTGACGTGGGGACAGAAGGAGAAAGCTGGCCAAGTGCTGGATCAATTTAACACATCACATAACCCCCAGTCTTCTCTGGCTAGGCGACGGCTGGCCCACAATGCACCCTGCTTCTGTCTCTGGAGCACGCTCAGATCTCATTATAAAAAAGGTAGACGGGGCTGTCTGTTTGCGTGGCACTCAAAAGGCACCCTTATATCTTGGCACGAGCTCGGCTCTGACAGAAGAGAGGAGGGGAGAGGGGGGCGGGTCTCACTGATGCTGGAGGGTAAAGTAAAGCCATCGATGTGGAAGCAGGGGGCAACAACATGGCGGGAAAACTGAGCGGCGGGGCCAGGCAGGGTCCTGCTAGCTGGACCAATTAAAGGGAAAAGAGAAGTTCAGAAAGCGCAGGGCCTTTCGTTCTGCGAAAAGCGATGCAGGGAGTAGATTCAGTCATCCCTTTAAGAGGTCACGGATAAAATAAATAAATTATCCAAAAACGGATCTGCGCTGGATTTTTACAGCCATTAAGCTAAAGAAAACACAGGGCACAAATCCTAGAATGCTCTCCCTAATTCCCTGTGAAAGCTGCTTTCTCTATTTCAGCTTGGCTGCACTGGGTGTAAGATCAGCACTAGGTTTCTATTAGATTCCAGCTATAAAGCCAGTTCTTTGCTTTTTGAGGACAGTTTTAACAGAAATGGGTAACACACCCAGAAATCAGTCACCTATTAAAGTCACATTTGTGGGCTGTGAATCTGTGTGATGGGCCCAGACTTTAACATATCTCGGGATGACGGAGGGAGCATGAAAAGGGAGAAAGAGAAGGAAAGAGAGAGAGCTTTAAAGAACCAGGGAGAGGTGTATGGCTGCAATGTTAATTAGCAGAGCGTGCCCACTGCATATCCAATTCAGAGATAACGCAGACCAGCTCCCAGTGTGGACCACTCTGAGCCTCAGCACTCCACTTCCTCAGAGGTCTGACGCTTGGACGGGGCCTGGCCCGGTCACGGAGGGACGGCCCAGGCCTTGACTACGAGGTGACCACTTGCGACCTCCTCGACCCCCACGGTCCACAGCCCACCCTCCAGTGATACGGATCTGGCCTGTCAGTGGAACGCAGTGTGACTAATCTCTAGGAGGAAGTCAAAGAAAAATGGTCAAACGCATTTATTCTGAACATATAAGGAAAACCCCACTTTACATGTCACCTGGGTCAATATTTACTGTCCTGTCTTCCACTGGTCCTGAGTAATAACTTTGCATTTCTCTGCCTTTTTGGACCTCCACCTTCTGAATTCCCATTCCACCTCCTCAGATTGCTGCACTGTTGGCTTCCTGTATGCTTAGGAGCTCACAGTCTTAAGGAGTATCCAGTTGTCCCCTGGTCAGCAGAGCCATTGCCAATGGCCATCAGGACCAGCGTGAAAACAGACAAGTGACAGAGGACACAGGTGGACTTGGATTTTCTGCTTTCCACCAGACGGGTGGCGAGGTTGGGGAAGGTGACAGTCGGACTGACCCACGTGAGGCAGTCAGGTGGTGGTCCTCACTCGGTGGTGGTAATGTGCCCGGAAGATTCCATTGTCACTGTAGCGATCTGATTTGCACTGATTCGAAAGCGTTTCGTTCTGAGAAGCGAGACTGTGTTTGGTGTGCTAATGGGATTTGGGAACAGTAAGCGATGGAGGAAAAATAGGAAAAAAAGAACAGCAAATCAGTAATCCCTAAAGCTTAGAAATTAGTGTCATGTAAAATTAAGGAATGTTCAGTCCCAACAGGGGACTTGAAAAGCCTTGGGGGGGTGACATGCAGTGGTACACAGTCAGTCACATGGAGCAACGGTGTAACCCCGGATGCACCTCCATCTGGTCTGTAATGTCACCCTGAAAGTCTGGAGTGATTGGGGTGGCCTGGGTTGGCGGGATGGGTGGGGTGGGAGCTTACAGACCCTCCTCCCCTCCCCTGTACCACACCCCCATATATCAAATGAGCTGTGATTAAATGGGCCGTTTCTGTTTTCCCTACAGTGGTCACAAGCTCGCTTCTCACCTCGGCCACATTCCCAGACGGAGAAAAGTTACAATTCAATGTCTCCGGAGTACGCCTCAATCTCCAGCCTGGCAGCGGGAGCACCAGTAATCGACCAGTTACCGACCAGTAAGTGGGCTGAAGAGAAGTGGCCACACCCCCCCCATACACAACACCCCCTTCATTTGTATGGCCAGGAGTTCCAGCATCTCATCCAAGAGCCAAAATCACCTGCACACCTCCCAATTATCACTGAGAGCTTTTGTTCCGCTTTTTTATAACTTCGTCAAGCTGGTAACGATGCTCCAGTTGAGAAGGTCCTTACCCAACATAGCTGCTACCGTTTTTCCAATAACTAAATGTGTCAACCTGTCATCTCTGGTGGACCAGAACACCTGTAATCAAGCTTACACAGAACCCCCCCCACAACACACACACACTCCCACAGGGTCCGCACCTCCGCAACAGCAGCTTGGGGTGGTTCTTGCTCTCTAGGTTCTTCTCGATGAGGTCGGAGAGGAGGTGCTTGAGCACGTCGGTGGCGTACTCCAGCCTGGCCTGCAGGGCGGTCATGATGAGGGAGGCCACGTTGCCGCGGTCACGCATGGAGAAGGAGCGCTGCAGCTCCAGCGTGCGAATGAAGGTCAGCAGGAACACCTTATTGTTGATGAGCTGGGCAAACAGCTTGAGGGCCTTCTCCACACTCTGCTGCCCGTTCCCGGACACCTGCAGGGGAAGGTCACGTGACTCAGAGCGAGACGTCCGCGCTTCACGCTAATCTGAGCTCTTCAGCCGCACAGAGCGGTTAGCGAGCTGAATAAACAATCAAAAGCTTTAGCTGGAACATCAAAGAGATAACAGTAACGTGGCAGAGGGATGGCTAGATGTCCCGGAATCGAGTGGCTAGTGAGGCCTCGCACCCGCGCCCTGGGCGCTACTTTATTGATGTAAAACCATCCAGTGTGCACAACATGCCTCCTTTATCTGTGAACGAGCGAGCCGATCAAATTTTGGACTTTAGTTTCCCCTCCTCCATTGTCTTCTAGCTGTTCAGCATTCATTTTTACTGCAGTGTGCCGCTGTTCTTTAATTCTATGTTAAGCTTTTTGAGCCAGCCACGTTGGGAAAGGTGCTATATAACAATTACACTGAACCAGCTATACAAAACGGTCAGTTTTGGATTTATACATTTTAAACAAGAGCTTAATGGTAATTTAAACAAGGTATCAAACCCAATAGCTTACGATGTACATAAACTGACCTTTATTTGGAAAAAAATCTCTGCAGCTAATATGCTCCAAGGCAAGATTTAGACCGCTACACATTGTGTTGTAAGTATGAATCTCGAACTCCTATTTATAAAAGTCTAATTTGTTTCAGTGTGATGGAGTTTCACCATCTGCCAAAGAGGTGGTGCCGTATTATAGAGGAACTGCATGGTATCCTCTGTCAGGTCTGCTGTCCTCTCCCCTTCTGTATCTCTCGAGAGCCAGAGGGTACAGCCATCGCGCGCCAACCTGGCTCCCATTTGGCCCCGGGCAGCATGCCAGTTTTAGCTGCTGAGCTCCAGGTGAGTGACGCAAATGTGCCCCTGCCTCTGGCGTGGCCTGCAGTGACCCCCCAGCACACACAGTCAGACACACACGACGCGGTACCTCCAGTTCCCGCAGCACCGGGTGGTCCTCGATCCCCGGAAACAGGACCCGCATGGCGTAAGTGCGGTAGTCCAGGTACGGGATGCCGGCGCGGTCCAGGTCACTGGTTAGCTCATTGATGTCCGTCTGCAGCTCGGCGAACGCTGGGGACACACGAGCCAGAGGAAGTTAGGACCAGGGGATGTGGACCAGGATGGAGAGAACAGAGAGAAAGGGAAGAGAGAGGAAAAGTGGGGAGGACGGGGTGGAAAAGCCATCAAGTCTTCCCTATGACCACAGCAGAAGCTGTCAAACGTCACCCTGAGCAGAGAATAACCATACAGAGATGTGAGTCTGACTTCAGTTTAGACAATCCTGGGTGGAGAAGAGAACTACCTCAACCCATCTCTATTCTGCCCTTTATCTCAGCTGTTCTTTGTTACACGCTGTTAGCCTTTATTCACCATCAAGGCTCCGTACGTACAACTGTCAGTCTTTTACCCCACTTCAAGCTGCGAGGATCCCTCTAGCCTGGACGTGAACTGGACCATGTGACAGGGGACTGGGCATCCGGTGACAACTTATGTGGTGAGGGGGCAGATAATAAAACATTAAAGCAACCAGAGAACATGAAGGACAAAAAAAAAAATATCAAAATATCTTAGATGGCATGGGCCCTGAGACTGTGGGACAGGTTGAACGAATCAAGATGGCTCATTCTGGTCACCTGACCCTAACCCTGAGACTGCAGGGGACATGCCCCCTTCTTATTCAGCCATTTTCAATTCTGTCTCATGCTCTGTTGTCCAGGACTGCTGTTGTCCACAGTATGTTTCTCAGGTATGTCTGGCTGCGGCCTTACCGCGCCGTGGATTTCGGTGCCAACAATGTTCCCTAACACCCCCCCCCCCACACACACACACATACACACCCCCCAGTCGAACTAACCGAACTCCAGCCGAAGCAGAACCAAGTCAGAGTAAATAAAAAACCTACTGGGTCCATCTGATCCATTTCAGAGATGATGTCGCATGGAACTGCCCTCCAAAGTTAGACAAGTGAGTGATTTCGACAGCCCTAGAGCAACGTTTGGGGAAGCATGCTTATGGAGGCCGGGTGATACTGTTCCTGGTTTTGGCGGTGCGGTCACATTCCAGTAAACGTGAGAGACGAGTGCAACTGCAGAGCTCTTCACGACCCGAGGAGGTCTGATCTGCTTCCTTAAAACGACACGATATCAGGGAACTCCTGATGTTTCACTGGTGTCCACAGTAAATGAAACTTCCAGATGTGCAAATACTCAAAAATGCATAAATGACAGCAAACCAGCCTTTCTGAAATGGTGTGGGGACTCATTATTTTAATGGGGTTATTTAACGACTGTCATCCGAGTCCAGTGATGGTCTGCTGGGGCTCTGAAACTCTGCCGTGTTAGTAACTGGGTAAAAAAGTAAGCTCACACTCCATGATCCTTCCACGGCAGGAAGAGAGGCTGGCCACCATTTTCCGACTGGGTGTCGTCCACAACAGCAGAGACAGGGGACATTTAGCGAGCGGGAAAAGCGACATCCCCTAATGCGAAGCTTACCGTGTCTGGAAGATCATTCTCGCGACTGCACCCCACACAGGATCTATCTCCATCTTTCACGTAAAACCGGGTTCCACAGGGCTGCAAAAATCAATGGCCTTTGGTTCCGTTCCTGGCGTGTGGTTCTCCGTGCCTCAGGAACTGGGCCAGTGTTCCCCTGACATTATGGACAGAGGTGGGACTGGGCTAACTGGGTCTGTCCCAACAGACTAAGCTCAGTGCTGCCCGGAGGAGACCCCGACCCAAAAGAGAACACATCCACACCGATCCCCTTAATTAGCCCAGTGTGGAACCATTCCAAGGAGACTTGCTCAGAATACAGCTTGCTGGCACTGCATTTCATCACCCCCTCAAAGAACACGTGTCCGAATGCCTGCTGGTCCACTTGTCATTCTGCAGGCCGGTTGGTATCTGGGTGTAAGGCCAGTTACCCCTTTTCCGGCCCGGTTCCTGTACGAGGTGCTCCAGCTGTATTCCCGAGGAGCTGGCTGGAATTAATGCTGGCTGAACAGGTACACTTCTGTTGTCATGGCAACCCCACGCGCCACTCCAAATTCGGTCTGAAAAAGTCAGCCGGCGTGCGAGGAATCAAGGAAGAAACAAAGGCGGCATCATTACTTTCCAGTCTGCCCCCCTTATCTCTGTGACGACACTGGGCCGCCGCTCTCAGCTGTATTTTTCTCCCACAGTTTGTATCCGCTTTGGGATTTGGCACACCTGGTCGCCCTGGGAGCATGCCTCCATCCGCAAACGTGGCAATTATCGGTGCTGCTCTGTTAACATTATGCTAGCTGGGTTTCTGCAGATGCTGATCAGAATACAGACGTTTATCTGCAGGTGAGAGAGCCAAGGGTCACGTCAGCAAGAAAAGCGTAACGAATGCCAGCCAATGAGATCGATGCTAGCTGAACTTAGAGAGGGGGCGGGCTGCACGGGGAAAGCATGAGAGAATCACGCTTTGCCCACACACCCTGTGCGGCTCGTTTTCTCTGCGGACCACCTGGATAACGAGGCTGTGAATGCGACCACGAGAGCATGCTGCGTTTTCACCGATATCCAAACAGCTTCACGAACACAGGGCTCCTGCTTCCACATCCTGTCATTATCCCACTGCTGCTCGTCCGGCCCGGTGAACAAAGCAGGGGGCGCCCTGTGTTGACCCTCTCTGTCCATCGCAAGGAACACACACACACACACACACACACACACACACACACACACACACACACACAGTCGTTCCTATAATCACGTTTTGAATGAGCTTGGAAGAAACCCACATGAGCACGGAGAACACGCGAATGGCGCAGGCTTAGAGTCGGGGTCAAAATGGACCATGATGAAGGTATGAGGCCAATGCACTGCCTCCTGTGCCATCATATAGTCTGAAACTCTTTGCTCCGAATTTAAATTTCTCGAGTCACACGTTCCTTCTACAAACTTTATCAGGTTCTTTATTCACAGGAACGCTGACTAAAAATGAAGGGAAAAATCCGGATGTGTCAGGGTACATTAAAAGAAAATGGTGTAAACAGGGACTTGTCCACATCATTATGTTCAATTCAATTCAATGTTTTTTATATCGCGCTTTTAACAAGGAGCATTCTCACAAAGTGCTTTACATAGTCTCTGGTCCAAGGTCCCCAGAGAGTAAGCCAAGGGTAACAGTGGCAAGGAAAAACTCCCTCAGGAGAAAGAAACCTTGGGAGGAACCAGACTCAAGGGGGAGTCTCATCTTCCTCTGGCCAGCACCAGGCAGGACAGGTTCATTAACACAATCCAATGAACAACAGTGAGGCAGAACAATAAAGCCCCGTTTCCACTGCATAGAACCGGCTCGACTTGACTTTTTTTGCATTTCAATTTGGCAAAACTGAGGATAGTACCTGGTACCTGGTCCTATTTTTTGGTCCCATCTCTGCCGTGGTTCCAAGCAAGGTGAGTAGGTACTATGACGGTCACGTGAAAACGCTGCAGGCTACTGATTGGTCAGAGAGAATCAACAACACTGCGTCAT
>JAACJT020000086.1:4926651-4941616 GCA_009936485.2 Gymnarchus niloticus | reverse complement strand
AAGTCGCCGCCGCGGACCGTCTGTTTGGGCGTTCGACCGAGTAGACCATCATTTTTCAGCGGTGTTTTGTTTTGCAGCGCTCAGCCTCTTCTGAAATTAAAGTTTTCTCCTTGTTGTGACAAATAGCCACATACCGAGAATTGGTTTATACAGAATCCCTTCCATATCATCCATTGTTCTTTCCTGTTTGTCAGGTTGAAGATGACGTCATGGAAATTACGTGCGGTGTCATGACCATCAGCTTTCTGCAATGGAAATGGAACGCCAAGCGAGCAGAGGTCAGTCGAGCCGCTACCACGCGGTGGAAATGCGCCATAAGATGGACAACAGCGTACAAGAAGAGGCTGTCAGGTGATCAGTTTGAGAACAGGTTCCATGCCTCAGAAAACAACAAGCCGTTCAGGATGGGGAGGGAGGACGGGGATGGGGAGGCCAGCAGACAAAAAGTGGGATCATGTCAGTGTCAAATGTAACTTTACCCCCAGCCCCCAGGCAGTACTCACCTTCCTTGCACTCGAGGGCCACACGGGACTCCAAGTTGTCCATTTGCATCTGTAGCCGCTTGAGGGTGAGGTCATTCTCGCGGGACTTTCGCTTGTAGGCGATGAGGACGAGGATGACGATGACAAGCAGCAGGCCACCGCCGGCTGCGATGCTGATGATGGCGGGCAGGGTGAGCAAGCTATCTGACAGGATGTGCACTGACCCGGGGGAGACGTGGAGGCCGCCCACCTGGACCTACGCACACAGTGGCCCTCGTCAGCTCAGTGACACGGTCAGATCACACCCATACACTCTTCTCTCTGCTCTTCCTCTGCGATGGCCTTCATTCTGGCAGAATGGGGGTGGCTCACTCACCAGAACCTTATACTGGCCCGTCAGGTTAGGTGGTTCGCAGAGCAGCTGCGTCTCGGAAACAGTGACAGAGCAGGGAGTCTCGCCGATCAACACTGTGTAGTTGAGTTTGACCCCCCCTGAGGCGGGGGGCACGAGGTTTTTTCCCTGTGGGATATAAGAGAGGAGCCCTGCAATGAGCAAAGCTGGGGGATAGGGGGTGTGGCTCTGCCATGAGTCCTCTGCCACTTCCTGTAATCTTCCTGCTGGCCACTGCTCTTTTGACGCAATATGCCTATTTTTAACCCCACATCGACTAATGCTAAGCCAGGTGTTCCCAGCGTCCTCAGCAGGAAACGACGGGTGTACCTTGAGGATGACGGGGGAGCCTGGCTTCTGCTCCAGCACGCCGGATGTGCTGAGAGGCTCAAAGTAAGGGTTGGGGTAGTACAGGAAGTTGGTGTTATTGTAGACGAGCAGGGCCTGCACGTTGTTGAAGATGAAGCCAAACTCGTCGGCGTGCCTCAGTGCATCCGGGCCGGACGGGGACTCGGCCATCAGCGAGGGGGCTGAGCAGCTCATAGTGGTGGTGTTCAGCACCTTACACACCTGTTGGGGGGAGATGGGCAGCAGAGGAAACAGTTATTCATGAGATACCTGCAAAGAGATGCCAAACGAAAGACAGACACACACCACAGAGAACAAAACCTGATGAAAGTGAAACATGAACTCTCAAAACCTAAGCTGTGTCCATGAGTGCTCCACCCGCTAACGGAAGGGCTGTGGGAGAGGTGGGGGTGATCGGGTCTCTGCCGTCGGGCTGGAGTTGCCCTGTGTGTCTATGACAACATTGGTGTTCAGCCATGTCACGGATTTCTGCATTAAAGTATGAATGAACAGTCCCTACGGCTTGAGCAAGGTGTGGCGGCCAAGAGGATGTCACCCCACCTGATCGCCAGGTTCTCAGTATCTGCAGCTCCTTTGATTGCCAACCACCTCAGAATACGTGGGGAAGACAAAAGTAGGTGGAGCTGGTTAACGATCAGCCATTTTGGAGCTGAGAAGGGAGAAGGCCAAACCTGAAGGGGGAGACTACTGTTCGGCCCTCAGAAGATGAATCACTGGGGCAGGCTGGACTTCTGGAGATAGGGAAGGAGACTTCCACCTGCCATAGGGGATGACTGTCTCCTGAGATTGTGACCCAGAGTTTGCCCACCTACCCTGTCTGTGGGGTCTCTTCTGCAAAGTACAAATAAAGGCAACCCAACCCTGGTGGTCCGAGTCCTAACCCACGACAAGGGAGAGGAGATCAATCGCTTTGACTCCTGTCCACACCGGGACTCTTCATGTAATTTTTCTCCCTCCTTCTGGCTCCGGGAGGAAACACATTAATTACGCCTAAGTATTCTCAGGGTGCTTTAGGCCATGAACACTGCCCTGCTCCCCTTCATCCTCTCCTTTAAGAGACGCAGTACCACACTTAGGTAGGTCAGGGCCTGCAAGCCCAATTGCTTTTCCTCTTTCACAGAGCGCTTCTGGAGGTTAACGCATGCCAGTTCTGAGTGGAATAAAGAAAACGGCTGAATTCTTTAACAGAACCACTGGCGATCTTCGAGACAGCGGTCCTGTGGTGGTCTGGAACATTCTCTGAGGTATTTTAGAGACAGGAAACGCGAGTCTGACAGGAAACCCGCGTGGCTCCAGAACTCTGTACACGGCTCCCAACGATGCCAGGTATCAAGGAAGACAAACATTTTAAAATGATATCACCTGCTTGGGCATGATGTCACAACTTTTCTGTATCATTCTTATAATTCCTACCTTTATAGCTGGGAAAATTTTAGTTTTTATTTTTCTGGTTTACGGAGAACGTCTATGGTAACATATTTATGTTTTTCTTCCACTACTTTTGTCCCCGTGGTCTTGCCGACATCACTCCTAAAAGCCCCACCTGTCCTTCCACAGCTTGCCCTGAACGCCACGGGGATCACGTCCGGAGCCGGCAGGTGGAGAGGGGGGCTGCTGGTGCCCGGTGCTCTACCTTCCCTGCTCCTCGGGCTGCAACCGGAGCTTGCCGTGGCCCGTGCCACCATCTGTTCCGTCCCGGTGCTGCTCTTTCCGGTCTGTGTGTCCGGAGTGACGTCAGAGGCGATGGAGACCATGGGCTCCGGTACCTCCCGATTGATGCTCTGCTTTTAAGGTGGAATTGTGGGAGGAGGGATGCGGTTTCGGAGCCGAAGGGCCTACAGGCCCTGAGGGGAGCGCTGGGTAAAAACCCGCACGCATGTGAACACGCACACACGCACCTGTATGAGAGCTTTGGCCACAGCAAGCAAACCAGTCATCCCTTAACATGCAGGACAACAGTTCTGGAAGACAGAAGGATCCCAGCTCAGGTGTGAGAGGGCAAAAGCCAGGAAACACACATTAAAAATTTAACCCTCTGTATGCGGTTTAGCGGGTTTGAAGGTCAAGGAGGCTGTTAGAAACACAACTCCCAACCCTCAGCTGCAGTTTCAGATGACGTGCCCGATCTCAGCTGTACAAAATGGGGAGCGGGGTGGTCCATGGCATATAAAATTTTCACACCATGTTGATCACTCGTGTAGTGCTCTGGAGAAGCAACTCATTGCTGTGCAGCATAATGAATCAGAGGCGGCTCCTTGGAGGAATGGGCTGGTATCCGCCTCCTACACACGCTCTCATGCTTGTGGCAGGAGCACAGCCAAGAGGTACACAACGGCTGTAGATAAATGAGGAGGTACACGACGACTGTAGATAAATGAGGAGGTACACGACGGCTGTAGATAAATGAGGAGGTACACGACGGCTGTAGATAAATGAGGAGGTACACAACGACTGTAGATAAATGAGGAGGTACACGACAGCTGTAGATAAAGGAGGAGGTACACGACGGCTGTAGATAAATAAGGAGGTACATTACAACTATATTAACCATAGACTGGTGAGGAAGTGAGGAGGTTATGGGGTATGGTGTTTTTTTTTGAGTAGGAGCACAGAGAGTTTTAGAGGTCAGAAGAGAAGGTGGGATTGTAGAAAAGAGTGTGAAAAAAACTCCACAAGAACATTTATTAGTGTTCTCTTCCACAGTACAGCAGTGGCCAGCTAATTCAGCTAGCCATTGGGACAGTGTCTGCGGTAAGGGACTCGCCAGGTTGTGCCACAGAGGCACAAGCCTTGGGAAAAGCTGCTTGTTGGATCTGGTGAAACCTGACAGCACTTTGGGCTACAGGAATTACCCAAAGTTCTTTGGGCCACGAGGATTATCAAGGGCCACCTGTACTGCTGCTTACTGGTGGGTGAGAGAGAACCATCCATTACCGTCGCTGCTGATTGTGGACTTGAGGTACTCATCTAAATTGTTTTTTTTTTGTTGTTGTTCTTGTGCTCTTCGAGTGAAGTGGCCATTTTCAATTTTTTCGCTGCAGCGCTCACCAGCTACGATCAGGCCTGCACTGAGGATTTGTTTTAATATTGCTTTTGGTTTATTGGCAAAGTTTGTATATTATTTAAAAGTAAACTCGTTACTTTTGAGTTCATTTTTTCCTCAGCTGTTGGATTACTAATTGAAAATATGAATATTACAAATCTTTGATAACCAATGTACATAGGGACCTCGATTTATTTCTTATTTCTAAATACAATAAATTTTAATCTCATTGAAGTTACTCCCCCTACAGAGAATTGTAGAATTTACTATATTACTGGACCCAGCATGCAGCCGTCATGAGTTTATTTTAGAGGCTTAGAAGTGCTACACACCACACACAGCGGAATGTGTAAGGAATTCAGGGAAATATCTATCAGGAGTAACATCTCTGTATTCCTCCTGTCACTGGGTCCCTGGGCTCCATTTAGGGACATTTCATCTTTCTGGCTCCGACGCTGAGCCCACGTGAGGCTGGGGGATGAAGGGCTCTTACATCATATCCCATGGATTACAACAAACTGTCTCGACATCACTGCGCTGAGTGACGGAAAATGTGGCAGCACACCCCCCCCCCACCGTGGAAGGTAAAAAAAATAAAATTTCTTATGGAGAATACGGTAACCCAGGTTGTGATTAAGGTTTCGCTGTGAGCCTGTGGCAGTGTGCAGCGAGCCACTCAAAGAGTCTCACAGGTAAGAGCTGGAGTGGAGGCTGGGGGAGGCAGCATGTCTTGAGAGGCGACTGACAGTACAAGGGCTGCCGTGATGACCGCGACTGCTACACCGCTGCGCTGTTCACCTCTCCTCTGCTGACAACGGGAACGAAGAGACCTGTGACTGTGACCTCAGAGATTAATAAGAGTTCACGTGACTATCTCTGGGCGAATCAGGTAACGGCTCAGACGAAGACCCTCCCCACGAGTCACGCAGACTTGTCTGATCCTTGGCGGCCATTTTAAAAAGGCCCTTTTTTTAGAGGCGTTACCCAAAAGTCAAAAAGTCTACTCTAGTGCCAGGGTCACTCTGGCACATAGTGACAGGGCCCCGTTTTGATTGGAAGGCTATAAACATGAGAGATGAAAGTTGTCTCCCAGAACAAATGGGTTTTAAAAGCGCTGTTCGATTTGCTGAGATTAAACACCAGAATCTTGCCCATGGCGACTGGTGCCAGGTGGAAACCCACAAAGATAATCCATTTAACATCAGGAGCGGCGGGAGGGAATGAGCAGTGCGTGTGTGTGTGTGTGTGTGTGTGTGTGTGTGTGTGTGTGTGTGTGTGTGTGTGTGTGGTACACTGCCACTCTCAGGATATACTGCTTATACAGCATTGCTGCACTCAGTCTGCAGATCCCAGGGGACCTCTGATTTGCTTACCCCCTCCGTAGCCTGCCCCCATGCTCAGACCAGGAAGGAAAAAATTACATTGCTTTAATTAAACAGACACCCCCCAGGACTGGAGAACAAATCCAATCTATAACGATTTCCCTGTGCCCTGTGTCCTGATAATACTGTGCCTTTTTATGCTGACTTTGGCTCCTGACAAAGTTAATCTTGCATTAAAGCCCATTAAGGATCCGGTTCACCATCCCCACCCCGAATTCCATTAAACGTCCAACACGGCGGCTTCTAATCTGGACTGAAAACCAGCAACATGCAAGCTGCTGGAGGTGAAGCACATTAAGTGAAGCCGTACATGGTCTTTGCTCGCTCACAGGAAGTGGTTCAATGAAACCCCTAGTGAAACACTGGATGGTCTGTGAAGTATTTGGGGGGGGGGGGGGGCAAGCTCAGATATTTGAGGTGGAGTGTGGATTAGGAGTCTGTATCTGCACCCAGAAGGTTGGTGGATCAAATCCCATGGCTAATAGAGCAACCATATCACCTTAACCCTAAAAGCTGTTACAGGGAAGGCAGAAAAATGACTGAACCCGCTAATGTGATATGATATGTGAAAACTCAAGAATTACTATATACTTGTGTAATGGCCAATAATGTATCATTTAAATAAATTGGCTTCCATACTCCTTTTGAGAGAAACTGGGGCATCTAACTTCCAGCATTGGGTCCTCAATCTAAACTCCAAACGTCTCCATCATCATAGGTTTGCATCTTGATCACCTGGCACATTAATTTTTTGTCATTATTCCTGGCATCATTCATTTTCCAAGTGTCCTTCCATGTCCTAGCTCTCCTGGAAGACTTCCCACCTCTCCCAAGGCCCAATGGAGACATGATTGATCTGGTGAGCTTGTCCTCAGTTTTGGCTAAAAACCCATTTGATCAAACACTTCTCCTTTAAGATGATCTCCCTCACAACAACAAAGTGTTGAAACTCACAAACTTAAACCCAGCTGGAAGCCACCGTACACAAATTGGTACAATGTCCACTGCGTAAGTTATAAGAGCAGGACAGTTTTCTGAAACCTGACCTTGCTAACGTGCATTAGACCCTAACAACCTGTCTACAGTGATCCTTAATAGATCCTTAATAGGTCTCCGGTACTCACGTTGACGGATTCGTGGCCGCCGTACTTGACTCTGATCCTGGGCTCCTGCACCACGTCCAGGTTGGTTCCTGTCACCATCAGAGGGGTGTGTCCGCTATGAGGGATGTAGGGGACGGAGGCGGGGGGGGGGAGTTAGGAAGCATGGTGGGGATGTGAAAAGAAAAGTCACGGTATATGAGAAGGTGCGGCAAATTTGAGCAGAGGCGACGCTGAGAGGTGCCATAATAGGCTTTTAAGAAGGTAATGATTAAAGACGCTTTTAACCGGCTCTAGTGGCTGCCACTGAAAACGCTGGGCCTCCTTTGAAACGCCGGCACACACACACGCTCTGCGCCGTAGCCCGTTAACATTCAGATCGCGTCCCTGGCTTGGTAATATGGGCCGGAAACAGGCGAGGAGAGTGGTACAAAGGACCGATCCTTTCTTAATCGGCTGTGAGCCAGTCGCCATAGAGAATGACCGGAAACACAAACAACGAATCAGCCAGGCCAGAGTCTGAGGTAAGGGTGGGGTTGGTATCTCCACCTCGATCCCCACCAGGGACACAGGTACTCGACACTGAGCTGCTGGAGGGGGGCGGGGGAGCTGTCGGAACACGTTCCTCTACGTCAGCTGGAGAGAGTGTGGGTGGTGCACCTACCGCATGAAAGACAGAGGAAGTAAAGGGAGCAAACCGGGGTCCTCTCCAGCAGGGCCTCGGGACCCCCGTGAGATAAAGACCCCCATCAAGTCAAGTCAAGTTTTATTGTCATGTGTTCCGGAGAGCACAGTGAAATCTTGTGCCAGAGTTGCAGGGGAGGGGACAGGGCATGGGGGGCAAAAAACACAGATTTACAATAAATACAAGGGATACAGTGCAACATGGATGGCAGGGTAACGGGAGATTACAGTGCACAGACATAAGGTAGGACATAAGGCAGGACAGTGCAAAATTACAAACAATAGGCAATAATACAAAAGTGTGTTTAATCAGTGAGTGTAAAGTGCAGTAGTGAACAATTGTGCATGTAATGACTGATTATTAAGCAAAGTTCTGTGCAATTTGAGAGGCAGAGGGCATAGATCAGACTGTTTAGTAGCCTGATGGCCTATGGAAAGAACCTGTCCTTGAAGAGGCTGGTGTGGGTGGAGATGCACCGGTGATGCTTCCTAGAGGGTAGGAGAGTGAAGAGGCAATGAGCTGGGTGGTTGGTGTGGCTGATGATCGCCTTGGTCCTTTTTTGGCAGCGGGAGAGGTAGATGGACTTTAGGAGTGGAAGATCTGTGCCGATGATCTTGGAGGCCGTTTGGACAGTCCTTTGCAGTAGCTTGCGGTCCTGGGTGGTTAGGTTCCCCATCCACACCGTAATGCATCTTGTCAGGATGCTCTCAATGGTGCAGCGGTAGAAGTTTACCAAGGTCTTCATTCCCAGTCCAAAGCTCTTCAGCCTCCTCAGGAAGAACAATCTCTGTTGAGCTTTCTTGAGGATGCAGTTGGTGTTGAGAGACCAGGAGAGGGAGTCAGTGATCTGTGTACCAAGGAACTTGAAGCTGCTGACAGTCTCGACGGGAGAGCCATTGATGGTTAGTAGACAGTGGGGCCTTCTGGTCTTCCTGAAGTTGACGATTTCTTAGGTCTTGTCGACGTTCAGGGAGAGGTTGTTGTCGTGGCACCACACAGTCGAGTCTTTTACCTCCCTCCTGTAGGCAGCCTCGTTGTTGTTGCTGATGAGGCCAATCACTGTGGTATCGTCCATGAACTTGATGATGGTGTTGCCTTTGTGCTGTGCCATGCAGTCAAACGTAAATAGGCTGTACAACGGAGGACTGAGGCAGAAGCCTTGCAGGACATCAGTATTGACGATCAGAGTGGATGATTTCCTGTTGCCCATTTTCACTGTCTGAGGTCTATATGTTAAGAAGTCAAATACCCAGACACGGATGGAGCTGCTCAGACTGAGGTCTCTTAGCTTTAACACCAATCTGGATAGCACAACGGTATTGAAAGTCGAGCTGTAGTCCACGAACAGCATCCTGATGTTGGGTCTCTTCTTATCCAGGTGACCCAGGGCAGTGTGCAGAGCTAGGGAGATGGCATCATCCACAAATCTGTTTTGCTGGGAAGCAAACTCGAGTGGGTCCAGGGTTGACGGGATGCTGAGCTTGATATGGGTCATAACCAGTGTTTCCAGGCACTTCATGACTACGGAGTTCAGTGACCCCCTCCCTCCACTAATAGCACCACCGGTTTGGTCCCACCCTTGACTCCGTGACACGTTCACGCAGCTCCACCTCCTTCTGTCTCGCTGATGAGAGAAACCACCTGTGTGATGGCATTCATCTGGCCTTACGTGTTGACCAGCTGCCCCACTGCAGACCCAAAATCGAGCATTGTTGTCCTTGGACGGCAGGCTGCATCTTTGTTGCAAATGAATCAAGTGATGCCCCCCTCCACCAAACGTAGGTCCGAAGAGACGGACACTGCCAGTCAGGGACCAGGTTGCTAACCCTAATAAACAGGCCAGGGAGTGTAGGTCAAGCGGTTAAGGAACCGGAGCCGTCACCTACCTCACGATGCTCCACTCAGGCTCGATGCGCTGCACCGTGGGGTCCTCGATGTACTCAAACACCAGGCTTCCCCTCACGTGGGCCCGGTCCACACTGACGCTGATCTGCACAGGGCCCACGCCCGTCAGCGAGGGGGCGGAGTAGCAGATGATCTCTGTCATGGTGCGTCTGCGGAGGAGGGGGGTAAAGGTCGGGGGCGTGGTGCACCGTTAGCTCTCTGTTTCCATCGATTTCGTTCCCAGCATTACCTGTGTGTCACGTGAGCCCCCCCCGCCCTCCCACTGAGAGCAGACCAGCTCTCGATCCTGTCCCGCAGACCCCCACCCGGCAGAAAGCCGTTGGAAATAGAAGGCTGTAATTAGCCGATATCTCATTAAAGCTGCCTCGACTCATCAACCTTACAGCATTACAATGAGAATCGCTGCCGCTCATCTTTAAATAGATCTGAAGGGAGAGAGTGCCACTGGGGGGGGGGGGGTAAAGAAAAATGGGTGAAATTGGCTTTCTGGAGCACTGACTCCATCTCGGGCGCCAGCAAGGTCGTCAGAAGGCTTTTATTAGAGAGCCACGATGCGGCCGCTTGTCAAGAGCCGATTAGGATTTACACAACTTTCTGACAGCTAAGGCTTCTGGGTACAGGGGGTGGGGTGTGGGGAGCAGAAGGACGTGGGAGCTGCGCAGCCGTTCCTCGGCGTAGCGTCAGCGGCGTGGACTCGATGGAGAGACCTCATTTGTATTCCACGCCGCCACCGGCCCTTCGCTGAATTAATTAAACCACACAGCCGTCGTAAGGCGGTGGGGATGTTTGTTTCACTTTATGGACAGCGTGTACATTAACAATGTTACAAATCATTTCCCCATCCCCGCCACTCGGATTGCCCCCCAGTAACACCAAACCACACTTTCCGATGGCTTCCAGAGTAATAACGGCTAACCTCTACACACCCTTGTCCCATTCCTGTTCCCATATGGAGATGGATATCCCCCCTTCCCGCATTTTTTGTCATCCACCCGTTTTCCACCTGTCCTGCATGGTCTCTGTGGTTACGCTGTGACCTTACCACTCCATCCTAGAGTTACATTTGTGTTTCTTCTTGTGCCTAGAAATTGCTTTCTGACTTTGATGTGTAGGGAGCTGTCGTGGGACCGCGGCGGTACTGGTGGCAGAGAACAGGCCCCTCCCTCACCGGTAGAATTCACACGTCTGGTTTCCGAACAGCACGGACACACTGCTCCCGGCGCCCAGGTTTTCCCCCAGGATGGTGACCTTGGTGCCACCCGACTCAGGCCCTCGGCTGGGGGACAGGCCCACTACAGATGGCATCTGGGAGGACAGGAGGAAAAAGAGTGAGTCTTCCGTCAGGCCTGCCTGGAAAACTGAAGAACGCAGCTCCACAGAGAGGCACCTGGTGACGGACATTTGGAGCCCTGTTTCGCAGGTGTTACGGCACGGCTTCGCACTCTTATGGAGTGACAGCTCATTTCGGGACTGTAAAACCACTGGGCGATGCATGTGACACGTACCACTGAAAGCTGCAGATGGAATTGTACGTTCCTGTCCGGGGATTGCTTCGAGCGGTGGTAGGGGGAGGAGCAATCGCCCCCGCTCTATAAATAGCTCTATAAACTGCTGTTCCCCTGTGGTTTTCCGCAAGGGCCGTGCATTTTATGTGGAAATATCACACGGCTGAGCGTGTTAGTGCGAGTGGAACGACGTTTGACAAGCACCCAGCACTGTTTAAGGTGTAGTTAACGTGTCATTTTGCACCTGTGGGTCCACAAGACACCATCATCACCTTTTAACTGGCGGGACAAGTCACAGAAAATCCAATAAAAGCCAACGTCACCCATAAAGGCTTAATTTACTGACACATGCTGCAGCGTGAGAGCCAACGCCTCAAGCAAAACACCTGTAAAACTGATGAGGTGACCTCTTCCTTTAAGCAGGTGACCATCAAGACAAGCCGCGGGATGTCATCATGGTGATTAGCGTAACGACGTAGAACAACATCCTGTCGGGCCAAGAGGTCTTACCACAAAGGAGTAGAGCTGAGAGGAGCGGGTCCGAAGCTCGGGTTTGCACTCTCCGATGCACAACTGGACCGGCCCGGGCTTGCTGTCAGGAGGAGTGGCATCCATCTCACACACAATCCTGTCAAGTGACAAGAAGTGGAAGGTGGGTAGGGGTTAGCCTATGATAGCCTGTGCTAGGCAAGTGTTAGCTGTGTGCTAACACCCCCCCCCACCCCCCCACCACCGACTGCAGTGCTATGGCAGTGCCTCCTCCCGCACCGGGCTTCCATCCTGCCCTCCACCATGTCCTCGACACAACCCACCAGCACCAACTCGCGTCCGCATCCCATCAAAGCTACGCCTTGCAGCAGTTGGTGGACCTCCAATCGAATCTCAACCTGTCGCCGGACGGGCAGACTGAACGAGATAATAAATCACAACCTTCGATCGCCTCTCGCGGACAGTAATAAAGGGCAGGAGCAATCAAGTGTTTTGGGGGGTGTTTGTATCCTAAGGGCAGTGGGTTTGAATCACTAATCTGCTGGTCTCCTTCTGGCCCAGGGTGCAAGGAGAGAGCCTTGCCAGCTTCCATGTACATATCGAGGATCGCAGACTGATGAGATGCCTGTTTCAACAGGATGTGCCGGCATGCTGCGTTGCTAGCTAGCTACCCCCCACGTTTTTAATGCCTGTGAATTCTGTAGTTGTTTTGGGAATCATACTCTGGAATGGGCATGGACCAGATGGGCTGCAGCTGTCGCCCCACGAAGAATCTCCGAACGGGACTGGACACGGTACACCTTGTCCGGAACCCTGATTCGATTCCAACCAGTGAGAGGTAAGTGGATGCTTACAATGGGTCAGTCTTGTTAAGCAGTAAAGCAGCCACCAAACACAGGGGGCACCACAAATTCACAAGGACCCTTCCACTTCCACCTGAGATGTGTTCCTAATTCTCCTCTCACAGTTTTACACTGTGCTGTAAATTAATTCACTCCAGCCGTCCTCTCAATTGGATTAAAGCGCTGTCAGAGCGGCACGCTGCTATCGGCTAACGGTGCCTACCGTCACTGCCAACGGATGTGTTTCAATTTCAGCTGCCTCACCTGGGCCAGACCTGCGGAACTGTGGCCACCTAGCCCGCGGTTCCGGGATCTTTACATGCCTCCATACAGCTTCGTGTGACAGCACGGAGAGCGACGACACTGGCTGGCATTAAAAACTAAATAGAAAGGAACTCCTGTTTAAGTTAGCCTTAAATATATATTTTTAAAAGGGAGCATAGTTAATTTGAGCTTTCATTTAATATATGCTAATATCAAAAGGGCAGTTTGATTTTTTTAAATATTAAATATACAAATAATTTGAATCGAATTCATTGTTCTGAGAAGAGGCAGACGTGTCTAGTGAGTAAAAAAAAAAAAATCTGTACGATAAGAAAATTCCGTTTCCAAGTAGAGGGACTAAGGATGAGATTTAATGCGGCATAGAGAGGCCATGAGTTGGGGTGCCGTTAGGGTCTGCTGCAGGAAAATGCAGAACCTGGCACGAAGATGCAGTGAGCACGCCATCCCACGAGCGACGTCAAGTCGGGTCTGCACATTTACGTATAAATATGTATGATCTTCTGGGTTGGGTGGAGGACGACTCGGGGATGAGGTGGATGAACTGGAAATGCATGCAGCAGCAAATGCACTGTGACGATTGTTCTGCGTCCGTCTGAGGCCTGTTTTACCCAGACGCGCCAGACAGGTCTAGAAACAGTGGCGGGATTACAGCGTGACAGGCAGAAGTCCAGCCGGGCCCCTCCCCCTTCTGTCAGGACATGCGGCGTGCAGACGGTCTCTGCCGCAGTGACGGCTACGAAGGGGGACAGACGACGGATCCGGCGGAGCGACGCCTGTTGGACTTGGGAGGGGGGGAGTTGTGTTTCTCTGCGTCGAATCTTTCATCTTTCCATGAGGTGCGCTGACCGCGGGCTGCTCATTAAGGTTTTGCCACAGGACGAGGTGTCATTCCTCCCGCGCCATCACCCGCGGGCTCAGGAAGGGGTTCTGCTTCTTGAACCCTAAGCTGCATAAAATGCAATTGAAGTGCTGGAGAAAACAAAGGGTGGGAAGTGTGACAGCCAGAGAAGAAAGGGCAAAGCAGGCACATCTCCCTGCCTCACAGACACACACAGGTGTGACGTGTTTCTCCCTGCCTCTCTCTATTACACACACCGGGTATGGGAGTCGGACTGGATCGTTCACCACCTTGCACATCTGGCCTGGAGTCTGATGGGACCGAACGAGCCGGAGAGGATGCAGATGGGATCTGGGGGGCAGACTCCACCTCAGCTCACGGTACACGTGTACGTAAATGGAGGATGGCTCTACATGTGAACGCCACTGAAGATGGAGCCCCTTTTATAAAATTCTAAGACCTAAGGTATTCTGAGAGATGTGGGAACTGCTTTCTGGGCGTGGGGTGTTGATGTTGTGGATATTCAGAGAAACAACACAGCAGATCCCCAACAAAGGCAGCGTGACCGGCATGGAAGACGCAGAATACTCAAAATATATTGTTCACTCATGGAAATATGAAGGCAAAGACCCTGGCGGGGATGCCAGTCCATCACAGGGCACAAGGCTGTGGTCCAACCTGGATGGAATGCCAGTCTATTACAGGGCACAAGACTGGGGTCCACCTTGGATAGGATGCCAGTCCACATCCAGGGACAAGTCTGGGTACCTCTGAACATGATGCCAATCCATCAACAGGTGCAACCCAGGGAGAACATGCTAACTCCACACACAAAGAGCAGAGATGGGACTCAAACAGGCAACAGTGCTGCCCATTAAGTCACCAGTGCACCAACACACATGTGCTTTTTTCACCACACCAGGTGAGTGCACTTTGTGGGCCACAGCGGGACGTACTGCTCTGCGATGACGTAGCCGTCCTCCTGGGGCGTGCACGGGACCCCCGCCACCTCCAAGTTCCCCACCAGCTCAGAGAAGGCCAGGCCCAGGTTGGTGCCATGAATGGTCACACGTGTGCCCCCGTCCGGAGGCCCAGCAATCGGGGTAACCTGCAAAAAAAAAAAAAAAACAAAGAAAAAAAGAAAGTGGCTGGGGGGCATCACAACTTCTAACTCTTAAAGCCGTAACGCACCCAGCCTCCACTTCAGTACATGGAGCTTAGCATGAATGAATTCTCTGTGAAATAAACACACAATAAATCTGCATCTGTAAAGACACCCCCACGCGAAAAACGACAATCTGCTCTCCCTTTATTTGGAAAGGAGCCTTCTCCAGATCTGCTTGCCATTGCTATGGACCATAAATCTAACAAGGGGCTGTAAGAGCACTTACAACTACCCACCTTGTAATAAAATACAATATGGTCGCCCAGCATGACCTTGGCTTTCGGTGGCACAGTGCCTTCCGTGCTATAAACCCGGGACGATTCTGTGAGCTGGCCCACCTCCAGGCCGGCAAGCTGAACCGAGTATGAATGTGGGAAAAGCAATCAAATATCTGTTTGCTGGAAAAGAGGAGGCTATGTCACTGCGGGGCATGTAGGCACGATCGGGATGGAAGTCAGGGTCACGATATTGGGGAGGGAAGAAG
>JAACJT020000086.1:4912730-4926472 GCA_009936485.2 Gymnarchus niloticus | reverse complement strand
GGGGGGGGGGGGGGGTGGGGGGGGGGGGGGGGGGGGGGGGGGGGGGAGGGGGGGGGTGGGGGGGGGGGGGGGGGGTCATGATACTGGCATTGAGTCACAGGTTCGTGAGCCATTAACTGCCTGGCACGTAGACTAAGTGTTGTCACCGAGTCGCTATGGGTCTGGAACGCATGAATTTCTCAACTCGATGTGGGAAGATAGCGGAGCCGGGCAATGCAAGTACCAAGACTGGGCACCAAGAAATATGGCTGCAACAGACCACTGCCTCCACCATCCGATGATACTGAGGACTGGCCATGTAAGGACGATGGGGCACCACTGGTTGATAATGGGCTCGCTGTGGCGGAGATGTGCCAGCATCCATGTGTGTGTAAATGGCGGAACGGTGAGCGGACAACCAGGTGACCCCTGTCCGACCCACTGCACCACAGGCCGAAGATGTAGACCGTGGTCTGACCTCATGGCTCACATGAATTGCTCTGACGTGCCCCCGCCCATTAAAAGCCCCCATTAATCAGCAGATCCTCCAGTAGCTCTTCATCAAAGTCTCTCCGCTTGACTTGTTTGACTTAGGTCTGACGGTGGTCCTCAGTCACCCTTATAGTAGAAGCTCTTTCTATGCATACAGACATAACGGCCCCATCCGGCCCTTTAAGTGATGTCATACCATGGGTCATGGGGACCATTGGACAACTTGAATGCTTTCACACACTATACGCCCCCACCCAAGGTGTAATCCTTTAAAGCAGCTCAGAGTTTCATACTATCGACCACATGTAACAGCCGGAAAACGGGGCCCCATCCAGATGCCCGTCAAGCTTGCAGCTCCCACAGACCCTCAGGGGGAGGGGTAATGACCCACAGGGATCCATACAATGGACTCTGCTCCACGCTAATCCTCAGGGACCCGCAAAAGAACCGAGTCTTCCCTAAATGTCAGATAATCCCTCTACTGTGAACTCCTTCATGGGGCGCCAGGGCCGAGGTGGTTGAGTGGGTGGGTGGGGGGGGGGGTTCAGTTAAGCCATACGGACAAGATTGAAAGATTGACAGCTTGCAAGATGCCAGCCTATATTCACTTATTTATGTTATGTAATGGCTGGAAAGCTGGGCTGATCAAATTGTGATCCACTGGTGATTTCCTGATGGCCACACCTGCATCCCACGACATTCTGGGACTTTAATTATCACTTTTCACACTTAGTTCAGGGCCAGCGAGGTCCCAGCCCAGCACATGGTTTACCCCTGGTCCATTTGGGCCCCTGACAGGATCATTCCAGGACAGTCCGCCCGGTGTGCTTCAGGTAGCCAGACAGACAGAGACGGCTCTTTTTTAAAACTACGTTGCAGGAGTTACTTGGCGCTTAGCAATGCCCCCGCCTCGCCGATGCAGGGGATGTGAAGTGAAGAAATGCTCCCCCCTTTACTGCAAAGGGAGAGAAAGAGGCAGTGAAAGGGGGTGGGGGGGATACCCCCTTGAAGGCAGAACCACCACATCAGGTCTGTAAACAGGCCCTTGTGTTCGTGCAGACGGGACTGTCATCTCCCGGCAGCAAGGACCCCTTTCATCAAACACCATGTTTTATTCATTACACTTCCAACTAGGGTCTTGCCACCCACTTTGCACATCTGCATCTGCACCACTGCTGACAGAGGGGTACAGGGGGCCTAACCCCATCCATACAGGTCCAGAGAGTATGGTGTGTTCATGCCCTAGCCGAGCCTGACTCCCCATACCGCCGTGGTCACCTGGTCTGGTGTCACCACAAAACGAACTTCGCGGCCCCACCCCACCACCATCAACTTGCTTCACAGAGGGCCCCTTCCTCTGGCGGCGTGCTGGCATGCTGGGAGCCAAGCCAGATCGCAGGGGGGCTGGGTAAGTATGACCCCCTCCTCCACCCCCCGCCAGGCACTAATCAGATTACCTGTAATCTGGCCGCAAGCTGGCAGACAGCGAGACGGACCAACATCTGGCCCGTCCCCGCATTTCACGTCACGCCCGCTGGGATCGGTCCGCGGCCCTTGGTGCTGCTTTCATCACCATAGCAACCACAAAAAAGGAGCGTTGACGTGGGTCCCCATCGTGCTACAGAAAAAGACAGCGCCTGGAGCTGACACACGAGACCAGCGACGGCCTCCGTGTGTCTCGCTCACAGCCCCTATTTACCACGTCACCTTCCAGGCCTTTTCGACGGCTCAGATGTTGGATAGCATGCCTTCCGTGGGATTTAAACTCTGTTAAACACGTAAATTAAACATTCATTGCATACGTCACTCTATAAACACGCACACTATTTCATCACCAGCGTGTACACATAGTAGCTAACGGAGACCAGATGATAAATAATGAATTATTCATTAAAAATGCATTTACATGACAAAAAAAAAAACAAAAAAAACATAAATCGACTCTGACTCGTAATAGACAATAATTCCCTTTTTAAAAAATGATTTTAAAATATCTACGTTAAAGCGGGAAAACAGGCAGTGCTTTTCCACTTAAGGCAATTAGGATAATTAGAAAAATCCAAACCTGATTTACCGCCAGACGACTCAACACATTTACTGGCACGGGTTTACAGGGAGTGTGACGCCGTATACAATAGCTAAGCGAGATTTGGGTTTAAAGCTCATCACGCTCATTTAACCGGTTATTTAATCTCGACTAGGTAACCCCGACCGAAAACAACAGGAAGATTTAAGTACAGAATAAAAGTGTCAAGGCTGCAGGCCAAGGCCATGACACGTGTCTAGACGATGGATGGAAACCTTGTTAAGTTTACAAAACCATCCCAGACATACATCCAATGCTGGTGGCAGTGTCACCCCATCACATTGTCTGTGCTCAAGTCTGTGGCAACGTTGCTATGGCGGCCAGGTCCGTGGGAGTTAAAGGTTCCTTACACTACAGGAAGAGCACGTTTCCAACCCGTGGTGCTGCCAACCGGGAGCCCGCGGCAGAGCCTGCTGGCCGACGGGCAGGCAAGCCATCTCCTGGGGACTGTCCAGCACTGCCCACGAACCCCACACCTGGACCTCCCAAAATGGAGCCTAGTCAGGCTTGAGAGGTTAGGCTCAGGCGGGGGTCTTTCCACGGGCAACCATTTTATTTTTCCTCACTCTGCTTCTCTTCTTTAAGACACCTCTAATTTCCAGTTTCTCTGTCCCTCCACCAGTTCTGGTCCCTTGGTATGCTCCACTACCTCAGTCCAGTCTCGCACTCTCACAATTCATCTTGTCTAGCTTCATTTGGGCCCGACCAGTCTGGAGCAGGTACTCACACACTGACACGCACAAATATACACACACACACACAGGCATGGACGCACCGCGCGCAAGTGCCGGCCATAATGCGGACGCGGGGGTTCCTCAGAAGTGCACCCGTGTATGAACAGATAAAGCGTTTTGAAAACGAGTGAATGGAGAATGAAGGAAACAGAATAAGTGTTAAAAATATCAGACAGGCAAGAGGAAGTGAGTGAGAGAGAAAGAGAGTGGGAGAAAGAAGGGAGAACGAAGAGGCAGGGGGAGCTAAGCTAATAGCACTTAGCACTGGCTTGCTGCTTAAGACTGCAAATCAATTACAGGAACTCATTAACTTTAGCTTTTAATTGGTTTGCGTGCGCAGGGGCAGATGAAGGGGCAGGAGGATGTGAACGGGCAGGAAAATCGATGTGTAGGTGCTGGGGGCTGGAAGTTTACCCACAGTGCACCGGTGCGTTACCAAACATAATTAAACACAATGTTGTCGGCGCAAGAAGGCAGTCTGGGCCACAAAGTGGAACGACTGGTGGGAGGGAAGACAAGGCACCGGAGACCTGCCCACCTGAGCCGGCCGCCACCTTCCTGTTTGTTTCTCGTGGAGACGGACGGGCCCAAGTCCCGTGGCAGACTTCTGGGCCTAGTGAGGCATATCCACATGGGCGGCCGAGCAGGCAAGCACAGAAACAAAGAGCAGCTGCTCTCTCCCCGTGTGATGACCCTCCGTGGGCGTTTGCCAGTCCAGGACCTCCCAGATCGGCACCTCCCCTCCCCTCAGCCTGCCCCACGTCCGAGAGCACCGGCCCTGCCGCGGGTGCGAGTATGCGCTTGACTGACAGCCCCGTCACGGTAAAGGTTCTGCCATCTGCTGCCCACCACGATGGCTCTGCGTCAGACCTCTTGCTAACTTCCCTCTTTCAGCCCTTCCCATAATGCTCTCTGTGGACTTTCGTACAATCCGGGCCACTGACCTCTGTGATCCGTGGGTTGGTGCACTTGACGTTCCTGCTGGACAGGTCGAGCCAGCGACCCGCGTAGACCGGAGCCGGACAGTGATGCCGTAGAGTGCAGCGGCCTTCTGTGCTGCACCACCCGCACTGGAACTTGCGCTCTGCCTTCAGGCACATGCCGCAGCTGTCCCGCTGTGCCGCGCACTTGTACAGGTGCACTGCGGGGGGGGGGAGGGGCAAGAAGGTCAGTGAGGCATCCTAGTATGCAAGCCGTGCCCCTCCTGTACTGCAGATCAACACCACTTCTGCTCACCACGGTGCCACAGAAGAAGCTCTGAGAGGAACAGTGGGTGTGGTCACTATGAGCCAGTAATCACCGCTTGGTTAAACCCGCCTCTTCCTGTTAATTACTCGCTTTGCTGGTGATTGACAAAAAAAGGTAAATCCCACCCACTGAGGGTTTCAGAGAGTTGTTTCTCCACAGCAAGAGAAGGATCCTTGTTTCCCAACAGGCACAAACCGTTTTCATACTATCAGAATCCACAGGCTTTAATCCTGCCTGGCAGCTCTTTTCAACAGAAGTTAAAATGGCACAAAAAGTAAAATCTCCACCAGAGTAAACAGTTCTTTGTGATTTTAGGAGGCACAATTATTCACAAAGAGGACACATTCAACACAGCAAGTGGCGAATGAAACGGGACCATGGAATCGATGGCGGAGCTGAGAGCCCCCCCCCCCCACCGCCGGCTACCTTTGATGTTCTCCGGATTGTCGATGATAAAGTTGCCGTTCCAGACGACGGAGAAGTCGACGGGCAGCTCGCTGATCCTCATTCCCTCGTAAAGGTACTGCAGAACAGTGGGGGAGGGAGGAAAGAAGTGAGCTGGGGCTCTGGGGATGGCGTGCCATAATATAGCCGTCACTCAGGTCCTTCTCTGCTGGGGACACAGATACGGTCTTGGCCAAGCTGGACTGCTGGCAGACTGCAATTACCCCCCCGCTGGGAGCCGGCAGACAGCCCCAGGGTGGCTGTGGGACGTTCAGTGGCCCACCACTGGGGGAGGGCGATGAAAAAACAACTGGCGGGTATGTAACACCAGCACCATTAATCCGTATTGAGTGTAAATGTCTTCCTGTCTCAGGGGTATGGGGGAGGTGATGGAGTGAGTGGTGGACACATTTATGGACAGTGGATCGAGGGGGTAAAGTGCTGATGATTCTCATAGTGGTTTTATTATAATGTATTACCGCATGTCCTCCTGTAGGTGTCAGTCTGCAGGAGGAAAATGTGTAACGATGGTCACATCACAGCGTTAAGGGCACACGGTCTTGTTCTTCAGCATCCCTCTTGGTAGAAGGTTCGAGAGCACATCTGCGTGTTTGGACCGCTCCACACACAAGCGTATTTGCCGAAGTGTGTTTCCATGTGACCCTTTGTACGAGTCGTGCGATGTCACAAACCCGGGAGAAATTATGGACATGCTGCCATTTGGCAGGTGAAATTCAGCACCAATAAATGCGATGTAATTAATCGGGGAGGGAGGGACGTGTGCTGCATGGTAATGGATGTTGGCAGCAACGGTGGCAAAACAATGGAACCTTCGCAAGATGCCAATCAGACTACTTTCAGACCCTTGTGGCAAACAGATGTGCAAAACTCTGGTGATGTGCAGAATGTGTTGCCAAAGGAAGCGATGGCAAGGCTGATCAGTACCTACCACAGCCTTTGCTTCAGAGCCTGTCTGGCCATGAGTGGCTCCACCCTTAAAGGCTGCTTCAGATGGGGATTCTAATTCTCTTTAGTCTTAACCAAAGACGACTGATCCTCCGCATGATCAATGGGGTGCTACTTGAGCACAGCGAGAGCTTAGCCTAGGTGGTTCAAATACAGCACTGCTGCAGTCAGTACACGAGTAAGATGGACTGAGTGTTAAGACTTTAGTTTATGCTTGCGTTGTTACCACCTGTGTAGGTTGCGGGGACTTACGGAGCTGTTCTGGCACTGCACACTGGAGCTGTTGAAGCGGAGGGCCGTGACCCGGTGGCTGACTCCCTGGATGTGGAGCACGCACTCGTAACCCCGCTGGCCCGACTGCGGCTGGGGCAGGTTCCGTGCCTTCAGAGTGATGGGCTTCACTTCACCAGCCGGGATCAGGATCTCCTCTGAGCGTACCAGCTGTGGGCAGTCCTACAGGGCACATTAGAGGTCAGGGGCTAGAGGTCGTGGATGGTCTGGAAGAGACCAGACAACTGGAAGGATGTGGATTTTGATTCAAAAAGGAGTAGAAACGCTAAAGTTGAGAGATTAACATGGACGTGGAGGCACTGGTGCAAAGTACTGCCACTGGCTTTCAAGGTGTGGTGAATTATACTGAATGGTAAATTATTAAGCCTCAATTTTAAGTTTCAGACATGGAGTATAAAATCAGATGTTAAAAATTTGAAGAATCAGTCATCAGAGACATGGACTGTAGTGGGTGTAGGAATGAGAGCAAGTGATCTGTCAGCAGGGGGCGCCGATGAGCTATGTCTGTGTGGACCCGCCTTCATCACTTTTGCAAACATACAGCCCTTGCGTGATTCATGCAACACCCAAGTGGTTAGACTATGGAGGCAGGCACTGGGTAGGCAATACTGTGGTTGCGTACTTCAGAGGCGTTGACACGACCCTCTTGGAAGGAGCAGCTGGTGGGGTCGTGGGTACAGAGGTTGCGGTACTTGCACCAGTGGCAGCGGAAGGCGCTGTTCACACAGGAAAGGCAGCTGTTTGGGAGGAAACGCCGGCAGTTAGACACTCATCTCATGAATAATCAGGCCCCCGGACCTGGGTCCCAGGTTAGACTTCACTGTAGCCCTGAGCTGACCCTACACAACCCAAAACCACGGCCGTCCAAATAAACCTCTTATCAGGTGGAGTGTGAGCACCGCTGGCGCCCTCGCATATGCAGATAAATAAGCATCTGTAGCAAAATGAAAATCACGAAGCAGCGCAGTGTTGCGATCACCATTAGCTTAGTATTGTAGCAACACGGCACTAAAGACAGGCCGGCTGAAAGCAGAGGGTCTGAGGACCTCCAGGTGCTGCTGGGATCCCGGTGAGGTTCACACAGAGGGCTGCTGATTATAAACGGCTGATAACGGCACCCCCCAAACATACACTGGGGGTAATGTGGCGAGTTAAAGAGAAAGAGAAAGAAAGGATGACAGAATCCTGAGAAGCAGGAAAATATTTAGAGAGGTGATGAGTCAGTTGGTCGGGGGGTCGGGAAGGAAAGGTCACGACGTCAGGGGGAAGGCCGATTCGTGCCCATGCACGTCCGGCCCCCTGCAGGCTTCACTCGGTCTGAGCACGTACCAAACCAGCGCCGTACCCGTCACGCTTCCAACTTGGACGTCCTCCATGTCAGACAGTTATGGAAAAATGGAGAGAGGCCACGTCTTTCTCGGGGGGGGCTGTATCATGCGTGAGCACTAATGCCGAATCTGGTCGCTCAACAGGGTGCCGCCCCCAATTTTGTGATTAAAACCTGTCAGCACCTATAAACATGCAGCATGGTTGCGGCTTCTAGAGCTGGAGGCAAAAAGCGAAGGGTGCAGGGATTGAGATGCTAGAGACTGAGCTACGGAAGAGGAAGGTGGAGGAAGAAGGAGAGCTATGGACAGCTTCCAGGTGTGGCCCACTGGCTCCTGGCATGCACACATGCTTATATTTTTAACCTTCAGGGGACCTTCCATTCATTTCCTAACCCTAACCTTGTGGGGACCTGCCATTCATTTCCTAATCCTAACCCTTACCCAGCTCTAAACTTAACCACAAGTAAACCAACATAATACAAAAGTTTTGGCTCTTTTGGTTTTTTGATTGCATTCACAGATTCTTATGAAATTGTTTTCTCCGTTGTGGGGACATGACAAATGTCCCAGAAGGTAAAAATGTCACACAATGTAATATAGACATAGTACACACACGCACACACATTCAGGCTGAGCGAAGCTCCCCTGGTGCCTATAGCGCCCCCAAGAGGTGGTCTGAGCTGAAGGTGACCGGAAACTTGGGTCAACAGCAGACTGCAATTCCAAAGATGCTTAGAAACTGGTGAGTGGTGAATCGCAGCGCCCCCGACCCCGTTACCACCATGCCTCTGCAGTCGGCTCTGTCAGGGAGGTTACAGGATGGACCACACCGCTGGGAATTATCACATGTGACACCAGGCCGGGGCATGCCCATTATTCAGATCAGCCTAAGAGAGACCGAATCAAAACAGTCAAAGATGGGGACCGCTCAGTCTGGGGGGACGAGGTTTAATCTGATTTCCTGGGAGGAATTCAGCAATGTCCAGTATAATGAATATTCAGTCAACACCATCCTTCATTAAAGGAAGAAAAAAAAAAAACATTTTGTCCCATCAATTATGCACAAATTTCAACACTTAATTTGTAACAGCAATAATTAAAGAGTAAAGGAAAATGGGTCACCAGAGAGAGATCTCCCGGTGTAATTACAGGCCGCCATCGCTGGGCTTCCCTGGGCTCACGTTGAGGCACTTGTTTGGACGGAGGATGGTGTTAATTAATGCCCAGCCCGCTCCAACCGGAGGAGACAGGACAGGCAATAGCGGGGGGGAGGGGTTGGGGTACTCACAGCTGGTGCACGCTGCAGTTGTAGAACTTGATCTCGGTGCTGGTCAGCATCTGGCCGGTCTCTTTGGAGTTCAGTCTCAGCTCCACGCCAGACCAGTCTGTGTATGCAAGGGTGTTGGAAACGATGATGGAAGCCCATCACCAGGGGGTGTTACTCCATGCGTTATAAGGGAGTTCCGTCTCCCTGACTACCATTCACAGGCTCCGGCTTGTTTTCAGCATGCAGATGCCCCCCTTCCCCGCCATGCAGGTGCTTTGTTGGCAAGACATGAGTCAGAACCTACAGTGCAGAGCCGTGGGTCAACTACAGCGAATTGTACAAAGCTAAGGAAATAATCAAATAGAGATCAAATCAAGACAGACAAGCCTCATACACGCAGATCTCTGTACGTGGCACATATTGTAGGTTAATACTGCCCGTAATTATTTCCACAAATATGTTATGTACCGTACCGGGACAGACATCATATCTTCACCAGGAATAATAATCAATAATAACTGTAATAATAAATAACTGGAAGCTTCTCATCCAATGTTCAAAATGCCAACTATGAGCCACTGCTACATCAGGAAATATACGTTACTTCCTTGAAGACAAAGAGGTGCATTAATGCAAGATTATGAATGCAAAGGACAGATAATTATGCACGAGGTTCCCTGATGCCTGCGCCCTCCCCGACAGGGTGGCCGGATGGTGCCCGGTGCTAGGGGAGGAGCCTGTCCAGCCCACCTGGCCCAGCGCCCATGTTTCGCTTCCACCCAGCTGTCCCCAACACCACCTGTTTGCAAGAATGACTCAAGAGTCACAGCAGAAGCCCTAGAGTCCTCAGCACGAGTCTTTAACGTAAGGCTAGAGTCTTCAGCACGAGTCTTTAACGTAAGGCTAGAGTCTTCAGCACGAGTCTGTAACGTAAGGCTAGAGTCCTCAGCACGAGTCTGTAACATAACGCTAGAGTCCTCAGCACGAGTCTGTAACGTAATGCTAGAGTCCTCAGCACGAGTCTTTAACGTAAGGCTAGAGTCCTCAGCACGAGTCTGTAATGTAACGCTAGAGTCCTCAGCACGAGTCTTTAACGTAACGCTAGAGTCCTCAGCACGAGTCTGTAACGTAACGCTAGAGTCCTCAGCACGAGTCTGTAACGTAACGCTAGAGTCCTCAGCACGAGTCTTTAATGTAACGCTAGAGTCCTCAGCACGAGTCTTTAACTTAACACCGACTGAGCAGCTCCTCCCCCCAGCTAAGACGCTGCTTCAGGATCTCATAGGAGAAAAGTCTAGCTGAAGCTCATCTTTCCCCTAACACCACGAGGTACCACCATACCCTTTGAGATGATGTGCACCAGTAGGTGACCGACCTGAATCCCTGCAATGCAATGAGTGTGTAATGAAAGACGCGGTGTGATGTGTATGCTCCGGCTCAGTGTGTGGATAATGAAGCTGTGTATTGCTGCCCTTCTGAGGCAACACCCCCTTCCTTTTTACACACTATTCTTTTACAGCTACTGTTGCGTTCCTTTCCCTCTTCTCCTAACAAGCAGCATGAAGTGTGTGGGAGTTTCCCAACGACTTCTGCTCACCCTTCACTCTGGGACACCTGTTGCAATTCAAATTTAGTCTCATCCCTCCTGCCAGGCTGTAATTTTAACTTTTCTTCGTTTTCCTCCCGCAGGCCAGGCGGTTTGTGAAGGCGTGTGTGTTGGAGCTCAAACCCAGACTTCCCATCATGCGCAGCGGTATTATGACAAGACTGACGTTCTTTTTTAGCAGAGACACCGAAGTTTGGTGGGTCTCTTTTTCCCTTCCTCCTCATATGGCAGAGAAAGAGGAAGCTGTGGGGCGGCCGGGTTGGTGGTAAACAAACGGACTAGCTGATTTTTACCAGGATGAACTGGGGTAAACGGTTCCTCCACGGCTGTGTGAGAATCACACATTCTGGGGTTAGAGTGTAGATATGTACCCTAACCCTAACAAAACTCCCTCATTAACTGTAGTTGTTTAAATAGACTTTATAGCCAAAACCCCTATTAATTAGTGGAACTGGCTAATTAAGCAACACTTAGTGCAGATACAAGCGTATAATTAAGCAGGCAGCCATGCAATCACCAGCAACAAACACTGGCAGCGGGATGGGTCATACCACCTTTCCAACAAGTAAGTCTGTCAAAATTCTGCCCTAATTAACTGCAAGTGCCTGCAACTCTCATGACTATGAAGTAGAAACGTGTTGAGGCAAATAGAGTCCAGTTGTGAAGTGGTAGGCCACACAATGGAAAAGAGACATGATCGCCAAACACCAATACCCAACCTCACTAATGCTCTTTTGGCTGAATGGCAGCAAATCCCACCAACAATATTCCAGTTTCTAAAGGGAAGCCTGTTCAGAAGATTAAAGGCTATTACAGCAGCAATGGGAGGACCAACATCCTATTTATGCTCTTGGTTTGGAAACAAGATGCTGTTCAAGGAGGTGTCCACAGACTTCTAGGCCATCTAGAGTAAGTTGGAATGGTTTCATTGTCTTAAATGCCATCAGGCCCACATGAGACCAGATCCTGTTAGATTTTTCCATTCTGTGAATGATCATTTCTCCATTGTTCCATTTGTCTAGTCAGTCGATCTCAGATCCTTCCCTTCAGAGGGAACCATTTAAAGTGAGGAACTTTTATCAATGGTTGTGATCATGGGGCACAAAGCCATTTCAGTGAGGCCAAAAATAAAAATAGCAATCAAAAAGCAAGTAATTGTTTAAATAATTAAGATTTAGGTTAATTGACCAGTCCTGAAAAAAGACCGTAGCACTTTCTGAAATCCTGATCAACACACTGGGATCATATGCCCACCCAATCCACAGACCAGAGTGTACTGTGTTTAAAGCAAGGCCCTGGTCTTAAGCCTGAAAAAAAGGTTGTTTATTCCCTTTGTTTTACCCACCCCCTCCCACCCCTGGCCCACTATCTATCCAATCAGGTGGGCCATTGCGAGTTCACATAGAGGCACCCATTAATACCAGTAAGGGCAGAAGTCCACGCGGCTAACGTGGTCGAAGCAGGTGGTGCGGCACAGCGCCCAATTACGGCTAATGAGTGGTGGCTCGGTGCAGGGCACACTCCCAGGGAAAAAAAAACACCGGGGCGAGGTGGCTGCTCACCCTGGGAGGGAGGGCACTGGAGCCGGTGTAGGAACGTAGACAGGACGGCCTGCCAGATGGGCGGGGTCAATAAACAACCTTAAAAACACACTCGACTGGTCAATGTTTCTCAGTGGGTGGTTCCGGAGTGGGGTGGCAAAGGTTGGGGGCAGGGGGGCAAAATGATAACGAACAAACAACACAGACCAGCATCAGGCTGAAGCTGAAGGAGGTGACCAGTAACGGGTTTCCAGACACCTTGGACGTGTGCCTGCAGAGATCGATACCTTAATAAGTGTCCCGGCTGGCGGATAGCCCACAAATCAAGGACTTTAACGGACTGGCAAACGTGTCGCTTAGCGAACAGTCCAAGTACACAGCTAATCCTGGATTAACTCGATAGCCGTGAACCACGATGGACGTGGTCCAGTCCAGGTCACATGATTCTTCCAGCTTGGTTTTGCATCACGGCTACACATCCGTCCCCCGGGTCAGTGATATGTCCCAGCTGACTGAACGCTGCCCCGCACCCCCACCCCACCCGGTGTCTCACCTTGGTCAGTGGGGATAAGCGGGACATCCTTGGAGGCTGGGGACACGCACAAGATCTGGTTGCCGTTGACGAGGCCGTCCACCTCAGTCAGGTTGCCAAAGGAACAGGTGACTCCGGAGGACAGGTCAGGGACATCGCTCACCTTCAGCAGCAGCTGGTGGTGGTGGTGGTGGGGGGGAGGTAAGGTACTTAGGTACGGTGTATGTGGAGAGGTCATCCTGGCTTAACCAGTAAAACGCTCTTCGACCAGCATATAGGCTACATGCACGTGCTCTCAGAACCAAACAGACACACTCATAGCAGTGCCCCATAGGTAAGAAGAATAGTCTTTGTGGCCTGGCTAAGAGCTGGACCTGAAAATGGCTGTTACTATAGAGGGGCACACACACACAGACCTTCAGCTTCCCCCCCCCCCCCATTGGCTGAGGTAAATGTTTGACAGATAAATACACAAAAACCGGCAAAAGCAGATGCAAGCCCTATGTCTATTGGAAACGTACTGATCGGTCAGCAAATATGAGCTACAATGCTGTAGTGTACCCAACATCCCACTAGGAGGCGCTGTAGAAAGGAGGTGGCTACATTTCAGGAGCTTCAGTCCACCAGTATCTTATTAAAAATGTGGTGATGTATGAAGCAGGTCAGGGATTCTATTCAAAGTAATACAGACCACGCAGGTCAGACAGCCTATTCAGAATAATATACATCATACAGGTCAAAGAGTCTATTCAGAGTAAAATATACCATGCAGGTCTAAAAGCCTATTTTGAGTAATATAGACCATGTAGGTCAGTGTACCCCTTCAAAGTAATACAGACCACGCAGGTCAGTGTGCCCCTTCAGAGTAATATAGACTATATAGGTCAGAAAGCCTATTCAGAAGATTCAGAATTCAGAAGATTCAGAATATCTTTATTGTCATTGTAACGAGTACAACGAAATTAAGTAGAGTAATGTAGGCCATGTAGGTCAGAAAGCCTATTCAGAGTAATGTAGACCATGTAGATCAGAAAGCCTATTCAGAGTAATATAGACCATATAGGTCAGAAAGCCTATTCAGAGTAATGTAGACCATGTAGGTCAGAAAGCCTATTCAGAGTAATGTAGACCATGTAGATCAGAAAGCCTATTCAGAGTAATATAGACCATATAGGTCAGAAAGCCTATTCAGAGTAATGTAGACCATGTAGGTCAGAAAGCCTATTCA